>OX375757.1:61200000-62400000 GCA_947359355.1 Acrocera orbiculus
AATATTTCAAATTAATGGAATATTATATTGTTTAAATTGATTTAATTTTTTTCTTCAGAATTCTGAATTAGTACAATTAAGTTTTATTATAATTTGTAATTAAATTTTATTTTTTTAAGTCAGATATTTTATTATTTATTAAGCTAAAAATTTGTAAAATAAGTAATTTTTTGTTAACTAAAAACAAATAATATTAACTTACATTTTTTTCCTTTCTCTTTTGCCGAACAACTGGTACCCAAGTCCCAAACTGTTACCATGTTCGTATCTTTAAACAGAAAAGTGTTAAATACTAATATCAAAAGTAATTTTTTAATTTTTAAAAGTGTAAATTAGCACAATTTTAATGAAAACTGCCTTAACTGAATTTAACTGAAACTTAAGTCGAAAATATCAATTAAGTCGAAAATTTCGAAAACTTGCTAAGTTCGAAACAGGCTGGGCCTCGATTATGATTAAAGAAATTTTGTTTTTGATGAGTTTTGTCTAATTTTTCGAACTTTTTCTTCGAAAAATTCGTAGATAGTGTTTAATTATTTGGAAGTATAATGTTAAATCTCACTTTAAATATGATGCACAAACCTTTTTAAAACAAGAATTAGTAACAAATTTTTAACAGATGAAGACTACTAATTTTCTAATTACTTACTAAAGTCCCAGTAAAATCTCTTGGCGAGTATTCATCAAATTCACAACTTTTCGAAGTTAAAAAGAATTCTACTCAGTAGGGAAAGTAGCTCAACTTCATCAATGAAAGAGACCTATTTTTTAGTCATAACGCCAACTATCTCGGGGAAAATAATAATGAATTTTGTTAATTAATGACCTCATGCATGAGTAACATGAGTAGTTTCCGTATTGGGCTATATCAAACTGGATTCTCGGAGAACAGAAAACAGATGATATAATATTCGAAGCCCTTTTTTTTGACAGCATTAAAAATTTGATAGAGAATTAAATTTTTTGAAATATTTTGAAAATATATTTCAATTTCTTGTAGTTAAAAGTAAAATATCCTGTTTTCATTCGAATGCTTTAAAAAATTTATTTCTATTTTATCCTTCACACAAGAAATCATTTTTCTTATATCTGGTAATAAAAATAATCTATACGAAAAAAATTTTTTATTTTATTTTTACTCTGGCAGTACTGTCAGTCGAGTTAAACTCAAATGAAATTTATTAGTCTATACACAAATTTCATTAATCCAAACGAAATTGACTGTCTTACATAGCCTTTTCGATATCAAATATTATATTTAAAGATCTCAGGAAACCCTATTTATCGTTTTCATAATATACATATGTATATACTTGTGTTAGGAAAAAAAAAATAGCAGTAACCAGAACAAAATATACCCCAAAAATTCATGCTCCTTTTTTTTCTTTTTTATATAGTAAATTTACCAAGGGTAGAGTATTAAAAGGATATGATTTTTGTTGTGTATACACAATGATATAAAATGTCCTCTAACTTTGAGGGTTGGACTTTGTAAGGATTCGATGACAGCCGATTGTTTTCACTTTGGTCTAAACATTATCGTTATGTGACTTGTATTATGTCAATTAGACTGTTAAGCGTAAGTAAAGTTTTTAGCTATGCGTCCTTTAATAAAATTTTGATTACTTATCCGTTAAATATTAGTTATACAACAATTTAATAGACAAAATGTTCACCATTTAAGAGGTATGAAGGTTAAATATAAATTGCGTCCCTAAAGACATCTAATGAATAAATTGAGCTAAATGTAATGAATATTTTTTGTTTATATTGGTAATTATTGCTTTTGATTGATATGTTTCAGTTGTAGTTTTCATGTTTTTGTAATGTGCTTAAATAAGATTTGTTCTGTAGTCCTGTTTTGTACTTGTATTAGCCCTTTTCATAAAATTTTGGTTGTATTACCGTGGGAAATAATTCTATATAAAAGGACGTTACGTAATTGAATAAGATATATCTCCTAAAGTTATGCAATTGTCCTTAAGAAAATTTCTTTTATTTTAATTTCAAACTGCTATTCCTATCAGATTAAATTTTGACCAATACTTTTTCTTCTCATTGACTGCCTAATTGGAGGTATGAAGGAAGCAAATTTAAGCAGAATATTGTTCATTAAATTCCTGAGAAATCGAAAAGATGGCGTGTTTAATATAAAGCACTAATTCTTTTGCAGTTTCATTATTTTATGTAACTATACAAGAATTATCTTTTGTGGTGCCATATGATCATTAACAAAGTTTTATTTATTGATGAAATTCTAGTGACAAATCTATAAATTTCTCATACAAAATTTAAGTAAATTCGTCAGAAATCTAGTGGAAATGCACTATCATCAATGGATTGTAATTTTGATCGTGATCATAAGTGAATACGATCAAATGAGCCAGGTATTGATGAAAATATAAGAAGATCCCAATTTATTTTTATCGACCGTAAGATAAAGATTCTTTAGATCGCCGGCATATTCAATTTTTCTTGCGTTTGCTCACAAGAGAATAAAAGTTGAAAATGTATTGACAGTTGGACTAATTTTCTACATTGGTATGTGACACTATATGGAACTACACTGTCAAATCAAGGCATAAAGTATAATATTTCTTTATTTCCTTTAAAAGAGAAGAAAAAACTGAAATGTTTGAAAACTGAATTATGAAAAAACGAGATGACAAAGTTTAATGACTTTCAGCTAAAATTGTTTTTTCATTCTACATTATGTTCAGATCTGGCACATATGTATACTGCTTTTCGTTTAAAGGATCTAAACTAAAGGGACATGTTGTATGGAGAAGAACTTGGGTCAAGCTTAAAGTGACTTCATCCATTGAAGAATCAGATTTAGATTTTTTGTTAAATATTTGGATTATTTAACAGCCAACATTCTCTTTCTACAATCCTTCATTTTGTTGAATTTTGAAGAGATTGAATTTTGTTTTATATATATATATATATATATATATATATATATAATAAAGAGCTTTAAAAATATTAAACAAATTTAATTAAAGCTTTTTGAAAACTTAAAGCTCCTACAAAATTTTTAATTAAAGCGAAGACCAGTTGAAACTATTAACAGTTATAAATGCTATAAATTTTATTAAAAAAACATAAAACATTCAAAAAATTATCACATAAGAATTTATGCATTATTTAAATTTCCAAAAATAAAACAAATTTTCAATATTTAAAAAATTTAGTACTGTAAATATTTTTAACTTGTTTAAAAACTTTATTCGGTTTTTTTTGTTCTTTTTTTCTATATCGAAATCATATTTGCTGCCTATTGAAATAAATTGTAAGCCCCAAAGGGCTATAATACCCAATAGTTTCTTTTTCTGAGAAAAAACAAAAATTTTACCCTTTTTTTTTGGGAATATAACAAAAAAAGATCCGCTTTAATAAGTGAATTGAGCATCCTTTGGGTTACTCATCGTCTTAAAAGTCTATAGTGCTGGATGAAGTTTAAGGACTGTAAGTTAAAGAGTATAAAAAAGAAAAGGAAAACAAAATGACAACAATTTGTGTGTTTTTTTATTTTTTGTTGTGTCTTTTTTTGTCAATATGTACAAATATATGTATATATAAAAAATATGTTCTAGCAGGGATGTTGTTCGTTTTTCCTGTTGCTGTTTCTGTGTCCTTGCTATTGATCCAAAGCGGATTTTTAGCTTTATGAAGGTTTGCTCAAACCATTTTCTTGCTTGTATATATATATATATACATAGATATGAGTTTTTTTTAAAGGGAGACTTTTGTATCCTTTGTTTCCTTCTAGATCTCTTTACAAGTTAGCATGTGGGTGGCTTAAGGGATGTTGGGTTGAGGGTTAGTGCTTTTAGATGAATTGCATACGAATATAGTCAAGTTTGCTTGCATATCAGCGCAATTACATTGCAGACGAAGCAGAATTAAGCATCCTTTTTTATTTGTTTTTTTTGCGTTAATCTAATTTGTAATAAGTAAAACTAAAAAAAGTTAATTTAAAGAATGACTTTTTTAAGGTCAATTAAATTTTAATTTATATATATATAAACTCTTGGATTTATAAAATTAAAAGTTTTTTTTTTACAAAATTAAAAGATTTATAAATATAAACTGAATTATTTCTAAAAATTATAAAACATGCGCTTTAGAAAAATGATATTAAAAATAATTCAACAAAATATTTATTGTCTAATAATTTTTTTTTTGCTTTTGTTAAAAATAGTTACAATGTTTTTATGCATTTTTTTTTTGAGTTTTACAAAAAAATGTTGAAAATTATTTTGTACATTATATGGAAAGTTTTTGGTTTCGTGGAAAAATATTAGACTTGCCATTTAAATAATTAACTGGTATTAGTAATAGACAAATTTTTATTGTAGTCCAATGCTACCCAATTCGAATTAGACTTAGATCTTTAGAATTTAGGAGCTGTGAGCAAAACTTCATTAGGATATATTAGCAATCGAAAAGTGATATAAGCGTCGTTGGGATGAAGGTATGATGTACGATTACCGCTGGATACAGATTTGTGAAGATTTATCAAATCTCAAATAAAGAAGACTTAAAATGTATTTTCGACCTAATAAAGTTCAAAGAAGGTTTCCTATTTATTTTCCTTTAAAGGGATATCTAGTGGCAGTTGTATTGTACATGGAAAGATTTTCCACTAGTATAAATATTTAGATTGATTTTTGTAAATTTACTGATTTTTTGGGAAAAATATCAATTTTATTTTATGAAGATCCCAACAACAAAAAGACCCAAAGTAAAATTACTGCTAGTTCTATCGACTAAATACACATCATTAAATTTTTCTCTTAAGAATTTCTGCGTGCTATGATAGAAAAGTCCACAATTCTTCAAATACAACATGCAGAAAAAAGCAATCATAAATGCTCTTCCATGCAAAAAGTAGCAAGGATGGCGAATCATTCTAGTCATTCTAGAATAAGTTGAATTGAGTTTAGTCTATTAAAATTTTTTAAAAATATATTTCCAAGGGCTAATATCATTATTGCCTAGGAATCGAAGTTGAAAAAAAAAATATTGTAAAACTATTTTCATTGACGTAATTAGAATTCACTAATATTATAAAAAAGCTTAAAAGATTTTTGACATCCTTTCTCTAAGCATACTTTCGCTCTAATAATTGGAAAACTGGAGCTCAAGAGCTATAAAACTCCATCCTAAGTGTTTACCGTAAATTTTGTCTTTTCCTAAAATACACATAAATATTCTACAATAAACGGCAAACTAAATATTTAATTCTTATTATAATCAATACTTATAGATCAAAAGCTTATGATTACATCATTATTCAATAAAAGTAACTATTATTAGTTATAGATCTGATTAAGTAAGTATAACAAATCCCAAATATGCCACCCTCTACGCTTTCAGGTAAATTTGAGAATATTGTTCCTGCTTATAGCAACATTATTACTTTGTCTACTATGAAAATTTCGTTAACGTTATTTACTCGAAATGACATTGATAAATACAATATAAACTCCAAATTAGAGTCATCCCTCTTAACCCTCTCTATGTAAACCATTTTTTTCCCTTTTCTTGTCTTTTTGCATTCATAACTAGAGTGTGATATATCTCTTTTTTACACGATTCTTAATTAGCAGCTGTTTCTTCAAATACTTGAAAAGCTTTTATTTTTTTTGTTGAACCTCGGCACAAAACTGATACTTGCTAACAGTAAAGCAATCACATTTTACCTTCACTTTAACTATACCTTCTTCTCTATCCTTTTTATCGAGCATAAAATAAAATATTTATACTACTACTGCCAAAAGAGCTTTGATATATAAAAGAACTTTAGCACAAATAAAAGCAACAATACAAGTAAAAGAGCAAAATGTTCTTTTTTATAGCATCAACTGAAAGATAGTGAGAGAGGGAATATAATCAAAGTATGAAAAAGAGAGATAGATTCAAAGAGCAAAAATTGGCGCTTTATATATTGAAAGGAATAAAAACAACAACAAAAACAAATGAGTTTTGTGGGTGTATGACAGAATACTGAAATTTTTTATCCACACGTGGATTGAATAATAATATTACAGTTTTAATTTTGAGTACTAAAATGAGAGAGAAACAGAAATAAAAAAAAAGGCGAAAAAGAAGGACAATACGAATGAGAGCAGAGAATATAATTTAAAGGAGTTGTAAGGATAAATACTCATTTTTCTTGATTTATATTCTCTATAGAAAACAGTAGTTGATCAAAGTATAAAATGGGTGGTGGTCGTAGGTGGATTTTGTCAGTGGTAAACACAAGGACTCCAGAGTATTATAGCATTATCCTCTTGGTTATGCTTCCGCTACTGTCCATGCTTTTCACTATATTACACAGTACAATAACTAAGTGTTTGTCATCTGTTTGTGGTGTTAAATTTAAGGAATGGAAAAGGTAGAAGAAAATTGACTGTTACAATCATATTTGCATTTGTATTTAACGTTTATTTATATTCACTTTATAGGTTGTGTGTTAGTGGGGTGGGAGGAAAATCAGTATTTTTCCTCGATAACTGAACTAGTATTAGTTCCGAATACCTACAATTTGAAATGTATTTGTTTTTGTAAATCATAAGTTTTTCTCTTGTATTATATTAAAGTTTTTTGTCAGTTGAATTGATCCAAAAATGATTACAGACTTTGTATCACTATATTTGTACATTAAAAGGCTAAGTTAATAAATTTAAAAAGTTTTTTTATATTTCTATCAATATTATTTTAAAAAGGATCTTATTTTTATCAATTTTATTCGTTTTATTGTTAAAAATGTAGAGATATAAGCTAAAGTAGCCAATAATTTGGGGAAAATAAGGGGGAAAATATTAAAAATGGGACACAATAATAACTGAAAAACGTGAGAATTGTTGCCTTCAGCTATTAGGAGAATGACACTAGTTGCGGTGACCTTATATGTCACCACAATTTTTGGTGGGTTGTTTTACTGAGTCTATTTTTAAGTTTATGCGTTGTGGAAATTATTTGAAAATTGAAATTAAGTAATTTTTTTGCTCGTAATGGAAATTTTCTTGGAACAAGTTCTTACATAATATATTTTCAAGGTACTACGCAAAAAAATTCTGATTGGAAATGTATTGTTGTTTTTTATTTTTTTACTAGATTCAATTTTCCTACTATTAATTTGTTTGAATTTATGTATTTTAGATAGTCTTAGAATTCTTTAGGTTAATATCTTAAATATAAAAATATTAAAGCTGAAATTTTTTGACCAAGCTTTGTCAGTTTTAACATATTATTGGTATCTCTGTTATTCTTAAATTATTCATAATTAAAATATTAAAAATTAATATATTAAATTCTAATATTTCTTTAAATTATTTCTATACATTAGAAACTTACTGACGCTTTTATCCGATAAAATTTTTCTAGATGGCTCCTCTATTCAGATAAAATGCTTTAAAACTAAAGACACCAGGAAATTATTATCAAGTAGTCACTTAATCATGTAAAATACTTAAATCTATTACGATATTTAAGCTTTACATAAAAATCTATCTATTGTAGTTTCACGAAGATAATTTCCAAAAATCTTTTTACCTTTCTCACGTCTAATAAAATACGGTCTTATCAAATCAAACTACTTAGCCAGTAAATGCAACGTTTTACAAATATTTGAAATGACTACTGAGTTATATGAATTGAGTTATAAGTTGATTTATCAAGCTCTATATTTGCCAAAATTGTGGCTCACTGATTACAGGCTATTCGCAAATTTAAAAAAGACTCTTCAGGAAAAAAGATTTGGCTCAAATGTTGAAGTCATCACTAAAACTGAGTTCAACTCAAAAATAAATCACTCTGTGCGGCTAACATAGTAAAGTTGGATAAGCGGTGGAATAAGTGTACTTAACTTAAACGATAATGTCTTTGTTGAATTAAGCCAACCTTGGCTTTACAATTATTTCTTTCATTATACTAATAAAATCTAAACCGTTTAGGGTCCTTACCGAACTCCTATTCCAACGGAATTCCAAATGTTGCTTTTGGATTTGATAAAATAAATAAATAGTTTTTACATTCTTAAAATTCTAGCAGTTCTATGTATTTTTAATATTGGAATATTCTCGTTAAAAACAAAAAACAAAACAATGAAATATTTATCATAAACATTTTCAAAGAAAAAAAATTTTTATAAATCCTTGAATGCATTTCTTCATTAACATTTGAATTTTTTTTTTTAATTATGATTGAGGGCGACAAAACTGTCATACTTATGCCCCATAAAGCACCTACACAACATTTCTATAGTCTTGGGAAATGTTTGACCATTAAGCATACTAAAAACTAAAAAACAAACAATAATAACAATCATTTAAAAATTTTCATCTAAAGCTGTTCACTGAATTCTGTATACCCATTTTTGGTTATGATAAGCCAATGGTTAATTAATTGTTTGCTTCCTTTGCTACATATTAATTTATTTTAACCACCTACACAGATCAATTTCATTTGGTCAAAGTTTTATCATCTTTTGCCTGAAAACAAAACAAAACCAGAAAAAAGATGGGAAAGAAAAACAACAAGAAAACTTATAACAAACAACAAATTCAATAAATAATTCAATCGAAATTTATCAACTTAAGGCAATGTTTTTCTTTTCAAATTGTTTCAATTACTAATTGAATAGAATTAGCTATTCTTAAAATATTTCATTGTAAAATTTTTGTTGCTACTTTAAATTTTGTTTTTTTATTTCGATTTTTCATTTATTAATAAAACATTTCGATTACGCGATGAGAAACAAATTGTATGAAAATGATGATGAAAAAGGAAAGAAGAAGCCTTTATTCCAATTCTGTTAACTTTTTATATCCCATTCAGTGTTATGATCTCACGTTTTCTTTCCAATGGACACTAACAATGGACACTACAAAATCAAAACAAACAACAACAACAAAAAATGTAGATATAAAAATAATAAAACAAAACACAACAATGATGGCCTCATTGTCATTACTCAAATTTCTAGCTAAGATCGCAAGTTTTAGCTTATTTTTATGACGCGATCATAATGACCTTTTGCCCCACCCTTTTGATGATTTCAAAACGGTTTTTCAAAATAAAAAACAATATCTATATTTTTTAAAATTATTATATACTATACCAAGTTAGAGGAGCTTATAAATACTTAAATTTTAATAGCTGTATTTTCCTCACATTTACGCGATCGTTGTCTATATTTGTATTTTAATTGAATGATCTTAACGGGCGGTAACCGAAGTGGACTCGATAAGAAAACGATCATATAATATCATTGCTCTGATCTTTTTAATTTGATTTTGTTTTTAGTTGTTTTTGTTGTTGGAAAAACATAGGATGAGCAATAAGTGAATCGTTGTTTCAATATAAAATTATTTTCAAATAAAAAAAAACGAATCTTAGCTTTAGTTACATAATTAATAAAGATGAATTCAATGATAAATAATTAATGAAAAATTTGGTTACAATTGCCAATGTGACAATTTTGCTAAGTTATCTAAAGAAAATTGTAAGACTTTTTCACGTCAAAGAGCTCCAAACGACCTCCCAACTTCTTATATTTTACCTATAAAATATCTAAACAAGAGATCATTCACTTATCATAGCACAAGCAGTCAAAACGGGGGATATATTTTTATCTCTTTTCAATTCTTATAAGTCAACTCTTATACAAAAAATATAAGTATAAATTTTTCCTATATAAATTTAACGAGCAGTTTTCTTTGTATTGAAAAATAAAACTATTTTTTAAGTAGCCCTAACACAAAACAATAATATAACATATATGAACCGTTTTATTTATATTAATATTTGTTTTTGGATTTAAATTTTTCATATATATATATGTATATATTTATAATGATCATAGGGCCTTTTGTAAAAGATTGAGAGCCGCCTATGCATATTACAAGAAAATAATTTGAGTTCAATGAAATTTTCAGCCTTTGACCGTAAGAAGTAGGAAGAAGTGGGTGGAAGGGGTATCCATATGACTATAAATGAATTGATCTATAAAAGCATGGTGTCCTCATTGGAATTTAAGTGATGATGACCGCCTTCACCGGCCGATTGTAAAGCCATGCGGCAATAAGATTTATAGAAATGAGCCAGACGTTACTGACGAAGCTGTATACAAGCAAAAAAGAAACAAAGAAAACAATAACAAAAGTATTCGAATAGCAAGTGGTGTGTGGCTTTTGGGTGATCTCTGTTTGTTTCACCCATGATTGACATTTTAAAAAAAAATTTTTTTTTCCACTTGTTTTGATTTGAGTTCCGTGAATATGATTTCTCTATAATATCTGACTCATAAAGTATATTATTTTTTTTTTAGTAAAGTACTAATTTGTATATTAAGGTTTTTCTTTTTTTGAATGATTAAATTTGAATTTTTAGTATAAAAAAATTTGTTTTCATAGCGACATTTCTTTTGAAAAATGGCACGTTGATACGTAAAGGTTCGCCATCCCTGCCATAGCCTATTCATTTTTTATGGTTTCTTGTAATTGGGATAAACAGACAAGTTTATCCGTTAAAAATATATAAAATTCTGGGTTTTTTTATAAGAAAAAATACGCTATACTTACGATTAGTTGAAAGCTATATGGCAAAGCTTAAATCTTGGGCAATTTTCAAGAATTATAGGGCTTCAAAGATAAAGGGATGCTCGATGAAATTTTATCAGATGAAATTGTCTGTATGCCTTTAGTTTTAACCAGTTTAATGCCAAATTTAGTTTTAAAAACCCCTCACAGTGTGCGTAATTAAATTCAAGCTATGACATCTATACACGACGAACGCAGGCCAAAATGATCGTATTACAAATTTTATGAAAAAAGAAGAACTATATTTTTATTTGAGAAAAACTTAAATTTCTGTAAAATTTATTGTTATTATAAACTTAAAAACTCTCAATTATTAATAAAATAGCTTTTGTAGTCAATGGTAAGGACGACGAGTAAACACGTCGAACGCACTGTAATAGTGATTCGATTTTAAGTGTATACATAACGTGACCATTTTATTTTTTTGTCAGAGCGGGACGCTGTAGAAAATTCCAAAAATTGAAGGCTATTTTTTAAAAAAATACTAATGCTATTTATCCAATTACAAAATAAAGTTAACTGAATTTCATTAATACGTTACTTGATACACGTTAGATTTCAGTTTTAGACGTATTTGTTTTATACTTCTCGGCGGAGCAAATCAGTTTCAAAATATCGGGTCTAGTTTTCAAATAAGAATGGAGCTCATTGTATGATGTGTTGATGTTAGTCTTGACAGTTAAAATTGCTTCCAAAACTGCAACACTTAGCTGTGATTTTTCTTTTGTCCATACTTTATTAATTAGAGAAAAAACTCTTTCAACAGGTGCATTACTTCCAGGCAGACTTAAAGCGTATTCAATAATTACACAAATTGTTTTGTTAGTCTACTTGCAAAAGCGGGACATTTTGGCTTTCCGAGGGGACAGCGGGACAGACCACCTGAAAGCGGGACTCTCCCACCAAAAGCGGGACGTATGGTCACCTTATGTATACATGATAACAGCGCTTAACTGGTTAATAGATAAATGGATTCATACCGGGAAAAGCTTAAATCTAGTCCACATTTTGAGGAATCGCTGAGTTTCAAAAATGAAGGGATGTTCGATTAAATTGTCTGTGTGCCTTCAGCTTTAAGACGAGATATTAAATAATGTACGATACCCCACTTTGGATCAATAAAAATTTTAAATGAGAATCGTTAAATGAGTTGCTTTACAAATATTTTTTTTTGAATTTTTGAAATTTTGTCTTACTTTTAGATCTAAAAAGTTTCATCTATTTTTCTCTTGTGTGTGTGAGTGTGGGTATAACGAAAGAATGGATTTCCTTTTCGACAAAAAAGATCTCACAGGTTGGTCATGACTCATTACTTAAAAATCATCTAAACATAAGACATAACAGTTAATAAAAACATTTTATATCAAAGTATATTATATCAAGTAATTGAAAAAGTTTAAAATTTCAAATTTATATACATAGATTAATTCGTACCTAGTCCCTGGGACCTAAATCAAAGGTCTTATTAAAATAAAAGTAGAAAAGAAAAAACAAAAACAAACTAGTATTTTTGTTTTTAAGGGAAAAAATCGAATTAGAAAAAAAAAATGTGAAGGGAAAGAGAAGATCTTATTTTTTTAACTATATTAATTTTTAGTAAAACCTTGAACTTAAATGCCGGCATTAAGGTTACTGGTCACTAGAAAACCTGTTGAAAAATATTATTTCCTGATTCTTGGAATTTTTCTATGCCTGTAAGCTAATTTTTTTTTTGTTAAAAGTAAAAGCATTGTTTTTATAGCTTTAATGATATTGATTTTTAGTTACATTGAAAAGCTATTTCAAAAAAAATAAAAATAAAATCAAAATATTTGGTTTTTTTTCTATTTTAAATAATACAAAAAGTATAGTAGTAAAATTAGTAAAAATAGCTAAAATATTAAGTCTAGTTGTTCAGATTAAAACGATATGTAAGTATTTTCGAAATAAGGATGTATATTTTTTTGAGGTTTTGCATTGTGCAGAGAAACTGCTCAGTAGTAAATGTTTGATCTTCTCTGAAGTTCATCTTTTCTCATTTTTTGAAGTGAAAACTAAGGTGAAGATCAAAAAGAGAAAATGAAAAACATTTTAAATTAATTTAAGTTAACCATCAAGTAAAGAAGTTTTTTTTTCCTAATGGACATATTCACACGAAGGGCAAGGAAATTTTCAGAGATTAGTTTCTCTTAGTATAGTTATGCCTACAAAAGGAAAAATTTGGCCCTTAAACTTAAACTTGTGTGTTTTTGTTTAAATTATAACAACAGACTAATTGAAGAGGATGGAATCCCGGTAGGGATATCGTTCAAGAGTGAGCTTCCCTTTGTGTGTAAAAGAATTTGAAAGGTCTATCAGTAGAAAATTTATCAACAAAGTATGTAGAAAGTAGCCATGAAAGCTGCTTTTTAATCATATTTTCATGCGGATAATTCATTGATATTTTCTGCGAGAAAGTAGACGTTATGACTGAAAAGTAGCTTCTTTTTATTGACGAAAGGATAGCTCCCTACTGGGTACCCTCCAGCAAATAGATGAAGAAATTATGTCACTATCCCCAAAGCAATCGCTACTAATTGCTGTTCACTATTTTTTAATTTATTACAAAGTACGCAAATTAAAAAATTAACAACAAATCCAAAATAAAAATAAATTTTCTTATATTACAGGAAAAACAAACTGACACCAAAATAGTAAAAACAAATAAGTACACTAACTTGAAGGAATTAATAATTTTGTCAGGAGAATATCAACGAAAAATTAGAAAGACTTCAATTTTCCTTTCCTTTGTCTTTCTTCGTTTATATTATTGAAAAATATTGGAACATATTTGAAAACAAAGTGAGAATGTGTTTTATTTATTGGTGGTTAAAGAACAAAAGCTACATTTCATTATTAAAATAAAAAAAAAATTTGTTTAAATGAATTTTGAAAATTTATCGTATTTCTGTATGGTGAAGGTCCCCCAGTTGAATTTCTCTGGAGAATCTTTTCATTTTTTCCGTCTGTCTTAAATCTTAAAGATATTTGGGTTAGTTTCCGTTAAATTTGGCTAAACTATTAATAAAATTGCTAGAAATATATCTTATCCAAAGGCTTTTCTACCAGTCATTTGTCAAATAAATTGTTCTCTTTATAACAGGATCATTTATCTAGAATTTTTGATTAAATATATATACATCCTTAGCTTGTTTAGAAATATTTCCTGAAAAGTTGTATACAATGGAAAACTATAAAAATTTTAATATGGCAAGACTAAGGCTTCAATCAAAAATATACTGAGAAAAAAGCCCAAGAATAACAAAAAGATAAAAATAAAAAATATATACAAAAAAAAGAAGAAAATATTGAAATAGTTACGTGCAGTACATTCAAATAGTTTTGTTATCCTTTCAGCAGATCCCACAGGATATTCAAATAGAGTGTGTTCTCCATAGAAGACGGTATCGCTGTATAGACTCTATTACTGTTTGACAGATGTTTTTATGGGTGCGATAGGACAATCAATATCCTATTTGTTGTCTCCTTCTTTTATATGAAATGTATTTGTATGTGTATATTTTACATATATGTATATCCTGTAAATAAAATTTCTGTTGCTTCTCTAATGCTGATATTCTTTTTAGCTATATCATTTTTATATTACACTTAATAGAAATTATTTTTATTTCTTTTTTTGTATGACCTCATTATAACAGATTACAAAAAAAAGGATAGAAAAAATTTTTTCATTTTATACTATTTTGTATTTAAGCCTTTAATGAGTTTATCCTTTTTATTTTATTTGTAAATGTATAGATTTGTGTAAGAGGGTGGTTGTTGGCATTAGGGGTAAACTATCACTATCGTCGACTATATTCAAAATTTATAAGAAGTTGTTGCACTATAAGTGGGTGGCATTCAATATATTTAACCTCATAATGGATCCTGTGGTTGTGTGTGTGTGAGTCTGCATATATATAACCTTTGTAAATGCGCAGTTTACAATGCAGTTAAGTGCTAATTTTCGGCTATTTTAGTTTTTTTACATAGATATATATATATAAAGTAAATTTGATATTCCCCTTCACAAATTTTATGCTAGTATATATGCCTAAGTAGTAGTGAAAATGACCATATTTGTATCGGATATGGTAAAATCTATACAAGAAAATATAATTTTATACTTTTGTTACAATTGTATGTCCCAGATTGATTTCAGTATTATTACTGCGGCTGTAATATTGGTGGTCTTTTGGGTGACTAGTGAAATTTACACCAACAATTTGGTCATGAAATGATGAAAACAATAAACAAAGACAAAATTGAAATAGGTGGTAAGCTATGTTTTCCTAGTTGTTTCATTATTTGAAAGATTTTTAGACGGTTAACATTAGCGTGACAGTGGTAAAAGCTACGGCGTCAATGGTATTAGGCATCAAGGATGAGTCGTCTCTATATTATTGTTGATTTTGATATGTGCTAACATAGAAAATGTTAGTGTGGGCAGATGTATTATATGGATGACATTAAGTAGGGTGGTATATTTACACTACATAGAAGGATAGAGGATTTTCTTGTTTTGAATTATTAAACGGTATCGGTAATGGTTCACTTGATACGACGTCAGCATTGCTGTTGCTATATTTCGTTAAGATACTTTTTGGGACTTGAAATATTTGTGCGTAGTTCGAAGAAACGGTAAGGGAGAAAAAAAAAAAACGAAAATGATTTAGACATTTTTTGTTGTTTTTAAAGTGTATAAAGACTTGGTTGGACTCATGTTATTAAATTTTAGGATATTGTTTTATTTCTTTTGCTTGAATTTAATTTAATTCTTTATTCCCCTATCACTGCCTACATTAATTTTTATTTATACAAAAAATCAACAGTGATGTTGTATCTTGGGAGCTTTAGAAATTCTTCTGATTAAAATTGTACATAACGGCTGATTTTGGAGGTATTATATGAATAGGAAATTCGATTAAGAAAGACTGTAAAAGAATGAATTTTAAATTGGTTAGAAACATTTCAAGGAGAAATGTTTGGTGTTGGTAAAAATTCATAGTAGAAAATTCATGTATCGAAATTAGGGGTACCGAAAAGCTTTAATGGTATGACCTAAATAAAATACATACTATATTTATACATACAGAAATATAGATCAGTGTTTATTACATATAATAATTGACAGTCATAGAAAATATTTTCAAGGTTATCAATTGGCATATTGATCGGATTAAATATACTTGACTTTTGCTTCATTAATTTTTTATATCTGCAGCGAATGTGGATTTTTTCCTGGATCTATGAAATAAAAATTTCTAATTGAGAAAGAAAATTATATTTTGAATATTAAATTAGGATCTTAAAAGCTTAAATTTAAATAAGTGTAGTTTGATTAGTTATAAAACTTTTAGAAAAAATTCCCTTTGCTGGATGTTTGAATTAGAAAAATCAGGATGAGTATTAATCATGACAATATTTTTCAGCTTTAAAAAAAAAGGCTTTAATATACATGAACTAAACTGGAATAATATTAGAAAATGTTTTCTTTCAAACTATTTCGTCTTGATTTTTGAACTAAATGAGGCTCGCTTCCTTCAATTTACCTGATATAGTCAAGGTCAAGCCAAGTTGTTTGAATTTGATATTTTACTTGGTCTGAAAAATTTCGGTTGAAAAAAAAAATCTAATACCTAATATATCAGGCGTTATTTACTGATATCAACAATAAGTAATGAGAAAAGTGTGAGTAACATACATATATAGACAAGAGCACAGATGCTGCGTGCTAGCTATGATGAAAGTTTTTATGCAAGCTTAACGCAGGCGTTCATTTTTTCTTTCAATGGAAAGATCTATTACTGAAACTATTTAGCACACGTTACTTAGGTATGTTTTCTTCATTAGATACTTTAAAATCATACCAGTTTGCTGTCTTGTTCAAATCATATATACTTTTAAGCATGCCTTACTTTAAGTTCAAGAGAATCACCTGTCTTAAAAACTGCTGACAAATTTAAGTCGCAATATTTTGGCGGTTTGGAGTTTCTAGTTCGAATAAGAAATTCATTGAAATTTTTAATTAGGTTTAACTTTCAATTTAGATGTTGGAGTATAATTCTGAAGGTTACAATTACAAAGAAGCACAAAAGGAATAATATTCCCACCACAAATAAATTCAAAAAAAAATTTATTTAGGTACTAGGATTAATTTTAAACACAAAATTTAGCTTGAAGCTAAATTAATTTTTAAATACCATGAAAATAGCAGACGATATTTGTAATTGTTATTGTTGTTGTCATTTAAAATTGACTGCTATACACTTTAGTAGTCTTATCATTGATTTTTATTTTATTATCAAATCGAATGTTTATAGCCCATAACTTTAGCCATAGCTCCATGTCGACAAGTATTTGAACTACACAAATAAGATCACCATTGGTTTATATAAAATGCAATATTCATCCATTACAAGTTGTACATATTTAGTGTACGTATTTAACTATAAACTATATATATATATATAATTCAGTTAAGGAATTCCGATGACCTGTGTCAATGGCCGAATACACAAGTATTTTCTGCCTCTGCTTTATTTTATTTAAATATTTCCTTTTTCAAAAGAATCATACAAATCCATGAAGTACTTAACAGCAAGAATTACCATGAAGGGCGGTGAGGGAATTGACACAAAAAATAATGAAGACAGTAAGAATACAAAAAGAGATTTTCATATAGGTAAAAGAGCAGTTCTCATCGATACCAGACCTTAAGGTATAGTTATAGTAGCTAAACTAAAAGATTTTGTTTTTTACCAGTTTTAAAAGAATTAAAATAAAATGTTGTCCAACAATAAAATTGATATCCTGGAATCTTGGGAGTATATACTACATATATATATATATATATAAATAAGTAATATTAACATGAATTTGCTAAAGATATAACGCAAAACTTAAGAAACAGAAGATCAACAGCAAAGACATTGCAATATGACAACAAAGGCAGTAACAATAACAACAAAATTCAAGATATCTTCTGGTCTCAAAGTGAAAAATAAGACGACATCAGTTTAACACGGTTGGATTGGAAGTAAGTGTAATATACTTTTATATATATACATATATATATACTTATGGGTATATGATTCGGAACAAGTTTTCCACTTAGAAAAAATGAGTGCCAGTAACCGACCGGCCGGTTATATTTTTTAAATTTTTGTTTTTCATTGGGGTCTTCTCTTACATATATAATTCTCATGCTTGTTTTCTTTATTATATTATTTTGAATAAATATCACATATATGTCTAACTGTTTACTTTTTTTTTCTCTTTTAATAGGTGTGATTTGATTTCTTTGTTTTGTTTTAAAAAAGAATTTAACATTATTTTAATATAAATTAAATCCTGGTTATCATTTTCAAGGAGAAAAGTACTCTTACTGTTGGATATAAACCAATCAAACAGATTTTCGTCCTAACTTTGGTTGATTCTCGGTAATTATCTGATGTTTCGCTTTACCACAAAGCACTAAATTGTGTGATTTGAAGATCATTTTATAAATATTTATATATATATAGTATTGTTTATATGAATATCTCTAAATGCACATGCACATATACATACATACAGATATTTAAAAATATTATCACTCGATATTATAGTTAAGTTTAGTCTTCTTCATTTTGTTTTGTTTTATGGAGCCTGAATCTTCTCATGACATACCTCCCACTGAATGATATTATGCCCATAAGTAAATTTACTTGATGCCTTTTTATGTTCAACATTTACTTATCTCTATTTATATATATATATGTATATATATATTTCTATGTATGGTTTTCAAAATGAAAAATGAAATTATTTCAAATTCCATGGATCGTATTGACCTCAAGATTACCCGTACAAATGTAAAGAGAGACGTGCGCCTGCTATGATCGTTTTGTTATTGAGAGTATTTTCTTTACTGTCTTTTGTTTTAACGCGTTTTTATTTATGTTCATTTAGCTTTTGGTTGAGCTAGCCACGCACGCGTTAAGTGATTGCTACATAAATATAGTAGTTATCTATATATATATATATAGGTATATATATATATTTATAGAAATTCAAGATTTGATTGTGCACAACTTTGTTTTTTATATTTTGAACACTGCAAAGTAGCACACCTACATTTTTGTTGAAAGTTTTTGATATTTGATGCTTTGGTTTTTTGTTTACTGAAAATTATAGATTTTTTTTTGTTTGTTTGTTTATTATTAGAGTTGTTTTTTTTTGGAACTTTTGTGGTAGTAAATTTCGGTATACTTATTGTACTATGTTTCTATTTTAAGTTAATTTAATTGTTTAATTTATTTGAATTGAACAATTGTGCCCGCATCCATAAAAAAAATTTGTTAATTTGGTCATTACGAAATTCAAAAATTAAATAAACATTTAGTTGAATCTAATTTAAGTTTCATATTTGATTTTTTTATTAATTAAATTTCTGACTACTGTTGAAAACTTTGTGTCTTGATTTTCTTCACTTAAGCTTCTTCGCTTAAGCTGCACTCGTATTAAAAAGTCAAAAAATGATTTCATATCGACATAAGGATGACATTAAGCTTAATTCTTTACTATTAGCTACAGCCCGAGATTTGAAATATTAGTGTCGCTTCGACCTGGCTTCACAAGAGGATCTATAGATTCAAAAGAGGTTTAACATTTACATAAAAGTCTATGCTAAAGTTTGACCCTTATTTGATTTTACATAAATCCCAGTTCTTTGTTAATAACTTAAGGGGAGGGAAAGGCATGTTTTCAAGAATTTTTTTTTGGCGATACAGGTAGTTCTAGTTTATATTTTTAATTTTTATATAATAACACAATATTTGAACAATACTTTTTTAAATTTTCAATTCAAAATATTAATAAGTGAGTGAGTGACAGTGAATATCTTGAAGCACCTTGCAGAAAAATGGTTTTGCGGTGTGCAACACAACTCGCAACAGAATCATCGAAAACAAAAAAATCAAAAGTTATTTATTAAAGGAGATATTTTTTGAGGTAATATCGAGGGGTTTTTTGTTTTTCAGTTCTTATATTTTTGGTAGCCTTTGGAGGTCAAAATACTGATTTTTGCTTAAAAAATCGACCTATTTGTTCTTATAAAATTAATAACTTTAAAAAAAAAACTCTCCATGTTACCTGGAAAATTATATCAAAAAGTAGTGTGCAAAATTTCAAAACGATCGCTAAACGCTTTAAAGTTTTGCCCACTCAATAAATGCTCTCGAACAAAGGACGCTCAAATGCTCATTAACTTCGGCAATTTTACTCCGATTGTCTTGAAATTTTGACACAATATTTTTAAGATGCTGCACATCAATTTAAACAAGTAATATAAAAAGAAATTTTTTTAAGTATATTCCTACTTGAGATTGTTTTTTATTTTTTTTGAATTCAGAATTCGTAATTCGTTGCATTCAGTTTTCTGAAGTTTTTCTCTCATATAAAACTAAAAATTAGTTTATTAAATATAATTAATGAATTAATATTTGAACTAACTGTATTAACATCAATTGTCATGCACTCCCAACATAACAAAATTTATTTGAACTTGATTGGATGATTAGAAAAGATTTTATTAACAATTGAAGGTTTTTGAGCAAGCTAATAGTAGGAATATAAAAAATAAAGAAAAAATTAAATACCCAACGCTCCCCTTAAAGGACACAAACGAAAGGGAGCTGTAGGATTTTCTTAAAAAAAACAAGCTCAAATTTACTAAATTTTTTACTAAAAATATAGCACTTAAATTAAATCAGCAGCATTTGTCTAAATATTCCACTTTTTCATTTTGTTGCAAAAAATGATTAAAATTAAATATCAAAGAGGAATTCATGTAATTATGTGATTGAAACACTTTCCTTGAAAATTTTTGGTTTGAAAAGTATATCTGACAATTCACGAGGCCAGGCCTTTTTCAAACTTTAGAGAATGGTATTCAATAAAAAATATATAAAGCGAAAAAAAAAACAGAAAAAATATATATTTTGAAGATGAAAAAGGAGATGTAGCAAAATGCCTGCCTTGGGGAGAGATATGAAATTTTCGAAAATTTAGAAACTTCGAAACTTACTAAAAACGAGAAGCTGACATCCTTTTATGATACTCCGGAATGATAATTTTAATGGCAATATTGAAATAGTAGACCTTAAACTAGTACGTACTCAAATTACATAACGACAAATAAGTGACTCAAGAGGAGTGCTGTTAATTTCTCGCTTTCGTTCTCCAGCCAAAGCGAGAAAGTCTGGTTATGTGTGTATTTCTTCTCCATGTTTTTTTAAATAAATTATTAACTATAGCCTTTTCAACAACAAACCTAATTTTATTAATTTGAAGAAGATTATTTTGTCAAAAAAAATCATTCAAAATTAGAAATTTCCTCAGCCGAAACTTGTATGTTTCTTCCCGGTAGGCTGTGTGCCCACTTTTTAACTAGATTTTAAGCTTACGTTAACTTTATCGACTTATTGACAATGAAAATGGCAAAGTGTCGACACTTGTAGGTGTTATCTGGCCGATTTTTTTATCAATAATTTGTGCATATATGCAACAGGTTATTTGATTGATAGCTATGATACATTGGTCTTTTTTACCTATAGATAAGTAAAACCTTTTGGTGACATTCTAACACTATTCTCAACTCCAATCTTAATGAAGATTAAAATATTTTAGATTTTATTTTAGGCATATTTTTAGCCACGAAAACAGCGAACCTTTACTAAGGATTTGTATATTTTTAGTAAAATATGATTTTGTGTTTTATTAAAAAATTTGGGTGTATTTTTAAGTGACTTAATGACTTAATGTGTAGCTTTCTATATCTACTTAGAAATACTTAACATAGATATGTGGCTGTAATTGTATTGTATTTCTAAATTTCTCTTTTTTTTTAGTTAAGTATGATGATGGCATGAAATATATGGCCTGCTCTTTTAGTAGAGCTTATTTTTTTCTTTATTCTTTTGTAGTATTTATAATCGTGGTGACATTTCTCATAACCGTAAATGTTCATTCAAATTTAGATTTTTGCTTTTTAGAAAGAATTTATGTAGATCCAGTATTACCAAGCTCATTTGGCTTGTTTGTTTCTACTTTTTTATTTTTAAGTAAAATACGAGTATTAAAATATTTTTGAAGGTTTTCTTTCCTTTAAATGTTGACTAAGTTATATAGTAAAAATACCAAAAATTAACAGAATGCAAAAAATTTCTACAAAATATCGGATCCTATTTTTTGCAAAAAGATATTCCATTTAATTAAAAAAACCATATATACTTATACAATTTTACCGCACCTGTGTTCAAAAAAAGGTAACCCAACAGAATGAATCTAAGAGTCATTTAAATCCAATCCTTCTATTCAAGTGTAAATATGTATACAAAAGTCTATAAAAAAGTAGATGGCAGCACTTGTCTTTTTTTTTACTTAAAACGTTTTGTGTCGCTTCTTTACCCAACTACCTATATCTCTGATTGTTGTTACGTCATTTGGTTTCTATTTGCTATTTTCTGTATATAATTTCTTTCTTTATCCTTGATACAGTCTTTTTCTTGTTTGTAAGTTTTTTGTTTTCTTTTTTTACGGCAATTTGTGCACCCACAACCCCCAACCCACATTTCTTACTTATAATACAAATATTACGTTGTCCTTTATCGTGTGACTTCTTACTGTATTTCTCGTTCAGATCCTTTTGCTAAATAATCAAGAAAATGAAATATATTGTGTTGAATAGACCTTATTTGTTTATGTGTATGTGAGTTTTTCATGTTTTTGTATTATAATAGATATAGAAGTGGTTTGTGTATATTGAACTTACTCTGAAGAAGCTCTAGTAGAAATTCCCTGATACTCTATAGTATTTTTCCCTTTCCTTAATCTAAATATATGTGGTATGTAGATTTTATTAATATAGCCTTAGATTTGTTTGTATTTTAGCTCTGGCTTTGTTATTTCCAGTTTTGTGTGCTCTACATGTATACATTAAATTGTTAGGTGAATTGGTTGTTCGAAAAGTCAGATTAAATAGCAGCAAATTATATTAAAGGAGGCTAAAATATATATGGCTGGGGCAAGAAGGCAATGGTGGTGTATAACATAATCAAAGTTTACAATTGAAGGATACCACCAATTGTGTATATGTGAAAGCCAACATCTAGCTCAAATAACTAATTTATAACACCCATATACTCCCAATCATAAACCTTTACTCGTTTGCTGTTTGTAAATGTATTCATCATGATTATTGGTTTTATTGTATCATTGTTGGACTTTTCGTAACAATGTGTTGTCTTTGGGTATAGATTTCTTAATATTTCAGAATTCATTCAACTAGAATAATAGCAATTGGGAATATCTCTTAGTTTTTTCCTTCCTTTTGTTTTTTGTTTTGTTTTTTGAAAAAGGGGGAAATAAAAAGAAAAAGGAATTTCATACATATATACATTGTAAAACATAAGTTTTGGTTGCTTTTTGTGTTAGTGTTATATCCGTTTGACGTTTATTTAAAGAGCGTTGGCGTCAACACTCTGTTTGGGTGCAATTTTTTTGACAATCATAAGAAAAATATCAACTAATGAAATCGTAGTAGTAACATTACTGCTATTATTCGATTTATGGGAAAAACACAATTTTCCGAAGGGTTCCTATGTAGAGTTAAAAAAAAACAAAAAGACAAGAAAAGAAAACAAAGAAAAGCAAAACAGAAAAAAAAAATTAACAATCATATAAATGAAGAGAGTATGAGTAGTTGTATTATAACTTGTTGGGTGGATGATTGACTTGAATATTGTGTTGAGGGTGCACTAATTTATTTACCCTTCAACTTAATTTTGGGGTTTCAATGTAATGGAATCTAGAGCAGCTATCAGCGTTGATTACCTTACGGTTGCTCATATGCTTTAGTGCTTTTTGAAAAATGATTATATAGTCAACGGGTAGTGATTAAGTTTTAAGCTGTTGCTCATTTTTGACAACAGGTTGTTTATCTTTTTAGTTTTTCTGGTTCGTTATTTTTAGGATTACATAATATTTGTACATTTGTATATTGGATTTATTTTATAACAATTTATTTCTAGATTTTTCTGTAATAAATTTCAATTGGTAGTAAAGAATTTTTATTGAAATTTATAAAAATTTTGATTTAGTTGATTACTTTTTTTTGTGATACAAAATTTATTTAGGTTTCTTGTTAAGATAATCACCATTGAAATAAAGTTTATTACACATTTGTTTCTAAGCTTTTTTAATATATCTTCAACTTTCTTAAGGAATGATTTAGTCATTAAAATAGTTTCAGTAGTTACTCTCTGAGTTTAGTTGAATTTCTTTTTCTGGAGCTCATTTTTGATATATTTAGCTACATCCAGAAGTATCCAGAAAAGCAATCTAAAGTTGAGCTCATATCATATGGCTATCGTTTTCAATGAACTGTAGCACTTTGCATTGGTATAATCGCACTCTCTTTTCATAATATAGGTCAATTTTCTAACTATTTCATCAGTCAACTGAATCAATATTCCCCTTGTTGGAGGTTAAAAAGATAAAAAGAATAACGCGAGCGTTTTAATGTCAACCTGGGATATTTTAAGTAATCTGTTTTTAACATTGCTGGAATTCAATTTCTTTCGTTTAAAAATGATTGTTATAAAATGTTATCAGCTTTGGATAATGTGTAACTACGTTGAATTTTAGTGGCAATCTTTCTTGTTCGCTGCAAGCATGCTTATTTTTATAAAGTCTTAGGCAACTCACAGATTTTTATATTTAGCTTAATAGGTTTGTCAAAAAAATAATTATTTAGCTTATATTAGCTTAACCTTACGGTGATCAGGCTATGTCAGATGAAATATTTTGAAATTGGTTTGAATCAATCAAAGATCCAAAATTCCGAAGTAAGTTATCGAAATCATCGAAAGACTAACTCATATGAGAACTGTAAAAATAAGTTTTCTGTTAAAAAATGAATTTATAATTTAATCCTAAGCTTCTTAAAATAATGCCAGGTCAATCAGAGGATATAATGCCAAAATTGTATTGTTGCTTAAAAAGTCAAACTTTGTGCTTGATAAGGTTGTGGGGATGTCTTCTATCATTGACTTTTCAACACATCGAAAGACTTAATCTGTGAATGTTTCCGATAGCTAATCATTTACAACTGAACTCTGAAAGAAAATTGGAAATTTCAAATTTCTATTGATATACAACAATATCATATTTTGCCTTAAAAATGTCCTTTAGACCCTTAAGATACTCATAAACTCCGGTATATCAATGGCATAATGCTTTGGGTCAAGAGAACCAGAATGTTAATTTTAAGGTATCTATTTATTATTCGAAGAAATGATGCATAAAGTTATCCATGCCAATGGAAAATATTTCAAATAAAATAAAGTCGTTAATCAATTTACCAGTATATTTGTAAATAAACCTAAAAAATATTAAATTAATCATATTAAAAAACTTAATATTATTTAAAAGTTTACAATTTGATTTTTCAGTTAAAAATTATAATCCAGTAATTCGAGATTTTTCAATTTACTTTAGATTAGCGTTAATTTAATTCAGTGGAGAAATAGATAACAAATTCAGACCTATTTTTTGCCCTTTATCGGAACTTTTTTTTGTATTATATTCCGATAAGGCTACCTGAGAAAATTTTGAGGAATGATAGCCTCTAATAGTAACCAAATTGTTATTGCTACGCCTTTAAGGATTTATGCTATGGAGAGTCATTCAAATTTTTTAGTTTTTATTAACAGTTAAAGTTGAAGTTCATTAAATAATTCCTGGTGTTGTTTGTTAATTTAAAGGCTTTACTACTTTCTATCAGAGCTTAATTTTGTTCCAAAAAAAACCTAGAAATCGTTTGTTAAAAAAATAAAAATAAAAATAGAAATGTTCATCTTAAAAAATTTCTTTGTAGTTAAATAGTTTTGAAGTTTTCCATGTCTTTTTCACACATTTTTCTTTAATTTAAGGTATTTTCAAAGAATGTGGTAATGATATGACTACATCAAAGAAATAATTTTGATAGAAATTCCTTTTCTGAAATTTAATTAATAAAAAACTAACAACGAATTTTTTTAAAGTAAAATTACGAAATTCTGACTTTGAGTTTAGTAAAAAGCTATAAAAATGAACAAATGTTTATTTTTATAAAACATTAAAACTAATTTATTCTGAAAATAAAATCTTTCTATTTATTACCGATAAAAACACATCGATCCTGAAATTAAGGCTACCTAAGTACTTAAATTTTTGACGGTTTCGTTAAAAAGCCTTTTTTTGCATAAAAAAGTTGACTCCATATTATATATAAATCCTTATGAAACACATACTTGGAAATATTCAATATACGTTAGATTGCGTTGTTTTTAAGAGAAATGATATTAAAGAATACAGTAAAGTTTAAAATAATATTTGTTCATTGGGGAGCTTTAAGGTTCCCAGGAAATTTTTATTCTGCACTATTTCATTCCTTTTAAATTTAACTTTATACTAAAGCTCATTTCATTTCCAAGCATTTCTCCAACAAATATTTTTTCTTTACTTAAAGTTAGTATAACAATAACTTGATCTATAATAATTTTAAATCAAGAACAAGCTTTTCTTTTGTAGAGTTTTTCCAATGAAAATTATATGAAAAGTTTTACTTTAGCGTCAAAATTTCATTTACTGCGCATGTGTATATTTACTATAAAAATTGTCTTATATCACAAACTATGTTTTATATACTTTAGCTAGAATGAATATTCTTAAAACTAGTCAACAAACATCATATAAGTTTATTTGGAAACTTAAAGTTTTGTTAACATCAACTTCATAGGTCAGGTATATTACTTCAAGTGGAAAAATAGAGCTCGACTTCTAAATATTGATTTTTTAAATTTATTGTTGTTGGGTGTAAATTAATTTTCAACATTTTTCTATTTATTAAATTAATTTAGTGTTTCGAATATTTTGAAATAGAATGAAAGATTTCAATACAACTCAACCAAATCACCAATTGTACTACAAAATTTTGTAAAATACCAAAAAAAAGACAAAACAAAAGGAAAAATCAAAAATTACTAAAGGCCTTGAAGAGTTTTCTTTTTTATATTGGAAAACATTTTATCAAAAGGAAAATAAATTTTCATTTCTACCTAACAACCTAACATTAGTAATCACAAAAGGAAACTGAAAACATCTTCTTACTCAATATATTCGAAAAGCTTAGGGGTGATGGTGTATGGGGATAAGAAATAGAATTGCTTTATATTATTTACAATAAGTACCAGAGGTATACACTGAAATCGTTACAAAATATTTTCTGGACCTGAAATTATTCAAGGGTAGACATATAGAAATATCATCCTAAAAGGGATATGAGAATATAGATATGATATGCAATGTATAAGAGTAAACTCATTCCATATTTTCCATTCGTTTTTCATGTTTCAAGAATACATTTAACTGAAGTGCTATATTTTCTCACACAGCTTTGCGGCTTTTGCCCAAAAAAAAAAAGAATAATAATAATACAGAAAAGATGTACGTAAAGATTTCTTGAAACCTTCAAGATGCTTTTTTTTTTGTTTTTTTTTTTTTAGAGGGAGAAGATTTCAAGCTATTGTTGCTGGTTATCACAATTTCGAAAAATGGAGGTTTAATGGGTGGTAAGATAGGTTAAGGGTGGACATAATGTAAACTTATTTATGTGAGAATGAAAGTCTCATTTATGTGGTAACAAAAAATACAATAGAAAAAAATATAGAAGAAAAAGATAAATAAAAAAAAAGTTTATGCTTCTCTTTCATTTTTTTTTTTTTGTCTTTTTTGATTATTGATCCACCAATAACAGTAGCACCAAATAGTAACAACAACAATAACAACATGCTAAAGAGCTCCAAGCATGAGCAACAAAAGACAAGATAGGGTAGTTGTAACAATAGGGATGAGATATACTAAAGGAATTCAGTTCAGTTCATTTTTTTTCTTTTCTAGATTTCGATGTAATCTTAGGGCTATCCTTTTGTGTACTGCTCAAATTTTATGCTCCCCAAAATTTTGGTTACAATATTCTTTAAGAAGAAAATACTATTTACACCGAATGACTTATTGCGATGTTCGATTGTCCTTGGGGAATATTATGTATGGTCAAAGGTGCATACAAAAAAATAAGAAGAGATGAAAATAAACAAGAAAAACAAAATTATATCTGTTCTATTTAAGCTAGAGATGTACGATATAATAATTTAGTTAAAGTATAATATAGTTTATTGCTTTTATTTTTATGTTTGTGCTAAGGGATCCATTCTTGGTCTTTCTTCTTTTTTTTGATATACTTTCAATGTAGATAAATCAATTGCATAAGTAATTATTCATATTAAAAATAAATATTTTATATATTCTGGTTTTTTCAAAATGAAATTTAATTGGATTTATCCTAAAAGTATGCAAAAATATTATTCGTGAGACCTTTGTTTAAAACTAAATTCACCCTTTTCGGATATTTGATTTAGAATTCTCACATAACTGTCATAAAGTATTATTTGATCGAAAGATCACAGTACACAAGGCAAGCAAAATTTTAAAAATAGAATAGTTAAGATGCAGAAAGCAATCTGTTTGTTTTGAGAAATACAATTAAAACCGATTAATACGACATCGGTTAAAACGACCAAACCAAATAGTCCCGGCGGAGTTCAATATAATTGCACAATATAACATATCTCTTTGAACTTTTTCTAATATTTTCAAAGAATTTAATCGGTTATAACAACATGCATAATTTTTTTTACATATTGTGTGTCTATTTTCAGAAATATTATGTTCACGTGTAGCTAAGTTAAAGGAATCTATAGTTAATAGTCGTCGCTAATAGATTTTTAAAAAATTCACTGTGGGCATGTTTGCACTAGATATCGTATAGCCGTCAAATGAAATAAAAGAAAAATAGTACAGAAAATTACTGTAGACATGGAGCCATTAGCACAAGCGATGTTACTTCACTTTGATTATCAAAAACACCGAATTTTGAGGGAGTATCATAGCAACGTGCTCTGAAAAAATTATTGCGAATTTTGACTGTAGCTTTTCATCCTAGCAGTCAGTTTGATGCCATATGCAACGCTTAACATCAACTTAATTTTTTATAATTTTTCTCAAAACTCTTATACTTATCGTTATAATTTTATAAAATTTTACAAATACGTTGCTACATATTTAGTCAAAAAATAATGGTACCGCTTTTTTCGACTATCCGCCATTACGACCGAAAATAATGGTTCCCTGGATGGATTAGGGGATCTCTTTTTCAAACAAGAGTAAAATTTTGATTTAAAAATGGTTAAGATTTTATAACCATTTCCTTAAAGGGTTATATATTAAGTTGATATGAAACAACAACTTGTTAAAGTTGACAATTAGAAATTTTAATCCTTACAAAACTGGTATCTTTCTTATCTTTTAAACCCTTTTTGTTGACACATTACGTTCCGGCGTTATTTCTAAAAAAACTTATTCTGGTACCGGGACAAATTCAACATAAACAATTATAATTGAAATGTTTTTAGCTTCAGAAACTTGAACAAAACAGCTTCAAATCATCAATACTATAAAATAACATAAATTTTTTATCGGTATGATATTTTTGAAAGCATTTTCCAATATGTAATGTTACTTTACAAGATTTACACATATAAGCACTTGATTTTCTTACTTTATGTGCAGAACAGACGCAACAACTCCTTCTAACAAATTTGTTGGGTTTAAAAATATGTAATTTGCTATAAAATAATACAATATATATGTACATATATATTACATATAATAAAAATGTATAAATTACCAAGCTCCTTATCTTATAAAGACGTTTGAGTTTAAATCCAACAAAGCGCACAAATATGTGCACACGGGATTTTCGTGAAGTTCAATGAAAAGCACAAATGTATGCACACTGGATGTAATGTGGTAACAAGACTTTAAATTTTTCAATTAAAAATTGCTGACGATTTGGATGACAACAAAAATTATAGAAATGACAAAAAATATTTTAAAAAAAAGACTTAGAGGAGCGTAAAAACTTATGTTTTAACTAAATAAATTTTGTTTTTTAATTTTAGATAATTCTAAGTTAAGATGTAGTGATCTTCTTAAATTGACCTTTTTGGTAATATTAATAATATAATTACAAAACAAAATTTTGTAATTCGTACAGAGTCACTGCAATGGCCTATAATGTTTCACTAAAAGAATAAAAGCACATAAGCTACAGAGCACTGCATATGAAATGATCGAGAAAAATAAAGAAGTAAATTTACTGACAAGAATAAAGTAGAGTAAAATAACATGGTTATAAAAGTGAAAATTTGTTGTATTGTTCATCCTATAAAAAACACTTCTGCGCAGTAACAAAAAAAGTGACGAAATTATTTGAATCATAGCTAGAAAATTACTGATATCCATTTCTAGTAACGCTTTTTATGTGTAAAAAAATTTGCAAAGATTGTGGTAGTGAGCTATCCAAAAGTCAAAAACCCTCAATACCAATTCTCTTAAGATCTTTTGATGTAATAAGGATTGTACCATATCAGTAACGATACAACGATGGACAATGGTTTTAACTTTTAACTTTTGGATAACATGCTGCCGCAATCTTTGCAATTTTTTTTATACATAAAAAGCGTCACTAGAAATGGATATCAGTAATTTTCTAGCTATGATTCAAATAATTGCATCACTCTTTTTGTTACAGCGCAGAAGTCTTTTTTATAGGATATCAAATGTTTTGGCAGTACCATCTGTGTTTGCATCTGCTTTTATGGCATCTAAAATTTAGGCATAATAGTTATTATTAAATACATAAAACACACTTAAAACTAAGTTTTTTAAGTTTATACATATATCTATGCATATATTCAAATTCATCTAATAATGGGACAGCTACCCTTGCTCATCAAGGAAATAAATTCATTTCAGTCGCTATCAGGCTATCAGCAAATGTAAATTTTTCTTTGTATAGTATGCAAAAGAAAAAATATTAAGCTTCCAAATGAAGTATATTTCTCCAATGTTACACACATATTACCTGAGATATGCGCTTGGAAGCAAAACCAAATTTTAAACGTTCAATGATCCTTACGAGCTTTTTAGTGTTATAAATTTTTTTAACAATAATTTGCATTAAATATCTCATAAATGAAAAAACCAAACGTTCAAAAAAATCTTTAATGGGTCATAACTTGAAAATATTTGGAATTTGAAAATTCTAGAAATTCATTTTTCTTCCTATTTATATTCCTCTCAACTTCAATCATTACTTTTGAGCCAACATGCAGAGTTTATGATATCCCAAAGCTGTGTATATAGAGTGTCGTTTTTTTCGATTTTTATCTTTAATTGCTCCGGAGACTGCCGTCTCTTGTGATTAATAGGTTGAGAACGGCGTAGTTTTTTCTATTTCGTTTCATTTGGCGACAGTGAAAGGCGGTGCCTTGCACAAAATGTTGTGTACCAAAAAATAAAATTGATTTTAATAAAAAAAATTATTTTTAATCACATAAAGTTCTTTTCATCAACCACCAGTGGTGCACACCGCCCGATAAAACATTCGCGTGTGTACAACCGATGGTACACAACGTCCTCAACGTGTTCAACTTCTACCTAATTTTATTGGATTTTATCGAAAAAATAAATAGGTCTCTACTTTCATATTACTCTAATATAAAAAATGACAAAAAATTTAATTTCGTTTGTTTTTAGGTCTTTTTTAATATTAATTAGCATAAAAAATTTTAATCGAAAAAAATAAATTTTTCATAAGTTTATTTCAGTAAAACTAAAAAATTATATATTTAATATTACTAAATGAAATATACAGATTTACTTGGTCAGGTTTTGTCATCGTAATAAAATCTATAATCCCTAAAATATATTTTTTTGTCTATGATCTACATAACTGTCAAAAGCAAGAGCACTGCCAATATCCAACTTTAAGGGAAACAAAATCAATCAGATGGTAAAAACTTTGTATTGATGAAATGTAATTTTAATCCTTGCAATATATTTAGTCTTTTTTGTTGTTGTTGTATGATGATAATATTGAACCTATCATTCTCATTTTATTGTATTTTTTGTTGTTGTCATTTTAAAGAAATATCAATAATATCAAGTATTCAGTTGTGTGAGTTGTATTTGTTTGTCTGTTAATCAACAAAATTCATTCCCATTCCTAAATGAACAAAATATTTTATTTGAAAAATATGTCATCCCCTTTAGAAATTTGGGGACGAATATTAGTTGCTAACGGTGTGACTTTAATTTACTTTTAGGTAAACAATTTACCTGATATGAGGTATTAAAATGAGAAGGTACAGGGTTTATTTTAATTAAAAGCTGCGGGATATCTGTTTTTGCTTCTCTTACTCACTACAAGTGCTATTTTATTTATTGGACAATCATGAAGCTAATGATTCTTCCTGATTAGTTCATTTTATTTTTTTGTATGTCATTTTTTTATTTTTTTTATGTTAATTGAATGACTAAAATTTCTGCAATTTTGAGTTAATGGAAAGTATTTTCGGAATTTTTTAATGGTATGATTTTGAGTTTTTATGAAGAAAAATTCAAATTCTTTTAAAGTTTTTTTTTTATTTTATGAAATATTGTAATAAATTTTCGGTTTATAGTTCAAGTTATTAAACTTTCTTTTGTCCTATCAAAATTAGAAATTTTATTTATTATAATTTTCTGTCTATGTTAGTAGAAGCAAAGAAAAGTACTAAGACCTAAATAAAAGTTAAATTAAGCAGAAAACTTATTTTAATTCAAATATATATATTTTTAACTTCTCTTTTCTAGGAGGAAAACCCCCAAAAATATTATTTTGAAAATTTGATGTTGACTCAGTTAATAGTTTAGAAATATTTTGCAATATGACATGTGAAAATGTTATTGATCGTATGAAAAATTTACAGGTGAATTCGAAATAAATTTTCAAAAAGAATATTTCAATGAAAACAATTGCAAATTTATGTATTTAAATTGTTTTTAATAAACTGTAAATATTATCTCATTTACTAATCTCTATAAAACTTTTTTATGAATTTATGAAATCTATTAACATTCCAAATTTAACGAAGAGAAAACAGTAGGTGAACTTCGTGGAATACTTTGTGGAACTCCTAATATCAACAAAAGCCTCTTCAAGTGATTCTGAATCATTCCTAGCCAGAATATTTATTTTCTACAACGACGTTCTTGGCTCAGCCACTGAGTCGAACAGGTGGCCGTAATATACCAAAGGTGACAATTAATTCTTGCATTTTTTATTAAAGTAAACATTTCAAGAAGAAAATTTATTCTACCACTGTTTAAAAAATAAAAAATAAGTTGAAAAAGACTACCCCGCCAATATCTAATGTACAGAATAGTAGAACAAATGTGTTTTAGGAGTCAATACTTATACCAAATCTGACGTACACTTTCGGATTTTGACGTCATTTCTTAAATAAGCATTGAATTTTATATATAGTTTAAGGGTGGTTTGAAGTTTGCTTAAACCTAGCACATAAAAATAGTTTTCCGAAGCCATATAAGGTCTGATTGTGCTCAATTTTTTGAACAACCTGCATAATTGGTTTTTGTGTGCATGCTTAGTTTTTAGATAGTCAATGTTTAAGGTAAATAAACCTTTTTGTTCTTAAACGTTAAATTTGTAAAAGGACATAATACTGGAAATTTATAAAGACTAAAACAAAAATACCACAATATCATGAAAGGGCAGTTTACTGAATTTTAATTGTTATTCAAGCCCTATTAATACTGAATGAAATCAGCCATAAATTCTTAGCTTCAAGCTATTCTCCAAGGTACTATCAAGAGGGGCTACAAATTTAAGAAATGTATGCGCAATAAAGAATTAGATAGAAATATATAGAGAACAATATAAAAAAAAATAGAAATAAAAAACGAGAACAGTAATGTTTTTAACTTGAACAAAGGAAGCAATTTTTAATGTTATTTTTATGGAAAACCCCAGAAGGTACATTTTATCGAATTTGAATTGTTAACAATTCAGTAGCTAGTTTTTTATTTATTTTTGAAATTCTAACCTAATTTTTATTACAGTGTTTGACAGAAAATTGCAGTATTGTTTTCTATGATTCCAATTAATTTTTTTTTGTAAGAAAATATGTCAAGAAATTCATGGTTTTGGTCCAAATATTGTAATTGGTGATGGATCTAAACAGATTAGTTTAATGCACTTCAGTAGAAATTTCTTAGCAGATTTGATCCTCAATAAGCTGACAGATCCAGGAAGGAATGAGCTTAAGGATTTAAGATGGAATTGGCTGTCAGATGGAATCTTTATAGTAGTGGTATAATTCATTCCATTACTTAAACTTGAAAAAACCACAGTAGAGTTTGTGATTTTTACTATTTTAAAAGTTAATTTCTTTTTTCTATTTGTAAGTGGTTTTAGTAAGGGGTGCATTGTTCTTTTTTATGTCATTCTGTAGTTTTAGTACGAAATATTTCATTCATATGAAGCTAAAGCTGTATTTGTTGATCTTTCTGATAAATATTTTGTCTTTTCTTTGGTCTCAAGCTCTTCTTATAACTGAAATAAAAATTCTTTTCCTGATATTTCTTCATTCATTGTTTCTTTATATAAAATCCAAGCATTTAACTAGCCCAAATCTAATAGATCGAAAAATATCTGTAAGGGGGTATTCACATTGAGTCCGGTAACATTTAATTTCTTGATAAGCGGAGGTGAAAGGTAATACGGAGTTTCGCAAATTTCGAAAAAGCTTTTACCCCTTCCTGAGGCAGAAATATTTCTGCCTAATGCTTGGTATCTTACTAATACACATTTATATACACATGTTATCTGTAATATTTTCCAACACATATTCACATATTTTAGTGGACTGAGAATTGTAGGGGAACATTTCCGAAATGTTACAAGCCTCAATGTGAATACCCCCTAAGAGCTATATTTTACACTATATTTTCTAGCAATTTCATCGTTTGCACCTTAAACGAGTTTCGTGCTCTTGTAAAGCATAATTAGGTCTGGTATACGGGTGTTACCTTTCCTAATTTCAATGGATGAATGCATTGAACTAAGTATCAATAATTTTTTATTTTGTTTAATTTTGTAAATTGTAAGAAAAAAATCATTCGATCTTATGAAGATCTTTTTTATTTCTTGGAATAAGTGTAGATTTTTTTGCTTGCACCTTGCTCACTAAAGACACTCTGGTAAAAACTTATAATTTTTTATTTATCTAATAGCTCTGCTAGTTTTGAGTCATAAAATCCTTAAGTGGAATAAGCTTTTTAAATATAAAAAGTTGTTTTTCAGTAAGTATACTACTCACATCAAAGCCAAATTGAACTTTAAACATACAACGTGCTATTGTTCGAAATAATTGTTCATCTATTATAGGCAGATATGATCTCATTTGGTAACAGTTTTGACTGTTTTTGATGAATATATACCGAGTTTCAGAAATCAAAGCTTACAGTCTGCTTTTTTGATTTCTATTTATCAAACTGAATAATTTTTATAGTTCCTGTAAAGTCATTTCAGTTTATAAGTGCTGAGAGTTTAGAAAGACTCCATTTATTGCTGCATAAATATGATAGATCTATTTTTTATAGTCTCATATGCATTTGGTAAACGTGACGTCATTCCTAGAACTTTTCGGCCGTATTTCTTTAAATTACTGTGTACCTTTACTCTATGGATCAAAATCTAGATTGTGGACTAATAGAAAAACTCTAGGGGGGCATTCTCTAATGAATAGAGTAATAAGTAAAGGTAGCCATATATAACAACAATGTATTGTCGATTTTTCCTTCTTTTTCATACAAAATCCAGTTTTTATAGTCTTTTTTAGTAGTTTGTAATAAAAGTTCTATTACTGGAATACGTTAAAAGTTTAATCTTTCTTACATCCATTTTTGTTAATTTATAAAAAAAGAAAGCTATATTTTCTATCTATCACACAATTAAATAAAAGTCAGAGTCAAATAATATGAAGAGAACGAAACTGAAAAGTTTGGTTTTTCAAGGTATCATGACTATAAATTTATTCATTATATATCAAAATTTGAAATATTGTTTTGAAATTCGAATTTGTACAACCTGTTGGCTTTATAGATGGTTCTTTTTTTTTTTTTTTTTATAAAAGCTTGCTTTATATGCAAAGAATCTAAGACCTTTACTTTTTGTTATATAAGTAGAAATGTATCCTTCACATAATTTTATATTATTCAAAGGAAAGCAAAATGAAATAAAAAAGAAGCAAAGAAAAAGATACAAAAAGAAGAGAAATTAAATTAAGCTTTCCTTTCTGGGATTATGTTTTAAACATATTCATTCTAAAATGGTTGAAAATTTCATATCGTTGTTCTTATATGAATACTCCACCCACATACTGTATCTATATATATGTACATATATACAACTTTATATAGAAATGGAAGGACTTTAATCTATAGGTATGGCAGATTCAACACATTAAGCATGTTTGCACAGCCGCTAGGATTCCTTATTCTAAATTTTGTTACAAATAAAGCTTAAATCCTATAATGAGTTAACTGAGTATAGCTCTATCAATAGTTATAGTATTAGTTGTCAGTACTGTAGATGTTTTTATATATCAAGTTAAATATAATATTTTATTAGTATATGCAAATTATCTTTAGTAAAAATCTTTACGTATTTTAATATCATATCTAACACTATTTCGAATTTGAAGGGAATTAAACCTAGTACTAATGAAAATTATTACTTAAGAAAACGTTTAGTAATTTTGTTTTTTTATAAAGTTTCTCTAGTTGTGGATATGATTAAATGATTTTTTTTGAGTTTGAAAAAAAAATAAAACAAAACTTAAGGGGCACAACTAGAGTAACATTTTCGAAATTTTGATTTTTTTTTGCATTCTTGGATAATTTGTACCTTTTAAAATAACAAAGTAAAATTTCAAATGAAAATCTCAAATAGCTTCTGAGTCCTTATACATAAAAACAGCTGCTCCTCTGTTAGGTTACTTGTTTTTAAAGTCGTTTTTCTCAAAACCCAATTTTTTTGACTAAAGGCCGCCATTTTGTTGCATTTTAATTTTTTTTTATAATCCTAGTTCAGGGATAGGCAAATTTTTTCGGTCGCGGGCCAGAAATTGAAAAAAAAGTTGACGGGCCAAGATAAATGCTCATCTATCAGTCTAAGGTTCGTAGTTGAAAATACTTGTTCACATATATAAGTTTTTCATATGACAAAGAAGATCTGTGAAAGATGCAAAATCCGAAAGCCATTCTGTATCTTCTAACATTTCACACTCCACAGAGCAGAAAATCCCGAAATTGCCTTGAGTAAGCCCACGAGACCGAATAATATTTACAAATTTCACGACTGCATTAACCACGGGTTTCATATCCAAAGCAGATTTACACAGAGCATCTTGATTTAAAACACACTGCTCCCGGGGTAGTTTTGATTAAAGGGTCCAAGAAATCCAGATTTTTTTCCTGTCATATTTGGTGTTCCATTGGTCATAATATTACATGTATTTGTTATAGGCACTTTCAAAGCTAAAGCCCTTCCTGAAATTCACGAAAAATATCACACTCCGTTGTAATTTTCTTTAAAGAACGCATGCACGCCAGTTCCTCGGTTATTTCAAAGTTCTTATAAATAATAATAGTATAATTGAGCAATATCATTTATATCAGTGCTTTCATCCATAAAATTACTTTTAATTTCTGTCGGACGGGCAAATTAAATTTCTATCCACGGGCCACATAAAACCTTTTGACGGGCCGTAGTTTGCCTTTCCCTATCCTAGTTGATGGTATGGCAAATATTTTCTAGTTTAATGATCTTTTTGTTTAATTTTATTCCAACCACTGCCCTGCAGCAGTTCGAGAACTTTTTTGAAGGTTTGATGAAAAGTTAATATTTTTATTTCAAAAAATTACATTTTATTTAACATTTATGCTTTAATATATCTGCCAAATTTCATAACATTCCGTCCTATACTTTTTTCACAAAAATCACCTTTATTTGTGCCCCTTAAGTTTTCAGATTGATTTTCTTCATTTAATTATTAAAAAAATAATAATAAGACTATCATTTTTATAAAATTATCTAATTGTAAAAGAAATCTTTCAAGGTCATAAAATACTAGCCTGTAAGCTGTTAAATATGTTCAATCTCATTTATAAAATGAAATAACCTAAACTCATTGATATCTATTCAACTTAGTTATAAACAAATGAAAAGAAATTGTGATTAGAAAATATCCGTTAGAAAACTGTACTATTGAGAACATTTTCATAATTTCAACTATAAATTCTCTAATAAGTAAATTAATGTGTACACATTACCAGGGTTTTCAAATTCCATCAATGGCAGCAACCTCAGTAATAATATAACAACAGCAGCAGCTTTTTAACATGGTTTGGTAAGCCAATATTCAAACAGCAGCAACAAAATAAATAAACAAAAGCAAAACGAAACGTTTTTTTATAAAAAGCAAAAAAAAAAACAACATTAAAAATAAATAAATAAAGTAAAACGAAAAATTCAAAAAGAGAATGCCTAAGAAGAATTAATATGAAAAAGAAAAAGAAATAATAATAACATAGAAAAATAAAAACAAAAGAAAAGAAAACTATGGTAAAGAAAAACACAAATTAACCATCAAACCAGTTACTGGCTGTGAAAATTGCAAAAATATTTGCACAGTAAAATTGTAAGTTGCCGTCCAATTCAAAGAAATTCAAATCCATGCCTGGATACCTCTTTTAGAGGATGAATACTTACTTACTTACACCTAACACCCAATACTCGTGCAAAGTTTCTGTGCACTACTTTTAATTTAGGTTCAATACAAATCTATAGATTAGTATAGAAAACATTTACTAAAAAGATAAATATAAATAGAAAATAAAAGAAAAAAAAGAAAGAACTTGTTCATCTTGTAAATAAATTAAATAAATTTAAACAAATCTTATATAGAATTTGTAAAAAAAAGAATCAATTTTATGCGCCGCTACACTTTATGCGTACAGGTTATATATGGAATGCGTATGCATTTGCGCCGGATTTAGTATTATCAGATGGGTTAATACTTCGTTTAGCGGACGATTGCGTGAGAATAAGGAAAACGGGAAAAAATTCATGAAAGTGAAACATGATATTCAGGTTTTACAAAATATTATTTAATATATATTTAATTAATTAATTATATTTATATATAAATATTATATTTAAGTGTGTTTAAGTAAGAAAAAGGATTTGTGTACATTTTAGTAAGATTTCAGAAGTTTCTTAGGTATTATTCCGCTTTTATTCTCGAAATGAGCATATTTACCCTTTAAGCATTGTCATTCGAGAATTAATTCATTTTTATATTGTTTAGCTTAGACGAACCTACTTGTATATGTTTTGAGAACGGATAAAACAACATTTTAAGATGGAATCAAGTTATAAACACATGTATCAGACTTGAACCAATCCTGTCAAAGACATCGAGAATCATATCGTTAAATTGAATCGTAAACAATGTAACATTTTGTTTCTTTTCGAAATCATTTTCATTTAATTTTTAAATTTCATCATGTGAATATAAAATGATATTTCAATAATATTAAAGAGTGACTACGTTTGAAATATTTCCCAGTTAACTTGAAGGTTAGTTTATCTTTAGTTATAACTCTAGAGCGTATTGAGAGTGACAGCTTTTGTTAAATAAAATTAATGTAATATAAAATAATTTAAATAAAAGTGGAATAATTATGTAGCAATAAAAAATAAGCTTTTAATTTCTTGCTGGGGGTGAGGAGTTACTTTTTATTTGGGCGTTTTGTTATCATGTATATTTTTGGTAGGTTAGTTAGGTTTTTGGTACATACCCTACGTATGTAGTATTGCTCTATTTTTTGAATGCACGTCTGAGAAAAAACTAGATTTCCAAATTATATACATAGAGATGAAAGCTCACAAACCGTCGTAAAGAATCTAGTATAGATTTCTATTCTTAACAAACTTCGAGTAGTATAATTTATGGGTTAGGATTTCAAGTTAAATATTGGGTAATTTTTAAGTATTTGCTTTGATCTTCACATGTTTGACGTTGTTAGCACTTTTGGTAATAACCTAATACCTTAGAACCGTTAGGGTTGGCTTGCATAAAATTTAGAATCAAATTCTTATGAATCCACTCTTCCCTACAAAATCAATATATAGAATAAAATGGTGTTTAGTTATTGCTAGTTGTCAGAGAAGATCAAAGAAAATTTAATCGTATATAATTTAACGTGATCAATGGTGCAATGCCTTAATTTTTTTTAACATGTTGAGGACGGCGTAGTTTTTTCTATTTCGTTTCGTTGGATGATAGTAAAAATCAGACTTTGCTTGTTCTGGTGGCATCTTGCATAAATTGTTGTTGAGCAAAGAATTAAAAGTTGATTTCAATAAAAAAAATTATTTTTAACCACATAAAGTTTTTTTCATCTAACCAAACTCTAGCCGATATTAGCCACCGGTGGTACACGCTGTCCTCAACGTGTTAAAGAACTTTTCATATTTTTAAATAAATACATGTTCTTTTTAGCTCTTTTTCAATAATATTTTTTAGGGTAAAAATAGACTCCAAGCAAGAATAAGCGCCTAAGAGTAAAATATTAAAAGTAAATAAATTAATTAGTATTTTTCCGTGATCAAAATTTTACTGTAAAAAATTCGATTGCCTCATTAAATAAGACTAAATAGATCTTCTAATTATCCTTATAATCTTCAGTATTTCACGGACGTTTTATAGATGATTTTCTTAAGAAAAAAAAATTCCGCACAATGCCTGAAGCTGAATTAAATAATAAATATTTAACAAGATAAAAATGAACTAGAAAATGATTCTTAATGTGAGAGCTACTATAATTATTTTTAACCAATTGGTTTCTCCTGATCACTTATTATCATATTTTATTATTCCTTGGGCTATTTTTAATCGTGCTCGTATATACATGAATTAAGTTTCTTTTACTAATACAAAAACAAAATTTATACAGTCAGCACTTTCTGGTGAGCTTATGGCCTATAAGAGTAATAGCTTTATAGTTTAACTATTTCAAGTGAATGTGCTCCTTGTTTAGTTTAATTTAAATTGTTTTCAGGCTATATGCACTTCTTAACTGTTTTATTTCACCTAGCATATCTTTGATTTTCCATTAAGTTGTCTTTAATGTTTACCATGAACCCAGGCGTATTTACTAACTCTAGTGAACTTGAGATTTTAATCCAATCATAAATAATATTAAGGTAAGTGGGTTTGATGAATCTTTCTGTTTTTATTTATATTTATTTATGTAGTTCTTGTAGTTTGTTAATTAAAGTTTAGTTATTTGATTATTGTTATTTAAATTTTGCAAAGCTTTTTCTAATCGCATGTTTTATTATCAGAAATATCGAAAAATTAAATTTTTACATTCTCGTGAATTTGAATAATTTGCTTTTTGCCTTTAAATTTAAAGAAAAAGAAGTTTGTTATTAATGTTTTTATTTTGGAATGTGTCTAGTTCAGGGGTGTCCAACCTTTTAGCTTTCCTGGGCCACATTGAAAGTGGACGAATTGTTTTGGGCCACACAAAAATATACCTAGCATTAATATGGTATATACATTTTTCGCTGGGTTGTATCTTCATGTTTAATTTTTTTTACATATTCGTGCCATAAGTTCTGTCTCTTGACATTTTTTTCCGCTACGTGAATCTTAAGCGGGGTATTCACTATAAATGTGAATCAATGATTCGGCGCTCTCATCCCATATAAAATATATGGAAACCACGAATTGAGAGAAAATATCCAACATGTTGAATATTTTCTCTCTGATTCATGCTTTCCAAATATTTTATATGGGAACTAAAAGCCAAATCATTGATCCGGAAATATAGTGAATACCCCGCTTTATACTTACAAATAAGTTTACTTAGCTCAAATAGGGTATGCGCTATCAGAAAAACATCATTGGTCAATAGTCGTTCAAAGAAGTAACATGGAGTGGTGAGTCAAAGAGAACAGGATCGCAGTAATTGCGTTACACGAACACAACAAAGAACCAAAGGAGATATTTGAACTTCTTCAGCCCCTGCAAATCACGATGATATTCGTGTATGGTACCATTAATCGATACATCAACCAAGAAGTGGCAGACCTCGCACCAGTTGAACAAAAGATGTCATGGAAGCACTGCGTCATTTAATTCTTAGAAATTCGCTGGCAGGATCTTTGCTTTGATGATTGGATGGCTTTACCACCGGAGCTTTCTGGGCCAAAACAAATCTTGCTTTTGGCCGCGGGTTGGGCACCCCTTGGCTAGTGGATCAAATAGTCTTCGGCTTTTTCAAGAATTGTTTATTAGTTACCACAACTTTTTGATCAAAAAGGAGTTCAATTTTTAATTGTCTTTTTGCAAGCAACATATTCGTATATATGTAAAATAAAAACAACAAAAAAACAAACAATAAAATTTGACAATATTTATAGGTTGAAGCTTGAACTTAAGTTTAAAAGAATTAAGCTTGATATTCTTAGAAGGAAAATATTTAAAAAAAACATTTAAATATGTGTATAAAAATTTCATAGCTTTTCATTTTATACCTCTTCTAAATCCAATGAATAAATTTTTATGTTCAGTTTTGTTTTTCTTTCTACTCAAACATTTTCACATAGTTGGCAAATTTTCTTAAGCTTTAAAAGTCTAAATAAAAACATTAAAAATCTTTCCAAGGATTAGCTAACTGTCAAATAGGTTCTGTAGTTACTTTAAGCTTTTAAATAGCAACAATATAACAAATTACTAAAAATAGCACAGTAAGTTGAAAGCGAAGGCTATGAAATAAACCCATCCTTCTTTATTTATCCTTTAATAGCATCAAACTCAAAGATGGTATAGAAAAACCAATAAAAGCTTTCACCGTCTGGACAATATGGCGACATGATGCTGAGGCTTCTTGTTTTCAATATTATTCACAACTACAATCTTTTTTTAAAGGTTTTTATTGCTAACTCAGAATTACCATCCTTTGACCTTTATTCGATTATAGGAAAAGCAGCAAAAAGAACAACAAAAATGCATACTGTATAATTTTTTGACTTGTTGATTGTTTGAAAGTGTTCAAGTATAGTGTTTTCTCAAATCGGTTAAATGCTCTTTTATTCGTAAAAACCGCGGTCATTTATCTCAATTATACTATATGGTTGACTTGTTAATTTATTTAATTTATAAATTAATGAAATAATATAAAAGGAAAACAAGCTCCTGTGATTTGATAAAGAAATTTGTAAACCAAAAAATATTTTTCGATTAGGCATAAATGACGGTTAAAAAGGTATTTTTCATTGTTATTAATACATCATTCATAGACGTAAAAAAATGATCCTGTTATAAAATTTCGTATTGGTTAGTTTTTAAAGACATTTTTGATTCCCCTAAATGAGTACTTAGATTTTTAATTTTAAGCTTTTTGATATGTTCGTTTCATTTTCTTTTTGTTGTTGTTAAAAAAAGGATATTCTAGCCATTTACTAAAAAGTGAAATTAATGAAATTAGTAAAATGTCAATTCATTTTTACTGAGTTAGATACCCATTTTTTGCCTTTTAAGTAAATTTAAGCCCATTATTCTGAGAGCATCTTTATATATATCAGGATTCTTAGGATAAAACAAAATAAAAGAGATTCTTCTGCTTGACATATGGAGTTTGTTTATTTTATATTTTCATACGTGATAAAAGTGTTTTGAATTATTCTTTGATTTTGTGTTCCAACATTTAACCTTTCTCAAACTTTATCCTCTGCTCTGATTTTATTAGAGATGGTTAACTTTTCTGATTTTTGTGATATTAAGAAATTTCAGTTTTTTTTTCTATACATGATTAAAAAATTTCTTAAGTATTTTCTATTTTCATCGACAGCATGAAACTTCTCTACATGATGTGAATTTAAATATGAATCATTCGTATTCGTGCCTTGTAATTTTTTTCTTCTCAATGACTCTTTCAATCAACATGCAAAGTAAATCTATCTCCTTATTTATATGAGAAGGTATATTTTCTCGAAAATATTGTAAGTTCAAGACATCCAAAATTAATACATTTATAATTTCAAAAGCATTATTTCAAATGTAAGTGAGAAATATTTTGTTCTTTCCATTAAAAAATATTTTATTTTTATATAATCAAATCATCAAGGATTAAATTTGTAGGTAAAAAAATCAAATTTCTTGATAGCTTACAAATGTAAAGAATTTTTCGGATCTTCTAGTAAGTGATAGGGTGGTCAGGCTTAGATCATGAGACCCTAATCTGAATGTGAACATCAGGTTGAACCAAATTTAAGTAAATTGTGCTTACTAAACTTAGAAGTGAAGTCAGTATTTATTTTTTTTTACGATTCGGAAGGATTTGCTTACAAAAAATTTGTTCTAAGGAGTTGAACAGTCAATCTTGTGCTATGAAACGTTTACTGATGAATATTTGATGTAAGTGGTTTAATTGTCTTGTAAACGGAAACTGGTTTTTGCTGCACGATCATGCGTCAAGACATTAATTTTCGTTGATAACAGTTTTTGTTCTTTTTACAAAAACTGAGACTTTGACTAGTGACTAGTAGTCACTAGTTCAATTTTTGTGTACTCGAAAAATTACTATTGGCTAAGAAAGGAATACGTTATGCAAGTATAATTCTGGACAGGTTTTCTAATTATGAGGCATGAAAGTCATTTGAGATGTTTTTGATAATGAGCTAAATACAATTTTATGAGAAAATTTGTCCTTTTTTTTATTTCTAATTTTTCCTAGAACTTTTAAGTTCTCTCTTATATATTTCACATCTTGATACTGGAGGCTATTTTGTTGTCTAGTTATGGTTTTGAGCAGCTGCAATTATGATATTTGATTCTTCTTTAGTCATAAGTGACAATTTGATTTGAAATGTCTCAAATTTTCCAATGATATGTTTAAAAAGTTAAATATCAAAATAATGTCAAATAATTTTATCAAAAATATCCTCTTTTATCGAAATGAAAAACAAAATAGTGATTAATTTATTTTTGTATGAGTCTTATTCATTGATTTTTTTTAATAGGCAGAATTATTATTAAAATTTTTATTATTATTTTATAGTAAGTTCATTAACAGTTACTTTTTTATAATAATAAAGATTTAATTAGAAAATTAGATACAATTAAAATTGTAATTTTCATTAAAATTTTCTAATTTTTTTTCCTTTGAATTTAATAATTTATATAAAAAATGTGTAAAAAATTCAAATTAAATATATTAAATATTTAATTGTTATATAAAATTAAATAAAAAAAATTGTATAAAAGTAACAAAATATTTTGTATGTGTTTAATAATTTCATATCACAAACAGTGGATCGATGCATTTATATCGCATTCTCATGAGATATGTAAACAATATTAAATGCAGAACATGAGCTTTATGCTTTATAAAGCTTGAAAATCTAATACAAACAAACAAAATTTCATGTATATGTATAATAAATGTGTAGAATAGTGAAAACGAAAAATTGAAACAGTAAAGTTTATATATAGAATCTCATTTTATTTAGTTTTCTTCTATCTCAGTCCTCAAATTGGCTCTGGTATACCTTCTATAAAAGTCATCTAATAAAACGGTACTAGCAGTAGTAAGGGCAAACACATTTCTAGTGTCAGGCTGGCAACCAAGAACGTAAATCAACAAATGAAGTGCTGGAAGAGATGATAATAGCACCTTGCATAAGAAAAATTCTATAAGTAATATCTATATACATGAATATATATATACCTACATAGAAATCTGTATAGAAGCAAGTTGAAGATGGCCATCAGAAAGTGTTCAATTGTCCAACCCCTCTATTAGTTCTAAACAATCTGCAGTATTGGAGTTGAAACATGCGCACTACAAAATGCAATCTATGGAATGAGTTTTATCATTTTGTCATCATAATCGCGAATGGTCCACGATGGACGATTGTTATATCTTTGGTTGACGATAATCATCCCAAAAAACAAGTTTTTCTTACCATTAATAATCTTTTGGTACACAAGAGAGTTATATATTCTGTCACTTTATGGTTTCTATTTTATTTAATTTTTTTTTCTTCGCTTCAATCTTTGTAGTCAATTGATTAACTTACACTCTGAAAGAGAAGGATGAACAAGAGGGATAAGGGAGTATGTGCGAAAATCTTCGAAGGCTGTTGTTTGATAAATCCTTGAAATAAAGAGGCCATATATAGACATAATATACAAGAATAACTGTAGAATATTGTAAAAAAAAAAGAGAGAGAGAGTGACAGCTAATGACAACTAAATGACATCATTTCATCAACACTATCAGATTACATTTCATGAATTCTACGGATTTTAATAGAGGAATTTCGAAGTTGACATTCCATTGATAGATTATGTTGTGACAGCACCTTAAAAATTATAGCTAAGAAAATTATCGGTTTTTTTTCGTTATTTGGTATCAAAAAAAAAAAGAAACAAGTTTTATTTTTATATGGACATCAGTTTTTCACTGAAATAAGTTTTTTATGTATAGAGAGTTCTGAAATAAATTACAACAAAAAGGTTGTTTTTGCACGTAGAACTAATAGAAATAAATAAAAAAGTAAAATTTTGTATTCTTATAAAATTCGTTCCTATAACTTGTACGTGGTTTTAATAAAACCAAAATCTAATCAAGTTTATGTATGTATATAAAAGTATTGTAAGTTTCTTCCCTTTTGTTATTGTTAATAATAAGATGACCCAATTCCGGTTAAGCCTACCAATTCATAGATTGTAACACAAATAAGGGAAATTTTTCGAGATAAACAAATTTAGGTCAATTAAAATTTATCAGAAAGTTTTTTATTTTTTTTAGCGTTTACTTCTTGTTCCCAGATACACTTGAATATTTTTCTTATGGATTTTGAATATGAAAAAACACGGAACCTTTCGAATGTTTATTTTCTATGTTTTGTGAAAAGAAAGTCATAATACTATGGGCCTCGTTTTATGATCGTTTGATCCATGGTAATAAAAAAACAAATCAATGAAAAAGGATCTGGTGTCACTTGGCCTGCATACTCAAATATGGCAGTGATAAAAATAATTTCTTTTTAAATGTTATACGAAGGAAATGAAGAAAACAGCAACAGATGGTTGTGGATAGGGATAAGTTAGGGTTAGAGCTACGAAGAATATCAGCAAAGTAGCATTAATTAAGATCAAAATGGGACCACGGAGGCGTGGAGTAATAGCTTCTGGATTAATAGTTGTGAAGATTGTGACTGGATGGAAATTAAATGAGTTTAATGGCACGTTTTATTGAACAAACATGATGCGTTTGAAGGATCTAGTCATAGATATAGTCATGAAGATAAGACATACTGAAAGGATGCAAAAAGCAGTGATAAAGGTTAAGAAGACAAAGTCAAAGATGGCAAAAAAGTAAAACATACTGTCAAAATAAGTCTAAAAGACGTAAGGACAAATGATAAAGGTGTCCATGGAAAAAGTGGGAAAGAAGGTACAGATAGAATGGAAAATAATTTAAGAAGAGAAGCATATTTCTGGTTTCTGCAAGAATTGTGAGCCAACAATAAGATTAACAGTTCAAAGTAAGGTCTCAATATCACCGGTTCATATGATTAGCAAACATGCAAAAATTGTCTTATTAAATATCATTTAATTGTGAATAGAATTGTAAATTTTCGTGTAAGTTTTGTTTACTATTTTGCAAGTGTAGTGTAGTAGCTTTTGAGCTTTTTGAAAGAAATTTTGTTTTTTTTTGAAAGCCTTTAAAAAAATTGAAAGAAGTAATATTTTAAAAGAAATGAAAGGAAAATAAAATTTTCAATATAATTAAAATATGCAATAAAGACCATATCAGAGGTAGAAATTAATAAGTATTCAAATTTGTAAGAAATCAAAGGTCGTAAATTTCTGACTTTTTTCTTTATTTTTTGCACAAATATCAAGAAGGAAATACTTTTTGAGAGTTTATATAAAATCAACAGAGACTTTCAAGTCTGTAGAAGTAGCTTATGAAATTTAGAATAACTTCATTGGTTTGTATTTTGTTAAAATGACAATTATGTTGAAAAAAGAAAAACATGCATCCAATTATAACAAGCTAATCACAGATTTTAAACTGAAAAGTGTTGTTTCGTTAAGGTCTACATATAAAATTTTTATAAAACCATTATATTTACTAAGAAAAAGCTCCACCAATCAGTAGAAAATTGGGTTAAGGCATCAATTTGAAATATGGAATAGAAAAAACGTGCACTTTATAAGTTTTATCTTAGCAATCAAAATATTAAACGAACCTTAAACTTTAGATGAAAACTATCTAAAAATTAAAATCTTTTTTTGTCTCATATCTGCACTAAAAAATTATATCACAAATAATACAAAAAATTATGTCTTAGGGATTCTTAAGTCACACAAAAGTTAAAAAAATCTGCTACGCATTTGGTTTGCATGAAATCTACCAGAAACGATTTTAATTAAGAATACTAGAAAACTTTTTTAAAAAATACTTAAACTGTAAATCACAAAATATATTCTTATAATTAAACAACATCATTGCTTTATTTAATTTTTGAACATAGTAATTTAACAGGAAATAATTTCTGAGATACTTTTGGTCTTTGTTCATATCTATAAAAACAAAAAACAAAAAAAAACAAAGTAAATTTCCTTCAAACTAAAGGAACTTTATCATGATTGGTACAAAGACAAATGCGAAAATTTTAGAACTTAATATCAAACCAGACAAACTTAGTTAATAGCTAAGTATGGTCAGCTTGAAGTTTGTACTGGTAAAATTTCATTTTAGGAATTGGTTTTTAAGGACTGTGGTTGGACTTAAGTATAAGGACGCCAAGAAAATTTTATGTCTATATAGCAAGTATATAAAACACAATTTTACTTATTGTAAAGAAAATTTTCTTTTAGATTTAGTCCTTTTGGATCGATATTAGTACCTCTACTCTGTGTTGTTTTTGTTATTGATTGAAGGCTAAATATCTGCATCATGCTTTATTTTAATAAAATTTTTTGATTTTAAGTTTTAGTGACTTTAAGGAGACAACTTTCTATATTTGTCTGTTGACACTTTAGGTCTTTTTAAATGTCTTTAAGAATATTAAAAAGATAAAATAATTTCTGAAAAGCTTTAAAATTCAAAATTTAAATTTCATAAAATAAATTTCAAGATACTTTTAAAACATATTTTTTAATTATGTTAAATATATTTTAAAATTTTAAAATATTGAGGCGATGTTTGGTTAAATTAGGATAAAGCATATGATTTTAATGCAAAAATCCAATTTTTTTATGTTTATAATTTGACATTTCAAAAATAAACGAACTAAAGTTTTAAATTTGATATTTATATATTTGGCTAGTCATGTGTATTTAATTTAACTATTTTCTATTTAAAGTTTTATATTGACCGAAAATAAATTTATGGTTAACGAATTTCATTGAAATGGATTACAAAGCTTTATGTTTTTTTCATGAATTTCACAGGACTTAAAGAGAGTTTTAAGTTAGTTTTAATCAAAGTGATTCAATTTTAATAGACAGCTAAATTTAAGGAATTGATTTGTCAATTTACGCATAGTTTTTGCAATTAAATGACTTGAATTTAATTTGATAATCGAAAAATAACTAACAAGGTAACCTCGCGAAAACAAATCCTTGTCACTCATAATAAGCGAGCCGTTTTTTTAAAACTTGCTGACACTTTCTTTGAAGTGGTAAGAATCTTCCCTAAGGCGGCTCACCCTTAAAAAAAAACTTATCTACATAACTCGAACTTTAATAAGTTTTTTAAGAAAAACTAATTTTATGGTATCAAAAATTTCAAGCTTTTGATGTGTATTAAGCTTTTGTCAGCTCAATCTCCTGATTTCAATAGGGGATAGGAATTATTTCTTAGCTTTTTATATGCTTTGATATCGTAAGAGCCTTTAAAATTTATATAAATAAAATAACAAAATAAAATCGGTTTGATTTGTGTAACAAAAACTGATTACATCTTCTTGCTCTCATCAGATATGCAAATTATTTTACAATTATGACAATTGTAGCTTTAAAATGAATTTTCTATCGCGCATCAGAAGAGTTGTTCTTAAAAAGCAAGAAATTTTGAAAATGCCAATTTCAATATTTCAGTGTTTGCAAACATTAAATGTCTGCAGAATGCAATATCTCAAATAATTAAATTATCCCGTTAAACAAATTTTGATCTATTTTCGATCTAAGCGCTTTAAAGCTGTCTCACAGCTCTTATTCAACTTGAAAATTATTTAAATCTTGGGCATGTTCAGAATGGCTGCTAAAGATAGAACTTTCGAGAATAAAATAACAAAGCACTTTTGGTGATGACTTCTTCATTTGAGCTTAATCCTTTTTCCTGAAAATTCTTATCAGATCTACAAATATCCAGTTATCGTTGCGGTTGTTACTCGAAGTTAAAATTACGTAATTTCCAAATTTTTTCTTGGTCTTTTTTTTTCATTGGTCCATTTTATTGTGATTTTGTTTTTTTTGAATATACCTAAAAGCCAATACAATATATTTATGGAAGTTTTTTTTCAAAGTAGTCGCAAAGCCTGTCTGTCTCAAAAGACAGAGTTGTATATTAACTTTAAGATTTTATTGATTGATGTGTTATATGTTTGATTATGTTGGATTTCGTATAATTGTGTTTGCTTGACGCAAGCTCATAATCTTCTTGCACTAATCTTAAGGGTATCCTGTATTTAGGAGAATTTAAGATAAAGTTGACTTTGAAAATTAGCTAAAAATTTTATGGTAGCCATTTCTGAAACTAAAAGAAGACTTTAAGATTCAAAATTTATTTAAAGTGGAAAATAATTTGAAGAATTTTCGGTACGCTATGTTACTAGTTACATGAGCAAGGAGATAACCACAGTATTTTCTTAAACAATGACAATCAGCAATATGTTATGAATTTGAAGTCATAAGTTATAAAATTTAAAACAGTATTAAATATTTAATATTTTATTGGATAAATACATGACAAGCAAATACCGCATTAAAAATTTCATCGATTCGCAATTTCCTCAATACATAAATTCATAAATTTATTGTACAAGTCATCTTGTCTGTTAAACTTGAATGTATTAAGCATAAAAAAATCTCTTTTGCGCTATAATCTTTTGCCGAATTTCGCAAAAAATAATTTTAGAAAAAAAAACTGTTTAATATTTCTATGCCAAACTTACATAAACTTAACGAAATGTCAAAATAAACAATGCGGTCCCCCAATAAAAGTATTCAGCATTAGCAAAACTACATTTTTATGACAATTATATTTTGAAAATACAGCAAAATTACCCACAATGTCAAAACAACCAATTCTAGAAAATAACAAAGATTTATTTTCACATTTCTTTTCCAAAATAATACCACTTTCCCCGTTATATGTACTCGTATGTACTAAAGTGAGCAAGCGCTACTTACTATTACTAGAGAGGGTTTGAATGAATTAAATATGTGCTAAGACAACAATATAAGTGGAAATTATTAATATTTGACAATTTACATGACGATTTTTGTTTTGTAATACATTTTTTTATATCCGCACAATTAATATCTCTAATTCTCAAAGGATAAACTTGATCAAGCTTAGACAAGCTTGAGAAGAACAATTGCAAAAAAATGATTAGATTCTAAAATTCATATTTTTTATTATTTTAACAAAAAAAGGCATGTAGGCTGGAATGTGATTATTACACATGAATCATAACCTGTAAAAAATATCAAAAGTTTCGCGAAAAAATTTAGGAAATACGTTGTGTTTGTTAAACGTATTGAGTGGTAGCTAAAAAACAGCTCTTGTTTTTATATTTTTCATTGTTTCCAAATGTTTATTGTGCAAACAATAAAGAAAACTTGGCGTTCTTTTTTTATGATTTTCTTTATATTTTATACAGCCTATTTTTTCAATGATTTGGTATTTAATTTAAATTAATTTATAGCATCTTAAAATTATTGTATTAAAATTTTAAGTCGATCGGAACAAAATTGCCTGAATTATGAGCATTTGATGGTCCTTTGGTTTAGAACAAAGGAGTGAGTTAGCAAATGAGCAAAGCTTTAAAGCGTTTTCCTGAAAGTTGTTATTTTCGAAGTCTGTGTTTACAATAAGTGAAATCTACTAGAAATCAATAATTATTAATTTTACAGTAACGGATAAGTCGATTTTTTTTAAGAAAATCGGTATTTCGGCTTCCAAAGGCTATCAAAAAAAAACAAATTTCCTCTCAGAAAACATCTCTTTGAAAAAATAAAAATTGATTTTTTGGTTTTAAATGATTCCTTTGCGAGAAATGACAAAAACAACCTGTAGTCTCCTGCAGACATTCACTACCACTTGCTCACTTATTATTATTTTGAAATAAAAAATTTGGAAAAATATTGATGAAATGTTGTGTTATCACATAAAAATTAATTAAATAAACCAGAGCTACCTGTTTTGACAAAAGTAAAATCTGGAGAACTTGCCTTTTCTCACCGAGTTAAGCGAACTATTCCCAAATTGTGAATGAAAAAATCAGAAACAACCAAAAATAACAATGAATCATAAAATTTGTTGTAAGAATTTTGAAAAAAGGACAGGATCCTCTATTTAAGATAAAAGGAAGGAAACGGACAGTTTGTTGAATCGATAAAATAATCTTATTTGGAATTTATGAGGAATAGTTTTCCATTGAAAATATACAAATGCTTCAATTGTGAATTGATATCAATTACATTGCATATTTTAAAATATTTCTTGACCTTTTTTCCGACATTTTTTCCTGTCCTGTCTAATGTAAGATATAATTGAAAGATTGAAATTACGTTAAATTTATAAAATTCAAAATGAAAGGTGACCTGAATCTATAATAACACATTTTATGAATATGTCAACAGGTATCTTAAGGATAATTACATGGTTGGCGTGATAGGATAGCAAAATTGAATAATTAATTGTATTGCAAGGATTCATTATGTCTGACTGTTAGCATTTAGGCAACTGTTATGTTTCTTGATTTGTAACTTTAATTAAACTTAATACAACTTGACCCTAGTGTATATCTAAAAATAAATTTAATCATTTTGGATTTTAGTTATTTAAATGCTAGCTACGCTAAATATATTTAGTAGTAGTCATGCTGGGTAGACAGGACTGATTTTTATGTCAGTGCTAAACTGGCTTTGTTTGTTTTGTCGATTTCATTAATTCTTACTTAACTTTGATTTTTCTAAAAATTTGGTTCAAATTAAGAAAAAATTTATTTAAAGAAATTTAATTATGAATAGTTAGAATTTTTTTTTAGATATTGAAGTAGTTCTCTGGAATATCATGAAACCCTCGAAGATCTGTTCTGGTAATTCAAGAACTGAACACTTTGTATTTTTTGTATTGAATAATAATCAAAATATCTTGCTTTCTCTTTATTAAAAACCATTTTGCAAGAGAACTTTGCTTTATAGTGAATCATGCCAGCATTATATTAAAAATTCTACCTGAAAAGATTCAGCAATACTAATTACCAAAATTTTTATTAGTATTCTTTTAAAGTTTCGTTTCAAAGGCAAAATGGTCTATTATTTTTTAACTTCTTTTGTCTTTCTCGTTACGTTTATTTTATCCTGTTTAACGATACAACCCTCTTAATTTTGAGTAGCTCTATTTATGTTTTCATACTATTATTATTTAAAAAAGCCAGTAACTGTCGTGGGCAAGATCCACTCTTTAAATTATACTACTTCCATATAGCAAGTTCATAATGCCACACTACAACGCAACATCAGAAAAAATGTAGACTCATTGCAATATCCTCAGAAAAAATTTTGGAGCAAAATATCTACGTAGTGCACTGAATTTTGAGTTTTGTAAACTATTTGGCAAAATGAATTTTGAAATGAAATTTTCAGCAAGTTTATTATTCAACGTCGATATTGCTCTACTTTTGTTTATTTCTACAACGGAAGAGAAACTTATTGGAATTATCACGGGACAAGGCCTGGAAGGGTAAATTTAGGAAACACTGCACTGGATATAATTGAGATTGCAATAAAAATAATAACAGAAACTTATTGTATTATTTTTTTTTCGGTGCTATTTTTGTACAATGCTTGATTTTCACTGATTGATATTATAGAACGCAAGTATCGATTGCAAGCTTTAATTTTCCTGTAATTCTAGGGCTTATTTAGAAATGTTTAGTTTTTAAATTGTTGAATATTTCTAGGTAAACTTTGCAAGGATCAATAAAAAGCTTCCAGTGATTTTTGGAATACTATTTAAGAAATGTTTTATTCGGTAGTTTTAATCAATTAAATGTTTATTGGCCAGAAGAGTTTTCAAGTATAAAGAGCTTTAATGCTCTATAACTACTAAAATTTTTCCTTGATAGAAATTCATTCCAGTTAAAAATATTAAGCTTAAATTTGACGAAGTTGTTAGTAAAACTTAAAGCAAAAGCAAATTGTGACTATTCCAATTTTTTTACATCAATAAAAATATAACAGAAAACCATGAATTTACTTTAACCATCAAGTTATTAAGAGTATTACAAAACATAACAAAATTTATTTAATAGTTAAATGTTTCCATACACATTCCTACAGTAAATTAAAAATGAAATCACCAGCAGATGACTGTAAATATATGATTATAGAGCATTCAACATAATAATGATCATAAATGATGAACCGCAAATGGTAATAGTGTATCCCGGGTAAGCTATGGGTGTATATTACAAATATTGGGCAGCTAGATCCTATATCCCTTTATTTTTGTTCCTTTTCCAAAAGGAACATTATGCATCTACACATACATAGATCTTCTTATAGAATATGGACACAAGGCACTCATACTATTCTCGATATCCTTGTTAAACACTTGAAAATCAACATTCAATTGATATTATGACAGGATAAAGGTGAAATTGTAATGATACCTATAAATGCATATAGTTTTCTATGTAATATGCTAATTTTATGTATATTATGCTTAACTTATGAATCAGTTAAATTTGTTGGCTTTAATCCTTTTATATATGTGTGAAATTTATATGATGTTCATACTATTTGTTCAATATGTAACCAAAAGCAATATATATATATATAATTACTTTTGATAACATCTATATATTCTATGTGGAATAATGGTCCAAGTCCTGAATACCTTCTGTTTGATTATGTAATGATTATGTACTAAATATGATGATAATTGGATATGAAATGTTAAAATAAAATTATAAATTCTATTTTACTATAGTGTTAATTAATACTTTCAATTGATTTTTATTGAAATCTTTTTAAAATTTGTTTTTAATTCAATGTTAAAGATAAGAATAGGCTAAATGCCAGTTTTGTTGGCAGTTAGCCAGGGGTTGATTTGCTCTCTGAGTTTACAAATTCCACATACCTTCATTATTGAAGACTAGCAGAATCCATAACTAACATTTTATAGTTTTCGAAATCTTAAACACTTAGATTATTTTCCGTGGCGAGATGATATTATTTTCCGAATTAGTTGTATTGTGAAAATTGATTGCTCTATTTTCATAAATTTTTTATATGTGGATTAAGGCTCTTCATTCAGACCACACCTTGACATTTACTCGCCAGTTTTTATTTTAATTTTAAAAAAAGTAAAAATTGAAGATAAATTGGGGAAAAAATGTTTTGCCCCCGTTAAAGCATAATTCTTTTATAGATCCATATTAGGCAGTCACTCTTCTTTCTTAATTTCTTCATATTTAAAAGCTTATAGAAGTATAATTTTGTTGTTGTCTAGATGTAAAATTTGCAGGCTAATGTAGAAGCCTTATTTATATTACTTTTGATGTGAAAAAGATGCTGCTAACATTTTTCAAGAAACTTGATTTTCCAGAACAGTGTAAAATAGAATTTTTTAAAAACTTGTGCCTGACATGATTCAAAAGTAATGTTTATTGAATGAAAAAAGTGAAATTTTTGTCAGAATTGCTATGACAGAGAAGTAAGAGAACTATAAAAAATACCTTCGGTGATATCTACTAAATTTTATACAGAAATTTTTGACGTTAACATTGATACTTTCATAAACCAATTTAAAATTTAATTGTTAGATGTATTCCTTTATAAAGATAGCGATCTAAAGCATACTGCTTAAATCACACAAAAACTAGATTAATAGGTTAAAATTTTGCCTATTCAATAAAACTATTTATTACACGTTTAAAATACATTTTGTATTAATTTTTTCAAATAAAAATACTACTTAATATTTTGAAAATTTCATATTTATCTGAGTTTAATTTTTGTCGAATTTTCATTCGGAAATTCGTGAATTTTTCTTAAGAACTTGAGAGAGACTCGAGATTAAAGAGGAAGTATAACAATTTTAATTTCCAATGTTAATAAACTTTTATACAAATTTTAATTAGATTTTTTCTTTAATGTATAATTACAAGGAATCCTTTTGATATTAGTTAATAGTCAACTTGGGTTTATCCTTGGGAAGAAAATTTTTGAAAGCATTAAATGACTAAATAACACAAAACAAAAAATTAACCTGACTTTTCACCATGATTAACATTTTCAATAAAAATGACTGAACTTTGAGTATCAAACATGGCTTTAGTTTTGAAAATTCCTTAATAAAATACTTTTATAGTAAGTAAAATTTTGTAATATTACCAAATTATCATGACACATTTAGCATTAAGGAATAAACTTCAGTTTCGTAAAGTTTATCAGAAAAATTAACATATGAAAAAACTTATTTTTTCTTATTTTCTCCAAAGTTAAATCCAAACAAAAAAACTTGTTCTATGAAACATATACAATGAAAATATAACATAGAAATGCTAAATTAACGAAAATATAAATTTCTAGTACAGGGACTGACTGCACCAAATTAAAATTACAAAGTCAACAAAAACCAAAGAATAATAAAATAAACAAAAATCGTATTTGTTATTTGATAGGTCTTAAAAAACCAAACCGTAGACATTTTTTTGACCTAAATCACCGTAATGCTTAAATTGATTATTAATTTGTATTTTCATTCTCAAAAATCAACTTTTGCTTAAGGTCTTGAGCTTAGAGCAAGTTGAAAAAAAAAATTTCCAAATCATTACAAATGATAACTTAGCAAAGAAAACGATATATTATTGTTTTGTTATTAATTTTTATTCATAAATTCATGGAAAATGTACTAGAATTGTATTTCAAGTGATTAATTAAAAATATTTGTGAGTAAAATAAAATTGGAATGGATACTAGTGGATATGAAACAAAAAAATGTGTGTAAAAAGTTTTATTTCAATTAATTTTCAGTGATTTTGATTTGATTTTTTTGGGAAAATTTTTTAAAATATAATTTGATTAAGAGTGATAAAAACATATTTATTTTAAAAACAAATAAAAAATTCAATGAGTTTGCTTTCCCTTTTTAAAAAGGGATACGTCAACCAAATGCCTGATTTTATATTATTCTAATTAAATCAGAAAGTGTTACAAAATAATTTGCAAAATCATGAAAAAGTGAAGAATATTATAAAATTTCGTTATTTATGCGCTAAAATATTCGATTTACAATTCTAGAATGATATCATTTTTGATTCGAAAGCTTCTGAGTTTTGCGATTCCACGTAGAATATTTCTAATGTGCTATACTGACATTTTATTCCTGTAAATTTTCTCAGATAAAATCTGGTTAATATATCAATTGGAGCAAAACTTTTGCGATTATAACCAACATTAATTTATAATTATCATTTTTGCATACTAAAGTACCTAAAAATTACTTCTTTGTACAGATCTTTAAGATCTATACCATTGTCATATTTTAATAAAATAACTAGGTTACAAATATTTCAATGGTAACCTAGTTAATTAGAAATATGGAAATATATGCGCAATTTCCATTCAAGGTTACAAATTCTTTATTGACAAAGCATTTGTAACCTACTTTTGTTTTAAAGAATTAAAACTAGAATACACATGTAACCTAGAAAATGAAATTTGGAAATAGAAATTATTGCAATTTCCAGGTTTCATCACATATGTTAATGTAATAATTATATTAATTCTGGGAAAAATTCTACCGGAATAATAAGTATTTAAGAAGGAGCTTAGAATTATTTTAAGTTCAGTTAGTTACAGTGATTGTGAAGTTGAATTAGTGCTTACAAGACCGGCCGAAACTGGCCAAAACTTTGTTAGATAGCACGTTCAACTATAATACTTTTATTTAATATTTAAATTTTATCGTTAAGAGCATTTATATTTAAAGGAAAAAGATTTGAATTTGTAATGTCTTTGTAGTATTTTACATAAAAATAACTTACTTTTTGCTAAAAGTTATACATATAAAAGAAATTGGTGTAAGTAGTTTGAAGTTGCTTCAATAAGTTTTAAGAGGTTTAATATGTTCTAATTGTTTTTTAGGCTCGTTTGTGGCTTATATTTATTTCTAGGACGCGACGAAGATGAATTTTCTTCCTTGTAATATGTACTTGGATTTATTCTATTATTGATAGATATTAGATATTAGGTATTAGATATTTCAAGAAAAAACAAACTTTGAACAAGGTGCTGTTTCATAAAGAAAAAAAAAAATTCTACAAACATGAGAAAAACGAGATCTAAAATTAAATTCAGATTTTAATCAAAACACTGTATTAATACCTGAAAAATCAAACATTATAGAAAGCAGGTTTTGTTTGAATTGGAGAAATTTAAAAGTGATTATAAACGCTTTTACAACGATTGTTATGCGATTTATTTAAAAATACAGGAGCATGTTAAAGATATCAGAGAAAATTTAGCCGAATTGACTGAAGAAAAAAATTTGGAATCTAAAGAATCAAAATTTAGAGAAAATTATCAAATTTTGAGTGAAGCTTCAAATATGCTTAAAAAATTTTCATTTGATTTACTTAACACGTAGAAACTAGACTCAACGACAATAGGACCAACAAATAAACCTCAAGTAAAAGAAGAAACAATTTATTTTACAAAGATTACACTTGAAACTATAATTCCTCTAAAATCAATTGATGAAAATTTATCTACAATACTTTCAATAGCTGTAAAAACTCCAAAATAACAACCATCTTTATTACATTACATCTACTATGAACTCTATATCAACAACTCCTTCATTTAATAGTTCTGAAAATTAGATTGAAAAAAATGAATTAGCCAAAAATGAACAAAAATTTCCGTAAAATGATTTCTTGTTGTCACCTAAAAAACACGAAGATATTGCAAAAAAAGTTTTCCCATTTACTAATTGGCATCATGGACAAAGGGAGCAAAGAGATGGGTCATCTCATTCTAATGTAAAGCATGTCGGGAATGTTGATCAAATACTAAAAGACAATCTGCTTTTGATTCAAGTAAACTTCAGACATTTACACATCCAGATACAAAAAATCATGTGATGGGTAATAATTATAATAATTCATAATTTTATTTAAGTATTTCTTATTTAATGATTATTTAAGATGTTAGTGGTCCACTTTTAAGTCTTTATGAGCAGCTTTTACGAAATTCTGATAATCAATTAAATTTAAAAACACAAAATGGAAATTCACATTGACAACATTTATTCAATAAATCACATAATACTCAATTAACTGGACGTGGTGCATCCAATTTGCCAGGAACTGGTGAAACATTGAAATCTTCAGCACAAATTTCTTTTAATCCTGCATTTGCAATGATGTATCATCCGGCTTGTTTTTTTACTGCAACACCAAATAATATGCGCTTACAAAATTTTTAAAGTTTTAGTCGAACTTCACAAAATATTGGAAATAATTTTGGAGTTTTTGGAACAAATCAAGGTGCTATTCAGGGGTTAATTTGCTCTGTGTTTACAAATTCCACATACTTTCATTATTGAAGACAAGGAGAGGGCATAACTAATATTTCAAGGCTTTCTAAATCCTAAAAATTTAGAGTTTTTTTTCCGTCGCGAGCTAACCAAATAAGTTGGTACACTGCCAATTATTGAAAAAATATTTTTTGACACTCCGATTATATGGTAAGCACAAAGTAAATAGGAGGGAAGTAAAAAGCGCATCAAAAGGTCAGAGAAAACTTACTGTGTATTTTTCATTAGGTTTGATCAAAAGTTTGAAAGTTTTTGTCTTACTTAAAATCACACAAGCTTGAAGTGAGGTGGGTTCAGTGTAATATAAAACGGAAAATTTAGTAATAGAAAACTGACCAAATATATTAAATTATTCCAACGAAAACTGATTCTATTTTCTAAATTTTAAAAATTTGAAGTTAGAAAGTTGATACAACTGTCAAAAATATCAAAAACTCGACTGCGTTGGCCTAACTTTATTGCCTCCAAACTATGCAGCTCACTAAAACCACCAGAAAGCTTGAAAGAGGTCAAAAAAAATTATGTTATGTAACAATTTTTTGAGATTAAAAACTCCTTGATTTTGTGATAAAGAATATTAGCTGAGTTATTTATTTTATGCAAGGATAAAAAAGAGGAAAGAAGAGGGTAGCTAAGATTTGAGTCTTATTTTGTTTAAAGATTTAATAAGAAATTGTTTCCAAAAAACAATATAAAAAATTTTAGTAAATCATTAGAATATTTCAATTTTCAAAAAAAGGAAATTATCCCTCGTGCAGATTTCTTGATCTTTTAATTAATCAAATTAATCAGTTTAAAAATACAGTTTTAATCTTCTTTATGAAACCAAAATCTTAATGTTGTCTTTGGTAAAGTTTTTTGAACATTTAGAGACCGCCAAAACTAACCACAAAAAAAACTTATTTTGCAAATAGCTCGTTGTTAAAGGATTAAAATATTACGAAAGGAAAAAAAGCACCAACTGAAAAAAGTAATGAATTATATTCTGTATTTTTCAAACAGGATACCACAAAGCATTAGCTTATCATATAACTATGATAAAAAAATTGACTGTGAGGATGAAACTGATGAAGAGGATTGCACTTGTCGTGATTACTTGACTGTAAGTTTGAGTTTTTTTCATTTTAAAAGAAAATAAAAAGAAACTCAATATGTATGCTTAATATGTAATGGAAATATCGATTGTAAGGATTTAATAGATGAAAAAGGTAGTGGTAAAAGTTATTTTCCCTCTCTAAAATTTCCAAATTTCAGTTACATTAACAGATAAAATTTTTATTTTAATTGATGCTAATATGCGTCCATGTCTACAAAGTTTTGGTAGAACTATTTGCACCCAATGAAAATGGAAAGTGGCGAATAGTTTGTTCTGAAGCTAGAACATCGAGGTGCTAGAATAGCTGGTAAAATTTGTACTATACTCGAATTTGGTGGCTATAAATCCTATAATACAAAAGAATTGAATCGTAGTCTAGAGATTTTATATGAAGTAAGTGATACATCAACAACAATTAATCCAAGTCGAAAGTTCGAATGACAGATTATGATTATTCAGCATATTCATACGATGTTGCAGAAATCAATAGAAATGGAAGAAAGGAAGTCAATTTGGGACGTGTTGTAGCTAATCCAAGTTTAGCTATTGTACGTAAAGAGCTTCAAATTATTGAAAATATTACATGTCGTGGCATTTATTTTAAATGTGTGGCAACAACAAATGGAATCCATAGTAAAATTGGCTCTCAAGCTTTTGTTGAGCTTTTAAAGCCCCAAGCTAAAGAAATACATGAACTATTTCTACAATTTAGCGAATACAACAACCGAGAAGAAATAATTTTTATCCTTGAAAAGCACATATTTTCGTAAATGGAGAAATTCTTTGCTTTAATGTTTTATTAGACCGAAATAGGATATTTCCCAAAAAGGATTGTAGCAAATTTGTAAGGTCAAGTTTGAGAAGTTGTGAAGAATGTTCAACTTTTACTCTTCGTGTTCAACTTTAACTTTCTTTTCTTTCCTCTTGCGTTTCTTACCAAAAATCATGGAGAATTTTTCTATGGAAATTAATTCACATACACTAATTTTTTGAGTTTATGATATTTTTTTGCAAATTTCGAATGGAAGTTCAAGATAGAAGACAGTTGATATCAAGACAGCTGAGAAGCTGTAAAGTATTTTCAATTTTCAATTTTGTTGTTCAATTAATTTAAATATTATCAAGTAATAAAAATAAATGTTGCATTTTCTTTTTTATATTTACTTTGTTTTATTTACAAAATGAGTATGAAATTAGAGTAACAAATGGAAATTATAAAATATTTGTAAATATTTTAATTTTGTTGTTGATTTATTTTGGTTATATTAACTTGAAGTTATTTTTCTACCCCTATAATTAGAGCTGAAACTTATTCTATAGCAATAAGTTTTGGATTTTCGGGATAAACATGGAAAATTCGTAGACCACTTCAACAGACTAGACGTGTTGATTAGATTCATCAAATTGATTGTTCAAGTGTAATTGTGCTGCGTATAGAAGAACCTTTCCAACTAAATCGACATGTTTTACCAACAAAGTAATAATTTAGATTTAAAACTAAGAATTTTGAAGAATTTATTGGCGATCTAATTGAATGTTCAACATTATCATATGATACTAACAATAATTTAATCACTTTACCACTTGAAGAGGAAAAAAAATGGCAACAGTTGCTCTAAAGAAGAAGGCCAGTTTTGTTCTAAGGAAATAACATCTAACACAAAAACCAGAGAAAAAGATTGTTAAAGCCGAGGTAAGTAGGTCAAAGTTAACTTTCTAGAAATTTATTTGATTGATTTATAGCTTCCGTCAGGATAAGTAAGTTAACCATGTAGTAAATTGGTATTAGTTTTCTATAGAAACAAATTTTTCATAGATTTCAAGGTAGTTATGGGGGTTGATTTTTAAAATTGAATTCAAAAAGACCATTTAAAGATTTGGACTTTTGTTGTAATTTTAAAAAGAATTTAAGGGATTTTTACCTTTCAGCAAATGAGTATGTCTCGAATTGTTTTTTAATTTAGAAAATTGATTTTTAAAATTTTAATGTCACGTCCATCGGGCGTAAAGCTAATGGCACGTCTTGGGCTTCGTTTCATTTTTGCAACTGTAGCTCTAGTAAATTCTTTTTGTTCTGATTAATACTCGGATTTTCATCGGATTTGTTTTTAATTTAAATTTTGTTTTCTCCATTAGAAAGTTTTAACATTTTCTTTGAATTGAAATTAAAACTTCCCACTTTTGAATTAAGCTACGAAATATAATTCTAGAAAGCGCTACGTTGTTTGTTCTTATTAAAAGCTATTCTTGAACTTTGTTGCCCTAACATTTTTACTGAAAAATTAATAACAGAAATTTGTTACAAATCACAGCAGTAAAGGAAAGATATAGACGTAAATTGTTGTTTGTTGAAAAATTCTTTAACAATTATGTTACACCTTTTTGCCCAATTGAAGCTTGCAATTAGTCACAAGTCATTACTAGAAAACTAAGAGAATTATTTTTTGAAGACCGTTGACGTTTGCATGGGCTTATTTTGTATTTATATAAAAAAATTGTGAACATATGAGCGCGCATTGACAGACATTCAAAAATTTGTTTTTCTTGTGTTTTTAAATCCTTTTAATACTAAAATTCATTCTAGTACAAAAAGTTAAAATCCTCAGTAGCTTGTAGCTAAAATCTAATAGATCCATTTTATTTATGAATCCTTAAGATTCTTTTCAAATATAGACTGCTAACATTCCCACTCTTTCTAAGTCTCCCAAAAAAATGACTCTCAAACACGAACAGTCAGTCAGTCAGGCTATCAAAAGTTTCTCTTACTTTTAGCCAGAATGCATTTTACCCGGAACGAATTGATAAGCTGCCAGAAAAGAAGAAGTTCATACATAAAAAATTAATAAATTTTTGTTATATAATAAAAGCAAAATAAATATTTTATGCCAAAAATGTACACTTTAATTTTTGCAACATTATTGACTTCTGACGTATCAATTTTTCTATTAAATGCATGGAAGTAATTATTATTTGCTCAATACTGATATTAATTTCCATTGAAAGATACAAAATTTTGCTTATAATGTAAACTTTCTCAATTTGTAAGAGTTTTCTGTTTTAACATTTACATTTCATTTAATTTGAGTTTATCTTTTATTTTTATATATTTTTACGTTTGAAATAATTTCAACTTTTGAATTTATGAATAAAATGCATCATCCACATAAATGAAAAGAAGAATAATAATTGAATGAACAATAGAAATTGTATTGAATTTTTTATTTACGCTACACAGATACTGAATTCTGTAATATTCTCTTTTGGTACATAATCCTTTCATTAAATTAATATTCTGAACACTCTTAGTTTCTTTTTTTCTTGAAAAATATAACGAATACATTTAACTTTTATACATTGTAACAAATGCTTTTAAGGATTTGTGTAATTTACGAAGCACTTCAATTTGTTAAAGAAGCAACCCATCAGATGATTTAAATTAGTTCTGCATTTTCTTTTCTATTGTATTAAGTATTCTAAGGAAGTTATTTTTAAATTGAATTCTTACTGTTTTATTGTAGTAATGCCAGGTATGGGGTATTTTTAAACTACGTGACCAACTTATTTTGTTAATAATACTTGGCAGATAGCTGCTAAGTTTTGATATATGTCATCTCAAAGGTATTGGATTTAATCCAAAAACGCTACATGATTAATCAACGTATATATATAAATAGTGAAGTGTTTTATTCACCGTTTGATGTCAGTGAGAGTCATGATTAAAATCCAATTTTCAGTGACAAATCTCATTTCCATTTCGATAAATATGTATATTCATAGATAAAAATTTTGAATTAAGGTTCCTTACAACCCACACAGAGTCAAATAGAAACGAATCCATTTCTAAAAGCTTATTGTATTGCAGTGTATTGTATGAACTGACGGTATCATTGTTTCACATTTCTTTGGAAAAGATAAATACTGAACAGGCACTGTCAACGCAGTATGATACAAAATCTTTCTACAGAAGTTTTTGAAGATATTGATTTTCATTATATGTAGTCTTAACAGGAAGTTATAACCAAATACACAACTGCTGATGAATGAAGCCATGTCAAGGATAAAACTTATACAAATCAACCACTAATAATTTAAGGCTATTAATGAAATATCAAGAAAAATCTTTAAAAAAGTAATCACAAATACAGCTCATTCGGGCATAACATACGAGAATTTCTCACATTCACAACTTTTATAAACACAGGTGCTAAGTATAAAAAGCAAAAGGAATGTAGCTACTTTTCAAAGTTGAAAAGAATTCTATATTAAACCCTCTTCTTGGACAACCAAAAACTAAAACTTTGCCCTCAATAATGTATATGTACATTATATGAAATTAGAAACCTACATCCTCGTGTGCGAGGAGACAGACAAGCTGCCACCAAGAGTTGTGAATTTGGAGATTACTCGTGTACCATGTCTCATCGAATAGATTGAATTGAAAAAAAGCCAAGATGTTCAAAAGAAATCTATACAGAATCCTAAACCTTGTGAATAAAACTATTTCATTCGATTCTTGTTTTATTTACAAAAAAAAGAAGAAAAGTCTCATAATTTTGAGATATCTAATATTCCTTTTAAGTTTATGACTTTTTAATAAATTTCTTTTGTCTTCTTTTGTATAATATTTAAGTTTTCGAAATTTTCAAAACTTAGCAGGCATTATTGAAAAGAAACTAAAACTTAATTTAATTTCCATTGTTGTAAATATTCTTTTCAGTTTACAGCTTTTCAAAGTCAGGTTACTATGAACACATCCCAATTAAAATTAATTTCAGGAGTTTTAAGTTTTTAGACCAAAAAAATAAAATTTCTTTATTCATTCTTGTGCGTTTAAGTCTCTCGATTAAAAACCCTTTAATGTATAAACATATTTAATGTGATATTAATACAATAATCTTCTATCCTTTTTGTTTATATATCCAGCTTATAAGATTATTATGAATAAATCCTTGTTTTATGTTAAGGCTCAAATGTTTATGAAAATATTATTCATATTTTGTGTTTAACAATTTTTTGTGGCTGTTGGGCAAAACTCATCATGATTTAATGCTTACAAAGTTTTGTCTTAAGATATGTCACAATTTTTTGTTTTTCATTATTATTGTTTTTGTTTTTTTCTTGAAACACTTAAGAAAATTTTTTTGTGTATCCACCACGTAAAAATGAGGGTCTTAGGTGTATGAACCTTTTAGATGGTATTGTTGTCATAAGACAATATTTTCTTTATTTGGATTTTTTCGTTTTATTTGTTGTTCTAGTATTCAATTAAAGGGATGAAATTAAAAGTAACTTTAAGAACTTTAAAATGTTTTGGTAAATTTAATAGATAAATCCTTTCTTTATTTTGGTATACCTTTAAGTATTTATGTAACTAAAAATTCTAGGCTTAGTATATTTTGCAATAAAATGTCATGAAAATCCGACAAAAAAAATTCGATATAAAATGAAACAGTTTTTGGTTTATTGTGGAAAAAATAGCTTTTTTGCATTTTATTGAAATTTTATTTTTGCATAATCCCAAATTTTCTATTTCTTGATTGCTTCATTTCATTAATCCCAAATCCCAAAACTCGTTTTATCCAATATCTCAAAATTTAATTTATTTTAAAATTTTTAGGTTAAATTTTTATTTTCAGTGTCCTATTTTAAGCAAGAAATGACTGCAAAGTGTAAGAATACAAAATAATTTGTAAACATCTTTAAATTTTTACACCTTGGTATAAACTTTTCACTTTGTTCTTACAGCACTTTATTTGGTTGGAAAATAATTTACAAGTTAAGATGCTCCGATAGATTTCTTCATTTTCTTGGAAGCTTAGAATTACTCGAGTGAAAACTTCTCATTCTTACTTCTCACGAAGGCAAAATATCACCGTTGTTAGGCATAATACTTTAATACCATTTAATACAATTTAAATACTTGGTCATCCTCAAAGTCTTAACCATTTTACACTTTAGATATTTCAAGAAAAATTTTTACTAAAGATTTATTTTAAAAACGGAAACAAGCTGAAAATTAATTCTAAATGGCGATAGTAACAAAACTTTAATTATTCTTCTTTTACTGAAAACTTTAAGTGACAGGTGAATGACTTAGCTGGTGAAACAGGTGAAAACAGAAAAAAAGAAAACCAAAAAGTATTTTAAATAGTTTTAAATCTGAAAGAAATTTTCTTTCTTTGACATTTACTTTTATTTATTTATTTATTTTTTTCTTTTATATTCTTTTAGCAGTCATGCATGAAGGTATAATAATATGCCGCGAAGAAGGGACAGGATGGTATCCAGAAGCATTTTATATGCCAAATAAAATGAATTGTGAACAAAGTAATATTTTTATTGTTAGTTCACTTGATAAATTTTACCAACAAATTCAGCGAATCATGAGTAACAAATACTATACCTACCTAAATAGAAAAATCGATTTGAATAAATGTAATTGAAAAATGTTCAACTTTACAGATTTTCCCTAATGTGACTCTATTTTTCCTCATCAAATTTGTACAACTTTTCTTTGTTCTGCTTGAAATTGTCTCACGAATGAACAAATTTGCAATGGTAAAGCAGACTGTCATGATGGTAGCGATGAAGATATAAAATTTTGTTACCAGAAAAGAAAATGGTAAGTTTTGTTTCTTTTTTTTTACATGGACAATTTTTTTTTTTGTGTTTTTGTTTTTCAAACTGTGATATGAGGAACAAAAGTTCAAAAGGCATAAGATTATAGAAGCTTTGGAATACATAAAAAGTTCCTGAAGCTAGAAAATTTTTTCGCTTAAATTTCAGATCATTAATGAATTTTTTCTAATTTAAATTCAAGCTTCATGCTATATTTGATATTTGAAATAATTAAGATAATATCCTTTTTCAAAATAATGAAATCTAAGATATAATTAATTTTAATTGAAGATTGAAATTTGGATATTAATATATATATATATATATATATATATATATATATATATATTCCTTGGTCCTTAAAACTTTAATATACTCTGTATAATATTCGTTTGAAACTCAGTTTCAGACTGTTTTAACTTTTTCTGCAAGTTAATCTCAAAAGGATAAACTACTTTGTTACATATATCTATGTATATTTATGTGGTATACAAGAAAAAACTTACACAACAACTTTTTTAATTAAATAAATGTCTGTCGGGAGTCTCGTGTACCAAAAGGCAATTTACTAATTAAATTAAAGGAAGTTGCCATAATTTTTTACACGAGAAAAAAAAGTTATGAAAAGCTATGGAACTTGTTGGCGATTTAATATCTGAAATCTTTGAGTAATGGACTTTAATTGAAACTTAGCTCTCCAAGAGAAATGAAATCAAATAAAGTACTGAGGTTGATATTAAAACATAAGAAAAGCATATAACTGTTGAAATAATGAAAATAAGAAAAATGAAGAACTCCTTAATTAAGTGTTGATTTTTAATTTGTTAGCATCTGTTAGAATTGTTTCCAGTGACTGCAAATAGCAAGAAAAAACTAAGAAATTCTTGCAAATAAAAAACTAAAACTTCACTTCTTAATTCGTAATCTGAGATTAGTACAAAACAAAAAAAAAATGAAAAGCAGAAAAAAATCTGGAAGATTTTTGCATAATTAATTATAATTATTTTTTGTGGCTATATTATATGAGGGCAAAATAATTACGTAGTACAATCTTTAGATTTATTGTACTTCCCGACAAATACATCTAGGATGAAAATTAAATCACATGACAATCTTTCATTGCTACAATCTCCTTGGAGCCAAGATTTTCCTATCTTTCCAATGAATGAAAGCTGATAGAGATGGCATTTAAGGCATTTAAGGAACCCCATGCATTTAAGGAGAATGTGAATTGATATATTTCCAAACTTTTGTTCTTTAGTTCTCTGCCCTTTTGGCAATCTGTGTTAAGTCATGTGAGAATATCATACCTTCAAAATGATTCGCTTAAATCAGATTTATTGGAAGAAAGCTACTCAGTTTTGAACAAAACTTAGCATTGAATTTCTAATAGTTGGTTAAATGTATGAGACTGAGATTGGCTTTTCGTTAAGATAGTTATTCCCAATCAAGTAATACATATATGGCTTAGCATTCATCCATTTCAAAAAGTTATATTCTTTATTGGTTCCTATGTACACGCTTTCATACAAGAAATGTATGATTTCTCGTTGTAGGTATCTTTAGTTTGTAGCACAGATTTGTATTTTTATTTTTTATTGGCAACCAAGATAAAATTTGCTTTTCTTAGCTAATTACATAGAATATTTTTTTCAAATAATTATTGAAAATAGGCAATAAGACCGCAGAAAATGTAACTAGCAAATTATAGAAAAAATACTTCCGGCAGCAGGTACCGCACAAGCAACTTCTCTTGAGAGAAAACCTTTACTGGATAATTATGGTTAAATGTGTATCATGTGTACTATATGCATTATATGACTCGTCCATTTCCTTTTCTGCAGTGGAATCGAAATCAACACCCTAGAAAACCCCCACCTGCCTCTCAATACTTAAAATTACGCTACCAACCATACACACACACTGACATAAATCACCCAGAGACATCACTTTAAAAATGATTTCAAATGATTCTCCAGGTCGTGAAACGTAAAGAAAACACAAAATTATTAATTTTGATTTTCGGACCTATTACAATAATTTGTTAACTTAAATTAACAATATTTCCACTTGTCTTTTAAAAATATTATAGCTTTATTGTTAGACATAAAATTACAACCTGAACATTTTTTTGTAAATAATCATCAATTTTACAATAACAAATATTTCGATTTTTATGCGAAAATCGGTATTTTAGCTTCCAAAGGCTATCAAAAATTGAAAAATCGAAAAAAAATCATAACCTTGAAAAACATCTTTAAGGGGTAGTGGAAAAACTAAATCAAAACAAAAATCTCTTCGCCATTGCCTCAAAAAATATCTCATTTAATAAATAAATTTTGAGTTTTTGTTTTTAGATGATTCTGTTGCGAGTTATGATAAACACCGCAAGACAATTATTTTTCAAAACGCCTCAAGACATTCACTTTATATTATTTTGAAATAAGAATTTTGAAACACATTGTTCAAATGTTGTGCCATCATCTAGAAATTAATAAAGTAACCCAAACTACCTATCCTTTAATAGCACCAAAACTATCAAATCTACAATTTATTGAATTAATATCAAAATCCACTAAAAAAATCACAAAACTCAGAAAATAAACATTTAAGTCCACTCATACTCTTACTCATACTCATACTCCATCAAATTGTTAAAGTTATTCTTTGCAAATATAGAGGTAAAACTTATAAAACCCAGAAAACTGTCAGAAATCAAGTAGCGTTATTGTTTAATATCACCAATACTATCAAAGCTATCATTTGCTTAACTAAAATCGTAATTAAAAAAGTATCGCCAAATTCAAGAAAATTTTTTGTATTTATTCAAACCACTAAAAATGTTAAAATCAATATTAAAAAAACATTACTGAAATCAATCAATTGGCACCCACCACCAAAAACCACTTGAAAGGTTCAATTTGATAAAATTTAAAAATAACAAAATTACTCACTTTAATGTTGGCGTAAAAATACCTTTGATGATTTTGAATTTTTTGATAACACTCATAGCTAAATTGATTTTTATTATTTTAAATGAAAATCTTTAACACTAGATTGCCGGAGTGAGTCAATTTGACTCGTTTGCGATTTTATTGCTATATTATAGAGAGAAATTTAAATAATTTTCTTTTCGTTGGTTTTGAATAGAATAAAAAACTATATATGTACAAATATTAATTCATTTTCATTTTCAGTTCAACTTCAGTATGGCTCTCAAATGGACTTTAATAAAAAATCGCCGAGAGTTTGAATTATAAAAAAAATATGACCCAAATATCAGAATCAGGTTTTGGTTCTGATGCCGAACTAAATGAAATAGAGATCTTCATCATACAGCTCCTAGAGAAAGAAGAATTTGTTTTCTTTCGGCAAGTGATTCAAGAGTCTAAAAACTCCTGCAAAAACTAAAAGGACATATTCCATATTTTGAAACCGAAAGTGGATCGAGTAATGAAGAAATTTCAACACAAAAAGCTGCTGATAGGATGTTATGGGAAACACTGAAAGATGGTAGAAATACTGGTGGATTTCTCGATTATACCAAATTCCCAGAGACAGCATCATATGCTAAAAGAAATATTATATCATAATTGGAGTGCATTTAATTTGATAATCGACAAAAGTATAATGGAGTTTAAAAAATCATGCACTGAATTCGAAGTTCTTAAAAACTTGAACGAAGATTTGATAGAAAAAAGTCGTAATTTTGCAGATTTGTAGCATTTTTATACACTCGGGGAGCTTATGTGACAAGAAATTTGAAGTCTACATATTTATGGTAAAAGTAGTGGGAAGAACTTTTTTTTTATCCAAAGGAAAGGAAACAAAGGAGTGTTCTCTTACTATTCATAAAAATAAGCCCAATAAAAACATTCTAGTACTAAGCGCAAAGCATAAAAGTGTAGGGATTCACAGAAATAAGACACGTCTACCGGAAACAATAATATTTTATAATAATACTAAGTAGTATGATGTTGATGTATTTGATCAAATGGCGCGGAAATAGAGTCCCAAAGCAGGCTCTTGCAGATGGCTTCTTCAAGTGGTCTACGATATCTTAGCTTTAGCGGCAAACAATAATTGGATTTTATATAAAGAGCTCACTCATGTAAAAATATAAAAAGAAGAATTTCTTTTACAATTGACAGAAAAATTAAGTGTTTATTTTAACCATGAAGCCCAAAATAATTTCACGCTTCCACCTAAAATACAGATACTGAAAAACGATTGAGTTGTAGTTCAAATATCATACAAAAGAAATGGAAGTAATGGCGTCTGTACTAAATGTAATTTAAATATCTGCGGAAAATGTGCTTTAAGAACATAATATGTATGGAAAAATTGCTTTGAATAAAGTTTCTTTGCAATAGAATTTTATTTTTTTTTAAAAAACTTAATTTTTACTTATAGCAGCCGGCAATCTAGTGTTAATGACATGCACACATAAGAGATTCAAGCAAAACATAAAGGAAAATAACCAACAATTTATTTAATTGAATATCCTCGCGAACTCATATGATATTGTCACTGTTGTTTGTTGTTTAAGTTCTGTAATATAAAATATTTAAAATTTAATTTTAAAAAATATAAAATTCTTTTAAACAATATTATGAGTTCTTTTGAGTATGAAGCGACAAAAAAGTAATGAAAATTTTCAAATTGTAATTTTATATTGACAAAAACAGAGAACTTCATTAATTTGAAATCGTCCGGTTAAGGAATTTTACTTAATCTACACTTAATTATCATTTTAAAAAGTTTTGATAAAATTTGATAAAAAATTTTACCAAAATAATTTTTTTTCAAGACAGACAAAGTTTTCTGATTTTCTGAAAAGTGCAGGATTTTTTAGACAACAAATGCCTTAAACCATTTGATATGGTTACTTGCACAAGGATTTTTTAAGGCAGGCATAAAGTATTTTTTTGGAATGGCAATAAAAATAATTAATTTGAATTTATTAACATGATTTGTATTGATTTTGATAACTTAACTGGGCAACTGAATCACTTTATTGCTTAAGGAATAACGTAAAGATTTAAAAGTTTTCTTTATTGTAGATTTAATTGAAATTTTGTGTCGATAATTCTCAGAAATGCTGTATTTTATTATAGTAGATTTTTTACTAACAATAAGAACTTTAGCAGATGCTTACAAAATGAATTCTATTAATCTTTGTTACATATTTTTTGTTTTGTTTTATCCAAGAAAAGCTTTTCTTAAAATTAACTAGCACAATAAATTTTTTCCTTGAAAACCATTAGACCCTTTTTTTAAGTAAGTTATTTTATCGTTTTCCATTTCCCTCAAATCAATATCTAAAAGTTGTGTAGCTTGAAACAAGTAAATTTTTAATGTTAAACATTTTTTATAATCTAAATACAAAATTAATAGGTATTTTTTATATAGAGTTAAATTCCTTTATAAAAAAAAACAATTGTAAGATAAATTCCAAATTTAGAAATTTTGAGGATTCATAAAGTTGTTACTGTTTTTTATTTTTGTATTTGACTGAAAAATAAGATTTTATTGCTGCATTTTAGACTGCAAGCCAACAGAGCTAAAATGTCGGACCGGTAAATGTGTATCAAGGACAAAGTTTTGTGACCTAATAAATGATTGTAAGGATTTAACCGATGAGCCTGGCGAATGTTTATGATTATCTTATCTTAGGTCATTTCTTTTTGGTTTCTGTTTAAAAAAAAAAAACAAGACAAAGTTTAAATTTCTTATAAACTTTTTAAATTGAATCTAGAACTGCAGATTCAAAGAAAATTTGTGGTGGTATCCGTAATTGCTGGCATAAAAGTGATGAAAATCCTTATTTATGTGACTGTAAGGATACATCTTTCCATTGTGGACCGTAAGATATGAATTTTTCTTATTATTTTTCTTATAGAATTAAAAAAAATATTTTTATTGATTTCTTTTAAATCAAGATATTGCGTTCCACGTGAATATGTATGTGATAAAGAACCTTGTCCTTTGGGTGAAAACCAAACATAATGCTATGGTATTGAAGATCTTTTGACTGAAGGTAAATACTTTTCTTCTATTTTAATACATTTTGTCTTGCAATTTTTTATAATTAAAATTAATATATATAATTTAAGTACGGGTTATGGAACAAAATTTTGGTTTATGGTATACAAAATGTTTTTTACGTTCTATGGAAGTAAATAATACAGAAATTTCTAAAATATGTAAATTATTAGGGTTTTCAAACTATAACATAAACATAAGTTATCGTACAGTTGAAGAATTTATATCTAAAGAGGATACAAGTGAACATAATAAAAAAACTTTAAAGAAATATTGTATCCCTCAAAAAGCTTCAGTTATAAATTTAATTTTCATCGTTGAAATTAAATCATGCTCTCACTTTATATATCAAAACTAGTAGAACTTAAGTAAAACCAGCTGATTGGGCAAAGGATGAATATAGTAATTTTCAGATAATAGAAATTAAAATTAGCTAAACTAATCGTTATTTGGTAAAAGACTAATTTTTTTCTCTTTTAAAAAAATAAATCTATGAAAAGTTCACAGTTTAGTTTTATTTAAAAAATTTGATCTTGGAAGTTTTTTTAGTGTCATTGAAAATTTAACTAAAATGAGGAGCTTTAAATGTTTAAATGTTTTGAATGCAATATTATTTTATCAAAGGGACTTGAGGGCTTCATTAAACAATATTTATTAGCTTAACAAACTAAGCAATTAATTTCGAATACTTTATGCAACAATAAATTAATTACAGACGAATTTATAATATCTAAATAGCGGAAATTTTCCTATAAAAAGATACTTGATGGCTGAAAATCGAGAGAAAATTCAGTTTTGGTACATTTAAGAGGTTATGAAAACAAAATTTTATTATCAAAGCTAAAGTTAGTAAGCAAATAACTTGAGGATAATGTTCCTTTGTATTCTACATGCTTTTTAAGCAAGACCATAGTCTGGATAAAATTAATAGCTGAAAATTATTGTTTAGGTAATCAAGAGTTACAAATTTATTATTAAAACTAGGCTTAAGAATAATCAAAGAAATTTGAAGTTTCTATACAATTTTTAATTAAAAACTTTTACGAAATATTAAATTCAAATTCAAATATTGACCGTCAAATATTTTTAATACTTAAAACGAATACATGAAGAATTTCGTGAATTGTTTCTTAGTTTTAGCTTCCATCAGCATAAGATATAGACCTATAAAGCAGGAATAAATCATAGTCAATGGGAGGTAATTAATTATAAGTTATTCAAATTTATTTTACTGCTATACTCGAAAAATAATGTTTTAAACTTTTACAAATAAAAATTTCTTTCTAACAAAAGAAAATCAATCAAGTAAAACAATGGCATGCAATCAAGTATATTAATAAACGCCGTGGCATATGCAATGCAAATAACAAAAATAATAATTAGAGATTTGTTAATTTTTAACAAATGTGTGAACCCCATTTTCAAGGGCAAAGGGTAGAAAGTAAAAAATATAAAAAAATCGATAAAAGAGTAGAGTGGTACTAAAATCTTAACACAATTTTCTTTGCAAATTATGGTCCTTTAAAAACATTTCAAATTTTTTATAACGTAAAATTTTCAATCAATCATTTATAAAATAATTGTTTGTTTCAAAATTATGTTTTAAGTTAGTTCGTTCTTTGGTAATATTTGTACGAAGAAAGCTGTATATACTTTATTTTCAAGCTAAGATTTTGGAAATTTTGTGAAAGCAACCAATTTTGAGTTTGTTTCTTTTTTATAGATGATAGACAAGAAGAAAAAATTTTATTAAGAAAGAAGATATCTAAAAAATTTAAATAAGACTACCTATCAATTATTTTTATGACTACTAAACTAACTTGAATATAAAGTTATGAACAAAAGCTCGCAGCTTCGTACATAACGATTTACTTCCAAAGATTCGATATAGTTAATTTTTTATGTCCGTAAGAAGTCTTCTGAGTAAATAATCTTACGGAAAAAGAACATCAAGGATAGTGAGCTATAAATTATGCTGTAAGTATGAAAAGAACAATACCCAAGTGTTTTAGGAATACTGTCTTAACACCTGGCTACAGGAAAGGAAACAAGGAACTGCTAATTGCTTTTAACTTATTAATTATAAAATAAATTTTCTAGAAAAGTGTTTGTTTAGATTAAACAATTATTAAAATTAATCAGGGAAGTTATTAATGTATTAGGCAGGCCCTGACAGTTTTGATGATTACAGAAGATCATTTAAAAAATAAATCAAAATAAAAAATAATGAAAAATAAATTTCATTCGTCTTTCAGTAAGTAAGAGAAAAAGTAAAGTTTAATATCTTCTGTTTATCCTTTTTAAGTTTTATATGTGTCTGAATTGTTTTTATGAATGAAGCAGTTACTATAATTTTTAAATTTCTTTCCTGTGATAAAGTAAATTCGACACAAGACCAACACAAAACTTTCATACGAAACATACGATTGAAAAAATGAAACAAATAAAAAATACAAAAATGAGTTCCAAAGATGGCTAAAAATCTAATAAGAAAACTTTTACCAAGTTTGCAGTAGCTTAAAAAAAAAACTTATTTTATAAGCACAACTTTTCAATTTAGGATTATAGAAAATTCGAAAATAAAATAACCCAAGTTTCAAGGACAGAGATATATTAAACACCATTTTATATTGCTGAACTGAAATCGAATGTAAATAATGCTAAGTGCTATATTCTTTTATAAAATTTCGTTAACAAAAGGATTATATTATAAGTCTACATAAATATAAAGGATCTTATTTCATCAAAAGTTAATTTTAAAGTTTTAGTATTGTTTCTTGACGGTTATCATTTAAGTAAACAATTTGACAGTTTACATTTTTCATTTTTCATTGAAATATGTAAATGAGTTGACTAAAGCTTTAAGAAATTTTCATTTTGTCAGGTACTTTTGTTTACATTCAAAATGAAGGATGAGTCCCTAACATTGAAATTATACCCTTAAGTGTAAGACACATAAATTTATTGACATATCTTTCATTAATTGTCATTAAGCTCGTCTAATTTGTTAATTAAAAATGAATATTAATTTGCACGCATACAACTTAGCTTTCATATATAAAATTAATTTAAATTGAAAGGTACAAAGTAACAAAACTTTTGTAATTTCTGGTACAATCTTTTAAAGTTATTCTGATTGTATTATGTTATGGACATAAATGATATAACCTTAGTTCACCATTGAATTTTTTATTTCAAAATGTTCACATACATTTATATTCTCAATCTGTTCATTAAATGTTTTTGACGTATCAGGAAGCTTCATCTGGAATAAAGTTTCAGATGTGGGCTTCCTGTTAATTCAAAGCTGCTCTAGCCTATCAGCATTTGATGACAATTTGCCAACGTACATTAGACAATTAGATAAGATGTCAAACTAAAAGCAGTGATATTTCAGCATTTCACGTCTCTAATCTACAAACTAGCAATGTTTGCTTGATATACGTTGGTAGAGTTGCCTTAAGCTTGACAGTTTCAGCTAGAAAAAATACACCTTAATAAATATTGAATTTTTGTTTCCCGATTCTTTCTTTTTATAATTTAAAAATGTTCAAAAGTCTAGACAGAAGTTTTCCCTTTTTTAATCATAAAATAATACTTTTAAAAAATCTGCACATCTTTCTTACGGTTATAAAATAATTTACATTTTCAATATTATTCCTTTCATTTTATGTTAACAGTAATACTAACAAGGATTATTGTTCATTTTCTTTTTTTACGTCGAAAAAATAATATTTTTTCCCATTTAAGGAAAATATTTTGCAAGTTTGCCTAAGACTACAAAATTTTTTTTTGTCTAAAACTTTTGTTCTTTATTAATAATACTAGTATAAAGTGTATCCTCTGACCTCAATGTTAAACACTTCAATCCAACTCTTGGTTATACTTTAAAGTATATCCTTTTGGCCACAATGTTAAACATTTTCATCCAACAATGGCTTATATTTAAATGAACCAATGGCACTTCTGATAAATACCACAAACAATTCACCAGAAATTTTTGTGGTAACTTAAGCAAATATAATGTGAAAGGTTCATTTTATTTTATTCTTTGAGTTCATTTCAATCGAAAAAAAGAAATTGTAAAAAAAGAAATAATAGAGGCAATGAATTTGTCCATGAGTATTTTCCATGAAATGATTTTCTATCTGTCAGTTTGATATTTCTATGTATGAATAATTTATATATCCCTAACAAATTTGGGTCAAAATCCTCCTTTATATATACATATATAGCAATAAAATTATATATTGCAGTATCCACGTTTGTCATTAAAAGCCTCTAAGTTTTACGATACATAAAAAAAAGGTAATCTGAGTTATATTTTTGTATGTAAATTATTATTGTTTAATAAAGCATTATTAACAAATATTTGTACAGGAAGTTTTCATTTTATCTTAGCCAAAATAATGAATTTATTTTTTATGAAAAATTAATGAAAATTTGAAATTGACTCATTTTTATTTTATAACAAAAATCAATTCAAGATATTTATTCAAGCATTAAATTAAATTTCCAAAAATTCAGAGAAAAAAATCAAATTACTGTATTCCTGATATGAACATGAATTATATATAAAATATTTTGTTCAACTTTTTAGTTATGAAATTATGTGTACTCGTTTTAGTGAATTTCTAATAATGGGGAAAAGGAAATCAATTCTCTAATAGACATAAATTTTTGAAAATAAGTTTAATATTACTAACCTAATTCTTTGCAAGATTTTTAGGAAGCTGCCATATAAAACTAAAGATGGTACTTGAGTATAACCTAAGACTTCTTCTAGTAATCCTTAAGTGTACTACTAGTCCTACATGTCAACAAATCACTAGAGGCATAAAACTCCTGACTGAGATTTTAGCTTCCTAACAGTTTAAACATTTGAAGATATTGTCCCCATATTATATCTTGTGTCAAGTTTATTTTTTATTCTTATTATATTTAAGTGTCACTAAAGTCAAGTGAAAGCTTTTCGAGATACTCACAATTTTTGCAGGTGAAGTAAAACAATATATATATAAATATATATATACAATACAATAGATATATATATAAAGGTGTGAAATTCACTTTAGCATATTAAAATAATATTTAATATGAAGTTAAATTTATCATTCGCAACTTTTTTAGTTAAAATGATAACAGTCTAGACAAAGAAATATTTATTTGATTGTTTTTAAAAGGTTGAAGTAAATAAAATCAAAAAATGCTTTTAGAAAAATTAAATTAAACAAGAATTTATGACATCTTTAAGCTAAGCTAATATAATTGAAACTTCTTAAGGGGAAGGCAGTATTTATTATTTCTTTTGCAATTTTTTTTTTGATTTTTTTAAATTAATGTGTAACATCTTTAAAATATTTTGGCAAAATGTCAAGTAAATCGTTGCTTCAGAGCTTCAATACCTATTCCTATTAAATAATTAAAATTAATTTCTTTATTTTTTATAGAAGCGTATTTTCAGATAGCGTCGATTATATTCCCCTTTACTCTGTTTTAATTCGTTTACTTAGTCTCTTTTGATGTTTTGTACTGAAAGAGTAGAACGGAGGAGTGAATGGCGCACCACATTAAAGAAGAAAGAATTTTGGGTAGACAGGAACAAAAAAATGATCTAGATTTCCTAATCTAATCTAATTTCTAATTTCTGCACTTGGTATTAGGAGCTCTGTATGAGAATAAAAGAATTATCGAGTTTTATCTATAATAATTTATTAGTAAGCAAAATTTTAAGGTATTTTTCTAAAGTCGGTGCTCACGATTGAAATCTACTAAACCAAGGGTTTTTTCTTTTTAAATAATTATTAATTTTACATTAACAAATAAGTCGATTTTTCAAGCAAAAGTCAGTATTTTAACTTTAAAAGGCTACCCAAAATTGAAAAATCCACCTCGAAAAACATCTTATTTGATAAATAAATTTTGAATTTAGATGATTCTGTTGCGAGTTATGATGAACACCAGAAAACAACTTTTTTTTGAAGTGCTTCTAGACATACAAGACTCGATTTGCTCACTTATTTATATTTTGAAATGAAAGTTTGGAAAAACCTTGTTCAAATATTTTGTTATCATATAAGAACTAAACAAATAAATTAAAAGTACTAATATCGCCAAAAAAAGTTGTTGAAAACATGCCTTTTTTTCAATGAATTAACCGATCCTCCCCTTTAATTATCATAGTCAAAAATATAAAATCGTCTAATTGACCAAAAACAGAATTTTTAAAGTCTTTTAGCTAGGCTTGAAAATAAATTAAAATTTTTTTAATTAAAGTTAATAAATTTAATGTAATTATGAAAATATTTTATTATTTATACATACACTATGAAAAATGTTGTCATCACAGACCATGAGATTTTAGTTTTATTTTGAAGCACAGTTTTCATATTAACAATAAAGGTCTAACTTTTCCTTACAGATTTTTAAAGGCTGTATTTATATACAAGATTCCATCAGTCTATATAAAGGGTTCTCCATACAAAATGTATTTTCGTGTATTCTAATATTAGACGACAATTAGTGTAAAATAGCGTAAAATGATGTTCTTGGCTAATGAAATGTTAACTACTGATGGCTAAATGGCGTGTGAGGTGTGAGTATAAGTTAGTCACCGATAATTTTTTAATAGATATAGCTAATGAAATCCCAAAATGCAGGCAACAAAAAATTTGTTAACAATTTCTTAAAAAAAAAACGAAGCTATTATCTATTGTCTATTGTCTTTGATCGGTTGTATACAGATAAAGAATTAAAAAATTATGAATAAAGTGTTGTAGCAGACATTCTCTTAAAATTTCGTCGTTGGAATCTTCTTTAGGCCGATGGTGTATCTTTATAAAAAGGAATACTATTAGAACTATTAATCATTCCAGAAGACTATTTTTTGTTTTAAGAGAAGACTTTTTTAGGGGGTTAGAAACTTATAAAAGCTAAGTAAAAATTATTTTTTGAAATAAATATCAAATGAAAATAGAAAAGCAAGAAGTTTTTGTTCTATAGAAAAATTTTCCTTTGTATACTTCCAAGTATAAGCCACAGCTATAAAAAAATATGAAAGTTTTAAATTGTTCAATATTTTCTGTAATAGTGCGTTTTCACTGACGTTAGTACTTAGTATTTAGTACTTTTTTAAAAGTATTTTTATTGGAAATCTCTAGCTTAGTTTTTAAATATGTCAATAATAATTATTGAGTAGGTACTAGGCACTAGGTTCAGTGAACACGCACTATTATTTGAGAAATAAATTAGAGATTTCCCATAAAAATACTTTTAAAAAAGTACTAAATACTAAGTACTAAGGTCAGTGAAAAAGCACTATAAGGTGAATCATGATTGTTTAAGGCTTTCATTTAGACACTTCATTGGATAGAAAGACCTAGGAAATGGTGACTTTGAAATCTAGTTAATGTGTTAGTAATTTTTCTATGCAAAGTTACAGGCAGACATTACATAAAATTAAGTCACATACATATATTATGTTTTGCTATCAAATAAAAATTCATATTAGTTTAAAGTATATAATTCAAAGCAGTGGAATAAAGCTATGTAGCAAATTTAAGAATATAAAAATTCATAGAAAGTATTATTTCTAAAAAATTGTCTATAAAAACTTTTGTAAAAAAAATGTTGTTTCCTTTGATGAACAATTTAAAATATTTTGTTGTTTTTTGCGTTAGTTGCTACTTAATGAGAGAAAACAACCACAAAATAAAATGATCTCATTATGACACTTACACTTGTTAGTAATTAAATAAAAACAATTTTTCCAGTCATTGGAAAGTTAAGAAATGTATGAATTAAAATAATTTTTATATAAACAACTTAATTTCTAAAAAACAAATAAAAGTAAAACATATCTTTGATTGAAGATATGAGGAAATCGAAGTAAATCTTTCAATCAAACAAAAAAAAAACAAATCAAACCGAAATTTACCTAAGTATCTCCTATTAACAATCGACTTTAACTTATCTTACTTAAACAAAGTGAAATGGAATTCAAAACACCTTCTCGTATATTATTTTTATAATGTTATATAGAAAAATTTAATACAATATTTTCGTTTTTACAAACTTCATTAATTTAAAATAATCATGAAAAAAAAAGAAAAAGAAAATAAAAAGGAATGCAACTAAAACTTCAGCCAAAGAGAAAATGGAATTGCTTAGATTTTATAAAACGCATTAAAGCTTCTTCCTGTAATTTTACATCAAATTAAAATTTTTTTTATTAAACATTTCAAAAAGTTTTATTTATTTTTTTTCTATCTATTATTTAACCAAGAATATGTAATATAAGATAATCATCGTAATTATAATAAGAAAAGCCTGTAGGCGCCATGATTGCAGCAAAATGTTCGTATAGAAAGTGAAAATGGGTAAATACTGGATTTAAGCCAACTAAAGATAGTCAGAAAATTTAAGGATCAAGGTGATGTAAAAAATATATGTATATTTACATATATGTATATGTTCGTAATAAGTCTATTTCTTCTCTGGCAGATTCAATTCTTTAAGACTTGGATATATAAATTTTTTATAGAATGTCTCGTTTCCCTTTTGTAAAGTATACGAAAACTATTTTTTATTGGTATTGAAACTCTCATTTTTATATTATTGGTAAATAAATTCATATCAAATTTATAAAATTATATTTGATAAAATCTTAGGGTTGTAAAAGGTTTCATTTTGTTACTTAGAATAGGAGTTTTTTTTCTTTAAAAAATAGTATAGGAATTATTTTAAAAGCTATGGCGACATAGCATTATTGTCAAGGATGTGAACTAAATTATTTTTAAAGTCTTTATACTATGTTTTTTTTAAAAAGATTTGACCTTGGTTTTCTTCTAAAGTTCAGGTATTTAGAGCTGAATATAAGAAATGAAATTTTGTTCAGTTTTTGTGTTGAAATAAATGTAAATCAATAAATCATAGAAATGAGAACAGTTAGGTTATCCTGGTTAGAGGGTGCGAACAAGCTTAAGTGACTTTCTAAATATGTATTTTTTTATGTAGTGATTCCTACTTTTAAAATATGAGATCTTGAAAAAACAGCTTCCATTTTAATTGAACTCTTCATGTTTGCAGTTTTATTATAATTTTTGGAATATGTAGAATACAAAAAAGCTTAATCGTCCATTTAGGAAGTACACTTGTTCTGCATTCAGAACAAAGCAATTAGTACTTTGAACATTTGAATAGTTGTTCTATAGAAAAATATACATAGCTGATAAGTAAATTTACTGCTCAACACTTTCCATACAATTTAAGTTTATGCTATAAGGAATGAAAGATTTTTAATACGAGAATATTTTTTAGTATTTATCTACCAGCCAAAAAAAAAAAAACAGCCCAAATCTGTCTTTATATGATTAAGAATGATTCTAACAGAGAATTGAGAATTGGATTATTATTAAATAAAAAGAAAATTCATCAATTTTTAATTTCATATTTGTATGACTTACAAAATTTAATTAGTCTAACAACATTTTAACCCCTATTAGAAGTAAAATATTTCTATATATTTTTCCTTTTTTAACTTTAATTAAAATGATGTCCAAAAAATATTCAAACCAAATTTTTCATATTATTGGCTTAAATACATAAACAGTTTTTATAAGAGCAAACTGCAAGTATTCAAAAATTTCAAACAGCCGCCCGTCTACGCATCATAAAACATTAGCTGAAAATAACGCATCAGAAAATATAAAAATTTTGATAATGGCGGATTTTATGAGAATGTTAATTTCAATTCGATTTATTGCAATAGTATCAAATTAGATCATATTATATTATATATTTGATTATATTTCAATCATTTTAAGTTTTGTGTGGTTTTTTCAATGTTTTTATTTAATGTTTTTGTTTGTTTTTGTTTTAACGGAAACTTGCCTGATCTGTTACAATTCTATTGTATTTTATTTTGTAAGAGATAATATGATTTTGAAATTATATAGTCACAATGAATGACAAAGCAGTTTTTATTTTATTTACAATCATCAGCAGAACTTTTGCTTCAACTTTCTACACATGTATATATACATATATATATACATCATTGAATGGCAAATATTTTTAACTGTTCAATCTGAAATTGTTTTTATAACAAATCAGAAGTAAGCTTATTTAGTAATCAGCTGTTGATCTCGTGAACTCTTTTAATACAACACAATATTTTAACCGTTTTATTTCGAATACTAAAAATAACGAATAAATCGAATGTGTTAATTTTTTCATCTTAAGATAGTAAAAGCTAAGGTTGCAATTTTTTATTGAAATATTTTTTTTTTTGGAAAATATTTTGAATATTTTTTTACAGTTATGTTATATAGAATTCTTTAATATTTGATGGGGATGGGTCAAAGTATAAACTTTTGTGTACAAGAAAAAAAACTTGAATTGAACTCAAATTAAAATCGAAAAATGAAATTAAAACAGAAATAAATTGAGTTTTATGTATTTTCAATAATAATATTTTTGCAATTAATTTCTTGAATTTAAGCTCAAAAGTAAAAACAAAAACAAAAAACTGTTTATCTGATAGTAACCTTGATCAAATTTCTAGTTATATTAAAAATAAAGATTGAATATAAAAAACAGCCAAATTTAAATTGATAATGAGCTTGACATGTAAGTTGACGATAATACAAAAAAAATTCAATCTAAACATGACACAAAAAAAAACATGGGGTTGTCATATAGGTAAAAAAGTGACAGTATATAAATATATTTTTTTATCATTCAGCTTCTATTAATAATAATATTATTGTTTTTAAATGGAAATTTAAAATTGATTGATGGTAAATTTATTATTACTGAATGTTGTGTCTAGTTTAAGTGTTATCTTATAAAAGTCGATGAATTAAATTTAGAAAGTCGGAATGATAGCGACTGTCAACTGTCAAATTCTAATATAATCATATTTTATTAATATACTGTGTTTGTTCAGAAAATAAATCACTTAAATCTGCGAACAGATCGAAAATGACATTTACAAATCATCTGCACTAATTTTACAAGCAACTGAAATTTATGAGGATAAAAATATGCACAAGCATGTTTTAATTTCATCCTATGCCTTATTAAAACCCCGAGGAACTCGTGTTCTTACAGCGTTTACGACTATTTTTGACCGGCCTACACAAAATCCGTTACCTAGGAGCTTAAGATGTCAAAACATGGTGGACCGTCAATTAATTGAATACTTTTTCCTTTATTTACAGATGATATGTAAGGCCTTGTGCATACTATTTGATCTTGCATTCGTTTATTTATCATTTATATATCAATTATTTTTATTAACAGTATCTTAAGAGTAAACTTATTGGAAAAATTCTCCAGATATTAGAATTAATAAATTTTTCTAATAAAACAAACTTTCAAAATGGCACCAAAATATTACTCTTAATGCCACAGAGGTTGCTGAACTCAGGGCCGAATACTTTGACATATTATTAAAAAGTTATTTAATATGTTATTCAATTGTGTTCAGTTATCAAAAATATGTGAATTAAAAAGAGATAATATTTTCTATTTCTGCTAATAATAATTTTTAAATGTTTTTCTTTAAAATATATAAAAGAATTTTTAAATTAAATTTTGCAAAAAATGTTTGTTCAATAATATATTCATTGAAAGTGAAATAACTTAAATAATTTATTACAAGTGTATGTGAAGGTAATTTGATTCATCTAATTTGACCATTATTTTTAACGAGCAATGACACGATGCATATCTTTTGTAAAACATCGCATTTTTCTATTTCATATGGGGACCTTTATTTTCGATTTATTTCTTGAATCGATCCAACAATGTTATTTTTCCACCAATTTATTCGGAACTGTTCGATATATTTATTTCTAAGGATGCTTATGAAATTCGAATCATCCATTCAATCCGCAATTCATTTCCCTTGAACGGCTTAAAGTTTCAGCTGTTTTTGTTATTGCCGTCATTAAATGTCATTTGTGGTTGTTTAATTTCAGAAATTTGGTTTTTTGATAATTTTAATGAAATTTACAGTTTAAAACAGATAAAAAATATTTTGACTTGAAAAAGATGTAAGTACTAATACTTATCCAATAATATGGAATATCATGAGAAAGTTCTAAAGGGGTCTTCTGGTTTAGACGCATCCCTTTGAAGATGGGAAGCGAAAAGTAAAATAAAACTTTCGTTATTGGAGCAGTTCATTCGTTTTGCTTGATCTTAAATTTAATAAAAGATTTCCGATAGTTTTAATTTTTTCTTTGCTAAAGCGTAATATAATTGAGTGAAAATCTTTAACTAATCTTTTGGCAAAGTAATAAAATACTTTTAAGTTAAATTTTCCAAAAATATGAGTGTTGCCTAATATTTTTTAAACATTTTTTGTATAATTGTAACGAAAAAAAAAAAGAAACAAATCGATTTCTTTCCTCTAGGATTTTACAAATCAAAATTAAGTGCTAAAATTATTTTAATTTCATGTTAGCAATTGAAAAAAAGGAGAATAATTTAAATTAACTTTTTGCCATTTCAAATTGATAAATTTAATTTATTTCTTATGACAAAAAGAAAATTATTTGAAAATAAATAGAAATTTAAAGACACTTTGTTTACTTTTCTTTCATAAAAATACAAAGAATCTTTTGTGTTGTTTTACTTAAAAACCTAAAAGGATTTCACGCGGTCTAATTTTGTTTAAAAACAATATATATATAACCTTCCTTCAGTTATTTATAATTTTAATTTAAAAAACAAATTTTTTAATGGATAAAAATAAAATTTTTAACTAAAAACAGGTATCGGATTACATATATATTTAGCTTAAAACGCAAGGAAATTTTCTTTTATCAGGCCATCAGGCTAAATTGGATTCTTATTTTTGTCATATAAATTTGGAAGGTCAAAGGAGTTTATTCATGAAGTGTTGCCATCAGCTGGGGGAGGTAGGTAATAGCAAAAGAAAAAAGAAATATTAGAAGCTTCAAGGAACTTTATTGCTGTGAAAAGTCGATAGAGCAGTAAAAAATTTTTTATTTTATAATTTTTCTTTTTTTGGCTCCTTTAGATTATCATAATATATAACCGATATAAATATATAAAAATATATATATTCAATTCTTTCTAATTTTAGACTAAACTTTCCTTTAAAAAAAACACTGTTAATTATATTCACTTTAGAAACTTCCGCTTGCATTGTTCCAATAGTAATTAGTAAAGAAAAAATAAAAGAAAAAAATTTTCTTGCTATTCTTCTTTTCATTTATATTACTTACCATTAAAATTTATTTTATTATTATTAATATTCCCTTAAAATTTATAAAATTGCATTGCTTTTATCATCATAGATATATACATATATATTTATATATATATATATATTATTTTTAATAAGCAAATTTGCACTACAAAAAAAATTAAAAAAAAAAAAAGCACACAAATTGAGATTTATCAAATAATATAAACGTTTAAACACATTTAAGCAATTTTAATGTTTTATTGATGAAATATTATTTAATTATTAAACAAAAACTTTAAAAATTTTGTTTTTTATCTTGTAAAATCCAAAAATTGGAATAAAGTTGTTCGTTATATATAGAAAAATTCTTTTCTTCTATTTTTTTTCCACTTCACAGGAGGCAGACATTTATTATATCCTAACCAATACGATATTGAATAACTTTTAAATTATTTTAAATATATAAAAATTAGCCAGGCTTAATAGTTTAGTTAACATTTTATTAGTATAAAACTGTTCCGCACTATTAAAAATTAAAATAATTTCCTTACTAAACTAAGAAAATTTAGCAGACTTCACTCAATCACTACCAACATAATGGCGGCCATTTTCACAAATCCTATATTTTTCTCACTCTATTGTTGATAGCTTTATTTCACAGATATATATATTTTCTCTTGTAATTCAGCCAATTTGACAGATTTCAGAACGATGACGTCGTCAAATAAAACAAAAAAAAGAGCAAGAAAAAAATTTGCTTAATTTTTAATTTTAAATACAGTTATCTTTTTTAATATTTAATATTAATGAAATTAATTTTATTAAATCCAGAAAAATAAGTTTTAGATAATAGTTCACTTGAAATTTTATATTTCATTCACATTAAATAAGTAAAAACTTTATTGCTTTATCCACACAACAAAAATTAAATATAAAAGCAGTAAACTGAAGTTTGATGCTAGTGCAGTGAAGGACAGTTTTATAAAAGTATATAGAAATAAAATTTTGCTTTTTCTAAAGCTATAAAATTAAAATTTACTTTAATAGGTTGTCATAAATTGAACTTAAATATAATCTGTTAGCGAATTGGTTAAATGGTACAGAAAAAAGAACTAATTCAATATTGCAATTATATGAATTTAATAAATTTAGCGAAATATCTTGTAATTGAATTATGACTTGAATTTATAAATTCAATGCAAAATTGAACTGGAAGCTCGTTAATCTTTAGAAACCTTAAAAATTGAAATTGAATGGGGTATATTTGACCGTGCCTCACAAAGTAAGAGGAAAATTCAAAATATATAGCCTAAAAACCAAAGTAAGTCAGGTTTTTGAAACGCCGTCAAATATACCCTAATGGAGCATTTTTTACGTAGACTCTTTCCTTTGCAAAAAACTGACAAAATTTCATTTTTAAATGAAATGAGCCTGTTTACATCTAGGGATAAGTACACTAGAAAATTCTGTCCAAAATTAATTTCGGTATTACTCATTGGGGGTATTTACATTAGGCCAGCATCTGTCAATCTCTATTGCAAGCGGAGGTGAAAGGTAAGACGGAGTTTCGAAAATTTCGAAAAAATTTTTACCCCTTCCTGAGGCAGAAATATTTCTGCTTCTTGCTTTGCATCTGACTAATACATATTTTTATATACACGTTATTTATAATATTTTACCAACATATATTCACATATTTTGGTGGAGTGATATTTATAGGGGAAAGTTTCCGGATGGGTTTTTCCACACGAGGAAATAAGTTTCCGGAAATATTTCGATTCAAACTGGTTTTTTTTCAAGCAAATTTTAACCGTCCACACGAGCAAACAAGTTGCCTGACAGCATTTCATGTGCAGATAGTGCAATATAAATGTGTGTGTGAATTTTGACGTTTAAGAGCTAGAAATTAAACATTTTTGTTTTAGTTTAAAATAATATTAATAAATCTATTTAGAAATTAAACATTTTTATTTTAGTTAAAATAATATAAATAAGTTATATCTAAAACTCCCCACTGCCACAGTGAAAAATTCTAAATACATAATTTGCAAAAACCCCAACGCAAAGATTACTAACCATCTAAGAAAAATTGTTTTAAAAATATTCAGAAGTCATAAATCATCATCATAAAATTTCATAGAACCCTAAAAAAAAGAAATATCTTTCATGTTTGCCGATAAAAAAATTAAAACAGCAAAAAGAACACTGCAGTAAATGAAGAAAATCCCCTTTTAAATATAACAGTTATTACTATAAACATAACATATTATACAATTCCTCACATATATATACCTTCCTCTCCTCCTTCTTAGAAGCATGGCATTGAAATAAAATTCAAATGCACAAGAAAAATTTCTAATCCTATAAACTATTATTTCTTGTATGTGTTAGAATGTTTCTCGTGTTACCAAAAATTTTTTGGAAACAAATTCAACTTCGAATTTTCCGAATTTTACCCCTTACTTCTTGCCGCTCTTTCCTAAAAACAGAAGTGTTTCTGGAAACTTGTTTCCTCGTGTGGAAACACCCAATCAGATTTGACAGATGCTGGCCTAATGTAAATACCCCCATTCAGCTATGCCTGACGGCACCTGGTGCCCTAGCATCACTTTAGTTTTATGGCTAGAAGGACACCAAGTAAGGGGGAAATTCGGACTAAATTTGATGGGTGAAATATAGCTGCATCACCAGGTCTAATTACCAATACACAGAAGTAAGTTTTGTTTTTGACATTTACCGAAAGCCGGTAAGTAATTTATATTTTTTGATAGTTTTGTTATCTAAAACTAATAGAATATTGATTATTAAAATAGGTGATTTTAGAAATCATAATTAAGTATATGTATTCATTTTTAATTTAAGAATATACAATTTTAGGTAAACAACAAGTAAACATAAATATTTTTATAATAATTTTATAACTTTCAAGAAATAAAAATCTAAAATTTTTCTAAAAGGTATTTTGTTTATTAAACAATAAAATAAAATTTCAACATTTATCAACAATATCATCATTTATCATTTTTAATTTTATTTTACAAAAACACTTTTAACACAAGATTAAAATTTCAAAATGTCACAAGTAACTAATACATTTATATTACCTTCATGTACACAAAGTGAGTCAAAAGCACTATGATGCGCTGTCAGGCCCTTGATTCTGAGTTGTGATGCTGGGGCATCATGCGCCGTCAGGCATAGCTGATTTTCTGTTTCCACACGGGTAAACAAGTTTCCCGAAACATTTTTGTTTTTAGGATAGAGCGGCAAGAAGTAAGGGGTAAAATTCGGAAAATTCGAAGTTAAACTTGTTTCCAGAAAAATTTGAGTATCACGAACAACATTCCAGCACGTACAAGAAGTAATTTATTTGAGAGAGAGAGGTGAGAATACACACATTTATATTGCTCTATCTGCACATGAAATGCTTCTAGGAAACTTGTTTACCCATGTGGACGATCGAAATTTGTTAAAGAAAAAACCAGTTAGTTACTGGAAACATGTTTCTTCGTGTGGAAACACGAATTAGGTAATTGCGACATAGGGTTTACTAAACAAATCTGCTTTATCACAACATATTTGACATACTTTTTATTGAGTTTATGAACGAAATTCTCATCTTTCTCACCGAAGTTGACAGATTTTAGCAATACCAAATTGGGCTAGATTTGTAAAACAAATCCTTGGTATATATGTAGGTATATATTTTGCGAATTAATATTTAATATATTTAGAAAACCTATTCAACCTTAAAATGATTCTTCTTTTTCATTAAAAAATATGTATTAAAATAAACTTTATTCCTTCAACATTAAAATAACAAGAAAATTAAGTATTCAGTCAGCTGAGTATTAAGTGTCAAAAAACACTGTGGATTGGGGTTTAGTTAAACATATTTGTGGTGTGGTTTTTTTGTCCGAATATTCGGAATTTTCTACAGCTCTAGTATCTTAAGCGAAATAATTGTAATTCAAAATTATGTATAATATGAAGTAATGGTTACAACAAGCTGTGCTTCCTAAAATCTAAAAAAAAATTATTTTTTTAAATGTCATTAAATATATTGTTTATTCTTAAAACTAAGCGAAAAAAAAATATTTTGGAAACACAATTGCTTAAGGTTTATGTAATATATGTTTATTTTATTTTTTTCAGTTTTTTTGTTGGCTAAACTGCACAATAGTTAGTGAAGTTATAAGAACTTTCACTTTTATGGGATATTAATACAATTACGCAGTCGGCAAGTCACATTTCAATAATTTAGAAGAATTGCATCATTTTGTTTTATTTGCAATTAATTGAATATTTTATTAAGATTATTAAAATATTAAATATATCTCATATTGAAATTATAACAAATCAAATATGTTGAGTGCCGCTCGATTCACTTCACGTTTAGCAGCGGAAGCACATTGGAATGTAACAAAAAGGACATTTTCATTACTGAAAAATGTAAGATTAAATTTTTAATTACTTATTTGAGTGTTATGGACTTTTTAGTACGAAATAAGTATAATGAACATTTTTTTCCTCTTTTTTTTTATAGAATACTTCATCCTCATTGGCTTCATGTCAAACAACATGCAATCAAATAAGACAAAAGTAAGTTTATTTATATTTAATACATATTAGAATTTAATAAATATAATTAATTATTTAGAGTAAATATTTTGAAATCAACTATTAATTAAACAATATATATATACATAGTTGTCTTGTTACATAACACCGGCGCCCATGTTTTTAAGGTTAGCTAAAAAACTAACAATTTTTATAAAATTTAATTTTAGTTAGGGTTTACACTTTTACAAATGTATTTGAGAAAAAAATAACTTGTGTTTAAATGTTGTATTGGAAAATCAAAAAATATCTTTATTTCTCGTCTTAACAGTTTTTCTTTATCTTTTACTCAAGATAAGAACTACTTTCCAGCATGACTTTTACAGTCCTACTTTTTCTTGTATATTTAATCTGAGACATCCATTGTCCCAGAAGCAAAAATTGAACGTTTAAATATGACTAATATTTTATACTATTTATAATATAATAAAATTGCCTTTATTATACATTTGAGCTTTCTATCTAACATACTGATTTTTGAAATCATTTATCGACACAAATAGAGAAATAATATTTAGTGTTAACACCAGGTTTAATTGTTACGCTGGCAAAAGCAAATATTTTTCAAAAAAGAGAAAATCCAAATTCTTTAAAACCAAGTCTTTAAATTTTTACTTCTGAATATTTAATTGATAAAATAGATGACTCATTTTAACCCTTTGCACTCGGAGCCGTTTTAGCGTGGACTAATCAACAACTCGAAGCATTTCGTAGCGCTTTTGTTGAATTTTTTGCCTCTGACTTAAAATGATTACACACACAAAGTAACACATAAAACTTGTATATATTTTAATATTTAATGTATCTTTACATCTTTACGAAGATAATTTCTTAAAGATTAGTGTTTATAATTTTGCTTTGTATGATATTCAAGATAACAACTCTCGAAATGCATGCCCAGCTTGTCGGGACAAGTGTCACAGTTTTATATCGTTGATGTCTTTTTCCAGGCTCATTTCTTTGAGAGCAAACTCCTGTTAGAATGTTATGTAGCCTCCCATTTGGGTGTATGTGTTCGGAATCGGAGGTTGAAAACAAAGCTCGAGCACGTGTCTAACGAAAATCTCCAGTCAATTGCTGAACTAAGGTTTTCACATACCACAAGTGCTGTTCTTCTCTCTGTTTGGTGATTTTATAGAGTTTATATGAATCTATTGAGTAAATTTCCAGACCCCAAAACATAAATTGTTTACACAGTGCATCGAATTTCCGCACCGAACAAAATGGTGAGTGACAGTCACCTCTCGAGCTGCGGCATTAAATCATGTGGTGAGCGAGACTCACCTCTCGAGTGCAAAGGGTTAATCAAAAATATCAACGATATGCTAGACCTTTGAATTGTGGTTCCCGGCTTAAATGAAACAAAATACCACGAGGCAGCCCATCGAAGTGTTCAGCTTCTTATTAATATCATCATGCCAGGTCAAGATTTATCTTTTTAAAGCACTATAAGCTAGTGAAAAACTATTATTTTAACTTGAAAATTAAGAGACAATTTTTAGAAGTCCTTTTCTCAAAATTTTGATTTTTGGAGATCAAATTTAAATACCACCTGTTAGAGAGTTTTCATTTCTGATCGAATTTATTGTGAAAGTTATCTTTAATTTACCTTCTCAAATATTCTGGCTACCATGTTAAAAGAACGTTACATCTTTCAAGGTTATGCAGGAATCGACCCAAGTTTTGGTTTCTTCATATGACCTAAAGTACTATTGAGACAGATAATGTAGGGTAGATTAGTAATCGAAGGAAGCAATGTCTAACGAATACGACAGGTGTGTTAAAACTTCTTAGATAAGTATATCCAAGTAGGTTTCATTCCGTCGTGTAACAATTGGACAAACATTAACATGCAAAGAGAATAGTTTTATCGTATTTAAAATAGTAATGAGTATATTTATCCTTGAAAACTAAGTTCAGTAATCTCAGTAATAATTTTGTTTGATTTGAGCATCTCATAATATATGAGAGTGAACTGATACGACCAAATACGACCAAATACATAAAACTGATATTTTACCATAAATGTCAATGTTAAAACAAAATCAGATGATCCCATGATCTCTTCTTAACGTAATCAACAATTTTTTTTTGACAATTGAACTTTCATTTCTAATTTAAATCTGAAACAATTTGGACATTTGGAACTCTTTTAAAAAACTTAAATGACGCGATCTACGTTTCAGCCTTGGTACTTATATACCGATCTGTTGAAGCTCTAATATTGAATCTCAATTTTCTTAAATATATATACATATATACTATGAAAAAATAAAATTCTACTAAACAAAAATGTCAGTTTTGAAAATTATTTATTAACAAGTTAAAAGTATTGTTATAATTTTAGAAATTAAAATTTCGATGAAAATTCCGGTATATACAAATTTGTAGATTTTTTTCTTTTTTCAATTTTTTTTGGGAATTTTATTCCAATGTACTCTCAGATTAGAAATTTATTCATAATAAGATAAAATACAAATAACAGAAAAACTTCACCAAATAGTGAAAGGGTAGACATTCTGGCAACTTTCTAAACTACATAAGCTTTAAGTGATGTGGGAAAAAAAAACATAACAGTAACCTGCAAGGAATCTGAATCCATAAATCGATGCTAAAATGCTGGGAATGCTAAAATGCTGGGAATGCTAAAAAGAAGCTGGCAACAGAAGTCTTAAATCACATTATAGATTATCCAAACTGTGATTAGATCATTAGCAATATATGCTATAATGGTGTGGTGTTTGATAACCGAGAAAAAATCCGCACGAAATTAAATATGATATGACAACATTCAAAGCAAATTTAAGTAGTCTGATAGTTTGTAACTAAAAGGAGAACACATGTACGGAGTAATAGGCTTTAATTAAAAGTTCTATGCGCATGTGATGTTAAGATGTTATGATATCAACATTAAACTTATATTATGTAGATGTATATATGCATGCCAGTTAATAAGCAGCCTTACACCTAAAGTATAATAAATGGATAAAGGGTAAAAGAGATGGCAGGGAAATTCATGTTAAAAACTATACTTTTGACTTTATATATATATATATATACAACTACTTTACCGCAATATAACATTGGAATGTTGTTTTGATGATTTTTTCTGGGTCCCACGTGATGTAAACATACACAGAAGGCGGCAGCACAAAAACGACAGCAACAATTCGTTGCATACAGTACAACCATCATTTGAAAACGCAAAGCAATTACAATAAATCTCTTCACCTTGGCTTAGGAGTGATCTTCACTTTTTCCAAAAGACTTTGACTCCAAAGACTAGATTTGGGGTTAATGTCCATCATTGCATTTATATATACATACATATATGTATATATACATATATGTGACGGATGCTGTTTCAAATAAAATATATGTATACTACAAAAAATCTCTATATAGAATTAATATAAAGTGTGTCACACCCAATCTACTATAGTAGTAGAGAGGCATTTTTTTATTTTTTATTTTTACTTTTCCCAGAGAAGTACATAATTTGAGAAAATAAAAAACAAGAAGTATTTAACTTCAATATGAACACAGCCGTCCATCTTCGTCTTGATGGAAGACTCATACGGCTGGTGCTATGAGGACAAAGTGCAATCCGATACCAAAAGAAAAGATGATTTCATAAAGGAGCGCAAGGCTCAGATAAAAGGGGCTGCAGAAATCAGAAAAATGAAGCAAAACAATAGAAGAAAGAAGAAAAAAATATGTATCCGTTACATTATCTTAATTTTAGATTTGGGTTGATATTTTTTATTATTATTATTCTTCAGAACTATTTAAGATTATATTTGTAAGTAATTATGTTGTTTATAATAATTGACAATTGTTTATGACTCTTCATAATTGTTAGGTAATAATTATTATTATTTGCTATGGTTTGATAAAAATATTGAAAAGGTCAAAAATGAAAACAACTATGACAAATAATAAAAAAAAACCCATAATTCAAACTAAAAATTCATATATAAAAAAAATATAATGCTTAAAAACGAGAGCAATAGCTAAATACGATTATATCACGAAATTAGATTTTTTTGAGCTTTTATCTAGTTTTTATTAGCATACGATAAAGAACTTTATTCCAAAAATCCCTAACCCACTGAGAAATAAACTCAAAAATATTTTATTAATTCACCGTAAACTTTAAATTCTCATTAAATCAAAAAAATTTTATGAAAAACGCATCTGGTAATACACAACACACCACCATATTAAAAATACTTTACGTGGAAACAATCTCAAATATATACTTAAAATACTGCCCTTCCCTAAATTAAAATCAGCACGGCTTTATTCTGCTACTCTAAAAATCTCTTTTAGTAAAAGTATCCATACACCACAAATAGCGTCTTGAGAGAATAAAAATAATAATAATCAAGAAAAATAATGATCCTAAAGGCCTCACAAAAAAGAAAACAGTAAATGGAAGAACAGGTAATTTCTTTTTTTTTACTAATCAATAAGCAATCTTATATAATCTTTGATAAAACCAAAAAATAAAGAAAGGAAACAAGGCAGAAGCAAAAATTCAAACATCATACCAGACAGAAATTCATCCGCTGAATCTACGTACCTAGAGCGCTCACTGGTATAAAATTAACATAAGCATTCACAGCTATTTTTTACTAAAAAATTTTTTAATTTGTATTGTTTCAGCTACATTACCTAACAGCCTAGTCAAACAGGCAAGGGAACATTATTTTTATTGTAGTCTTTTCCAAAAACTGGAGCATGGCACATAGAGAATCTAGTACATTGCACAATATAAAAATTATCTACACATTTCTATTAAAATTTATGGTTTATGGTTATGAAAATTAAATTTGATATTCAATATTATGTATTCACACTTTTTTTTACCATTGTCAGATCAAAAAAAACCAAAAGCTCATATTTCTAGTATAATTGAACTAGATTATGGCTAAAATAGTGCGTATATCGCGTTATTAGATTGGCTAGAGCAAAAAACTACATTCAAAGAACTTGGTTCTTTGTCTGTTTGATTACGATGTAACTCTACTAATAAGTCAACCCGGATATCTTATTAATAAGAAAAAACTAAAGAAGCATTTCGTTTCTTCCATACCGTTCATACACTCCACAAAATTGAAGCAATCGAAATTCCAAAAATTGATCTTCCTGCTGATTTGATATCAAATACACAAGTACTACACACTGCCGGTTCTATTACATTTTTCTAAAGAACAAAATGTCAAACTAATTTAAATTACACCTATCCCCCGATTTACACGGTACTTTTTTTACACGATTTCGCTTTAACACGTTTTTCTTGATAGTCTTATCCTCCGATTTGCACGGTAATTTTCGCTTTTACACGACTTGAAGTGTAAAGGCAAAATTAAAAAGGGTAAAAAAAAAATTTATATGGTTACTGGCGACACTCAAAAATTCCGCGACAAAAAGGAGCCGACAATGCTCCTTTGTGTGATGTATATTTCATCAGGAAGAAAAAATTAATTGCTTATAATAGTGATGATAGCGATTGAACTATTGTATTAATTTTCATTAACTTCGTATTTAACGTTTTTTTTTTTTTCAATTTTATTTTATTCTTATTTCACGTTAAAATAAATTAATTAAATTTTTAAAAAACTGACTAAACTATGCTTAATTTAGGTTTCTTTTCGATTTACACGGTTTTTAGTACAAAAAATATGATTTCGATTTACACGATATTTTAGGGAACCGATCTACCGTGTAAATCGGGGGACAGGTGTATTATCTTTTATGGAACTTGTTAGATAATGATAATTGCAGAACAATTACACATGCAAATAATTTAATTGCATACCTAAAAATTTCTAATTTAATCCTGATAAAGGGTTTTAATATGTAAATAAGGACTAACGACTAAATTAGTTTTAAAGCTAGTGACAAGAACAAGGGTTATAAAATATTCAATGTTGCATAATTTATCTTCACAACCTGGCGAAATTATTTAACAAAATTTTGGACTTATTACTGTTTAAATGAATGAGAAGCATTTGGAAGGAATGATTCGAAAGATGCAAAATCACAAGTTTTAAATGAGTTGAAAAGGTTGAAAAAGTTAATAAGGAAAGGTCTTAAGCTCTCGAAGTAGGAAAAGGAACATTACCAAAGACAATTAGTGATTATCACCAAAAATTCGTGTAAACATTGCCATCTACCTCGGCGTATATTTACAATGTGCATGACCTTTCAGACGATGGATAACACCAATTTTTAGTAATTAAATGCATGTGTGCAGTAGAATTTACGAAAGGCCTTTGGCGATGTTCTCTTTTCATACACTCTGCATTATCTATGGCTAAATGTAATTTCTTCTGCTAGACATAATATTTATTACAAAAATCCAAGGTTTAAAAGAAACTGTGTAGTCCTAATAAACACAGATTCTGGAATGAATGGCGTCATATTTATATCAAATGAATTTTTTTTTTACTTTTTATCCCACTAAAGAGCGTTTATTTTTATTTTTCGTAGATTTTATTTGTTTTTATATTTGATTTGTTTGCTAAATTATTATTTTTTCTGTTTTCGAGTTTCCCGCACGTGATGTTATTCCGAAATCTCTTGACAATAAAAATCAATTTTGCTTATTTTTGCTTTTGGGATCTGTGATAATAGTTTGTGTTTTTATTAAATTATTGTTGTTTTCATTTTACGGTTTTTTTTTTTTTGGTTAGATTTTAGATAGTGTCGCCAGCCAGAAAAGTATAGGTGTCTGGCTAAAACAAACTAAAACACTATATATACCTTTTAAATGTTCAACTTACCAAATAGTTTTTCACTAGCGCTAGACATACACGCCCTTTTATTTAAACGTGTTACACTTTAAGGTGGGCACCCACTTAGTGCGTATAACTCAACGGGTAACTTTTATAATCATAATACAATCAGATTTAAGTTTAAAGTTTAGCACATATAAATTTTTTTATGTTAATTATTTAAATATAGACCTCCACACGTTAATTCGCTGAAACAAAATTTAATCTAAAATAAAATTTTAATATTTCAAATATAGATGAGTTAAAATGCATCCGTGATAACTGTCCACTGTATAAATAATAAATTACTTAAGGTCGCCATCCTGATATTTGATCTTACCTTTTACTTATTTGATTTTTCCAGTTTCTTCAAAATATTATTCTTCAGGTTTAAAGTATGACAGGTTAAAAAAATTAATTATATAATATAATGTAATAAAAAAAGTTTGTAAATATTTTTGTATAAACATAATATCGATTTTATTTCAATTTGTATGTTTTACATTTTTCACATCAAACTTTTAAATTATAAAAAATAATTTTATTATCTATCAAGTTTTTATAATTAATTTATTTTTGCGTGCATTAGATATTATAAATAGTATACATAACATCATACTTGATAAATACATTTTAATAAACTTTTGCAAAGCTTAAAAATTATTTAATAAACTTTAACTTTATTTCACATTTTTATTTTCAAAACAATTTACCTTAAAAATATACTTAGTAAATTGTTGAAATTTCAATAATTCAGGGAATTGTGACAATAAACAAAACATGAACTACAATATTAGTTACAATTACTAGTTACAATAACAATTTTCTATTATTTTTTAATATGTATTAATTACTAAACATTGCAACATTTGTATAAATTTCGAACTGATTTTATAAATGAATTGTTAATGCTATTTAACATTAAAATATTTTGAGTGAAATTTAAAAAACTCTATATCTCAGCAATTTTTGATAAAAAATAAATTCAATTTTAATTAAATTTTACATTTCTTTTAATATATGAGTAAAATTTTGTATTATTAAAAAATATAATTCTTATTCATTTTTTTGTCTTTCATTTAAATGATTTCATTTCCCTAATGTCAACATTAATATGCAGAATGTAAAAATGAATATAATATTTAAAAGTAGTTTAAAATTCTAAAAAATTTAATTTTCTGCAATACACAATTTCATGTGTAAATCTTTCAAAATTGTTATTTCGATATATATTTTGTTGTTTTTTTTTGTGTTTTTAAAAAAACATTTTAAATACTGCTATGAACTTTTTAAAAATTAAATAAAAGTGGTTGTAATTCAAAATAATTTTTTAAATAAAAACGGAACTTTACAATATTGAAAGCGATTGTGCGACGAAGGTGATGATACTAGACTTGCAGAGCCATAATACAGTAGACGTATAGTATAGCAAGTATAGCAAGTTTCACTGTCAGAATGTGTTACGCAGCACAGCAAAGCAAAGCTTTATCTAGAGTCACCCTCATTAATTACCAGGGTACATTAATTGGACTATGTATCCTAAATATTTTGCATATAAATTTATATACGACAGTTTGTATATATATATATTACATATACAATCACTGATGCACTTTGATAAAAAAATACTTGCTATATGTTTTATTCCATATAAGATTAGGACAAAAAAACTTTATATAGTAAAAGTGGAGTTGAAATTTTAAAAAGTACAGTTACGTTAAGCGATTGGAATTTGTTAAGAGAAATAAATTTCTAGCCTATTAATATTGCGAATTTTAAAGGAAATTCTTAGTTATATTTTCATTTTCAAGGTTTTTTCTACCATTTTCAACATTTTACGTAGTAGAAGAACATTAAATAATTTCAAACAATGAAATATTTAACAAATTCTAAGCACAATTTTCAAGACTTGTAAACTAAAACTCTTTAGTCATAATTTGCACATTAGTTCGGAATAGGAAAACTTTATTAGAAATCAACCTTGAAAGTTTTTTCTTAAGGAAGATGCAAAATTCTAAATGAGCAAAATATTTTATTCTATTGTTTAAACAAGAACTTAAGTAGTTTCCGTTAGTTCTTCTCATTGTTTTTCAGTTTTTGTTGGCTATTTATTAAATGTCTTTGTAAATATTATTTTATTTTTCGTAAAAAATTGAGATATCATACAAAGAGTTTTGATAAGAGATACATATGGTGCGGTTAAAGAGAGAAAAGGAGAGATTAAGAATCACTGATTTATACAAATGTAAACTTCGCGGTTTTAAAAAGTTTATATCTTTCCTTTAGCAAAGTGTTGGCGAGATAGAGAAAAATATATTTTTCAAATATATTTGAGAATTCAGGAGAAATGTGTAAGTGTGTTTTTGTTTTTACTGTCTGCATATAGTCGGATTTTTATTTTAACAGTTGCGATACAGATATGTATATATTTTATTTAACTCCAAATAAATAAATTTGACAAACCCAAACGCTTTATATATAAAGAATACATAAAAAATTCAAAAAGAAAAGGACAGTTGAATTATATGATTTAGAATGTTAAAATTTTACTGCATTAAATTTAAAATATATTATTTATTTTTTATACTTTTGTTATGAAAGATTTTATCTGTAGAGATTTAAGTTTAATTTATTAAATTTGAAGCATCCAATATTTTGGACTTGCGTTCTTTGGCCAAACTATCTTCTGCCAGAAACAGCTGCGACTCTAGAGAATTAAAAAGGAGTATAAAGACAATCGGAAAAACAAACCCTTCAGAAATAAAACAACTCATAAAAGACATATAGAAAGAGCAACCAGCACTAAAGAAACCCGTCGGCGCGCAAACATCAAACATTAAAGAAACACTATTGTTGTTACATAAAAATTCTTCATTTGAATCAAAATTTTGATTATCGTTTTGTTGTTGATAATAAATACGTATCCATTTGCTTCTTTCGGCAGTACATTCTTTATTAAAAAAACATTGCAATATAATTATCATCTCCGGGTCCGTTATATTCTAAAGTAATAATATGATTTTGAAAATTTCGAAAATAATCATGAGCATCATTTTTATTCTTGGTTATAATTTCCCAATTATTTAATTCTTTCCACGTATAAAACAATTTCTGTGTTGTGTTCCCAAAAACTTTAATGATTTGACTTATAAAAAAAAATAAAAAAATCCAATTTCAAAAGATCTTCACACATAGAATGAAAGAAATTAAAAAGCAATCCAACAATGTAGAAACCGTCATCGTCATCATCACACATAATTATCATTTTACCATAACGTAAGGTTTTCAAGGCTTCAATTTCTAAATAATCAATACCAAGGGTTTCAACAAGATTGTTAATTATATAGTTTTCTAATTTATTACTATTATTAGCACCCTTACAATTTAACACTTTTCCACATAAAGGAAATATTCCGTAGTGAATTTTATTTAATACATCAAGTCCTGATAAAGCAAAGCTTTTTCCAGAATCACCCTCTGTAATTATCAGGGTACATAAATTAGATTCTTCAGTACCAGCCTTAGCAGTAGCTAAGATTCGTAAGAACTTTGAAATGTACAATTTATTATAATTCAAAAAAAAAATGGTTACAGAAAGGGAGTTCTCTGAAAATCAAAAAAAAAAAAAAAAATAATCAAAGAAAATATGGGTAGAATGATGCCAGGCGACATAGGAGATATGGCAGATTGTTCACGCTCGGTGGTGCTGAGTTTAGTTAAAAAGTTGAGAGAAATACGAAGAACAACAAGTTATAGGGTAAGACAACAAAAAACAGCGAAAAATAACAACCTTTAATTTTTTAACACAACATTCTCCGCCGGTCGGTCGGACCTTAATATGAAATTCGAATACTTTTACTTAAATTATGGTGAAAATATTTAGATGAAAATAACTAAATTATTTTTAGGTGAAAACACTTAAATAGTTTTGTAGAAAAAAATAACATCAAAGTGTTGTTTTTGTGAAAAATTATGTTTTAATCACAAAAATGTCGCAAGGATTTTCCAGTAATATTTGCATATTTTGGAAGTAAATAGGGTAAGACTAGAATAAAAATTCAGAATTAAAAGAATAATAAATTTTTTTCTCAAATTTTGTTTTTTAAATGTAATTTTAACTTTGATGTATAAACGCATATATGAAAACACTGCTGTAGAAATTCAGCTTGTTTTGGCATTTTCATACGTTTTCTTAGATGTACACTCCTTGAAGGCAACACTAAAATGATTTTTTGGCATGTATGTATTAGTGAACGACTAATACAAAAGAAATCGATAGCGACTCTTTTGAGTCTCTCAAGCCTGCCATTTCCATTTAATTTACATTGAACGAGAGAGATGCTTGATGAGTTGGAAAAAATAGTGGCCCCTATTTTAAAAATAGTGCCTCAATTTTAAAAATATATGACCATACAACTAGCACTGAAAGAAGAAAACATATTTAAGCCGTAATGTAACCCCAACACCAACGTTAGGTTTCTTTACAAATTGGAGCTAAGCTCGGCTATTGAAACAAGTAGTTTAACCCGACTAAATAATTACCGTTTTTTAAAACACATAATTTAAACAGACTCAAAAGTAAATATAAAAATAAAAGATAAATATTTTTGATCTATATATCCCAAAAATTAATTAATATTTTAAAAACTTTTGACGAATTTACATTCAAATGTTTAAGTATAATTTATAAAAGTGTTGGAGAAAGAATTTAATTAATTTTCGATTAGAAAATTGTGCACTATATCAGGAATAAAATGCTCAAAGTACGTGAATTATATACAATGTAAATTTATTTAATAAATTTTGCTAATTAAGCTGTCTATATATAAATCCAATACCAATTAACCGTATTTGAATGCGAAACTTTTACCAAAATGCTGGCTATATTTTTAATTGATGCTGATATGCTAATTTTAAATTGATATTATTAATGTTTATTTTTTTACTCTCAAACCTGCCATCTCGGTCTCGGCCGAGAATATATTTTTTCTCGTTCTCGGTCTCGGTCTTGGCCGAGAATGAAAAATCATTCTCGTTTGGACCTTTTTTCTCTGCATAGGGAAAGAATACGGGTCTTTCAGTTTTTGATGTTAAATAACATATGACTTAAATTAAATCGTAAAGGGACATCGGAAGATCTTTACTTCTAAGTACAATGTTTGTTTATAAAGAGATCTTCAAATATTTTAAGATGGAGAAGACAACATTCTGCTTCAATAAAATTACAGTTTGAGAACTATTTACTATTTACATTATGTATCTTCAGGGGGTCGAGATAAACAGCAAAACAGGTAAGAAGAAATTGTGTTACAATATTGGCCATTAAGCAGTTAGAAAATGGATTTAGTAATACTTTTCTGGTTTTTAAAGAAAACTATTCAAAATTTGCTAAATAATCCATTGAACAATTAAAAATTATACATAAATGGTTTTTAACTATCAACGGTGTAATGCATCTTGCGTATAACTGCAATTATGTAACTCACGATATAATTTAAAATATCGTTGATATTTTGATCACTTTCTGCTGTCGAGATCAAATGTACTAATGGACCATAATTACAATGTCCAATAGCTATTTCACATTTCTCATTAACATTTTCAAAACTAAATTTTAAGGAGTTACCAGCTTTATCTTTAATTGAATTAACGAAATCCTTAAATGTTTTGAAAGGTAATTCATTACCGCATACAGTAACTAAGATTCGTAAGAACTTTGAAATGTACAATTTATTATAATTCAAAAAAAAAATGGTTACAGAAAGGGAGTTCTCTGAAAATCAAAAAAAAAAAAAAAATAATCAAAGAAAATATGGGTAGAATGATGCCAGGCGACATAGGAGATATGGCAGATTGTTCACGCTCGGTGGTGCTGAGTTTAGTTAAAAAGTTGAGAGAAATACGAAGAACAACAAGTTATAGGGTAAGACAACAAAAAACAGCGAAAAATAACAACCTTTAATTTTTTAACACAATATTTTGAGTGTGGAGGAGCAAGATGTCTCCATTTCTACGAATTCTTTCGTTATAAAGAAGGACGCAGCGGACCAGCAAAATAACGCATCTTTATAAACGAAGCGTTGATAAAGAAAATGACGAAAAGGAAAAAGTAAAATTTCAAAATTAAATATCTCCAAAAACGCAGAAAATTATGCGTTTACAGATATTAAATTTGTTTTTTGTAATTACTAAAGTATTAATTATTTTTTCTAAATATAATCGTCAAAAACACCAGCAAGAAAATAAAGAAATACTACATTACTTATTCTTTTAATTTTTATATTTTTTGCTTTGCTCTATCACATATGTGTATGGTTCAATTTGTATGAAAAATCTGGAGAGACCATTCATCATTACATTGTTGCAGCCTCATTTATAATCAATTCATTCACGTTCTCATCTTCTTTCAAATGGACTTAAAAAGGAATTCTATTATTGCTATTTTTTTGATGGGTAAATCAAACATCAAAATTATAAGAGGATTAAATCATATGAACATTTGTGAAAAGTTTATGCATCGTATTATGAAACGATTCAACGAAACTGGTAGGATAAAAAAAGGTATGGTGCAACTGTATGGTGAAAATGCAAACGCATTCGGTTGCATCGCAATCCAGAACAAAGTTCAGCAAAACTAGCAAACGAATTGAGCATTAGTGATGAGAGTGTTCGGTGTATCATTAAAAATAAGTAAAATAATTTTCTGGAAGTGACATATGCTCAAAAATGGTACCTGGGTCATTCTTTCAAAAATAAATACGCGCTTTTCCCTCAGTGAAAAATTAATTAAATCTTAAAATTGTATAAAATAATAACAATGATGCGTTTCTCATTACCCACTTTTAATATTTTAACCTTGGGACATCTGTGAAAATATGTAATTAGTGTAAAAACCTGAACAGAATTTTTAAGTATATATATTTATCCTGCCTGCGTCATCAAAGTTTATGGTATCATTGCTGATGATACCTTAAAAGAGTTTGTCGCAGTGATTGTCAGAGGGAGAGAGTAATTAACACATTAAAGACGGGAGTCGTAGTACTACGACTTGTCTAGACTGCTGCTTAAAGGCGGGAATCGTAGTACTACGACTTGTCTAGACTGCTGCCTAAAGGCGGGAATCGTAGTACTACGACTTGTCTAGACTGCTGCTTAAAGGCGGGAATCGTAGTACTACGACTTGTCTAGACTGCTGCTTAAAGGCGGGAATCGTAGTAATACGATTTACATTTATGTTTAGTATGTTTTGTGGTTTGAAGCTTTTTGGTTGTTTAAATTAAAATTTTTAATTTTTAAACTTTAAACTTTTAAACTTTTAAACCCTTCAATATGGATAAAGATATATATGCAGACGATTTTTCTGACGTTGATTGTGATGAAAGAGTGTTAGATGTTTTAAATAATGATAATGATAGTGATGATTCTATACGACCTATGAGAAGGGCCCGAGTTTTTCCATTACTGACTAGCGATGATGAAAGTGGAAATGACGATGAAGAAGAAGTTATACATCAATGGACTGAAGTCGACATTCCGCCTACCATAGAACCGTTTTTGGGTCGAACGGGGTTAAATATTTTACCACAAAACGGCGTTGAAGGATCTGTGGATGTGTTCCTTGATGATAATTTCTACGAAATGATGGTAACAGAAACCAACCGATATCACCATCAAAACGTTGAAAAATACGTTAAAAAGAAGAAAACCATAAAATGGACGGATCTCACTGTTGGCGAATTCAAGAAGTTCTTAGGATTATTAATTCTAATGGGCCAAATTCCCAAAAGTACTATTGATGAATATTGGTCAACAGATCCATTATTGGAAACACCAACATTTCCAAAGACAATGAGTCGTGATAGGTTTAAAGAGATATGGAGATGGTGGCACTTTGTGAACAACGATGAAATGAATAATACGAGCGACCGTCTATTTAAAATTCGACCAGTTTATGACAGTTTGGTTGAAAAATTCAATACTGTATATACACCAAGAAGAGAGATTTCACTGGACGAAAGCGTCATACCATGGCGTGGAAGATTGGGATTTAAAGTCTACAATGCCTCGAAAATTATTAAGTATGGAATCTTGGTGAGAATTGTGGCTGAATCAAAAAGTGGCTATATTTGTAATATGAAAATGTATTGTGGAGAAGGAAGGAAACTGGCGGAAACAATATTAGATATTCTTGCTCCTTATAAAGACAAATATTACCATGTGTTCATGGATAATTATTATAACAGTGTAGATATAAACGAAACTCTTTTAAAACATAAAATACGAAGTTGTGGAACAATACGTGTAAACCGAGGACTTCCACATGAATTAAAAAATAATAAGCTGCAACGCGGACAGTCAATTTTCCGGAGAAAAGGAGATGTTTTATTACAAATTTGGCAGTCAAAGAGAGAAGTGAGGATGATTTCGAATATTCATTCGAGTGAAATATTAGAAAGCTCCAATACAGATTATCACACAAATACAAAAATAATGAAACCAAAATGCGTAATAGAATACAACAAATATATGAAAGGTGTTGATAGGGCGGACCAGTACCTTTCGTATTATTCAATATTGCGAAAAACAAGAAAGTGGACCAAGCGGGCTGTAATGTATTTGTTAAATTGTGCATTTTTTAATTCCTATTTAGTATATAACATGCATAATAATACTAGCCTGACATATAAAAAGTATTTGTTAGAATTATCACGCTGTCTTATTACTGACAAAAAAACCGAAGATCTGGAATTGATGGGCATTGAAGAGCCACAACCTAGTACATCGAACTCGGCAGCGCGGACTCCACGATATAAAATTGATCCGCCTGGACGTCTTTCGCTAGACATCAAGAAGCACAAATTAATTCGAATAGAAAATAAAGGCAAAAAGCTATATGCCCAACGAAACTGCGTAGTTTGTGCGGCACATAAAAAAAGAAAGTTGACTTGTTTCAAATGCGAGTTTTGCAATTCACCTCTTCACCGTGGCGAGTGTTATCAGCTTTATCACACTCAAAAAAAATACTAGATTCTTCTAAATAATATGTTCTTTTTTAGTATTTCTTGTAGTTTTAAAATTTTAAATAAACTTTTTTGAGTCTAAATTTTTTTATGATTACAAAAAATATCGCCCGCTTTAGGACGAAAAATAAGGGAGGAAGGTCGCCGCACTACCAAGTATACTTTCGTCAAGATCCACCGCCTTTAATGTGCATACTTTCGGCAAGATCCCCCGCCCTTAATGTGTTAACAATCAGTCCAAACAAAAAAAAAAGGTAACCGCAGCTTTTCGGCATAGAAGCCGAAATAAGAATCACATCAGCATCACATCTATACTAAATTGTCATTATCCGGCTAATATATCTGAAGTGAAGGAGCAGATTCAAAAACTACATCAGGACGGGATTATAATACCATACAGAAGTCCATACAATTCCCCTATATTGATTATGGGTATAAAAAAGTAAATTAATTAACAAAGATTAAAAGCTGTTTCTATTTCAGACACATATACAATTACTTATATTGTTAACACTATTTCAAGTCCAGAAAAATTTGGACCTTAAATTTCAGTTGCGCGAGATAAAAATGGAAAAAATTCAAATCAAAAAATAAACCAAAAAACCCAGGTGTTATACCAGACATAACTACAATTACATTACAGCTCAGTTTACTTCTTTTAGAGCAGCGGTTTCCAAACTGTGGGTCGCGACCCACAGGGGGGTCGAATCATTACTGGAGACGAGACGTGGGTTTATGAATACGACACGCAGTCCAGACATCAAGCGAGTGAATGCCGCACTTCAGATGAGCCGAGACCAAGGAAGAAGGCAATGATCACAGTTTTCATAGATTACTACGGTGTTGTACATAGTGAGTTCTTGCCAGAAGGTGAAACTGTAACCAAAGAGTACTATTTGGGTGTTTTAAGACGTTTGGGAGTAAATAATGAATTTTCCATCATGACAACGCACCATCGCACAATGCTATCATTGTTCGCGAGTTTTTGGCCAAAAAGAACACATACACCATCCACCATCCACCAAAAATCGAAGTAGGCCCTAATGCAGATATCGAAAATTGAGTTACAAAAATGTTTCGAGCATTGGATTAAGCGTTGGCATAAGTCAATATGGATTTATAACAATAAACTTTTTTATTAATAAAATCCGCGAACTTTTTGATCAAAGTAGTAAATTACATTTAAAATTAAAAAGTACAATTAAAATACAAGTAATTTTACAAGTATTTATTTTAGTCAAATTAATTCAGTCCTGAAAAATAAGTACACTTAACATCAGAATCATGAAGGGTAGTTTTAAGTGTTGTATAAGTGTTGTGACCGCTATATCACAAGCTTTAAGCATCATTACTTCAACGCTATTATCATACTTCAAGTTACTCATATGGAATTTAGGCAAATCTGGAGAGAACTGTACGTTTGTATGCTCCGGGCTTTCAAAAGGTTTAATTTTTCTATCTCCAGCATTCATCATGTTTGAGGTCCACATCTGTTTAAAACAACGTTTGGTTTTTTCAGATGCAGTTTCAATTTCAAATGAAGAACTGAAGACATTCGTCAGCTTAGCACCTCTAACGTTATCATCTGATGACGACAAGAAATGACCAAATATTTTTGTTGGGTGAAGAATATTTTCTGGTTTATGCATACTAACTGGTATGCCTTGGCCATCATTCCATACAGATATTAAATTCTTTTCATAATTAATATCAATTTTGATAGAACTCATATTTTTATCTCTTTTCTTATTATTAGCAGCGTTAATCAAGATTTCATTAAATATTTTGCATAAACCAGTAACGAAACTAGCTTCTTTTTGTACAATAGCTTTACTTTCCATATCATACACTAACATTGTTTTTCTAGTATGTTGAACACTTCCTATGTAATTCTCAGGGTTTTTTAAAATTTTACTTATCAATGCAACATTATCTATATTATTATTACGTTCTTGATCTACATCAGATTGTAATTCTGCTATTTCAAAAGTGACGAAATAGCAGAAACGTTTGCTAAATACTTAGAAACTATGTTTAACCATACGATATACAATCAAGTATAAATATGCGTCCAATATATCAGCCGTACAAGGAAATAAAAAAGTTCACAACTTTTGAAATAGCCAATGAAATTGACAACAACATAAAGATAAAAAAAGCTCCTGGAGGGGATAACATTCCACCCAGGTTATTAAAAGAGCTCCCAGCGAAAGCACTAATTATGCTTACTTACATATTCAACTCATGTCTTAAGGCTTCAGTACATCCCTAATTGCTTCAAATATGCTCAGATCATTATGATAAAAAAACCGAATAAGCCTGCTGAAGAAATCACTTCCTATAGGCCCATTTCACTACTACCAACCCTAGTAAAGCTGCTACTAAAACGTCTAAATCCTCTAGTGAAAATACCTGACTTCAGAAGCAACCATTCAACACTGGATCAAATACATCGGGTCACAAATTGAACAAGCTTTTGAAGAAATATTGCTCAGCAGTATTCTTAGATGTTGCCCAAGCTTTTGATCGTGTCTGGCTTGACGGGCTCAAGTTCAAAATGAGTCTTCAGCAACCAGGAAACTTTTGGAAACTCCTCGGATCATACATAACCAATCGTAATTATAGTGTAAAATACTAAGAAGCTAAACCCAATATTTATACAACGAAAGCAGGCATACCGCAGGGAAGCACGCTGGGCGCAGGGAAGCACGCTGGGCCCGCTGTTATATCTACTTTAAACGGCAGATATCCCAACAACTGAAGGTACATTCATCGGAACTTTTGCTGATGACACGGTTATATTATCAACTAACAAAACCTAATCTAAAGCAAATGAACTTCTTCAACAATCATTAGATAGTATTAGTAAATGAACCTCAGATTGGAAAATTAACCTTAACAGCGAAAAATCTATCCACGTAACTTACGCATTACGTCGAAGAAATAACAACTTATACTTGTACTTAAACGGAATGCAAATTCCACAAGCCAACTCAGCAAAATACCTCGGAATGCATATTGATTATAAATTAAACTGGAAGCACCACGTACGTCAAAAATCCTTACAAATTATGCAACAAACACATAAACTGTACTGGTTAATCGGAAGACACTCTCGTCTCGACCTTAGGAGTAATAGATTAATCTACATAGCTATATGGACATATGGTATCCAGCTTTGGGGTTGTACTTGTAAATCTAATAGAGATATCATTCAAATCAGCCAAAATAAAGTACTACGACTATTAACTAATGCCTACCGTTACGTTACAAATAAGGATCTACACAATGATCTAAAAATCAATTGGGTGGACGAGGTTACTAGGAAACACGAAAATATATCACACCAATATGGAAGCAATCCAACTATTAGACATAACAAATCAACTTAGGAGACTTAAAAGAATTAAGCCACATGAGTTAACTTAACGTCTGGGTGCAGTTTTTGGACTGGCAACCCTCACAAGTCTTCACCTTATAGTGAGAATCATCACTGCTAATAAATTAATGTTATGATATTAAGATTGTAGCATACTAAACTGCAAAAAAATAAAAAAATAAAAAATAAGCTGCAGAAATCGTGTTCAACTTCAAACCAAAAAAAACTATTCATGCAGATGTCTGATGTGCAAAAGAAGCACAAATCGTGTCATAAAATTAATCAAGAGAAATCGAGTTTAATTCTTTAATAATCGATAAAATTCAAACAGTCAGAACAATTAAACAATTATTTGTAAATATGTCTTAATATATATAAGATAATTCAAACAAAGTTTTTATTTTACTACTTTTGTTGTTTTCATTGTTGGCGGGCCCCACGAGTGTCAAAATTGATAAATAAAGGGAAGGTTTCGTCAACAAAAAGGATCGGGACTATAGCCTTGCTTTATTAATTCCTCAATCAATCATGTTTATCATGTTTTCGGTTTGGCTAAAAATTGAAATATAATTTTCAGCAAAACGAACTTTGTTCTTCAACATAAGGTGTTTCGCTTTTAATTCTCCTTTCAAATATTCTTTAATTTTTACGTAAAACTTATACCGCCATGGATAATATTCATTAAAAGCTTCAATTATTGAGTTATATTTATGAAGCTTATTATTGGTGTCAAAAGCAATAAAATTTTTAATACTTATTTCTTGAGTGAGTTGAAATAATAGGTAGAATCCATTTTTAATTTTTTGAAATTGCTCAAAAATTATCTTTTGTAAATTTACAATGGAAGAATGTTTGAATGTAGATAACCTGGAAAAATTCAGAAACATAAAGAAAGCACCATTGAGGGAGGAAATGGCCTGCCAAGCAATGAATTACATGTTTGAAGTAATAGGTCTGGATTATAAAAAAACGTACGATAATGCCGAGGACTTGTGAAATGGATGGGGATAGTGGGCATATAAAATACTAGTTAATACAATACATGAACACTGGCCGAAGCCGAAGAAATATTAAACACATCATTTAAAAAGGCGAAGAAAGGAAATAACGTATGATATGGTAAATAAGTTTTTTAAGAATTTTCTTGAAAAAAATTCTTGTTTTTGAACAACCTAGTTGCTTAAAACAGTAAGCAAAAAATTATAAATTGAAAGAAAAAGGCGTATTCATAGCACACAATGTAGTCAATGTAAGTAAATAAATTTTAATCCAGAATATTTAGAATTAAATAAACACCTTCTGTATCCAATTTTAGGCCTTAAAAATGACATTATCAGAGAATCACATTCACGTAGTCCAATATTACTAGAAAACGGGTGACTACAGAATGTGTATAGATTACCGAAAGCTAAATTCTAAAACAATCAAGGAAAACAATCAAGGATAGAAAACCAGATCGAAAGATTAAAAGGCAGCACGTGTTTTACTACTGTCGATTTGGCTAATGGATATTATCAAATACCAATAAACGAAGAGTCAATTGAGAAAACGGCATTCATAACACCCGATGGGCATTGCAAGACCATTAATGCTGTATTACAGAGGTCGGCAAATCGCGGCAAATCTGGAGTGTGGCTCTTCTACAAAATGTCATTGCCAGGCGGATACTTAAAGTGCAGTTAAAAGTTCGTCGCTTATGTGTGAAAGCGATTTTTCCGACTTCAACTTTTTTTGGACAACTTGCTAAATAGGAAATATAGTGTTCGTTAAAAAAAATTAGCTTTTTGTGCTTATTTTTTTTCTATTAGTATCACATTTTTCATTTATATTTCTTCCTCTCTTTATATTCATTTAAAAATTGTTTCTAATAGAATTCAATACTTTCCATTAACAAAACAACAAACATTGCGTGGACTGCAGGAAATTTATTTTTCGTAACACATGAATTGTTGTTGTTTTCATCCTATGAAAGCACTGGATTTTGCTACATAATATGATTGCTACAGAAAATGTCAAAAGAAATATACACGGAAGCCTCAAACTAAAAGCAACAACTCACAAACTTGACTTACCTAAATTTTCCAAGGGGATGTAAGACTATTGTTCAAATTAGTGTTTGTCAGTCATTGACATAAGTAAAAATCACGCATAAGTCTTAAAAATAATAGATAAAGTTCATTGAGTAAATTTTAGAAGCATTATAGGGTGAAAAAAAATGACATGGAATAAACGAATGGGAAAAGGCTCAATAATTATTAACAACGAAAGTGGATGAAAGAGTTAAATATGTCGACCTCAGCGAACGCACTTCAATTAATTTATCTCAATTAAATTAATAAAAATCTATCCTTCTAGTATAATATAGCTTAAGTTCAAAAATTTGGCTCTCAAAATACACTTCAGTGTTTGCCTTTTGACATTTGGCTCTTTTGGCTGATGAGTTTGCCGACCCCTGCTGTATTAGAACCATTAGGATTTAATACAGGGCTATCTTATATGGATGATATATTAGTCCCGGCAAAAGATATAATAGAAGGATTTGCAAACCTCAAACTCGTCAAACCTCAAAAAATGCTACTTCTTCATAAACCGAATATCTTGGATACGAAATATCAACAAACAGCATTCAACCTGGAACGAGGAAAACATCGAAAATTATCATACACCAAGGAATATTCACAAGATTCGCCAATTTCTTGGATTAGCCAGCTATTTTCGTAAATTTATTAATGGCTTCGCCACGATTGCTGTTCCACTTAAATGGGAAAAGGAGCAAGAAAATGCATTTGTTACACTTAAGCGTAAATTATCCGAACGACCACTACTATCATTAATGTTTCTAATTTAATAATTCAACTTTGCAATCGAATATCGACCTGGAATAAAGATGGCTCATGTAGACGCACTTATTCGAAATCCCGATATCACTAAGTATAGATGAATATTGGATACTATCAGCACAATTAACCGAAGATAAATGTAAAGACATTATAGAAATATTGAAAATATTGAAAATTGAAAAGGACAACTATGAGAGAAAAATACATGCGGAATATAGCTTGATAAACAACCGATTATATCGAAACACGGAACAGGGAAGGTCAGGTGTCACCATGATTGCGTAGGACAAACCGAGAAAACGTTACAATATATCAGGAAAAAGTATTGGTTTCCATCAATGAGAAAATACATAAATAATATCACATCAAGATGTCTGGAGTGCTTATACAAAAAAGGTGCATCCGGAAAACCACAAGGATTCCTTCATAGCATCGAGAAAATAGCAGTCCCAATGCACACTGTTCACATAGACCATCTAGGACCATTTGTAAAGAGTGACCGAGGAAATTCGTACATATTAGCAATATTGGCAATAGTGGATCTTTCTAAAAGCAAGTATCAGTCCATACGCAGGCAGGTAACTCAGTTATTTCAACTTCAAAATTTTCTCTATCTATATTCATTTTCCCCTTATTAACATATATTTGGGAATCAACTTCATCAACTTCACTTTCTAAATACCGATAATACGGTTTAGGTTCATTGGGTATCTTCCCTTCTATCCTATCACGAACCATTTTTGATAGGTCACGTGGATCGTATTTTGGAAGTTCAGTGGAACACCCTAAGCCGATGCCTTCGCATCCGTTTACCAGCGGTGAAATAATTTTTCGTTCTCTTTTCGTCTATAGATAGAATATTTTTTTAAAGTTTCAAAGAATTTATATTTTTAATCGGTTATAAAAGAAAAATAAGTAATAATGAAGATACCGATGCTAGTACCAGTAAAGATAGTGGGAAAAAAAATACGCAAGTGAACAGGAAAGTAACACCGCTAAGTCAAGAAAATACGATTCATCATTATCATTCATCATTAGGGTTCACGAGTGTTCTGGTAAACGAATTGGAAAGACCAATGTGTGTGGTTTGTACGAAAGTTTTGTCTGTTGAGAGTATGAAACCAAGTAAATTAAAGCGTCATCTTGAAACTAAGCATTTTGAATATATTAATAAATCCATAGATTTTTTTCAAAGAAGACTAGAAGAGATTAATAAAAGAAAACAAACATTTAAAAAAACAGTTTCTGTTCCATCAAAAGCACTGTTTGCATCATACCAAGTTTCCTATAGAATTGCAAAATGTAAAAAACCCCATTCAATAGGTGAAACGCTAGTACTACCAGCAGCTATTGATATGGTTGAAACAATGTTTGGAGAATCATATGCACAGCAGTTGCGAAATATACCGCTCGCTGATAATACAGTTGGTAGAAGAATTGCTGATATATCTGAAGATCTTTGCGATCAGCTAGTTTATCAACTTCATACTTCAAAATTCGCTATACAAGTAGATGAGGCTACAGATGTAGCTAAAGATGCTCATTTAATTGCATATGATCGATATGTTACAGAAAATAATGTAAAAGAAGATATATTATTTTGCAAACCTATTTTGGGCAAGGCCACGTTTATAGAAATTTTATAGATTTAAAATGGGATAATTGCATTGGACTCTGTACTGATGGTGCAAAAGCAATGTCAGGACATAAAGCAGGTCTTCAAGCATTGGTTAAAAATAAATCACCTAAGCTTATATGGACGCACTGCATGCTTCATAGAGCAGCTCTTGTATTAAAAAATATGAGTGATATTATTACAAAAGTTGTTAACTTTATCAAAAACAGTCCGAGCGAGATTATTTGGAAAGTTATGTGAAGATATGGGAGCTGAATATACATCACTCTTGTACTATTGTGAAGTACGTTGGCTATCTCGTTCAAAATGTATTCAAAGAGTGTTCGAACTTAAGACGAAATTGCGATCTTTCTTGCTGAAAATCACCAAGATGAGGCATCTTCCTTTCGCAATGATAACTTTATTCTTAAACTTGCTTATTTGGTTGAAATTTTTAAAAAATTAAGCGATTTAAATGAATCAATGCAAGGTCCACAAATGCATGCTCTGATTCAAAAAGACAAAGTCACGGCATTCATGAAAAAATTGGAGCTATGGATATCCAATTTAGAAAAGGATATATATGAAATGTTTCCAATTTTAAATGACGCCGGTACCAGAAACAATATTAAAGCAAATAAAAATCTTTTTATAGAACATTTGCAAAGTTTACTAAAACATTTTTCACATTATTTCAACGATATTGATTTTACAAAGTTTGCAGAATCCATTTTTGAATAACCAACTTGATGCATTTGACTTGACAATTTTCGAAAAAGAACAACTGATTGAAATATCTTGCGATACTTCATTGCAACAGGAATTTGATAGTAAAACTTTAATTCAGTTTTGGGTGCAACGAAAAAAAGATTATATTACTTTGTCGGACAGAGCTATAATAGTGCTGTTACCATTCGTAACATCATACTTATGCGAAACCGGATTTTCTGCTTTAGCAGCCATGAAATCGAAATATCGAAATCGTTTAGTAGTGGAAAAAGAACTTCGGGTGGCTATTTCAAAAATAACAACACGATTTGAGAAACTTTGTGCTAACAAACAAGCTCATCCATCACATTAAATTTTTTTTTATAAATACACATACTAAATTTTTATTAACTTTGAATACATTACTTTTTACAACTTGAAAATGTGCTTATATTATTTTATTCTTTTATCTAATAAGGGGGCCGCCAATTTTTTTTTTTCTTATGTGGGTCGCAGTACCAGAAAGTTTGGAAACCGCTGCGTTTACAAACCATGGTATTATCGGTAGATAAAAGGTAGATAAAATATCAATAGCGGTTCATCCGTAAGGCAAGACAAGGGAAGACAAGGCAAGGTAGGTAGGGTAAGGCAAGGTAGGTAGGGTAAGGCAAGGCAAGACAAGGTAAGTATCATGGTATTCATTATATGTGCTCATAATTTTCCTTATTGTCGGCTTCATAAGATCACCAATAAATGATATTGCTCTCACATTGGTGGCTATTGAAAATCGAAGTAGTTTTTTCTTTGTAAAACCATCTATGTCTTCTCTCTTATTATTGCAGTTATATACAAATTCTTCATTTGAATCCAAATACGAATAAAGGATGGGCTTGACAAGAAAAAAAGGCAGGTTGCAGCGCAAATTTAGAGCGGCATTTTAGAAAAACGTATGTTTCGCAAACGTCGCAGTATAGTAGGAAAAATAGTTAAAAATCACGGCAAGGAGGGGTAAGTAACAGGGTGATTTAATATTAACGGCGCGCCCGTCACAAGGAACAGCCCCTAAATAATGAATTTAATCATATGAACAAAAGGATGAAGCCCGTTTCAAGCTCCTAAATAATGAATTTAATCATATGAACAAAAGGAGGAAGCCCGTTTCAAGCTCCTAAATAATGAATTTAATCATATGAACAAAAGGAGGAAGCCCGTTTCAAGCTCCTAAATAATGAATTTAATCATATGAACAAAAGGAGGAAGCCCATTTCAAGCTCCTAAATAATGAATTTAATCATATGAACAAAAGGAGTCACCTTTAATTAAAATAAATTGGTGTCAAGAGTCGTCAAATATACTGGATTGTAGGACATCATTCCCCGCTTAACTTGTTAAATAAAAGACTGGTTTAGGAATCAATCATCAAACCCATTTGGATGTATGGAATACAGGTATGGGGCTGTACGAAACAGTCCAATCAAAACATAATACAAAGATGTCAAAATAAATTTCTGCGTTTGATAACGAAAGCTTATCGTTATGTTACCAACTATGAGATTCACAAGGACGTGTACATCGAAAAGGCCAAGCCAAACAAAGTGAGTAGAAATTTTGTGTTATTTCGTTTTTTTCTCTTCTTTAGAATACTAAGTCACCTTTAATTAAAATAAATTGGTGAAAAATTGAAAAAGATTTATCATAATATCAAATATTAGAAGTAGTGAAATCGGATTTTTAAGTAATTGTCAGAGGCTTAATGTTGCATTGACACGTGAGTTATGAATAAGAATTCTGATGAATTGGATTTAATATAATATAAAATAAGAATTCAGATGAGTTAAATTAATTTTAATTCAATAAGTATAAAATCTTGATTCGTTTTTGGTAGGGTGTTATATCAGACATTTTCAAATAAATATATCGACTGCTCCCGTGGTCTTTTTCACCACATAATCGAGTCATAAATTGGCTAATACCTTCAAAAATATTTAAATTATTCGATCCTGGATAATCCTGTGTTAGCCTTATTATATTATAACTTAAGGGAAGGGTATTTCTTCGTTGTTTGAAGTGGAAGAAACAATTATTCATTATAACAGACTTCCAGGAAAGCTATACAAATAACGGCACAATTAGTTTTATTTGTGAGGGATGCCCTTTAACATTTAACCATATAAAGGCAAGATGAAACCAAGGTCATAGAATTGTTTAACTTGTATACTTACATAAATATGAACAATATGTATGTGTACGATAACAGCAACAGTTTGAAGAAGTTGAAAAGAAATAATGAAGGAGCATTATGCATTACGCAAAAAGTATTATGATAAATTAAAAGAATACAATGTGCAACATTCGATATTTACCGATAAATCAGCAAAACAGCTATGGCTGGATGATTTGAATGAATTATAACAAATATTATTGGAGATCTATCCTTCAGACCATATTGTATGGGAGAAAATTTACAGTAGTAACAGAACATCGACCACTTGTGAGTCTATTCACACACAAAAATCCTTCCTCAAAATTAACTCGTATACGTCTTGATTTAATGGATTGCAATTTCGATATTGTATTTAAACAAGGAAAAATGAATACTAATGCAGATGCCTTATCAAGAATAAATATTAACATGGATAAACTCAAAACATTAATTCCGACGACCATAAATGTCCTAACAAGAATGAAGAGACAAGCTGAAGAAAAGATGGAACAGAATAAGGATACTACACTAGAAATTTTCAATTTGTCAGATGCAGAGACACTCATAAATATTGAAAATAATAAAACTAAAACTAATAATTAAAAAAAAGTAAAAACCAATAAATTCGGTGTTAGACAAGAAAATTTCTTATTTGATAAAGACGAGTTCAACTAATAAAGAGAAGGAATCGAATTGGACGATTGCCGACTAGCGAAATATGGCTTTCTATTCTAAATGGGTTTTAAAGCAAATCGGTGCTGAAAATGAAGTTCAACTAATAAAGAGAAGAAATCGAATTGGACGATTGCCGACTAGCGAAATATGGCTTTCTATTCTAAATGGGTTTTAAAGCAAATCGGTGCTGAAAATGAAGTTCAACTAATAAAGAGAAGGAATCGAATTGGACGATTGCCGACTAGCGAAATATGGCTTTCTATTCTAAATGGGTTTTAAAGCAAATCGGTGCTGAAAATGAAGTTCAACTAATAAAGAGAAGGAATCGAATTGGACGATTGCCGACTAGCGAAATATGGCTTTCTATTCTAAATGGGTTTTAAAGCAAATCGGTGCTGAAAATGAAGTTCAACTAATAAAGAGAAGGAATCGAATTGGACGATTGCCGACTAGCGAAATATGGCTTTCTATTCTAAATGGGTTTTAAAGCAAATCGGTGCTGAAAATGAAGTTCAACTAATAAAGAGAAGGAATCGAATTGGACGATTGCCGACTAGCGAAATATGGCTTTCTATTCTAAATGGGTTTTAAAGCAAATCGGTGCTGAAAATGAAGTTCAACTAATAAAGAGAAGGAATCGAATTGGACGATTGCCGACTAGCGAAATATGGCTTTCTATTCTAAATGGGTTTTAAAGCAAATCGGTGCTGAAAATGAAGTTCAACTAATAAAGAGAAGGAATCGAATTGGACGATTGCTAGTTTTGTGCACAAATATGAAGTGCTTGTCAAACGGGTAAAACAGAATTTATTAAAATAGTGTCCAGCATTACTATCGGCAAGCAATTTTGTCACCAAACTAATTGTCACAGAGCTTCATCACACTAATTTACATGCGTTGCTGGCCATTACAAGGCAAAACTTTTGGGTGCTACAGTAGTTATTAATTGCGTCACATGCGCTAAGATCCGCCCCCGGTCAAGTCAACAACAAATGGGAAATTTACCAGCAGAGAGAGTCCAATGTGCCCGGCCGTTTATGAACTGTGGAGTAGATTTTTATGGACCTATTTATACACATTACAAAATTCGAGGAAAACGACCTCAAAAAACTTATGTAGCAGTCTTTTGTTGTTTTGTGACAAAGGCAATCCACTTGGAGGTAGTTTCTGATTTGACTACAGATGGTTTTTTAGGAGCATTAAAAAGATTTATCGCCAGAAGGGGAATGTGTGTAAAAAGGCTATTCATTGTAAATTTGTTGGAATCAAACTACTTGATAATTCAAATACATGGGGTATAAATGTTTGCAATTCAATTTATGATGAAATATTGGACAGCAGTGCTTATAAGTATGCAAAATCAACAGAAAAATTCAAAAATTGTACATTTATTTTTAATTATATGCACAGATATTTTCTTATCTGGTGCAATATATGTTGAATATTTATCGTGATCTCATGTGATCTCCTTATCCAGATTGTACTATAAATACAGGAGATCTGGACAGAGAGATTCATTTTGTACTACTTTCTTCTTAAAAACAATAATTTTTAACAACAAATTATTGTCCTTTATTTTCTCTATTTTGAATTATATCGGGTGTACAAATAAGTTTTAAACCATTTCTAATAGATGGATTAATTTGCATCGGGCAATATTGCAACTAACTTCATTTTAAAGCCTCATCATTATACTTTGTTTTTCAGTATATGTCATTTCGCTTAAGTGTAAATAACATAGTTTTTTTGTGCTCCGAATATGTCGACTTTTGTGCCAACGAAACGTAATTTGCGGGAAAGTTTACTATTTTGCTTCCATTTGCATCGTATCGTGACCGGTGATGAAAAATGGGTTCATTATTATAACCCCAAGCGCAAAAAATCATATGGGCCACCCGGCCATACGCCAAAATCGACACCAAAGCGGAATATTCACGGTAGCAAAGTTATGCTTTGTATTTGGTGGGACCAACTGGGCGTGGTTTACTATGAGCTGCTACAACAGAGTGAAACCATCACTGGACAACATTACCGAACTCAGTTGATGCGTTTAAGCCGAGCACTGCGAGAAAAACGGCAACAATACGAGCAAAGGCACGATAAGGTAATTTTGCAGCATGACAACGCTCGACCACATGTCTGTCACCCGGTCAAAACTTACTTTGAAACGTTGAAATGGGAAGTTTTACCCCACCCGCCATATAGCCCAGACATAGCCCCTTCGGACTACCATTTGTTTGCGTCGATGACTCATGCCCTCGAAGACCAGCACTTCCGCTCTTATGAAGAAGTCAAAGAATGGATCGATTCGTGGATCGCATCAAAGGACGCATCGTTTTTCTGGAATGGTATTCGAAAGCTACCAGAAAGATGGGAAAAAGTAGTGGCAAGCGATGGACAATACTTCGAAAACCAAATTGCATAATAAAGCTTCAAATTAGAAAAAAAACGTTTAAAACTTATTTGTACACCCGATACTATAGACTGTTCTCTTGCAAACACCTGTAATACATTCGATCTCCGTATTTCGCAAGTCTGCATAATGTAATTTTATAATTATCTTTTTCTCTCTTTAAATGCAAAGAAGACAAAAACGGTTTGTTTATTAGAGTAAATACTAAAAGACAGAGGAATATCTCCCCGTACATTCCCCCTAAACTTTCTCCACTACAACTGGCAAAAAATTTTGTGACTCAGACAAAACAATTGAGTATAACCGCGTCTACTATAATCTTGGTGTCGAATTGCTAATCTATATATATAGAGCAACTCGAGAAGTGTCAAATATAGCGTGTGGGTTATTTAACCGCGTTTTATTAAGTGAATATCCAGTGCTTATTTTAATTTGGTGAGTAATAATTTATGTATTGAAGTAAGGTTTTTATAGATTTTTAAAATAAATTTGGAAGATTTTTCCAATGTTTTATTTCTGGTTACAGTTGCATAATGAAGTTAAATACTTATTTAATTATTTATTTATTTATTTTTACTTAAAAATCTCATTTTGTAGCGCCATTAAACAGGAGATGGTTAACTTTGATATTGAAGAATCATATCAAACCAAGAATATAAGAAGATTTTGGAAGATTTTTCCAATGTTTTATTTCTGGTTACAGTTGCATAATGAAGTTAAATACTTATTTAATTATTTATTTATTTATTTTTACTTAAAAATCTCATTTTGTAGCGCCATTAAACAGGAGATGGTTAACTTTGATATTGAAGAATCATATCAAACCAAGAATATAAGAAGATTTTGGAAGATTTTTCCAATGTTTTATTTCTGGTTACAGTTGCATAATGAAGTTAAATACTTATTTAATTATTTATTTATTTATTTTTACTTAAAAATCTCATTTTGTAGCGCCATTAAACAGGAGATGGTTAACTTTGATATTGAAGAATCATATCAAACCAAGAATATAAGACTGATAATCAAAAAGAAAATTACGAAGAAAATTTTTTGATTTGTTAATGATAAGGGCAATTTTACAGAACTAAATGATCAATTGAAACCGTTTGTGATTGAAAACGGACACTGTAAGCCTAAAGGCCCTTTCTTAAAAAACAATGACAATGTGTTTGTCAAAGAAAAAAAAATAATCGCCAGAGGAATACGTTGTAACAAAGAGGCACATGAACAACATTAAAAAAGATTACTATACCATGTTAACACTGAGGCCATCCAACTAATGGACACCACCAATAAAATTAGGCGACTGCAGCGGGTCAAGCCACACATATGGGACTGATTAATGGGTCAGCATTCCTGCTAAACATCATTTAAGTAGTTGTTAGGCTAAGTTAACATTACTAATAAATTAATTAATTTTAATTAAGATGGTAGTAAACAACTGTATATAAAAAAAAAAATACATATATGTATATATGCCGCCATATTTATAAAGCAAAACAAAGCTACCGTCAAAAGAAAAATACAAAAGATAAAAAAACAAATAAAAATCATGTTGGAAATTTATTTGAGAAATGGTAAGTCGGTATATAAATTTAGGCTATATGTACCCAGTAGGAAATTGACTAAGCAGCTATCGATGTTTAGATTTTGCTTTTGACTAAGGCAGATCATGGATGTATTGAAGTGTAAGCTTTAATTTGTCCAGGCTACAGGAGCTTTATGGCTCTAGATAACAGCCCTACCATTTTCCAAGCGGAAACTGTTGCTATCGAGGCTGCTGCAATCCAATGTACAAAAAGGGGCTTTAAGAAAGCTCATATATATATATATTGTTTCGGATAGTAAAGCCGCATTAAAAGGTGGTTTAATTGAATGACATTACCTAATAATATTAAAGACGTCTCTTAAGGCTCTAAAAGTCTGTAAATAACATAAGGAATGTATGAATAATCTAGGAATGTATTCCCATTTTTGTTCTCATTCCCAAATTACTAAAGCGCGGGACAAAAGATGAAACAATATAATAACTTAGGAATGTATTCCCATTTTTGTTATCATTCCTAAATTAAATATATTTCAAAAAATGAATACAATACAATTTTAATCGTTCTTTGTTATTGCTAAAATTAAAAAACATTCTTTCAATTCGTGGTAGAAAGCGATCTATCCTGAATGTGTAATTAATAGAAACTGAGTCGCTAAAACATCCAACAAGACTACAAGAAGCAAAATTTGTTTTTGATTTAATTCAAAACATGTGTGAATAAATGCCTCCAAGTAAAAATTTTGTATATGGTGTAATTACACCATATGCTGAACAGCGTGATGTTATTAACCAGATACTACATTAAGTTTTTTTTTTATATCGTAAAATATAATAATGGGTTTGATATTATATATTTATGTCTTAAGTTCTAATGGAATCCAAAGTATTAGCGTTAATACAATCGATTTATATCAAGGACGTGAAAAAGATGTTAAAGATGGTCTTTCGGACCATCCAGGTATTAAACTCGATTCATACCGACAGTATACCAGTGATCACATCTCCCGCGCAACACTTTCACATGGACAACATAAACTGGAGAAAATTCAACAGTAAACTTGTTAGGCTGACTGACAACCTCATAAGTAACCATTGTATTTACTCTGCTACTGAACTCGATAAATTAATGACACAACTAACGATTTGCATACAGAAAGTAATGAACGAATTTTCCATACAACGTCCTGCTACCGCTAAAGGCTACATGCACCTATTAAGCCCATTTACCTATAAGCTATTGCTAACTAGGAAAACATGGTGTAATAAATTACACAACCATTTCAAGCAACACTTAAATACAGCGGACTCGTTTTATATCTCACTCAAAAGCCAAATTAGCAAGCTAACGCAGTTAATTAGAATTAACTCAGCAAGGGACATTAATCAGCACTTTCAAAATAGAATTCGTGCAGTTCATCCAGGACCTAGTCTGTGGAATGAAATTGACAAATTGACCGGTCGGGCCGCAGCCAAAATAGCTAAATTTAACTACTCAAACATCAAATACATCGACACAATTGCACAGACTACAGAGGAAAAAATTGATGTGTTTAAAAAACAGTATGAAGAGACATTTAGAGTCAGCAACTCCAGTAATGATTTGTCACTTATTACTGAAGCAACCTCACTAATAAAGGGAAGGAATCGACTAGGTGGCTACAAAAAGTTGAACATGTAGCATCAGCAAATAATTGGACGGAGAAAGTACTCATCTTGAATATGCAGAGTCGATTTAAAGGTTTAGCAAGGGAATGGTACGAGAATTCAGACGTCTATAATTACTCATGGAAAGAATGGAAACAACAAATAGAAAATGCATTTCCTGAACACACCGACTTTGCAGCGTCATTGAAACAGCTAGTTAACAGGGAGGAGAAAAGAGACCAGACCATGACGGAGTATTATTTAATAAATATTTCTATAAAAATTTACTTATAAATGATTCGTCAGCAAGTGAAGACGAGCTTCCATTTAAACTGTATTCAATGTTGAGCTTAGACTATTGACAGGATAAAAGTAATGATAAAACTAAAATATATAATACACCAATTCAAAAATCTTTAGATGATAACAGAGCAACACATGTTTTTCACATTCTAAATCCTGGTGAAGAACTACAAGCAAATGGACGTGAGTAGAAATTTTGTGTTATTTCGTTTTTTTCTCTTCTTTGGAATACAAAAAATTCAAACCTATTGAAAACATTTTAAATTAATATTTAGGAAAACAATGATACATTTTTTTATTGCAATGAATACTATTGAAGACAAAATTTAGAGAACTATTGGGAGGGATATGAAGTAGAGATGTAACGAAGCTCTCGGCTTGCATTTTTAAAGCGCTTTTTACAAAGAGGACATTCGTAGTTTGTCTGACCAGAATGAGTTTCCATGTGCCTCTTAATGTTGCTTTTTAAAAATTTATTACAAAATTTGCATTTTATAGCCTTTTTCTGTTTTATCACAACATTTTCCACTTCTTCCATATTTTCACTTTGATATATTGGAAATTCGTCTATGTTGTCCACAATTTTCCATTCATTCATGTTGTTCTGTAAACGAATTAAATGTTTCAATAATTAATTAGTGGAAAATGTGTGCATTTTGTGCTAGCGTAATTCAGTTTATTCCCAGCAAGACAAAAAATCATCTTAGAAACTTTATAAATTAGTTATGATGAATTTAGCGCTGATGATGATCATTCTCCACCCCGTAAGCAAAAAATGAAACACATGAAAGTTTCTGGAAGGGCTTTGAGGAAATTGCTACAGAAACAGATAATACGCAAAGTGACGCTTCGGGAAAAAGTGCTATTGCTAATGATTTTTATTTAAAAATTGGATTCATCTGAATTTAATATAATATAAAACAAGAATTCAGATGAGTTAAATTAATCTGATCTTAAATCGACTGCTCCCATGGTCTTTTCCACCACATAATCGAGTCCCAAATTGGCTAATACCTTCAAAAATATTTAAATTATTCGATCCTGTGTCAGCCTTATTATTGTTTCTCGTAGAGAGCTTTCACCATGATGGTATCCACTATATAAAGTAACCGAATTCGCTAGTTGACACACCGTAAGCACCGCTTACGTTCTTCTTATTATTGCAATTATATAAAAATTCTTCATTTGAATCCAAATACGAAATAACTCAATTTTTTATGCCGGCAGGTAAGGTAAGGCAAGTCAAAGTCTGTGGCGGCTCTTTTACTCCGAAATCTGATACAGAAGGCTGACATAAAAGTACTTTCAAGCAGAGTGCTAATCGGAAGAATTATTATGTATAATCAATTCCAAAAATCAGCTAGTTGTTTACCAACCAAACCCAGAAAGGGTATTGGTTAATATAGCCATCAGCATTGATGAGGGACTCCAGCCCTACAACTGGGAGTACAGTACAGGAGTAAATCAGATTACAAAATATGACATGGTGAGGATAAGTACAAGTTTTTTAAGAATTTTCTTCAAAAAAATTCTCTTTCTGAAGTTTGTAGTGGGGGTTTTCAGGGGAATATAGCCCCTGCCCCCACAAGCAAACAAGCCTTTAAGGCAATTTAGCTAGTAAGATTTAAATATTATATTGTTTGAGTCTTTCAGCGGGGTACCCAGGTGGACCAAAAGGTAAGGTTTAAGCCCGATTAATGGGAAGGGGGAAGGGAGAATGCATCATCGGACACATCAGGCCTGGCAGGTCGGATTCTTATATAAAAAGAAGTCAAGAAATCAAAAACAAGATCAAAATCAAATTTGATTCTAGCTTTTTGCTGGAATCAACTTTGGTTGAACAGTTTCTGCTGGCGCTGTTGGTTTAATTTTTTTTTTCTTTTTTTCGAAATTGAGCTCTTCTTAAATCATTTATATGTATTTAACTTTAAATTATGACAATCTTTCTTTCTTTTTTAAGGAAAAACAACAGCGGATTTTCTCAGAAGCAAGGACAACTTTATCAAAGTAATTTTAGTCTATTGACCTCTGTTATTGAGTCCAGGTGTTCTATTTACCAACTTGTTTAACTAATTAAACTTATTTCTACAAACGTATAAATATGGGTCAAGAAAAATTTATTTCATGGAACATCAGATCCATTAATAAAAATATAGGAGGTCTCAACAAGCTCATTGAAGAGGAAAAACCTATACTAATAGCTCTGCAAGAAGCACAAATCCCAGTCCGCAGTGAAACCTTCATCAAAAACTACATTAACCATCATTATACTATAGAAAAGGGCTGCGAAAATGACCAATTCGGCTTAATGTTCCTTATTTCGAAGTTGTACAAATATAGAAATTGGTCTATACCAGAAGATTCTGCAAACAAGATCCAAAACGTAAAAATAAAAGGAATTGTGTTACTCATCCCGAAAGAGGTCCTAGTGCTTAACATATATATTTCCCCATCAAAGGGTTTCGGAAGAGAAGAAATGGCATATATTTTGAGTTTGGGAAAGATACATAGAAACATCATCATTATGGGGGACTTCAACGCTAGAATAAAAGATCAAGGAGACGTAAAGGACAACCAAAGAGGAATTTTGCTTAATGAAATTTTAACGGAATCAACATTTATTCTGAAAAATGATGGGATGCATACTTATATATCAAAACAGGGTTTTACGTCAATGATAGATCTGGTTTTATTACCAGCCTCCTCTGCTCCACTTTTCTCCTGCTATACAGCGTCAAAAACTTATGGAAGTGATCATTTCCCAGTCATAACAAATAGAATAACAGGCAGTACACAGGCTTTCTCAAACGCAAGATTTTTAGAGGAAAAAGCAGATTGGGATAAATTCTACAAAAATGTAGAAAGAATCACAAGAAAATACGAGGAGGAGAAGATTTTTCCGTACCTCGCGGATAAGGGAGATGTAGACATCATGGCAGAGGCTTTAAATAAAATTATATATGCTGCGGCTGAAGACTCTATCCCGCAAAAGTACTCAAGGAAAATTATAAATCAAAAAAAGAAAAAGTTTTTTCAGGTGGCCGATGATAGAATACTCAGTAACCTAATCTTAAAGAAAAGACGTGCGTTGAAAAGAATAAGAGACTTGAAAAAGAATGCCAACAATGATGACAGTTCAAATTCAAGTAAAAATCTTCTGGAAAAAGAGTTGAAAGTTTACAAGGTGGTTAAACGAAAGTGCAGGAAAAGATATAACAAAGAACTCTCGACCTATCTAGCCAAATTAAAAGACACCTTCAAATATTCAAAAAATAGTGGAGAAATATGGAAGGAAATTAATAGAATCAGGGGAGTAGGAATAAATGAAAAGTTCATTATAGAAAGCATTTTAAATGTGGACAATCCTAACGCTCCATATGTAATAAAAGGAGATATAGTTAAAATCATGAAGGAATTTCTAAAATTTTACAATGAATTGGGAACGTCAACAATAAAACCAAGAGATAAAGATCGATTCCAATCCTCCTTTCTGCCACTCCCAGGGGGGAAAATTTATAATAATGGAAAAAATGCTAAACCAAACCCAAATTCTAAAAGACAGTTAAAATTTAAGGAAAAGCCAAGAGGAGACTTCTCAAACATCAACTCGTTATTAACAATTAAACACAAACAGAATGATCTAGAAACATGTAATCAAAACATAACACACTTGGAATTTTTGAAGGCCAGAACAATCAAATCTCTGCATAAGAGTATTAAAGGGTCTCATAATACCACATATAATCATAAGGGCCCCGGTGATCATATCATGGACAATTTCACAGCTGAAGAAATTAGAGATTACATTAAAGAAAAAGCTAAAAAGAAAGAGTGTTCTCCAGGAGGAGACCTCATCACATATAAAATGTATGACAAGACTCCCGAAAACTTCATAAATTGTCTTAAAATCGCATTCACTGAAAATTTTCCCAAAAAATGGAAAGAAGTCACTATTTGTCCTATTCCCAAAAGAAACTTAAAGGGAAACAATAAGAAGACGACATCCCTGTCAGCAAAACAATTCAGGCCCATTGCTTTAATAAAAAGTATTTCCAAAACTTTTGAAGGAATTTTAAACGATAGATTAGCGGCAGGTATAGAATTTTTGCTCCATGATTGTCAGCATGGTTTCAGGAAAAACAGGTCTACCTTAACTCTCCTAACGGAATTAGAGTTTATAATAAGAAGGACTTTGGACAGAAACTTTCATGGAATCATTGTAGCTCTTGACCTGGAAAAAGCATATGATAATGCAGAAGAGTTTGTAATAACCACCCAATTAGAAAGGTGGGGGTTTCCAACCTCATTATGCCGTTTAATTAAGGGTTTCCTAACAGAAAGAAAGGTGGCAGTAAAAATAAATGGGAAGACCTCCAGGGACAGGACAAATATTCAAAAAGGCATCCCACAAGGATCTCCTTTGTCTCCCACACTGTTCAATATATATTTAAGCAGCCTCTGCGTACATCTCACTAGACATCTACATATCAGCTATTTTTCTTATGCGGATGACTTGATTCTCTATTACGAAGACCAGGGTCTACAAGAAAACATTGTTCCGATAAATGAAATTATCCAGGATATCAACAAATGGATCAACCCCTGCGGAGGAAAAATTAATTTGGAGAAAACCGAAGTATTACACATTTGTAGGCACAAAGACTGCACCAAACCAAATATAGTAATAACAGACAAATATAACAAAATAAGTCATATATACACAAGGAATAAACCTTTGAAAATTCTTGGCTTAACATTTGACACTTCCTTAAACTGGAATGCTAACACATCCGCTGTTAGACAAGGACTAATAAAAATTGAAAACCTAATCAAAATATTATGCGGTAGACCATTTAGAACTCCTCCAAGCCAATTATTGAAGATTGCATATAACCTCACATGGGGAAAGGTAGATTATGGTCTCAACTTATACGGAAGCCAAGCTGCACCTAAAGATCTAACAAAATTACAAACCAGGATAAATAATATCATAAGAACTGTGTTAGGCGCAGAGAGGACTACTAGAATCGAAGATCTTTTAATAGAAGCGGGTTTTTCAAACCTAAAAGAAAGGATTCAAATAAACAAAACGAGAATAGCAATAAATTTCTCTAAAATAGGAAACAATCATCTATACAACTACTATGCTGGAATATGTACCCAAAATCAAACCAGTTCAATTAAGGATGCTGGAATTGCAAACCCAAACAAATTCCAGTCGGCTGTCAGTGAAGGCTTTTCCAATCTATCAATCAACACTCCTTTTAAAATCCCAAGCTATTGGTCAATTGATCGCTTTATGTGCCAATCTACTCCTTGGAAAAGCATACATCAGTATGTGAACACATCTCTTAGCTCACACAAAAAAGAAAGCACGTCAAAATTGGAATATCAAATGCGTTTTCGAGAAATCAGAAGCACCTTATTTTTTTATCACATAGAAATATATACTGATGCATCAGTGAAGGATGGAAAAAATGGCTTCGCGATAGTAGATATCAAACATGCCTTCTTATCAGGTCCAATATTAGGAAAAATTCCTAACATATTCCCAATCTATTATACGGAAGTATCAGCCATTAGTATAATCTTACAAATTATACATAAAAGACGATCTTGGTACGGAATGAGTTTAGCCAAATCTTTAACAGGGAAAGAAAATTTCATTATATATACCGATTCCTTAAGTGCATGTAAAGCCATAACAAACCCGGCAAACGAAGAAGAAGAAATAGAATATATAAAGAATCTGCTATTGATAGAAAACCCAAAAATCAAAATAATGTGGATCCCTGGTCATCAGGGTATTAGAGGTAATGAAATGGCGGACAGTTTTGCAGAAAAAGCCAAAGAAGAACCCACTAACACGCAAACCTTATACATCCCTCTTCTCAATGACTATCTAAAACACTACCAAAAATGTAAAATAACAAAGGACAGACAAGAGGAATGGATAAAAGGAAACAGTCTTTTAAGGCGATGCTGGGCCTCCACGAATAGACCACGATTAAATCAAGATTTAAATAGGGGAAAACAAGTGATCCTTCATAAATTACGGCTAGGAAAATGTATATTTAACCGTCTTAACTTCAAGGAAATAATTGAAATGAAATTGATCAATTCAACAGAGATGCAATCAGACTCCGGGGATGATAATAGACAAGATTCCAAGAAGATTCAAGGAGGATCTCATATCAAAAGTAAGCAAACAAAGAGCAAAAGGAAAAATCCAAACAATCTTTGGGAACCTCCCATTAAAAGGAACAGTAATCCGACAGGAACACAAAGATTCAAGCTAATCTTAATGGAAGATTTCGGATCGGTATGGACTAGAAAGGACATACACGAAGAATACCAGGGAGGTTTCACATACTGTCAAAAAATTGAAATTTTTGGGCGAAGAGGGGAACCATCACATCAAAAAGGATTCATATCATATCCTTTCCCCTGTGAATTTAAAGAACATCGGGTGTTAGAAATGATTACAACATCTATAGACAAAGGCACAGAGGATGAATACGAACAAAACAGACAAGAAATCGAAACTAAAGGAAAGAAAAGACCGCACTCAAATGATAAAAAGGACAATAAACGTAGGAAAATGATACAAACCAATGGAAAAAAGGAATCCCCAAATTATAAGTGCAAATGCAAAAACATAGACCATCCACCATCTGTGGAGCACATTTTGGTACATTGTGGGTTCTATGAAGGAGAGCGGAGAAAAACAAATTTAAACGGCGGTTTAATGGAAATTCTATCACCGAACGCAAAAGGAAATTCAGGGATATTCGAATTCATCAAAACAAGTAAATTAAAAGTGTAATTTAAATCTAGATGTAGCCTTTTTTGCTAATACTATCATTATGATTTTTTGTTTGCTAAATTAATCATGAAATAATATATTTGTTCTAATCATATTATAATGGTCCTTTTTGTAATCTCTCCATAATTTCAGCTTACTCCTTTTTGGTTATCCTGGACCTTTGTTCCTCCTCTTTTGTTTCTCCCCATCAGCCGATCACCTTTGAAGCCATAGGCTTTGGCTACAGTAAGGTGCAACAGTCTGAGATTAAAACTTCCAGGCTTGCGCCAGAGCTGAGGCTGCTGGTCGTAGAGTTCTGAAAGACAACTTTAATCCAGCAACCAAAAAGCAAATGTAAATTGGGTAAAGAGATGGCTGACTCTTAGCTTCCTTTTTGTTTTTCTTACTTTACAGATGGAGGAATTTAAATCACCAAGGCACAATCCTCAGGTCTCAGATGAGACTCACAGGATACAACATACTCAATAGGAATGGGGAATTGCTCCTCAGGGTTTAGACCACTGAGCGTTGCGAATCCTAAAGCGAAGTATTCTTTCTACTTCCATTCCAATGATTCGACTACGTCATTCAGGTGTGGGACATGTGGAGGCTAGATTGTGAGTGTAGAGGATTCAACTGTTTGAAGATCTACCCGCATTGTCTGGTTTCTTTTTGTCGCATATTTTGGTTGACTCTTGGGGGGTCGGACTTTGGTTTGGGGGTGGAGTGAGTACTTTGTCTAATGACTATTGAGTTTTCTCGAAAAGACTCTAATTTCTTTCAGGTTTATGTGTTTTCCCCCAATTAATATAAGGGTATTCTTTTGGTGTAGTGAAAGCAAGGATGCTCTCTGGGACATTAGTCACCAGAATGAGTGATATGCGAGTAAACTTTTCAATTTCATGAAAACCCCTTCTTTGATTTTCCAGTGCATCAAAGGTTAACAAAGTCAATTTTAATTGAACAAAAATAACCCAACAGGCTGTAGTAGCAAAAACATGAGCTCCCTGGGACATTAGTCACCAGGGCAAGTGATATGTAGGAGGCGATACAGCAATACCACAATCAAAACGAATTTTTCTCTAGATCTTCAAAAACTTTCAAAATTATGAAACATAATTGCATAAAGTCCAACAAGCTGTTGTAGTGAAAGCATAAGCCTCCTGGGACTTTGGTCACCAGGCAGTGTGAGTAGACTATGCAGCGTCACCATTATCAAAACAAGGTAATTCTCTCCTAGCTTTAATAAAGACTTTCAAAGTTATGTAACATAACTATATAAAGCCCAACAGGCTGTAGTAGTGAAAACATAATCTCCCTGGGACTTAAGTCACCAGGTAAAGTGAGTGTAAGTAGGCTACGCAGCGACATCATCTTCATAAAGAGGTTATTTTTTCCTAGGTTTCAACAAAGGCTTTCAAAACTAGCTCAGCTAATTGCATAAAGCCCAACATTACTGCATTAGGAAAAACAGATACCTTCTGGGACAATAGTCACCAGCTCGAGTATTTTGTTTACCTCCTATGCAATAAGATACCGTCAAAAAAAAAAAAAAAAAAAATCAGGGCTGGATAAGGAAACGGCTGCCTAGTCCGAACTGCCATGAGGCCAGGACTTCAACTAATAAAGGGAAGGAATCGAATTGGACGATTGTTGGTTTTGTGGACAACTAACGACCAAGAACGATATTCTAAACCGCGTTTGCTTGCAAAAATTACAAGGCAAGGTAACAAGGGGCAAGTAACAGGGTGATTTAATGTTGACGGCGCGTCCGTCACAAGGAACAGCCCCTAAATAATGAATTTAATCATATGAACAAAAGCAGCTTTTAATCAGTTCAAGGACCAACTTTCCCTAAGGAAAAGGCAAAATTAGTCCTCATAACAAACGCATCAGATACGAGCATAGGAGGACAGTGTATTGACTGCCAAAAATCGAAGATCCATCGTCGCAACAGAACACCTTTAAGTAAATACCGTTTACTCGTTTCGACCACATAAATGTGGACATCGTTTGCCTGTTACCTCCTCCAAACGACAATCGTTATATGTTAACCTATTCACGAGATGGCCAGCGGCGATACCAGTTAAAAATATTACAGCTGAAACAGTAAACACGGCGATAATAGACAATTGGATAGCTCGATTTGGTGTTTCATCCCGCATTACCACCGACCAAGGACGATAATTCGAGAGCCAACTATTTACTCAATTAAACAATAGATTGGGAATTAAACACATACGTACGACTGCTTAGTTGAACGTTTTCATAGGGTTTTAAAAGCAGCAATAAAATGCAAGGAAATAGTCAATTGGTCAAACGAAATATCTTTAATACTACTTGGGATAAGGACGACTTTCAAACTATATATTTTTCTATAGAAAAAATTTGTTTATCTTTATGAATATTTTTAGCTGAAAAAAATTCTTATAATATAATAAAAATAATTTATTACAATGAAAAGTTCTTTCCTTGCAATTAAACCTTAACTAAGTTTGTGATTCGGAAGAAAACTTAATCGAATATTTCACAATTTAAGTAATACTTCAAATATTAATTTAATAATTTCAATTAAATTTTTAAAAATTTTTTTTGAATAATTCAAACACAGAAAAATGTCTGCTCCCTACCCTTTTCATTGTTTTTTAAAGTTTTGTGCTTGAATAAGAATTATATTATTATTATTTAACTATTTATGCTTGAATAAGAATTATATTATTATATTATTAAAAGTTATTCTCAACGAACTGAATTTATAAAATTACTAAAAGTTGCCATAAAAAATTCTTTATCAAATAATATCCACAAAAATTTAAACTTTTTCAATAAGAAAGAATGAGTTCTGAAATGCAGTACTACCGCAGAGATGCATTGGCATGAGTTTATAAATATCAAACTGCACATGTTATACAATGTCATGATTTGTCATGATTTACGATTGTATTAGTTGCACATGAATCACGCAATAAGTGTATCAAATATTTTAGTTAAACAATGTAAAAAGTATCTAGAAAATTACACTGCAATGTATCCCTGCGTTTCAGAACTCACCCAAACTGAATTTAACAAATTTAAATAAATACTATGAAGCTAAAAATTTTATAATCAAAAGTAAATATTTTTCTTATCACTACTTACCTTTTTAAGGTGCTCTCAGCAAATAATATTTTTATGATGATTTTATGTTGTCTTCTTATGATAATTTGGTAACTTTAATAAATTAAAGCAAGTTGATGAAGTTGGTAAACGATTTAATGGATCTTTTTTACGTATTGTAAAAAATCCTCTTATAATTGTAAATGATTATCTTGTACATATGATATTGGTGATGGATATAAACGTTGATCAGATGTTGTTTTAAATAAATTTAATGGCTGTTCTTAAATCATCACTAAAATAAAAAGAAATCTTTTAGGACATTTCAGTTTTCAGATACTTAAACACGAGAATGCGGGGATATAATATAATGGTGATTTTATTCTAAAGCCCTACAAATTAGTGAAAAAAAGTACACCAAATAAATATAAAATTACCAAAAGTACAATTTACTTTTTTGATTAGATTTGATTACTTTACAAAATTCCAAGTACAGAATTTAAGCAAACAAAAAAAAAAATAAATATTTCAAATATAGAAATGACGGATTTAAAATTCTCGCAATTAGTTGTATTAGAAAGCTGTCTGGAAAACACAACAAAAGAAGCAAAGAAAATAATTTCTTGTTCTTATTGGTAGGAAAACTTCAATTATTTATCCACCTCATTATTAAATATTATTTAAACAAAAAGAAAAAAAAATTATTTAATTATTTCCCTTTGTCATTTTAAATTAAATTAGATTTTCTTTAAAGTGCCCTTCTAAATCATAAATCATAAGAAAGTAGTTCCTGTAATTTAAATACAATTTTGAAGTTTTAATATGTTCTTCAAAAGGAAAAATGTTTCTATAAGAGACGTAAAACTCGTCACTTCAAATAATTCACAGCCATTATAAAATATAAATTCAATTTTTTTTTGCATGGGATTCAAATTTAGTATAAGATTTTAATTGAGTTAACCTTTTCAGGATTTAATTCATAAATACGTACGAAAAATATAAATAAACAATAATCCCAAGTTTTTTTTTCAATAATTAATCTATTTAATTAAAGTGAAAAATACTTACATGCTTTCTAAAAAGATCTGCATGTATAGCTAAATTGTATAACTTCTTCAATTGTCCAATCCATCCAATCCATCTCTTTCATCGTCTGAGAATTAAAATTCATAGCTGTTGTGGTATTTGTTATTAAAGGCGGTGTTAAAGAATTTCCTTCTATTTCAAAATAGTAAAATATAATTTAAATTAAAAATAAAAGTAATTACTAAAATACCTATTGATGATGTCGCAATTGTAGATTTTGTATCTTCTGGAGAATATATCACTTCTACTGATTGCATCTTTTTTAGTATTGGTGACGAAGGGTCTACTTTATAAGTTCTTTTAGCATTTTGTGACGCACATTTTTCACACTGTTCTGCTCCATGTTCTATTGTTATTAGTTTGGGACAGGCTTTGCATGCAGTGCATAGTGTTTCTAAAAATTTCGAAAACGCTGCATCATTAGACATTTCAGATTGTGTTGGTATTTTAACCTAAAAATTAAATTAATGTTAGTAAAATAATATTAAATTTTACAGCAATTTATAATAAAACTAACAGTAAAATTTTTTCCTGCTGCAGTTACAATATTAACTTCGCCTTCAAGTAAAAATAACAAAGATGAAAGTTGGGTTGTATCAGTACTAGCTGATAAAAGCTCTTGTAAACATAGTTTAGCAAGTGTTTGGTGTGTTGTTGCTGTAACCATTGATCTTAAACGCGAACTGCAAATAAATGGTCCTGCTTTACATTTTGTATGGAAATGAGCAGTCACTGGTATTGTTGGAATCATAGAATTTGGTTCTGGGATAATTGTATATGATACCCTTGATTGTCTGGGTTTATTTGTGTTAGAATCTATTCTATTTTTCTGCCCTGGTGGTTGCAATTGGATGACAGCTTCGAGCACACCAACCCACAGGAATAATAGCTACACCAATAATCAAACGTTCCTCTCCAACCATCAAATGTTACATGAATTTTATCTTCTTTAATAGCATCAACCGATGCACAGCATATTAATTGGTGATTTTTTTTATCCACAGCTTCTAACTTTTCACCAACCTAATAAATATTTAAATAATTTTTTAAATATTGAAATACATATTATGTTTTTCTAAATACAAACCTTAAACATATTAGTTTTTGGTGTTCGTGGCTCAGGTTGAAAAATTTCCTCTGGTGGCATTTGTGCTCCAGCCAAAGTTTTACATAAAAATGTAGACCAGCTACTGGCATTCATTCTAAAGCCAAGTGGAGGTTGAAGCATATCACCTTTTTTTTCACAGTGTCCAATAGGGTGGATTTCAACTGAATCTACAAGCCTCAAGTCATTTTGGCTACCAGTGGCGTTTAAACATAATCGTAATCGTGATCCTAATACACCAACTGTTGCAATACAAATCGAGGTCAAATTACGGGGTCCTTTGCTTCTAGTTTCATTCCTATTTTAAAGTCATTTGGCGGTGGATCGCGAGCTTGTTTAAAGCATTCAGCTATTGTTGCTTTACTTCCACTCTTATGAAATTGAATTGTTTTTTAGTATTTGTAGCATTAAAAACCAAGATAAATCATTTATAATTAATAATATTGCGAATATTTCTCAAAGTTGATCTGATCATTTCATTTTAGGGAATAGTACAAATTTTATGATTTAAAAGCTAATACAAATGTTTATTTTGTACTCACACTTGAATTTGGCTAAATTTTGCATAGAATTTTTTAATATGTGACCACATGGTTTGATTACTAAATTTGGCCACGTTATTCCACAATATTTTAGTAATTTTAATTAAATAAGGAATTTGATTGCAATTATAAAAATATCTAAATTTCGAAACATTAATCTTAGCGGAGAAAAATTAAAATTTTGACCGACATTCGCCATGTTGAAGAAATTAAATAAATATATAAATCCGGATTTTTATTATATTTATTTCAGGTTATTTATTATTTTATAGCAAATTAAATAGTCATTATTAATTATCATTATTTAATTAATTTTAAAGTATTACATTATTAAAACACTTGACTTACTTCTTTTTCACAAAATTAGAACTTTTAAAGCACTGCATTATACGTGTTACTAAGGCGAGAGCTCTTTATGAAGTGAACGAGGTGGAGGCTATCACAGAGTGAATACGAGTTGCCAAGATGTCTGCCATTTCCGTAGTCACTGAACTTAAAATTTCAATTTAGTACTGCCAAAGTATAACTTTTTTTCTTATTAAATTTCGAGCCATTATATAAAGGTGATACTTCAACACGTCCTTCTGCAATAAACAAGTAAAAAAAAATTATAATTATAAAAATATTCAAATTTCCGGATTTTTATTATATTTATTTCAGGTTATTTATTATTTTATAGCAAATTAAATAGTCATTATTAATTATCATAATTAAAAAAATTAAATTCAAAAGTTCTTTGTAAAATTATTAAATAAAAATATGGCTAAATTTTGCATAGAATTTTTTAATATGTGACCACATGGTTTGATTACTAAATTTGGCCACGTTATTCCACAATATTTTAGTAATTTTAATTAAATAAGGAATTTGATTGCAATTATAAAAATATCTAAATTTCGAAACATTAATCTTAGCGGAGAAAAATTAAAATTTTGACCGACATTCGCCATGTTGAAGAAATTAAATAAATATATAAATCCGGATTTTTATTATATTTATTTCAGGTTATTTATTATTTTATAGCAAATTAAATAGTCATTATTAATTATCATTATTTAATTAATTTTAAAGTATTACATTATTAAAACACTTGACTTACTTCTTTTTCACAAAATTAGAACTTTTAAAGCACTGCATTATACGTGTTACTAAGGCGAGAGCTCTTTATGAAGTGAACGAGGTGGAGGCTATCACAGAGTGAATACGAGTTGCCAAGATGTCTGCCATTTCCGTAGTCACTGAACTTAAAATTTCAATTTAGTACTGCCAAAGTATAACTTTTTTTCTTATTAAATTTCGAGCCATTATATAAAGGTGATACTTCAACACGTCCTTCTGCAATAAACAAGTAAAAAAAAATTATAATTATAAAAATATTCAAATTTCCGGATTTTTATTATATTTATTTCAGGTTATTTATTATTTTATAGCAAATTAAATAGTCATTATTAATTATCATAATTAAAAAAATTAAATTCAAAAGTTCTTTGTAAAATTATTAAATAAAAATATGGCTAAATTTTGCATAGAATTTTTTAATATGTGACCACATGGTTTGATTACTAAATTTGGCCACGTTATTCCACAATATTTTAGTAATTTTAATTAAATAAGGAATTTGATTGCAATTATAAAAATATCTAAATTTCGAAACATTAATCTTAGCGGAGAAAAATTAAAATTTTGACCGACATTCGCCATGTTGAAGAAATTAAATAAATATATAAATCCGGATTTTTATTATATTTATTTCAGGTTATTTATTATTTTATAGCAAATTAAATAGTCATTATTAATTATTTAATTAATTTTAAAGTATTACATTATTAAAACACTTGACTTACTTCTTTTTCACAAAATTAGAACTTTTAAAGCACTGCATTATACGTGTTACTAAGGCGAGAGCTCTTTATGAACTGAACGAGGTGGAGGCTATCACAGAGTGAATACGAGTATGCCAAGATGTCTGCCATTTCCGTAGTCACTGAACTTAAAATTTCAAGTTCAGTCATCGGTTCTTGCCATGTGACATTTTAAGAGATGGGGTTTACAATGTGCATGGGGTTGTACTGTAAAGTTTTTTTTTCAGGTTAAATGATAAGCAAATTTAGTTTTATTTTTTCTAATTAATTAAGTTTTCTTTTTATATTTGTATATTTATACTATTATCGATATTTTTACTATTAATATTTTTTGAATTCCCCCTGCTTTTATTAAAACTTAAGCATTTTAATTTTTCTTCACTAAGTTTTTGCTTTAGCGCTGGATATAAAGGTTAAATGTTTTTAATGTTAACTTTTTATGATATTATTATAAGCAGGGAATTCAAAATGAAAATTATAACTCTATAACTCTAGAAAAAGTGCATTTAATTATATTCTAATATGTTCAATTGTTTATAATATTGCACCCGAATAGTAATGAAATTATAGATTTTGGGTTTTTTCTGTAATTAAGGGAAATTCCCAATTCCTATACCCTGCCATTGATTCTCTAATAAAATGGATTAATTTCCTTTCACTGCCAAGATAAAAATTTTTAAGTTCAATTTTTACGCCATGTGTACTAAAATGAGAACACGCTGTAATATAAAACCAATCTCTACAAAATAGATGCTATTTTTTGGGCCTTGCGACGCAAATTTATATTTTCATGGTAGTATACAATAAAATCATGAGGTTTGATATTAAAAAATATTTAAAATTATTCCATATTATTAGTATTTATGTATATTGAATTGAAGGTTTTTAATACCATATGCTTATTTTCAAAGAATTAATAAAAAGACAAAAATTGGAAATTCCAGCAAATTAAATTTTTTTACTGGATCTCAGTTTACAAACTTTGCAATTAGGCAAATTATATTCAATTTATATTGTAACATGAGCAATAAAAAAAACTAAACTTATTTTGATTAGGAAACTTGCCAATCGTTCTTATTAAAGAAATAAAATTTTATTGTCTCAAAACTTTTGGAACTGAGACAGTATTATTTTGGTTTTTAGGCTAGCGAAACTATAAAATCGGCGAAAGCTGATAAAGTTTAAAAATTTATATGAAGATTATAGTGTATAAAATTTTTACAGTTTTTACACTAGGCGCAACCTTACAATATGTTAAAAATAACTATATAATTCATGTGTAGACCTACATGTCTACAAAATTTTGAAAGTTTTGATGTTATCTCATGATGCATTGTCAAATATAACGTTGTACTAATAGGCTTAGACTCAATTAACTCAAATGAGAAATGGCGAAAGTAATATGATTCTGTATTCACTATAATAAACTTTTTGTTGAGTAAAATATGAAAAATGTTTTATTAAATTAAATTATTCCATGCAAAAAGGAATGAAAGGGTTGACAGCATTAGTCTAATGAACCAGTAGTATTGTTCGTATTTTTAATTGAAAAAGCAATCTGGGAAGCGATCTGAGGCACGGTTACATTCAGAAGTATATTGAAATTGTTTAAGAATTATCCAACAAAATTCTTCTTGCTATATTTAGGACTACCGAGCTTACAAAAACAAAATAAATTTTTATATGTAAAGAAACTTTATTATTGTATTACAAAAAGTATAAAACGAAAAAACAATCCAGCTTGAAAATTAATTTGCTTTTGAAAAATTAATAAAATTTAGTGGACTATAAATTTATAAATACTTTTTCCTTTTTTAAGTAAAAATCCTTTTAAATTAAGTGAGTCTAAAATTTGAATAAAATTATCCGTAACACCCACTTGTCCAGCCAAATCTTTTAATTCATTAAAATTAAAAACATTTTTATTAAGTGAGTTTGAACTTTTTTGAAGGATTTTTAAAAATTTATTAGCTTGACTTGTTTGACTCATTCCACGTCCATTTACATTTCTCTCCATTTCTAAAGCACCACCATCAGTTATGAAAACATCAATCATACTATGATAAATTATTTCCAAAACATCTAGTACATGATTTAATTGAACTTCTTTTGATAATTCTATACGTGCCCGAGCTTGTGTTAGTCGAACTAATGCTTCTAATTGCCTAAATACAAATTTTTATAAATTCTTAATTAATATTTTATATCTTTTACCTTGGTGTTACAGGTATTGAATCAACACCGAAACGTCTTTTACGCATTTCTAAATAAAATTTTTTCAATTCTTCAGCTGCTTCCGGTGTTAGTGTTGGGTGAATATTTTTCTTAGCATACGCTTAAACGGAGAACATTGAATTAAATGTATTTTTTACTATTTAAAAAAATATATAAATTATACCAATATATTTCTGAAGAAGAACATGAGGTAACACATCAATATGTACATCCTTATTTAATTTAAGACGTTCATAAAGCGGTCGATCATCTGCTTGTAACGTTTGATTCCGATTTATATAGTTAGTATTTAATCGATCAATTAAAAATGAATTAGTTGAAGAAGGTTCTTGGTCATTTGTATGTAACAATCGAATATGTTCCAATAATAAATTATCTAACTGGGAATCGGGTCGATCAAGTAATATAAAAATCAGATCAAACCTAGACAATAATGCCGGATTCATTTTAAGATTTTCAGATACTGTTTTCGACCGATCGTAATGTCCACCAGCTGGATTGGCGGCAGCTAAAATACTTGTTTTCGCTGGTAAAGAACATAACACTCCTGCTTTTGCTACACTGACAGTCTGTTGTTCCATTACTTCTAATAAAGACTGTTGATTAGAAGTCGTCATTTTATCAAGTTCATCAATACAACAGGTTCCCTGATGTGATAAAACCAAAGCGCCAGCTTCTAGAGAACCCCCATAACCTTCACCCATTTCACGACGAACTGATACAGTTAATCCAGCACTGGAGCTACTAGTACCGCAAACAAATACACCTAAAATATTATAATTATTAATAAAATCGGAAGTAATAATGAAATAATAACCTCGTGGTGAAACATTAGCACATTTTTTTAAAATTTGGCTTTTTCCAAGGGCAGGATCTCCAACAACTAAAACATGAATTTCTGCTCTTTTTGTATTTTGTAAATTTGAGCCACCAAAAAGACCTAACAAAAGTCCAGCTTTTACCATTTCATGTCCATATATAGCTGGACACAAAGAATGTACTAATAGGCGAATTAAATATGGTTCTTCACTTATTAATTTTATTGCTTTCATATCTTTTTCGGTAAATTCTAATTTAAGATTTGACATAGTATTTCTATTACTCATAACTGACACAGCCCGAATATACTTTGTATGCATACTGGAGTGTCCTTTTTGTTTCAATTCTTCCTGTGGTTTTACTTTTAATATACCAGTTATGGTTATATCATCACCAGGACATAGTGAATCTACTAGTTCTTCGGTTAGTTCAACTTCAATACTACATGGGACACGTCCTATCTCGTAATGTTCACTGAGCATTGATTCCTGTAATCGAATTATTTGAAATGCTTCTGTTTTCGTGTAAGATGATGAAAGTATTGGTTGAAAGTTTGATCTTCTGCATCCTTCTTTACATGATGTCGGCGCAGTTAATGCTCCTTCTGGTTGCCAAATTGACTGTTCAAATCTACAGGTAGAACACCTGAAAGCCATCCAAGTACATAAATTTACAGGAGCACTTACTTTAATTACTGTGCCTCGAATTGCTACAAGACGATCGTAATAGTTAATTTTTAGTGATCGTATACCTACGAGGGGTCCAAAACCTTGAATTCGAGGTCTCACAGCTTTAAGGCATTTATTTTGACTGTTTTTTGGTGTCTGATACACTGTCGGTTCTAAATCTAAATCAATATTTTTCGAAACATATTGATGCACACCTAAACCACAAATATTAAGAGTTTCTTCTGGTTTTTCCACTAAATCTTGATTAAAAGTACTCCAGATATTTTTAAAATTTTCATCATTATTAATCGTAGTCAAATTAAAAGGAAACCAAAAATATTTTTTGACATTTCGAAAATCATATTTATTAATAAAATTATTAATGTGAGATTCAATAGCCTTCAGTTTGACTGCAATCAAAGAGTTTTCGCAATATTTTTCATTTGGAAAATATAATTTCCATTCAGCATATGGTGTTCTATGGTTATTAAGTTGAAAGACACACGGAAGACGGCAATTTTCTGATCCATCGGAAAATACATTAGAAATACTAAAGCTGTCTTCATTAACCTCTGCCGCTGCAACTGCAGCTGACACCATTTCTTTATTCCAATGAGAACATCCCGCTTGTGGTGTTTCTTTCTCATTTTCCTTTTTATTTTTTTTATTCATATTTCTACTTTGCAAATATTTTTCATTTAAGACTAATTGTGAGTTTTGCTTGGTTACTAATCGACGATTGTAAAAGTTTCGACGTTGTATACCTCTTTTAGAATTTTTGTAAGATTTGTTTTGATTGGGCATTTTGGAGTTAATTTGTACTTTATAAATCCTAACCTAAATTATTAAAAAAAAATAAAAATTAAAAATCATTGAAATTTTTTTTTCACCATCAGTCTTTGGGTGAATATTTATTTATGTTTTAAATTTAATTTATTGCACATGCATTTAATAAAAGGCTTCAGTATTTACATAGTTGGTTGTTAGCGAATGTTAAACTTTTCTTATTTAAAATCTAATGTTTTTTAAATCGAGTAAAATTTAAAATATATAAAACAGAAGTTCACTTTAAATTAATTAAAAATAGATTTTGGAATTAAAATACATACCTTGAAATATATAAAAATTAGCACAAATTCAAATAGAACCTAATTTGAAAATTCAGCGAATGACATTTCCTAATGTTTTCTATTAGAATAGAAAAAGTAGGCTGCGTTTGCTTGGGCTGCTTATTCGAAAAAGAGATAAAACATATGTGTACAAGGGGGTATCACATTGAGGCTTGTAACATTTCGGATTAGTAAGATACCAACCATGAGGCAGAAATATTTCTTTAGAATATAGTTTTATAATATAGTTATTATTATATTGATTTAATTTTGTAATATTTAGTATAGTATAGTTATTAGTATTTTTTGTAGTTTCTAGCTTATTTGTAGTTTTTATATATATAGAAATATAAATATCTATAGTAACCTAGATAACTTTTTATTGCATTCCTGATTTCGAATCCGCTTTGATGAGATGCATTGTTTGACCGCTGTATCATTTGTCCCCTTCTGCGTGGCGACTCGTCCTCCAGCAACTCAAGCCACTTTGAATTAATGTGATCGTTGTGTTCATTTAATATGTTATGTTAAGGTGGTTGTCAATGCCTTTTCCGATGCGCCTAAAACGAGCCTTCAAGTGCCCAAATGCATTTTCTACAACCCTTCTACTAGAAGAAAGTCGGGCATTAAATATACGCTCGTCTTCAGGTTGTTGTAACGAAAATGTGTAAGGCTTCATCACAAGCGGCGATAGCTTAAAAGCGGAATCACCTATTAGCAAACCGGGAACGCTTACCCCATCAAATGTTTTGCAATTTTCTTTAAATAATAGGTTTTCCATATGTTCGGTTTTTAAACGAGATGATTCCCAAATGGTGGAGTCGCTACATTTGCCCGGTGATCCTAGACTCAATTACATGAACTGGTACCGATAATTAACCGCGGCAAATAAAATTATTGAATAGCTACGCTTGTAACTATAATAATCCCGTGCGTCAGCTTTGGGAGGTTTTACATTTATATGGCACCCATCAATAGCGCCATAGCATTGAGGGAAACCAAGTTTAAGAAAGCCTGCCACGTTTTCATTTATTTTTTCTTGGGTGGCGGGATAAAACTCATCAAAGCATTTTTCATAAACTTTAATGATTTCCTTGCAAACATTAATAACAATCTCACCTACCGTACTTTTTCCGACTCCAAACCTACTATATTGTCCGATATTCAGCAGACGAGCCCAGGGCATACAATGCGATGGCCACCTTTTTATCCACAGGAATAGCTTTACGCCAGTTTATATTTTTTTTTTGCAGTCCACTCAAATTTTCTACAATACTGTCAAAGGTGCTTCGTTCCATTCTGAACACATTTTTGAATTTTTTTGCAGGAAATTCCGGTACATCTTTCTCCCAATAATCGGAATATTCAACCTTAAATATAAAGTATAAATGATTCAGTAATAATATCTATCTTTTTTACTTACACATGACCATTTTGTAGGATTATCTATGAAAATCAACTTAATATTTCTGAAAATCCTAATAGCCATATAAAAACACTCCATTTGTGTGATAAAATTCGCAATTATGATACGAAAACCTAAAACTAACGCGGATAATATTTTCTTTCCTTTCTCAGAAAATTCTTCTGCCTGATGATCAGCCATAATAATCTAAGAACAAAACTAATATAGGTTAAGTGAAGTAATTGTTTTTTCATTAAATTCAATAAAAACAAATTTTTTTTGCTGCTAAAACTCCTAATTGTATTTAAATTCACTTGACAAACCGAATTGACATACAAAATAATAAAACTTTTGACATATGAAGTCATCAGTAAATACATCAGTAAATTCAACTCAGTGCGAACGTTTTTTTTTTTATATGGAGTTTTTATCAGTAATTTCATCAGTAAATTCGTCACTAATTTTTCTGTGCGAACGTGGTATTACCAAGAAATTAAATGTTACCGGACTCAATGTGAATACCCTGAAAGAAAAAGATTACAAGTTCCACATGAGGAAACTAACTTTTTGAATTTTATTACAATATTTTTTAATTCAAATGACCAACGGCTTTCTAAATTTAAAAAAGTATTAGTAAAATTATTTCAAGTATGGGTAAATTATTTTTTGTAGGACGAAGGATTTAGGAAATAATTTATTAGTTTGTTTCATTTATATAGAAAATTACATTCTTTAATGCTTACACATGCCATTGTTCCTATTTTATTTGTAAGAAAATATTTTCAATTTACTTCGAAGCAATTTTGTGCATAATTTTTTTTTAGTTTATTTTATTCAAAAATGAATTATAAAATATATTTTTGTGGTCAAATCAATAATACCTCTGAATTGAAGGTGCTTTTATCATTATAGTTTTTTTGTAAAATATAAAATTTAAAAGCACTATTTTTTATTCTTTCTCAATATTTTTTTTAACTAATAATAAACACAAATTTAATGCTTTTAGATTTATTGGCTGAAATAACTGAAATGGAATAACAATATTTGATGTAAAAATTTTGCTAAATAACAAAAGCTGAAGGCATTACAAAGAAGGCATTACAAAGAAGGAGGAAATTTTTCAGTTTCAGGCCTTTATAAGTCAAATTGCCAACAAATAATTTTATTCGATGGAATTGATAAACTTTACTTAACTGCATCTATCTAAAATAAAAGTCGATTTTATCTAGACAATTTTGACTTATCTCATATAAAATATTTTTAATATCATCAATTACTTAATTGCTTTTATGTACCGTTACAAAAAGCAAATCAAAATGTTACATATTATAAATAAAAATTTTTAAAATATAAATTATAAAATATTTTTCAAAATATCTAATTTCACCCTACTGGTAACCCATTTTACTCAAATCAGAAATGTTTCTATATAAATAAAATTGAATTTTTAGGACCTTTTAGTTGATGTATTTTTTGAAAAACTTTATACAGTAGAATAAAATATGTAATAATACTTTGAATTTATAACGGATGTTAATTACAGGTAGATGTAATTGGTAATGAACATTATGTATAATCTTCTCCTTTTTTTTATTTGTATTAACCGAAAAGTAAAAAGTATAAAAAATTATATTTTTAAATATTTACACAGTTAAACTTATTTAGATATGAAAAAAAGTAAAGACCTGAATAAAAACCCCACTTGTTTTGGGTAGATTCTCTATTTGGCTTCAATCTTGTATTTCCATATTCCAAATTATTAGTTGCATTATTTTATAATATATCCTGTACAATTTTTGGTCCAGCATCTTTCAAAATTTCATAATTTTATTAGAAAAAAAAAATATAAAACAAAAAGTTATATTTAACTGATTTCGTATATTCTTAATTTCCTTTAATTACAAACACAAATAAGCATGCATTCTATAAATAAAAAAAAATATTTACATATAAAAATATTTTTCAATATTTTCTGTCTATATTAGTTCAAATAATTCAAATTTATTTTTAAAAAATTTCTTATTATATTTTACATTTTCAAGAATATTTTCTATTTCTTAAATACTGTTAAGCCTTCATAAAAATTGTAAATTTTTTATGCTGTTTCGTTAAGTTAAGTTTTTTACCTTAAATAACGAAACTCCCGCCTCCATCCATCATTTTCATCGAAGAAACTAGAAGTTGTACTTTAAAAGGTTTTTATTTAAATTAGTGTTAAAAAGTGTAAAGAAAGGATTTCAATAAAAACTATTAATTAATAAATCGGTAAGTATTTTAAATAAGTAATATAATGAAAATATTTATTAATTGAATTGTTGTAATGCAGAAATCATGCAATCTAATACAAATACAATTTTGATCATGCATTAATTGCGTGCATGATAGAGTGAGTGATGTTTGCATTAGTAGTAGTGTAATCATGCGTTCAATTTAAGAATTTGATTGTTATGAACATTCCAAAATTCAACAAATTTTTCGTTAATCGAAATAATATTTTTAATTTTGAGAATGTAAATATTTATTGTCATTTTTCAACTTTATTACTTATCTATTTTTTTTTAATCTGTAAATAATAATAATAAATCCTTAAAAGTTTTACCATAAACAAAAAAGAGCTTTATTTTATTAATAATGTAGTAGCAGTTCAATTTGAAATTAACAATTAATAATATTGATGGATACAGCAATGTTTGAATATTTATCAATATACACAATCTACATTTAATTTGAAGAAATCTTAAGACAAGATTATTAGAAAATGTTTAATGTGACAAAAGCTTCTATAAATCGCAGTTTTTACTTCAAATTTTACGAATTCATATGAAACAAATTCACTATTTTTTAGTAAAAAATGTGCTAGTGCTTCAATGTTTTCTATCAAATGAAAAGACACAAAATGTAAGATTTTAAAATAAATAATTTGAAATTTTACTAAAAATTTGGCTATTTTTGGTACTACAAAAACAAACTTTTTGTACCTCTTAAAATATTTTATTGGAAAAAAATTCGCCACCGACGTAGGCATCACTAATCTGAATTTTCAGGATTTTCACGTTTTGGCTATATTTTTAACATTGTTTTTATAGCTATAAGTTTTAGTTTAATTTATCTTAAGCTTAATGAGGCTGAGATGAAAGTATTTACAACTTTTCAACAAAACTCTTTTTTTTTTTAATTAATTTAAATATTTATTTATAAAGTGAAAAATTTAATTAAAATAAAAGGTTTCTATCGGAGAGTTTATTAAAGAACAACACATATCAAAAGAAATTGTCACAGATAGATAAGAGAAGGGAGGTAATCAAAGTGTAGACCAAAGAAGTTAAAAAATTTTAGTTTAAAATGAATTTTTAAGAAACTAAATTTTTTGACTTTTTACTCTTTTCATTATTTGAACTCGAATTTATGGAATTCTCTTATAAACAAAAAAAAATTTTTATACATAGTCTTAGGTTGTTCAAATTGAATAAAATGACCATCGTTATAATTATATGTGATGTGAATTATATTAAAATATTTATCTTTAAGTGCCAAGTGATATGAATTATATTAAAATATTTATCTTTAAGTGCCAAGTCTACACTTTTTAATTGTTACAATTTGTCCATGTTAAAAACTAATCCAATTGGATTCTATGTTAGAGCTATTCAAACATAGTCAGGTGTAGTTGCCTTAATATGAAAGTAGCCTGATTCCTCAATTAAACCCAATATGTCTTCTGTATCACTAGTTAATAAATCATTTTGCTCCTTAGTTAAAAATATATACCGAAATGAACATGAAAGAAATGTTTTAATTAAACTCATTGGTGTACTTAGAAAACACATATGCGTAGAACATTTTCAGAAAATATTGTAGCAATATGACTACCAATTAATGTTCCCCAATCAGGACCTTGAAGTAAAAATTTGTTATATCCAATACGCAGCATAAGATTACTTAATACAACTGGCTTACTTCAACCCTAAATTATATTACTTTAAAAATCAATATTAAATAACATTTTTAAATGAATTTTTCTTAAGACCAAAAATATTTTTAAAGACTGGGTAGAAGAAGGTTTTGATATATCATTTTGGTTTTATCATAATCCGTATATTTTGGTATAATATTATAAAACTTACGCAATGATGATGGGGCCCCCATTAAGGAGAAGAATGGATAAACTTTATTACCTTTTGGATTTTCTGCTTTAGTATGAATAAAGTGAATGCGTTAAGTGGAAAAAAGAAATATTTTAAAAATTTAATTAAATATGCAGTAGTAATCTAAGTAGTAGGAGTAATAGTATCAGTAATCTTTTATCTCTATAAATTATTTATTTATTATATATATATCTTTTAGTTTTATAAAGCCCATCGATCAGTTGTTTGACTTTGAAATTATAAATTACATCAAAATGAAATAGTTCACTATAAATGACCCATTAATAAATCATATGACAATTTGTAAAAAAATACTCAAAATTGAAATGATTAAAACTTTTGCAGAATTTTAAATACGGAAATTTACTAACGAAATATTCGTCAAAGTAAGAAAATAAGTAAGAAAGTAAGAAAATTCATCATGATACTTTTGTGTAATTTCATGGAAAAAGTAGCTAGGACAAAATCAATTGATTTTTTTACCAAGAAGTTTTCCTCTTACTCATAGCTAGGATTCATGATTATTATACATATAGAGTCAATAATATGTGAGTGAATCTGACAAAAGATAATTGTAAAAAAGTTTTTACAAATTACAAAACTACCCGAAGCCTTTCTTTCCTTTTTGATTTAAAAAAGTTTCTATACTCTTCCTGATCTTAACTTAAAAAATGTGCTTTTTAATTTAACTATTCTGGTTTTATTATTGCCTGTAGAAGTATTAGCATTTGGGTAGTTTTTAGTATTTGGCCAGCTGAATGGGTAACTTCCACACCACGGGGAAACAAGTTCACTTGAAACATTTCATATGCATATAAAGCAATATAAATGTGTGTGCTTATCTCTCTCCCTGTAAATTAATTACTTCTTTTATGGCTTGGAATGTTTCTCGTGGTACCCAAATTTTTTTGTAAAGAAACAAATTTAATTTAAATTTTTCCGAATTTTACTCCTTACTTCTTGGCTCTATTGCTCTATCCTTAAAACAAAAATGTTTCCGGAAACAAGGATTAAATTTTTTGCCATTGTTTACTCTACTTATGAAGATTATCATTGTTAGAAAGAAATTTTTTATACCATAAAAACCCTAAATCTTTTTCTTGTTCAAATTATTTTATTCATAACATATTGTTATGTGTTTAACGATTTATATAGCATTCTATCAAATTAAAGACGTTTATCTTTTTAATTAAATTGAAATTTATGAAAATTTGTATGTTTTCATATAACTTTTAGAATATAGACAATATAATATTTAATGGGAAACGGGGGATTATAATATTCTTTCAATTCCATTTAAAGAAACTAATGTTTTTAATAAATAAATTAAATTTGAGTCTATTGAGATAGCTTCATTAATATAATATATTCAATACAGATTGATCGGTTCTTTTTGAATTTTAAGATTCATATTAGACGGAAAATTTATAAATTTTCAAATGCACCATATTTGTGGATAAATTATAAATATTATATTTTTTGTTAATAAACATACATGTTACATATGTTTTTTGCAAGGGTGCATAATCTCTTTTATTTAAATGAATGACACAAATTAAAGGGTCGAAGAATCCCTTTATGCATTATTATATAATATATATTATTATAAGTCATTATTTTTATTTGCAGAAAAAAAATTTCTATTATTGAAATCAATTATTTCCTCATCTATTAAAAATTCAACAGTATGGATATTACACAAGATATTAAGCAATCTATGAATGACGTTAATTTTATAGTAAGCCTTTTAAAATTATTGTAATTAAATATTATATATATTATATTATTATGCATATATTTATTTTACAGGAAAGTTCAAGCCCATATATCAACCCATCAAAAATTTTAGATGAAGGATATAGCACGTATGAGGTAACCACCGATAATACTACTGAAAATAATAATGTAACAGACGTACAACCAAAAGCAGATGATCAATTATTACGTCTTGATTGCAGCAAACCATATTGTTTCTTATGTAGTATTTGTAATTTTAGCACTACTAATTCAAGAATTTATCTAACACATTTACGTGATGCGCACGATGTAAAATATGTTATTCACGAAAGTAAATTTTGTTCATATGCATCAAGAATTAAGGGACATTTAAAACGTCATTTGTTACTGAAACATGATCAAATTTTATGCAGTGTATGTAACTTTACAACAAAGCTAGAAAGTGAGCTTGTTAAACATGAAGAGGAAGAACATTTTCGTTGTGAAATATGTAACTGTTTAATACTAAACAAGGCTAAACATAGTGTTCACGTTGAAAAACATTCAAAACCAATTATAAAATGTATTAATTGTAATTTTTGTACAAAATATGCACATAATATGAATAGACATATGAAAATGAAGCATGGTGGTGATTCTGGTCCTTTGAAAAGTGCAACTTGCAACACAGAAAAGCAGGTAATTACCTTTGTAATATTTAAAACATTTATCAGTAATCATACATAATTATATTTGAAAATTTGATTTTTAATTATACAAGCTAAAATATTCATTACCAAATAAAAACTGCTTGACATAATGACAAGAAAAGCAAAAAAAACATATTTTTTTCTGAATGAAAAAATTTCAAATTTATTAATTTAATAAATAATATCATCACACAATTAAATGGCTTCTATCACAACTTATATATTAAATATTTTTATAACAATGGAGATTGTTTAAATAAAATAATATTATTAAATATACAAGGAGCCAGGAAATAAATAGGAAAAAGGTTGTTAATCCTTATCATTTTATTTTATGTAAATGTTATGTAACTTTATATAAGTTTTTATTTCTTAAAAAATAATATTGAATCAAGTGTTAATAGATTTTATTTTGTTATTGAATACCATTATTTTAAATTTTTTAAATGGTTGTTAATATTTTTCAAAGTAACAGTAAAGACTTTTATAAATACAAAATTGTTCGATAATTTTTATTGTTTAATTATATCAAAGGTTTAGTTTTTATAGAAAATAATTATAATAATTATAATGACCTCTAAGAACAATTAAGGATAATTAACTATGGAAGTAATTATTTTTTTTTTTAAATTAAAAAATTTGTATTTATAAAAACATTAATAAAAATTTTCCATTTATTCTTTGAATATGATAATGACGAAAAATTAACATAATACTTTATAATATTATTTTAAGGTATTTATCGAAAGTGGTGCAGGAACAACCATGGACTCAAATGAATTTAAAGAAAGCGAAATGGGACATTCTTCCAATAAATGCAATTTGAATATGGTACGTTTACAATCTGATGTAGATCAAGAACGTAATAATAATATAGATAATGTTGCATTGATAAGTAAAATTTTAAAAAACCCTGAGAATTACATAGGAAGTGTTCAACATACTAGAAAAACAATGTTAGTGTATGATATGGAAAGTAAAGCTATTGTACAAAAAGAAGCTAGTTTCGTTACTGGTTTATGCAAAATATTTAATGAAATCTTGATTAACGCTGCTAATAATAAGAAAAGAGATAAAAATATGAGTTCTATCAAAATTGATATTAATTATGAAAAGAATTTAATATCTGTATGGAATGATGGCCAAGGCATACCAGTTAGTATGCATAAACCAGAAAATATTCTTCACCCAACAAAAATATTTGGTCATTTCTTGTCGTCATCAGATGATAACGTTAGAGGTGCTAAGCTGACGAATGTCTTCAGTTCTTCATTTGAAATTGAAACTGCATCTGAAAAAACCAAACGTTGTTTTAAACAGATGTGGACCTCAAACATGATGAATGCTGGAGATAGAAAAATTAAACCTTTTGAAAGCCCGGAGCATACAAACGTACAGTTCTCTCCAGATTTGCCTAAATTCCATATGAGTAACTTGAAGTATGATAATAGCGTTGAAGTAATGATGCTTAAAGCTTGTGATATAGCGGTCACAACACCCGGAATCACAGTTACTGTATGCGGTAATGAATTACCTTTCAAAACATTTAAGGATTTCGTTAATTCAATTAAAGATAAAGCTGGTAACTCCTTAAAATTTAGTTTTGAAAATGTTAATGAGAAATGTGAAATAGCTATTGGACATTGTAATTATGGTCCATTAGTACATTTGATCTCGACAGCAGAAAGTGATCAAAATATCAACGATATTTTAAATTATATCGTGAGTTACATAATTGCAGTTATACGCAAGATGCATAGGACTGATATTACACCGTTGATGGTTAAAAACCATTTATGTATAATTTTTACTTGTTCCAAAGAATATTTAGCAAACTTTGATTATTTTATAACAATTTTTAAACCCTCTGAAAAATTTATAATAGATATTGCTGAAAATTTATGCACTTATATTAAACCAGAAGGTTTAAGAAACAAACACAAGTCCAAAATATTGGATGCTGCAAAGGCTGGTACTGAAGAATCTAATTTATGTACCCTGATAATTACAGAGGGTGATTCTGGAAAAAGCTTTGCTTTATCAGGACTTGATGTATTAAATAAAATTCACTACGGAATATTTCCTTTATGTGGAAAAGTGTTAAATTGTAAGGGTGCTAATAATAGTAATAAATTAGAAAACTATATAATTAACAATCTTGTTGAAACCCTTGGTATTGAAGAAGGAAAAAATTATTTAGAAATAGAAGCCTTGAAAACCTTACGTTATGGTAAAGTGATAATTATGTGTGATGATGACGATGACGGTTTCTACATTGTTGGATTGCTTTTTAATTTCTTTCATTCTATGTGTGAAGATCTTTTGAAATTGGATTTTTTTACTTTTTTTATAAGTCCAATCATTAAAGTTTTTGGGAACACAACACAGAAATTGTTTTATACGTGGAAAGAATTTAATTATTGGGAAATAATTACCAAGAATAAAAATGAATACAAAGTAATATTCCTACGAGGCTTAGGTTCTTCTTCACCAGAGGATGCTCGTGAATGTTTTCGAAATATTCAAAATCATATTATTACTTTAGAATATAAAGGACCCGAAGATGATTATTATATTAAAATGTTTTTTAATAAAGAATGTAGTGCCGAAAGAGGCCAAATGATACGTAATTACTATCAACAACAAAACGATAACCAAAATTTGTATTCAAATGAAGAATTTGTATATAACTGCAATAATAAGAGAGAAGAGATAAATAGTTTTACAAAGAAAAGACTACTTCGATTTTCAATAGCCAGCAATGTGAGAGCAATATCATTTATTGGTGATCTTATGAAGCCGACAATAAGGAAAATTATGAGCACATATAATGAATACCATGATAAAGAGGTGCTTACGGTGTGTCAACTCGCGAATTCGGTTACTTTATATAGTGGATACCAGCATGGTGAAAGCTCTCTACGAGAAACAATAATAAGGTTAACACAGGATTATCCAGGATCGAATAATTTAAATATTTTTGAAGGTATTAGCCAATTTGGGACTCGATTATGTGGTGGAAAAGACCACGGGAGCAGTCGATATATTTATTTGAAAATGTCTGATATAATACCCTACATTTTTAAGAAAAGGGATGAACCGCTATTGATATATAATTATGAAGGTGGTAGAAAAACCGAACCAAAATTTTATCTACCGATAATACCATGGTTTGTAAACGGATGCGAAGGCATCGGCTTAGGGTGTTCCACTGAACTTCCAAAATACGATCCACGTGACCTATCAAGAATGGTTCGTGATAGGATAGAAGGGAAGATACCCAATGAACCTAAACCGTATTATCGGTATTTAGAAGGTGAAGTTGATGAAGTTGATTCCCAAATATATGTTAATAAGGGGAAAATGAATATAGATAGAGAAAATTTTGAAGTTGAAATAACTGAGTTACCTGCCTGCGTATGGACTGATAGTTATAAGATTAATATTTTAAATCAATTGAAGGATAATTTAGTTATAATTGATTATAAGGACTACAGCACAACAACAACGGTTCGGTTCATCTGTAAATTTACAAAAGATAAATTTGAGCAGTTTCAAAAAATTAAAAATGGATTCTACCTATTATTTCAACTCACTCAAGAAATAAGTATTAAAAATTTTATTGCTTTTGACACCAATAATAAGCTTCATAAATATAACTCAATAATTGAAGCTTTTAATGAATATTATCCATGGCGGTATAAGTTTTACGTAAAAATTAAAGAATATTTGAAAGGAGAATTAAAAGCGAAACACCTTATGTTGAAGAACAAAGTTCGTTTTGCTGAAAATTATATTTCAATTTTTAGCCAAACCGAAAACATGATAAACATGATTGAGGAATTAATAAAGCAAGGCTATAGCCACGATCCTATTAAAGAGTTCCAAAAGCGTTTTAAAAATGAATTTGTTGAAGAAGTTTTTTTTGATAATAATTATGATTATCTTATAAACTTACCAACTCGATTCCTGAAAAAAGATCAATGCAATCTACTAATACAAGAAATGAATCAAATAGCAAAAGAATTACAGACCCTTGAAGAAAAAACACCGGAAGATCTTTGGCTTGAAGATTTAAAGGAGTTTGATCAAATGTTAGAAAGCGACATAAATAAACCAATATTAAAGGTTGAACATGTGGATAGTTTAACATATAAAGGTATGTTTTAATTTAAATTGTTAAGTAAAATACTAATGTAATTATTTTAATTTCAGTAACTGAAGGTATTAATAAAAAACGTATCTTAGGGGAAGAACGTGATGAAAAGGAAGAATTGAAATCGCACAAAAGAAGTAAAGTGAGCTGTAATGTAATTGTAGATATTAAATTTGTGCTTCATAATTATTATAATATTAAATATTTATTTCAGAATAAAATGGTAACAACATCAACAACAGAAGAGCATCATTAAGAACATTAATTCGAACAGAATTAGGCCTCCCAGAACTTCTTTAATTGGAAATGGTCAAATTTATAATGTAATTGTAACATCCCATACTTATTAAATGCAGAACGTCTCGGTAGTTTTTTAAAATTAAATAGAAAAGTTAGGTATTGGGATGTTTTTATGTATTAAGTTATGAGCGCATTTAAATTTTATTATATAAATATTTTGATAAAATTTTTTTATTAAATCACTGATTTAAATAATTATTTTTTAAATTTATAAAACAATTGATAAAATATTTTATTAATTTTTTTTTTTAATTTTTATTATTAAGAATTTTTTAAGCAAAGTTTATTAGAAATAATTGTTATAAAATTGAAAAAAAATGATAAAGAATATATCTTTGCAAATATACGTATAAAATTAATTTACAAAGTTTAATACATAACATGTTTTCATTTTAAACTGTTATTCATATTCAAATGAAAGTTTTCGAATAGTTAAACCGTGCAAGCTTCTGTTAGTAAAAATAACGTATGGAAGTATGTATTTTGTTTAATGTAAAATGAACAATATTTAACAATAATATTACTATGCAAAATCACCGATAACGGTTAATGGAAAATATCAGCATTATTTGGTATATTCCTATATGAGAAAGTTAAAAATTTCTATGAATGATAGTAATTTATAAAAGTAAATAGTTTTAAAGAAAATTTACTATATGTATACATATTTATGTATACTGGTATCTATGAAGAATTGCAATGAAAAAAGTAATTAAATTTTAATAATGAAAATATGTTTATAGTCGATTAAAAACCATACCATTACAGAATACTTTATTTATCTAATTCGACTATCGATATGTTTTAATAATTTATATTTAAACTAAATTTAATGTTTGAAATAATTTTTAAGTATATAATACAGAGAATCTTAATTAATATGACTAAATAAATAGTTAATAGATTTCACATATTTATAAGAAACAATTTTATTGAAATAAAATATTTTCTCTTAATTTAACATGTTTTTATTTTTGGTGGCAAATGAATATAGTTTTCGTTTTGTATCCCTTCTAATCTATGCCATTCTTCGTCACTTTTTCGCCACGTGATAAATTTGTAATTGTTCGATTTAAATGTCGCACTGATATTTAAACCATATTGTCTTGGTGGTAATAATGCCACCTAAAATTATAATTTTAATTAATAAATTTAATTAATGATAAAATTGATTATAGATTTTAAGAGAAAGTGAAGATGCATAATTTGGGGCGTATGCGTAATATATATTTTCAATGTAAGTGTGTAGGCACTTTGTAAGCTTAGATAAGTTTTATAGGTATTGTTGCCAAGTTTTTTAATTAATAACATTAGAGTTTTGTTATATTTCAATGATATTTTTTTTTATGAATATGGAAAGTGACATTTCACTTAGTGTGAGTAAAAAAATTCAATTTCGTATTCTACAAAATAACATAGAAATTAATATATATAGTGCAACAATTTTAAAAATTTAAATTCGAAATAGTAAGTATTTACTAAAAATTATATTAATACTAAATTTTTTTATTTATTTTTGGTTTCAAAGAAATTTTTAGTGTAATTAGTTAAAAAATCGAAGTGTGTAATATTAATTTCGCATATTAGAAAAGATTTTATGAGGGGGGTTAAATATTATAATCCGATAAAATAATAAAAGGATTTTTTTTAAAGAGTTGTTATTCCGTCTAGATTATATTGAAATTGTTTACAGTAAGGAAAACCTTAATAAAAATACATATTTTTTTAAAATCTCCTATCTTATTAAGTAATACTTTTGTTAGATAATTTTAGCCAAACAGCTTTGAAATTAAATTTGCCAACCATGTTCGCTAACAATGAGCCAAAAAAAGAGAGAGAAAATTGTTGTAGCACTTAATAAAAGTTTAATTTTATAAATATTTTGGGTTAATAAGACGAAGGAAAATATTGCAAATACATTTTGAAGGTATCAACTAATATTCTATACATATTATAGAGGTGTGAATAAAAAAATATACAAAGTAATGCAAAAATGTAAATATACAAAAATAAACATCAAAGTTTGCTAAAAAATCTTTTATGTTTCAACCATACGTAATATTTATATTTGTTAATTTGCAGTTAACTTAATCCAAACACATTTTCTTTACAAATTAAAATTTTATTTAATTGATTCCCAAACAATAACACATCTTAAACTTTTAAGTTTACATATTAAATTTAAAGAAATTAATTATTAACACGTTAAAAAATTACAATCAGTTCTATAGATTTCATCATATAAAAATTTTTGGAACGTATTCCAGCGTGTTTTATCCCCGTTGAAAAGTTTTTCAAATTTAATAGGCAACCTAAAAATATATATATATATGCATATACAAAATGAAAAAATATCATTTTGTTTTGTATATATAAAATCAAACTTGGTAGGTTTTCGAGAAGTAATTTCAATTTATCAACATCAATAAAAGTTTTTCCATTTTTTACATTCAGAAGTTGAGTTAACTTAACAAAAATTTTCACATTTACTAATATTATATTAGCATCTCCCTCAACTTGAATTGGTAAAACGAGAACTCTGCACTGCCGCCCCTTTAAATTTAATTTCGGTGCACGGTAATATAATTCAAATTTACTGGTAAAACCAATAAAAAATCATATTTTTTCAAATTAATAAGCATATTATTATTTATTGATTAATTGTTTTTTTCTACAATACTGCTCAATAATAATTATTATATTATTGTATTTATAAATAATTTAAATTTTTAGAACTGAAACTTAATTTTGATGAAAGTGAAAGTAAATTTCAATTTTCATAATTTCTTTCAGCATCATCCTTGATAATTATTATAAGAAACTTGTTTTCCAGCAACATCTCAATAGTAACAGAATTTAACTTCTCGAATTTTTACTGAAGAAATGAGCAAGAAGTTTTCTAATTTTTTTTAATTTTGCTTTTAATATAAACATTTATTTTTGCTAAATGTTTCACACATTTCCAAATATTTTATTTTAGTAATTTAAAAATAATTAATAATTAATTCATTTCATTTTGAGTCACATATTATTTATTTATAAAGTTGTTTTATTTTAAATTAGTTTAATTGTATTTATTCAAATTTATTCCAAACACTAAATAAATTAGATTTTTGTACCAAAAAAAAAATTTTATGAAATTATATTTTTAAGTTATTGTAAATTTAAGTTATGTTTTTCGTACAAATAACATTCAAATTTAAGAATTTATGCGATGGAATGTACTACAATATTCGTTTCTTTTTATTGAATATTATTCTAGCTGCAACGAAAGTTCCTTGTATGACCATCACAAATCCTTGGAGATTAATTTAAAATCGATCGGATAAAAAAAAATTAGTTTTATTAATAAATAATTAAGGACCTGAACGGAGCTTTTTTTTCAAGGAAAAAGCTAACTAAAAGTAAATTTTTTTTTCTACATTTTCTGGAAAAAAGCAACAGTTTTTTGGTATCTTCACAAAAAAAGATGGACTTTAGTACTCAAAAAAAATGCATTTGTTATTTGCATGCATCCAATTAAAAGCTTAAATAACACTTTTTTTCTCTCTTTTTTACAAATTTTAATTAATATTTAATAGAAATGTAGGAGAATAATTTTGAGGTAAGTTGAAAGTTTGTGTTTATGTCTTGACCTTAATGCTTAAAATATTATGCAACATTTTTTGGGCTTAGGATCCAATCGAAGATTAAAAAACAAAAAATCTCGTAATACATGATATGTTATAGTAAATATTTTTATGCCGAAAGGAGCAAGTTATAATGACTACATTACTATTGAAGGCAAATTTTTTCGTTTTTATTTTAGTGTTTAAATATTAGAATCAAAATGTATATACCCGCAAATAATGTAAATTGCACCCTATAAAATTTTATTAAAACGTGGATATGATAATTTTTAATACTCTCTGATTGATTTTAAAGATTGATTTAACCAGATAAGATAATAAGATCATTTTGAAATGTACAAAATTTAGAAATTTATTATAATTTCAGAAAAATGGTTCAGGGAAAGGAAATAAGTGAAGAACAAAAAAGAATAATAAAAGAGTTAATGTACAAAAAGAGTCCAGGAGATATAGAAGATTATGCCAACTGCTCGCGCTGGGCGGTGCGCTGTTGGATTAAAAAATTTAAAAATAGTTGTGAGGTAAGAAAACAAGAAAAAATCTCAAATTTAATTTATTTCACAGAATAGATTGATTTACAATTTGATAATTATTAATAGAATGAATTGATTACAAATGAGGCTGCAACAACATCAACAATCCATGATAGTAATTATGAAGTAAGTAGTTAGAATAAAATAAATTTTAAATTAATTATTGAAACATTTAATTCGTTAATAGAATGAATTGATTACAAATGAGGCTGCAACAACATCAACAATCCATGATAGTAATTATGAAGTAAGTAGTTAGAATAAAATAAATTTTAAATTAATTATTGAAACATTTAATTCGTTAATAGAATGAATTGATTACAAATGAGGCTGCAACAACATCAACAATCCATGATAGTAATTATGAAGTAAGTAGTTAGAATAAAATAAATTTTAAATTAATTATTGAAACATTTAATTCGTTAATAGAATGAATTGATTACAAATGAGGCTGCAACAACATCAACAATCCATGATAGTAATTATGAAGTAAGTAGTTAGAATAAAATAAATTTTAAATTAATTATTGAAACATTTAATTCGTTAATAGAATGAATTGATTACAAATGAGGCTGCAACAACATCAACAATCCATGATAGTAATTATGAAGTAAGTAGTTAGAATAAAATAAATTTTAAATTAATTATTGAAACATTTAATTCGTTAACAGAATGAATTGATTACAAATGAGGCTGCAACAACATCAACAATCCATGATAGTAATTATGAAGTAAGTAGTTAGAATAAAATAAATTTTAAATTAATTATTGAAACATTTAATTCGTTAACAGAATGAATTGATTACAAATGAGGCTGCAACAACATCAACAATCCATGATAGTAATTATGAAGTAAGTAGTTAGAATAAAATAAATTTTAAATTAATTATTGAAACATTTAATTCGTTTACAGAACAACATGAATGAATGGAAAATTGTGGACAACATAGACGAATTTCCAATATATCAAAGTGAAAATATGGAAGAAGTGGAAAATGTTGTGATAAAACAGAAAAAGGCTATAAAATGCAAATTTTGTAATAAATTATTAAAAAGCAACATTAAGAGGCACATGGAAACTCATTCTGGTCAGACAAACTACGAATGTCCTCTTTGTAAAAAGCGCTTTAAAAATGCAAGCTATTTTCGAAAACATGTAAAGCATCGGTGTGGTAAAATTTTGAATTAAAATAAAAATTCCCTATGTAGGCACTCTCGAAACCGATATCGTCCTAGTCCTCACCAACGACATAGGATATCGCAATATACCTATATCGCAATATATATATAGTATAAAAGCTCCTTTATTAGTGTTATATTATTTAACATTTATTTATTATAAGTTGAGTAAAAATGGTTGTTAATAGACATTCAAACCCAAGTCAAAATTTTGAGCCTCTTTTCATCCTCTTTAATCTCAAAAATGGTAACTTTAGTAAAAAAATTTCATACCTTGGTAAACTTTTAACCTTCTTTCATCCTTTTCCAACCCACAAATGCAAACTTTTCACATATTGGAAGTTAAATAGGTTAATCTTAATTTTTGAATTTGGCGAACTTTGGTATATTTTGAAATCTCGTGCATTAAATTATATCCTCTTATACTCGTAAAAGGCTTAAAGTGACAGTTCTATTGATATAAAATTCTGTTAGTTTCTGTTTAGTTAATTTAATTCATACAGTGAACATACTTTTTAGTATTAAAATATTTAATAAAAATATTTATTTATATTTTTCTACAAATAATTATATATATATTTATAAATAATATATTTATGTATATTGAACCTCAAAAATGCGAACTTTGTTTACCTCCTTGGGCCTTTTGGTACTGAATTGAGACTTATGTAGGTTCGAGAAGTCGAAAGATGATCTCTTAAAAGATGATAATCTTAAATGAGAAAGATGAACCTCCTTTCAACCTCATCTGTTTTCTAAGTAAGGCCGTCAAAGAGGATAAAAGCAGGTTAAAAATTTTGACTCAGGCATTTTCTGGTTAGTTTTCCTTACAAAATTTTTTAATACGGAAAGTAATAATTTATTGTTTCTCTTTGATTACCACTAAAATATGACTATCGACGTTACTAATTTAACTTATTTCTTTATTTAGATAAGTAAAAACACGCGACTTACTGTAGCTAATAAATTTTACTACAAACAATACGCATTTGTACTAATACTAACTTTTAACGTTAACACTATTTACAATTGTAGTTTACTTTTTGAAAAAATTTTTTTAAGTTTAATAAATTTATATTTCGGAGACATTTAATTTTCGACCCTCTATTTTTAAAAACGAAAAAAAGGAATAAAACAGAAACTATAAATATAAATTTTTCGAATTAGTCATAATAAAAATAAGCAATTATTTATTATTAAAATGCATAAAAACAATTCACATGCATTCTTAATTTGTAATGATAAAGAATAGAAAAATTTTTCTTTTTGTATTACTTGTTAATTATTCGTTAAATTGAATAAATTTATTGGCATTATGATTAAGTTTATTTATAATTATAGGTGAATTCTTTACCTATAACATTTAAATATTTGAATTTTTTTTGGCTTTTTTTCCATACAAACAAGCTAGATTTTCATTTTCTTGACAAATGGTTAAGACAATTGCAAAAATTAACCCAAATATACAATTCTATAATAGCCAAATTGAATTGATATTCTTGGCTTCTTAGGCTTGACAAAAGTATGGATAATTAGATTCGGTTATGTATAGTATAACTAAATTATTTTTAGTAAAAATTTTATTCATTTTGGAATTATAATACTTTTTTAGATTCTTATTCATCTACAGTTAAATCAATCAAATTTTTCTTTGATAGGTATAAATCTTAACCTAAAACATATAATAAAGTAGTAAAAATATTTTTCTTTAATGGTCCAATTTTTTGGGAAATATAGAATATAACCAATTATGTTGTTCAAAAAAAAATTAATAAATCTTTCATAACGAGTAAGCACACTAGAAAAATTTTAGAATTTTAGATTTAAATCGTAAAATTTATCAAATATGGCCAAAAAAAAATTGTAGTTTTTTAATAGTTTAACAAAATTTTTGATTCCGAGCACTTTGAAGGCTAGAATCACCGCAGCAGTAAGAGAACTGTTTTTGTAAGACTCAAGAGTTGGTGGATGCTTACTGAACGAGCAATATTTATTTAAAAAAAATTACATTGTATTTTTCATTTATGCAAAGTCAAGCCGTTTGTGAGTAGTAATTGTAATAATAATAGTCACAAAGAAATAACAATGAAAGTTACAATTTAAGAAATACTATTACAAACCTTAAAAGTTGGCATGAAATTTTCCCGAACTACTTTCGTTGCTCCAAATGAAGTCATTTGAAAGCAGTCGTTGTATTGTTGAATATTCTTTAAAATGTGTATGGAATCTGGTCCTATTGGATTATATATTAAACTTGCACTATTGGAGATCAGAGAGGCTATAAACAAGCTTTTAAAATTTCAAAACTACTTTTTCAAAAACGTTAATTAATAATTTAGGTACAATATTCTCAGTGTTTCTAATTATATTCCAAATATTTTAAAAACATTTTTACTTAAAAATAGATGAAATATAAATATTTTGGATGCCCTTTTTAGTTAAAGAAAAGCCTCATCGTTTCTTAATATATTCTACAGGATAGTACTGATCTGAATATATTTTTAGTCGATAACTTTAATAATTTCTTACTTATCATTAGTTTAGCCTTTTTGTTGATTAAGGATGAAACATCGCTGAAAAACCCTAGAACATCGTTCTTAAAAATATCGATATTTAGGAAAAAAAGTTTGTTGATTGAGATTTCTTTTTTTAACACTAAAGCTACCATGCGGGGTCAAATGACCCTTTTTTAAATTTCGTTTAAAATTTCTCGTATAAAACGTTATTGTATCACCATGTAACTTATTGACTTTTCCTATAATGTACACACAAACCATTTTTTGATATTCACAAGTTTTTTCATTGCCTGATTTCGGAAAAATTTTCATACCAGGTCTAGTCTACCACGAGAGGTCATTTGACCCTTTGAACAATACCTGGTAAACTAGATACAAAATTTAGGAATTACGGCAAATTTGCCAAGTATAAGCAGTGGGATCGAAGCTAACGGACAGTTCTTGTCTTTTTATAGACTTTTTTTTACATTTTTTTGACTTCCAATGTTTTTGTTGTTGTTAGAAATGAAAGGAATATGGCGTTGTTCTTTGCGCCAATTTTTTTTTTTTTTTTTTTGGTCGAGACTAAATTTGGTGTTTTTACTCACTGTTAGTTATCAATTTTTGAAAAATTGCAATAGCAAGACTTATTTTGTTATAAATAGGCGCCATAAGCAAATGTGCAATTGGAACAAATCCCTAGTTTTCTTTGTAGAACAATACAATTTTGCGGTTTGCGATAAACTTCAAAGCTAGCGAGCAGCTGTTATTATAAATCAATAATAATGAGATTTATTCGGTTTGATAACAGAAATCAGCGCAGCCAACGCTTGCAAAACGATAAGTTTGCTTTGATCTCTGAGGTTTGGAGCAAATTTATCGAAAACAGCCAAAATTGTTATACAACTGGAAACAACTGTTTTCGACAAAGGCACATAGTAGATTTACACAATACTTGCCTAATAAACCCGACAAATTCGGGATAAAATTCTGGTTGGCTTCCGATGTAAGTAGTAAGTATATAGTAAATGGTTTTTCATATTTAGGAAAATATTCGGAGAAAAAATCATCGGCTTCACTAGGAGAGTTTGTAGCTTCAAAATCAGCAGAGCCTTACACCGGGCATTGGAGAAATATTATAACTGACAATTTTTTTACTAGCCTGTCATTAGCAAGTAAACTTCAAGGAAAAAAAACTACGCTTATTTGAACTATTCGGAGGAATAACAGAGAGCTACCTAAATTAACGAAAAGAGTAAAAGATAATATGGAACGCTTCTCAATGATATTATACAAATCGAGTGATTTTAGCCTGACAGTGTACCAAGTTAAACCCAATAAAAAAGTATTAATTTTTAGCTCAATGCATTCGTCTGTTGAAATTGAAAGAACTGTCACCCGTATACCGGAAGTAATTCTACAAAAACCATTTTACAACATCATATGGCTAGAAAATATAGCTCAAAATCCAAATTCGAAGATGGCCTTTGCAGGTATTTTTCAATATCTTAAGCTGGGATAAATGCGTGGATTTTATATAAAGAAACGACGGATGAAAACATATCAAGGCAGCAATTTTTATTTCAATTAGCAGAAGAACTTGGAGACGAATATTGAAAAGGAAGGCAGCTAATAAAAAGGTTTTTACAAGAAATATTATCGAAAACAGCTCAAGATTCGTCTAAACGCAGAAATTGTCAAATAAAACTTTGTAAAACCAATAAAACTAACAAAATTTGTATAAAATATGAAAAATACGTATGCGGAATATGTGCAGTACAAAATACTGTAGTTTCTAAAAAATGTGCTGACAGTTAAGAAATGTAAATAAAACTCATCAAAATAGAAAAAAGTATTTTTTACTACTTATTGTTATTATTATTTTAAAATTATTTTTACTAAAATCTCATTAATACACATATTTTTTTCAAAAAGGTCATTTGACCCCTGATGGTAGGAATAGGAATAGGAAAGTTCGGTAGCTTTAGTGTTAACTAAATATATAATCATAGCCATTTGTATTTATTGAAATAATAGTAAACATTTTATGATTTTTTTGATACTAGAAGCCAAACAGTGTATAGAAAATAGAATAGAAAAAGACTTCAGAATATATCTGTTTCCTCGGTTGACTTTGCATTTGTCCTGCTATTATAAACTATTAATTCCTTTTGTTTTGTTTTTAGGAACCTGAAATTGAACCATAATTTTTCATCTAATTTTAAGTGGTTCTACTACAAAGTCAATGCTAGATTTACCTACGTAAAATTTTGTTATCACTTCTACAAAAGTGGCATTTTCCTTAGCTCAGCAGCCTGTTGCAAGGATCTTACCTTTTATTTTAACATATTCTTCTATAGAAATCCTAATTTAAATAGAAACTTCAATAAAGTTGTAATGAATGATGTAAGAATAAATCAAATCCATTTGCACAATTGAAGGTCAAAGCTGTTAACTTATTGTTAGGATAGGCAAAACTTTTCAAATCGACTTGAACCAACATCAATTGCTTCCATAGTTAGGATTTATGTATGGCAATAATATTTCTTAAGGGATATAAATATTCCTTTTTTCTTGTCACTTTTAATTATTATAATTTGAGCTAGTATTTTCTCATTTAAATAATTCCTGGTACGTGCTAATTTTTTAAGCTCTTATGAGACTATGACCTAATAATTCCCTAGGGGAAAAAATTCGTTATCCGTTTTGTCACATAATTTTTTTCTATTACTTACAGGTAATGAAAAATTTTACCGAGCATTGTTTCTAAAAGTAAAACGCTTAAGGAGAAAAAGATTCATTTTAGTAGCATAAAATACAAAGAAAATTCTTTTAAGAAATATGAAATTTTTAAGAAATATAACAAAAGAGTATTATTTTTAAATTTAATTTGTTCAAAACTATCAAAAACAAAATTCAAAATGTGATAAATAATTTTCCAGGTTCTGATATTAGCATTAGTATAGAGCATTATTTTATTAGTAATTTTTTATTTAGAGTATTTTATTTTTGTTGTTGTAAATAAGTTTAAAATGACCTGTTGCATTTTGTAAGAATATTTGTAAAATAAATAGATTTAAAAAAGTATTAGTATTTCATTTTTGTTGTTGTAAATAGTTAAAACGACCTGTTGCTTTTTTTAAGAATATTTGTAAAATAGATTTAAAAAAGTATTAGTATTTCATTTTTGTTGTTGTAAATAGTTAAAATGACGTGTGGCTTTTTTTAAGAATATTTGTAAAATAAATAGATTTATAAAAGTATTAGTATTTCATTTTTGTTGTTGTAAATAGTTAAAACGACCTGTTGCTTTTTTTAAGAATATTTGTAAAATAAATAGATTTATAAAAGTATTAGTATTTCATTTTTGTTGTTGTAAATAGTTAAAATGACGTGTGGCTTTTTTTAAGAATATTTGTAAAATAAATAGATTTATAAAAGTATTAGTATTTCATTTTTGTTGTTGTAAATAGTTAAAATGACGTGTGGCTTTTTTTAAGAATATTTGTAAAATAGATTTAAAAAAGTATTAGTATTTCATTTTTGTTGTTGTAAATAGTTAAAATGACGTGTGGCTTTTTTTAAGAATATTTGTAAAATAAATAGATTTATAAAAGTATTAGTATTTCATTTTTGTTGTTGTAAATAGTTAAAATGACGTGTGGCTTTTTTTAAGAATATTTGTAAAATAGATTTAAAAAAGTATTAGTATTTCATTTTTGTTGTTGTAAATAGTTAAAATGACGTGTGGCTTTTTTTAAGAATATTTGTAAAATAAATAGATTTATAAAAGTATTAGTATTTCATTTTTGTTGTTGTAAATAGTTAAAATGACGTGTGGCTTTTTTTAAGAATATTTGTAAAATAGATTTAAAAAAGTATTAGTATTTTATTTTTGTTGTTGTAAATAGTTAAAATGACGTGTGGCTTTTTTTAAGAATATTTGTAAAATAAATAGATTTAAAAAAGTATTAGTATTTTATTTTTGTTGTTGTAAATAGTTAAAATGACGTGTGGCTTTTTTTAAGAATATTTGTAAAATAGATTTAAAAAAGTATTAGTATTTCATTTTTGTTGTTGTAAATAGTTAAAACGACCTGTTGCTTTTTTTAAGAATATTTGTAAAATAAATAGATTTAAAAAAGTATTAGTATTTTATTTTTGTTGTTGTAAATAGTTAAAATGACGTGTGGCTTTTTTTAAGAATATTTGTAAAATAAATAGATTTAAAAAAGTATTAGTATTTCATTTTTGTTGTTGTAAATAGTTAAAATGACGTGTGGCTTTTTTTAAGAATATTTGTAAAATAGATTTAAAAAAGTATTAGTATTTCATTTTTGTTGTTGTAAATAGTTAAAATGACGTGTGGCTTTTTTTAAGAATATTTGTAAAATAAATAGATTTATAAAAGTATTAGTATTTCATTTTTGTTGTTGTAAATAGTTAAAATGACGTGTGGCTTTTTTTAAGAATATTTGTAAAATAAATAGATTTAAAAAAGTATTAGTATTTCATTTTTGTTGTTGTAAATAGTTAAAACGACCTGTTGCTTTTTTTAAGAATATTTGTAAAATAGATTTAAAAAAGTATTAGTATTTCATTTTTGTTGTTGTAAATAGTTAAAATGACGTGTGGCTTTTTTTAAGAATATTTGTAAAATAGATTTAAAAAAGTATTAGTATTTTATTTTTGTTGTTGTAAATAGTTAAAATGACGTGTGGCTTTTTTTAAGAATATTTGTAAAATAGATTTAAAAAAGTATTAGTATTTTATTTTTGTTGTTGTAAATAGTTAAAATGACGTGTGGCTTTTTTTAAGAATATTTGTAAAATAAATAGATTTAAAAAAGTATTAGTATTTCATTTTTGTTGTTGTAAATAGTTAAAATGACGTGTGGCTTTTTTTAAGAATATTTGTAAAATAAATAGATTTATAAAAGTATTAGTATTTCATTTTTGTTGTTGTAAATAGTTAAAATGACGTGTGGCTTTTTTTAAGAATATTTGTAAAATAGATTTAAAAAAGTATTAGTATTTTATTTTTGTTGTTGTAAATAGTTAAAATGACGTGTGGCTTTTTTTAAGAATATTTGTAAAATAAATAGATTTATAAAAGTATTAGTATTTCATTTTTGTTGTTGTAAATAGTTAAAATGACGTGTGGCTTTTTTTAAGAATATTTGTAAAATAGATTTAAAAAAGTATTAGTATTTTATTTTTGTTGTTGTAAATAGTTAAAATGACGTGTGGCTTTTTTTAAGAATATTTGTAAAATAAATAGATTTATAAAAGTATTAGTATTTCATTTTTGTTGTTGTAAATAGTTAAAATGACGTGTGGCTTTTTTTAAGAATATTTGTAAAATAGATTTAAAAAAGTATTAGTATTTCATTTTTGTTGTTGTAAATAGTTAAAATGACGTGTGGCTTTTTTTAAGAATATTTGTAAAATAAATAGATTTATAAAAGTATTAGTATTTCATTTTTGTTGTTGTAAATAGTTAAAATGACGTGTGGCTTTTTTTAAGAATATTTGTAAAATAGATTTAAAAAAGTATTAGTATTTCATTTTTGTTGTTGTAAATAGTTAAAACGACCTGTTGCTTTTTTTAAGAATATTTGTAAAATAAATAGATTTAAAAAAGTATTAGTATTTTATTTTTGTTGTTGTAAATAGTTAAAATGACGTGTTGCTTTTTTTAAGAATATTTGTAAAATAAATAGATTTATAAAAGTATTAGTATTTCATTTTTGTTGTTGTAAATAGTTAAAATGACGTGTGGCTTTTTTTAAGAATATTTGTAAAATAGATTTAAAAAAGTATTAGTATTTCATTTTTGTTGTTGTAAATAGTTAAAATGACGTGTGGCTTTTTTTAAGAATATTTGTAAAATAGATTTAAAAAAGTATTAGTATTTCATTTTTGTTGTTGTAAATAGTTAAAACGACCTGTTGCTTTTTTTAAGAATATTTGTAAAATAAATAGATTTAAAAAAGTATTAGTATTTTATTTTTGTTGTTGTAAATAGTTAAAATGACGTGTGGCTTTTTTTAAGAATATTTGTAAAATAGATTTAAAAAAGTATTAGTATTTCATTTTTGTTGTTGTAAATAGTTAAAATGACGTGTGGCTTTTTTTAAGAATATTTGTAAAATAAATAGATTTATAAAAGTATTAGTATTTCATTTTTGTTGTTGTAAATAGTTAAAATGACGTGTGGCTTTTTTTAAGAATATTTGTAAAATAGATTTAAAAAAGTATTAGTATTTTATTTTTGTTGTTGTAAATAGTTAAAATGACGTGTGGCTTTTTTTAAGAATATTTGTAAAATAAATAGATTTATAAAAGTATTAGTATTTCATTTTTGTTGTTGTAAATAGTTAAAATGACGTGTGGCTTTTTTTAAGAATATTTGTAAAATAGATTTAAAAAAGTATTAGTATTTTATTTTTGTTGTTGTAAATAGTTAAAATGACGTGTGGCTTTTTTTAAGAATATTTGTAAAATAAATAGATTTATAAAAGTATTAGTATTTCATTTTTGTTGTTGTAAATAGTTAAAATGACGTGTGGCTTTTTTTAAGAATATTTGTAAAATAGATTTAAAAAAGTATTAGTATTTCATTTTTGTTGTTGTAAATAGTTAAAATGACGTGTGGCTTTTTTTAAGAATATTTGTAAAATAAATAGATTTATAAAAGTATTAGTATTTCATTTTTGTTGTTGTAAATAGTTAAAATGACGTGTGGCTTTTTTTAAGAATATTTGTAAAATAGATTTAAAAAAGTATTAGTATTTCATTTTTGTTGTTGTAAATAGTTAAAACGACCTGTTGCTTTTTTTAAGAATATTTGTAAAATAAATAGATTTAAAAAAGTATTAGTATTTTATTTTTGTTGTTGTAAATAGTTAAAATGACGTGTTGCTTTTTTTAAGAATATTTGTAAAATAAATAGATTTATAAAAGTATTAGTATTTCATTTTTGTTGTTGTAAATAGTTAAAATGACGTGTGGCTTTTTTTAAGAATATTTGTAAAATAGATTTAAAAAAGTATTAGTATTTCATTTTTGTTGTTGTAAATAGTTAAAATGACGTGTGGCTTTTTTTAAGAATATTTGTAAAATAGATTTAAAAAAGTATTAGTATTTCATTTTTGTTGTTGTAAATAGTTAAAACGACCTGTTGCTTTTTTTAAGAATATTTGTAAAATAAATAGATTTAAAAAAGTATTAGTATTTTATTTTTGTTGTTGTAAATAGTTAAAATGACGTGTGGCTTTTTTTAAGAATATTTGTAAAATAGATTTAAAAAAGTATTAGTATTTCATTTTTGTTGTTGTAAATAGTTAAAACGACCTGTTGCTTTTTTTAAGAATATTTGTAAAATAAATAGATTTAAAAAAGTATTAGTATTTTATTTTTGTTGTTGTAAATAGTTAAAATGACGTGTGGCTTTTTTTAAGAATATTTGTAAAATAAATAGATTTAAAAAAGTATTAGTATTTTATTTTTGTTGTTGTAAATAGTTAAAACGACCTGTTGCTTTTTTTAAGAATATTTGTAAAATAAATAGATTTAAAAAAGTATTAGTATTTTATTTTTGTTGTTGTAAATAGTTAAAATGACGTGTGGCTTTTTTTAAGAATATTTGTAAAATAGATTTAAAAAAGTATTAGTATTTTATTTTTGTTGTTGTAAATAGTTAAAATGACGTGTGGCTTTTTTTAAGAATATTTGTAAAATAAATAGATTTATAAAAGTATTAGTATTTCATTTTTGTTGTTGTAAATAGTTAAAATGACGTGTGGCTTTTTTTAAGAATATTTGTAAAATAAACATAGCCCATTGAATTTTGTTTTTGTTCTCTTGTGTAAGATTTCAATAAGTGAAATACAGTTTTTACTATTAACGCAAATCAAAAAGAAGAAAAAAAGTAAAAATGCATTGCAAAAAATAAAAAAAATTGACAGACAAAATTTTATTAATAGGATTTTTGAAGTATTTATGTTTCATAGAGTAGAATAGAAACGGTTTTTATAATAAGCTGTCAGTAGAACGAGAATCTTTTTTAGGCAATAACAAAGTTGGGCTTCTTGCAATCCCTATAAAAAATAATGTAAGTGTGTGTTATGTTGTTGACTTTGAAAAAAATAGTCTTTTATTTGAAAATAACATGTTTTTGAGTGTTATATACACAAAAACTTTCTCACAAAGTCTTTAACTTGAACTTGGCTGCACTTTGATCTGGTAAAACAGAATTACAAGTGTTCTTGATTGCAATAATATTTTGTTTTTGGGGTTTTCAATTTCAAACTTTTAGGCACAACATAAAATAATCATTTTTCTGAGGATTAATTTAATAAATTAAAAACATGACACATGTTAATATTCTACATAAAATGTAAAGGTATAAAATTAAATTAAAAAAAATATTTATTAAATGAAAAAAATATGAGAGTAAATACGTTTTAGTATATAATTTGAAGGAAATGATAAAATAAACATGTGTGGAAAGGTTTTTTTTTTACATTTTTTTAAAAAAAATTCAATTAATTGTAGCCTAAGCTGCTTTCATATAATTTAATTAAGTAAAATTTGAGCTGGAGTTTAATATGGAAAATAAAAAATTCACGAGATAACTGGTTGCAAATTGATTTTTATTATTTTTAAAATATTATCTTCAATACTAGTTTAAATTTGTCCCAGCATTTCTATGAACGGCTTGTAGGATATTATAGCTGAATATTGCCCAATCTAATTTAAATAAGAGAAATACAATTACAAAATTTTGCACTGAAGCGAATAGCGTAGTGTGAAGATATTTAAAAAAAACTTTTATTAAATAAAAGTTAGTAAAATGATAGCCATTTTCATTTATAATAAGAAGGAAAAGAGGGCTTTGTGTAGCTCATTTCTATACTTATCATGAGTTTTTTTATAGTGCGTTCGTTTTAAGCTGACCTACAAATTAAATAGCTTTATTTGAAAAAGACATATTTTTTCAATCTAAGCTTATAAAAGAATGTTATTGAAAAAGTTTGATTTTTGCTTTTGTATCCCTTGGCTATGGTTTTTCTTCACTTTTCGAACGAACAAATTCATTAACAAGAATTTTACGAAACTATTGAACTAAAACTTTTATATTTTTATTTTTTGTCTATCCGACCTATTTCGTGTAAGGTTTTATTTGTTTTTTTAATTCTGTTGCATATATTTGCTTTATATTTAATTGAAATTTTCAATGAGAATTTTCATTTTTATGTTAAAGATGATTTTATATGATAAACCAGCACTTAATAAAATTTTAAAAATTTAGAAAACCATATCCTTTATGAAAACTCAAGCTATATAACATTTATAATATTATAAATTAGAAAATACTCAATTATTACGTTTTAATTGAGAGCTTCAAACATTAATTTCTCTTTATTTAAAAATTGAATAAAGATTTTTCCAACTAATTCTTTGCTTCGAGATATTTTTTTTGTAAAATTAGTGAAGAAATAATTGCTCATCATTGAAAATGATATAATATCTATAGTAATATGACATAAAGAATCTTCTAGCATATATGTATATGTATCCTAATTATCTTGAAAAAATGACTGTTTTACTAAACAGTTAAACAGTTACCATTTAGGCCATCAATGCCATTTTTTATGCATTATTTTGGTCCAAGATAAAATTGAAATCAAAGAATTTTGTGACCTTTGCTTAACTTTTGGTCAAAAAATAAGCTTTCCCTTGTAAATGTACCCAATAAAAAAGAAAAATCTTAGGTAAATTTATAATATTGTCTAAAAACTCAAACTGTCTTATGCAATATTTCATTGGAATTTACTTGTAGTCACTGTTTAATAATTTCAAGCCAAGCTATAGCTACATTTAGACTTGAACAGGAAATAAGCTAGATAATTATTCTGTTTTATAAGCCTTTTTAAGGTGTAAATAAATTTTTAATGCTACCAAAGTCATTTAGTTAAATCAAATACCTCATTTGTTAAAATAACAGTGATATATTAATAAAAAAAATATCTTCCATATAACTTCTTATAAACTTATCTTAAATAAGTCCTAGAAAACCATTGAGGAGTAATTACAACCTCCTAAAGTGTTATTATACTTTATTACTTTAAATCAAATGGCAGCTCAAGTCGTAGTTACTGTTAGTATGACTCTAAATTTTCATTAATATCAAAAACAAATTTTTCCAGGTGAACCAAGCAAGATTTGAAGTACTCAAATTTTTCTTTAGCTTTATTAAATAATTTTTTCCCATAATTACTTGCTATTATTTAATTTGATGTTTCATAATTTTCTGAGTATAGAATCTAAGTACAGTTAAAAAAACTCTTTTTTTATAAAATTATTATTAATATCTATTATAAGCTTAAGCCATTAAAACCTTTTATTAATGCAAGCATCAGACAGCTTCCCTGGAACTTATATTTTCCACTCCATTTTAATAGTCATCGTTGGGATCTTTCTATGCTTAGATTCTTATTACATTAATAGGAAAGTGTATATTATTAACTCCGAGGACGCTGCTTTTCTCCAACAAAAAAAAAACTGCAAGATATTCAATATAAAAATTTTAAGCTTTAAATTTTTTCTTTAAGCATAGCAAAGGAACCGTTTTATTTTCAGATAACATTATCAAAGTTGGTGAATAAATATTTTATGAATTAAAAAAATAACAAAACGAAAAAAATTTTTGGAAAATCTGAATAACGAAAGTGTATTCAAGTGTTATTAGTTACATTTCTACTAACTTTGAGTAGATTTATAATATTTTTGATTAGGTTAATATTAAATTTCCTGAAATCAGTCATCTTATAGAAATATTCCAAGGATGTAAATTCAATTTCCTCACTTTTCAAAATATATATTTCGTTTAATCTTTTATTGCCTTTGATAATAATGTATGATTTCTATTTTTATTTTTTTGCTACTGTAAGTTCAGCACTTTTTTCCTGCCAATAAGTTAAATCTTTGAAAAGAATGACATAACATTTTCAAATTAAAATAGAGCAAACCGTGTCTACACTTGAATAACACATTTGTTCAAGTGGAAATTGATTTTATGTGACGCTTGTCGTATTTGAAAATACTGAAACATTTAAAATTGAATTTTAAATGATTTAAAATTACTAAAATATTAATAACAAAAGAAAATATAATTTCAGTTATAGTTTTTTAGTAAATTTTATTAAAGTAAATATTCTTTTTGGTAAATATTGATCAAAATCTAGTGAAATACTTATTGCTATGAAATATAGTAAAATTGAAGTTTATTTCAGAATATCAAATTCAAACTACAGCACATTAAGTTGTATTAAAGATATCTTTAATACGATTATGGTATGGGATTTCAGTTCAATTTATTTTTATTATCAAATGTGATTAATCTATGCTTGAGCTTAAGTAAGTTTATTAATATATATATATAACAATGTAGTAAAAAATTATATCAATAGTTTCCTTATGCTAAAATTCATACAAAAGAAAGCTTCAAGTTTTTTGAAACATTTAAAAGAAAAGATGTTTTCCGAAAGTATTTCAAGTTTACTTCCCACCAGGTCCAGCTATTTTTCATACGATTTTAAATAAAATAAAATATAATAAACTAAATTGTGTAAAATAACTGCTGAAATGTGTATGCTCTCTTAAAAAATCAAAACAAGACTGAATTTGTATTCGAATAACAGAAAAGTGTACGTACAAAAGACGGTAGCAACAGTAATAGTAATAAAAATTAGACTCATTTCCCCTATATGGCGCCATAGGACCGTTAAGGGTTAATTATATAAAAGCCAAAAGTACGAATAATTTTATGATATTTGTTATAAGAATGAAATGAAAAGAATTTATGTATTTTCTAAATGAATATTTCTATCACCTTAGAACATACATAAAAAAAGTTTATTTATTAAAGTATATTCCTGTTATTTTATTAGTTCTTAGCTGCTTCCTCAAACCAAGCATATATAACATACATCAAAGCTATCAGTTTTATAATCAAATCAAATACACAGAAAACTTTTTTTGCTGAGAGGAAAAAATACAAACATTTGTATTTTTGCAAAATATTTACCTCCTTTTGAATAAAAATCAACCAAAAGAAGACCTTATCAGTTGTTTGCAGGAATAAGCTTTAATATTTAGCAGCGAATTTCATGATGACTAAATAAAGCAGTTTTGTTTAAAAGGTGGCATATTTTTCCATGTTAAATTTCTAAAAATTTTTTTTAAATGCATTTCAACTACTGACTAAAATAAACCACAAAATTATCCAGTAAAATTCTTCTTGTTTTTCCTATGCTGGTTCCTTGTTGGCTCCTATGTTAATAAAAGTATTTTCTATGCTTATAATTAAGCAATAAAATTTGTTGATTGTATTTCATTCAGTTCAAATAAAGAAATTTGTATCAAGAAGACAATTTTACATTCCCTTCCACACTAGCCTGTATATCAAATCAAATACATAAATACATTCTTAACAAGATCTTCTTGCCACCCATATTATGTCTTTACTATTGACAAACTCGAAAGTAAATAACACCCAATGACAAATGATGTTATTTAGGCTTTAGAAATCACAAGTTTTCCTATAAATTCTTTTAATACCCACAAAATATATCAAAGTATCAACACTTAAATTCTTTTAGCAAGTTTGTTCTTCCCAATCTTCAATCTAAAAAATATAAGAAAATAACATATTTTCTATTAGTTGAATTTTTTATGGGTTTTAAGCTCTTAAATTTACAATGTAAGCTTTTTTTATTTCAAGAAAAATATACCTCAAAGGTATTAAACTAGAGAAATTCCTACTATTTCATGAATTTTATGTTGTAGCTATGAAAGGATAATATAAAAAATTACTTTTAGTTTTAGGACCGAATTGCTCAAGCACTGATATTATTCAAATATTAATCCTTCAATTGATAATTTCTGTCACTTTTATGGTTTTTAAGAACACATTAATTTTAATCATGCGAAAATCCTTAATTTTCCTTTAGACTTTAGCAAATGTTTTTAAAAATCCATCTATAAGTTTAAAGGACTATTATTGAAAAACAATTAAGATTAACCCTGGAAACAAAAAAAAAACTGTTTTTATCCTTTGAATTAATATTATAATAATTGTCATTAGTGAGACAAGTAAATTTATTTTTAATTAATAAATAAATAAATTCACGTCAATTTAAACACGTGTAGGAAATGTTAATTGATATTAATAAAATTTAAAAGCAAAATTTTCGCAATTTATTTATTATTTAATGACGATTTAATTGTTCATTATTGATTATTATTATTAATTAACAATTTGCTTAATTTTATCAGTCAAATAATCAAACATTATTTATTATTATTGGCGATAATGCATTGACTTTTATAAACTATTTTAGTATATCATAGTTTGATAAGGGACCTTTCACCTCATTAATTTCACGTCCTTCTTTTTCATATTAATCGTTTGATAAATATTGCTTAATCCCTATATCAAACCCTAAAAACTAGATAGAAATGACTTCCGCTATATGTACATACTGGGGATGTTTAATATTCATAATTCCAACAAAAATAGGAAATTATAATATTCTGACCTAATTTTTGAGCTTACAATATCTTTTTTCTAATGTTTCTATAGTTTCTTATGGTAATTTTTTTCTTGTAAATATGTTGAGATACTTAAAAGAAATAATATTCAGGAATTATTGATCCTAATTTTCTTGTTAATATTGAAGACAGTAGTCGAACATCCTAGAAATTTAACATTGAATATAAAAAATTTCAATAAAATTAAAAAGAAAATAACATAAAAAATAGAAATATTCTTTTTACATAAAATCAAAACTATTATCTCTATTCAGTGAATAAAGATATAAAACAGGACATTTTATTGGCAAATGTTTAATTTATTGGAAAAAAATTGTGAAGATGACTTAATAGATTTTTTCATATTGTTCATTTTTAATATTTGACGTTAATATTAGTTGAAAAGAGAATTTAATAAAAGTTTTCTTCTTCTTTCGAAAGAGATGATATAAACTTTTTATGCTATTGAATATTAAAATTTTAAAAAACTTAGAGATTATGTAAGTTTTGGTACCTAATAAATCCCAAATTGTGATTTTATCTCCCATATAAAGCATGGGAATTTTGTGGTTACTTTATACTCAATCCTTAGGGGAGCTATTTATGTAAACATATGCCAAGTAAGCATTAAAATTACAACTGAATTCTTAAGCATGAATGTTTGGTTACGTTTAAAAGATACTTCCTGAATTATTTAGCTTTTTCTTATTGAATTATGCTAAATTATTCATTTTGAAAAAGAAAATTCAATTAAAAAACTATTCAATTTCATGAAGAAAAATATATGCTTGCATTTTTTGAAATATCAAACATTAAAAAATAAAATTAAGGATTATTATATTCCTACTATTAGGTTACTCAAAAACCTTCAATTATTAATAAAATCTTTTCTATTCATCCAATCAAGTTCAAATAAATTTTGTTGTGTTTGGAGTGCATGACGATTGATGTTAATACAGTTAGTTCAAATATTATTCTTACCGTTAGCTCATAATGTCCAATATCTTTTACAAATTTTCAGTCGTTAAAAAAACCCTTTTCTAATCATCCAATCAAGTTCAAATAAGTTTTGTAGTGTTGGGAGTGCATGACAGGTGATGTTAATACAGTTAGTTCAAATATTAATTCGTTAATTATATTTAATAAACTAATTTTAATTTTATGTGAGAGAAAACTTCAGAAAAATGAATGCAACGAATTACGAATTCTGAATTGAGGAAAAAGAAAAAACCATCTCAAGTAGGAACATACATACTTTAAGAAATTTCTTTTTATATTACTTGTTTTTATTATTTAATTGGAATTAGCTAGCTTTGTAGCACATTTATTCATTAGTATACTAAATTTAGAAATGCTTTTTACAAGTAAATCCAAAAAAAATATATATACAGTAAAATGATGAAACTTGTGTAATTGTTATTATTATTTGTATTAATGTATACGAAAGTTTTAGAAGTGATCAATTTTACCCCACCTGAAGAATAAAGGCTATATTTAAGTATGGATAGTTATAAATAATAGAACACTTTATTGAGTTCGTACTTAGAACTCAAATTTTGACAAATATAACATCATATTTCAAAATCCTAATTTTATATCCATTTTTTGGTAATTTTTAATTAGAAAATTGAAAATTTTAAGTTTGAGTCAATCCCAATACTAAGATCTATGTAAAGCTCTTCAAAAGTTGGTATCATTCATCATTTCAAATGTGATTTTTAGAGAAAACAAACATAAATCCTGGAAATAATAAGAGAAAAATGAAAGTAGCTAAAAGGAAAAAATCTATATTTTAATGTTTGTAATGCTCCTTTATGTAACTCTGAAAATAACGCATGTTTGTTAATATCCATATGTTGTAGCCTTATTTTAGTGTACCATTCCCACTTTGCGATGTATTATTATGTTCCAGCTACATTTGAATAGGTTTTTATGATTTTTTTCTTCAAAAGATATATTCTTACCAAACTTTTGGCTTTGAAATATGGCATTATTGATATTTTGATGTTTTTTCTGACCAAAATATTTTCCATCCTCTTTCAACTGAATCAAAAAATGATGTATTAAAATTTCAAATAAATAGTAATATAGTAATAGCTTTATCTAATACAGTAATAACAGCAGATCATACAAATAAAGGTATATGGTCAAAGGTAATTCCTTTTAATCGTTTATTAATTACTGTAGTAATAAAGTTTATGGCCACTAAAACAGATGAAATTCAAGCTAAGTCCAAAATAGCGTTCTGAGAAAACACGTTAACAGATATTGGAAAAATTTTACCAAGTTTTTCTTATGATGCTCATATCACATGACTTAATATTTTCTTAAAATTTATAAAAAATACTTTCCTGTTTTTTTAAAGCCTTCTTGATTTGTCAAATTTTCTGGAAAAATAAATTTAAAATATTATAATTCTATGAAAGAGTTTTTGTGTTTGTTCCATTAGAAAATTATGACAGTATTTTTTCTTTGCATCTGACATTTTTTAATAGCTTTTTTATCTTTTATTTAAAATACAAAAGCAATGCTTCAATTTCATAAGAAATACACCCTGCCATTTTTTATTGTATTAAATTTCACTTGTGTTTACTGAGAATTCACAATTTATCTGCTGGTAAATAATTGTATTGACTAAAACCATTGTAAAAAATTTTTCTTTAATTGTTTGAATGAATTTGTTAAATTTTCTAAATATCTGGAAATGTTTTACAATATAATTATTTTGTCTTAAAAATTCTTAACCATCTGTTGAAATCTGTTGATTCTTGCTTGACTTATTTTTAAAAACAATTAAATTAACGAAATTTGGAATTTTCAATGTTTTTACTTTTCATATTATGCAAAATGAGGATTAAGGACTTATTTTTGGTTTTGGTTTTGGTTTTTTTCCTCTGCAATATTACACGCCATTGTAAGATAAAAATATTTCAGATAGCAACACTTGTGGCTAAGTAGCTGACATTTAAGTTAGCATTAATAAGTCTAAATGACCAACCCCCCATTTGTGGCTTTATAAAAATCATAAAATACACAACAAAAAACAAAAATTATAATAATAATCATAAGAAAGTCTTATTTAATTTACTTAGAAGCTATCTGAAGAGATCCACATTGCTTTTAATATATTTTATTAAAATTTATTATCGTATAATATCTTCAAGATCAAGGACATAAAGGGAGTAACATAAAATGTTTATCCTTATTCAATGTCCATCATGAAACTTATTCAAAATGAAAGCTTTCTACAGTTTAAATTAGATTTAAGAAAACTCAAATAAAATGGAATGCATTTGTTTTCAGGCATTTTGAAATGTGTATTTCTATTTCTACCCCACAAAAAACAAACAAAAATTAATAATAAAGCTTTCAGTTACTTTATTTCACTTTCTTTCACTTTTGTCAGTTTTCTATCTTGCTCTTATAAGAGCTTTGCTTAGTCCTGAATACGGATGCTGTTTAAAGATGATAAAAAAGCTTTTTAGTCTATAAGGTTACGTTTTGTGTATAATATGTCTTCCTTGTCGTGATTTAAATAATTTGGAAAAGCCGCAAATATACTTCCAAAATCTCATGGGTCCAGTTTTATTACATATAATTTTAGTTTTCTCACTTAGCTAATAATTTTTATGTGCTGTGATTTATTTCCGAAGAAGATATATTTAATCAGAAAATAAAAAAATTAATGTTTTTAATTTTTTAATATAATTTATTCAAAATTTTTGATGATAATAAATAATTGTTGTTTCCATTTGTGGTAAAATACTTTCAATATTACTTTAAGTCTTTGATGACTTTAGGATTATATTTTAGACACAAAATGACATAAATACAACTGTACCTTGTATAAAATGTAATAAGTGTTAGTAGCTATCTATGCCTATAGATTAGTTATGAGTGATATTTTCTCATACAAGAAAAAAACATTGTTATAAACTTTGCCGGATTTTCATTCAAATTTGATTCATAATGTGCCTACGAGGAAGTGTAGTGAAGCTATCGATTTTTCTGTCTGTCTGTTTCTATTAGTTTGTTGTAAATTTCTTTCTTATATATGTATATGTGTTAATATTTGTGCATTTATTAAATTAATAAGTGGAAACCAGTCTATATTCTAATTGTACTTAAATAAAACTGAAAACTAATTAATAATTATGAAAAAAATAATAAAGAATATATAATAAAAGGTGCCTAGACCAACAGTAAGAGTAGAAGGATTTAGGAGGTAGAAAGATTCATCATTGCTACTTGTAACTAATTTTATTTTTCTCATGTCAAGGACCTTTCTGCTCGGAAGTTTTTTATTATTTATTTTCTTTTTTTTTAAATATGTTTCCACATGTAGAATAGAGTACATCATTTACTAAATAGGAAGTAAATGAAACTTAAAAGGGCAAGGACTTTTTGAATTACATTTTTCTGCTAATTATTTTTGGAATGAAACATGAAAATTTTTTTTCTACACTTAAAAAATTTTACTGTAATTCATAATACTCAGTTTTTTATTCTAAGGAAAGTATATGAGATTAAAATTGTCTTAGATTTTATACTGACTTATTGGAGTAATTTTTTTGCTTTTTGCTTTAGTTGAAAAGAAAAAACTTCTGGTGTCTATTTGATATTCAATTAGTACCCTTTTTAGACCTAAAGTTCTTTTTCTTCTTTTTTGGCATTTAAAAAATGTTTGTTTTTATGAAAAGTCTTGAAGAAAAATGTTATTTCTGTGCGTCCTTCTAATGCTATTTTAATTACCGTTATATAAATCATGTTCGTGATTACGACAATAAATATATCTTTTGACATGAATTAGCTAATCATATATAACTGTCTTCTTTTTAATTAAAATATTTTCAAAAAGATCTACACGACGTAATAACAAGCTTGTGGCTATTTTGTTAGCATACAACTTAATTAGTTTTTCAGGATTAGAAAATTAGTTCTACATTTTGTATTTATAGATTTGATTATTTGAATGTCTTGTACTTAAAGCAACAAGGTAAAGGCTTAATAAGTCTTGAGCTAAAAATAGATAAATATTTATTGAGAATAAACACCAAATTTTGACTCTTTATGCCTTTTTAATTTTCCAAGTAAAATAAAAACATTAAGTCTAAGTTTTTTATTTTCTACACAGCTCTGTCTTTTTTCAATAAATTTTTAATAAATATAAATATAAAAAATTGATAATTCAAGGTCACCAATATAAATTTTTAATTAAAACCAGTGTTCTCCAAATAGATGAAAACTTCTTTTCAGCAAACCACTCGTAAAAGGCCTGGATCTCAAAATTGGACATTTTATTTTGGTTCCGATTCAAATAATATAAAAATTAAAGGAAAAATTCAGTTCAATTGTTAAGACCTTGAAATTTAACATCTTTATATACTTATATAAAGGAATGAATTGTCTGTTTTTATGAAGTTAAAAGTTTCTAAGCTCTTAACACAAATTTAAGTGCATTTTTTATATTACTTTATCGAAAGTTTTAGGAAAAAGAAGAAATAGAGACACGTTGAATGTCTGAAAAGTTTCAAACTTTTATTTGCAAAAAAGGACAATTAAAAATAAGTTTATGGCAAGCCATCCATCAATTTTAGTAACAAAAAGTGCTTTCTACTCTCTGCAGGAAGGTCAGCATGCAAAAAGTGCATTATAAAGCTATCAGGAGTTATAATAAAATCGGAGAGTAAGAGGAAATTCTTAAAAAATATATTCTATATTAGAAAATGTAATCTTCATATCCTTATGATCCTAAATGGAAAACAATTATCAAAAATGGTTTGATGTCAATTGCAAGAGTACCCAATAATATGCAAGAGTTTTATATTTATCGATGAGTCGTTAGCATCAGCTGCAAAATTATTCTACAAAAAATTTTTACAGAAAAATGTGCAATTCACTGGTAGTGACCAGTGAAGTTATATGACATAAATTATTATTATATACTTTAAGAGGCTATTTTCTGGCCATGCCGGGGATTTCAAGGTTTTTTTTAAATAATCTTAATGAAAAATAAGTAGAAAAATCATTAAAAGGGAATACTTGCTGTTTTAGATCGATTAGGAGAAATGATCGCAATAAAATGGCGCAAGATAAAGTAGAAAAAAGTTTAGTTTTACTAACTCACAGCGACATTGTGTCACAAGTTAGTGATGGCCAAATTACAAAAATTAAATTTTTAAATGCTGTAATTTGTGTTTTTCCCCGATTTGACTTCCAGCGGTCAGCTGTTTGCAGATTTTATAAAAGACAGTTGTGAATAAAAAAATTCTTCCAAGTTCTTCCAAGGCAAAAAAAAAAAAATTGTTCCCCACAACCTGTAAGAAAGTGTGGTTGAATCATTGGAATAAATGTATCAAACTTCACCTAAACAATACAAATTTTCTTAAAAAAGTTGTAGTTTGATGTATTAGTTTGGGAATTAAATAAAAAATTTGCTAAAAGGAACTCATTAATTAACGTTTAGAAATAAAAAATGCTTTTATTTTTGTTAAAAATTGTAAATAAAACATATTATTACAACATAAGTCCTTATCGGAATAAAATAATTAAATATCTTGATGTCACATGGTAAAATAGTTTATTTTTTACCACCTTTGTTACAAGAATATAATACGTTCTCTATGTCATAGATTTCAAATTTCTAATTTCATTTTAGTTATAATATTTTGAAAGGCTGTCACTCAAGTGGTTTCAACTGAACTATAATTCTTATTAAATTGATATAGAGCTCCCAGAATTACAACTTCCCAGTTTGTAATTATAACTTTTCTTTAATACCTGTCTGTCAGCTACAAATTTTCCCTTAGTCTCTGAAATTGATTTTCTTTCATTATAATTTTAGAAAATATAGAAACCATTTTACTATTAACTTCAATTAGAAATGATTTAAGAAACTGAAATATGACAATTATTAAAATTCTGATTACAAAAATTTTACCATACAATTTTATTGTATATCGTTTCCTATCCTCAAAGTATTAAAATTTAAAATTTACTGTTGTTTTTGTTATGACTGTCTTTATCATCATTAATTTAAATTATTTAAGCCAATTATTTAGATACTAACCTTTGTAGGCTATTTTAATCAATACTAGATTCTAATGGGTCTGAATATTGTTTTTTTAATATTTCAAAGATTTTCTTATGGAACTATTGTTATGATTTTCATTTTTTCAAAGAAATATCCTACATGAATCTATTTTACATAAATTTTATCATAAATATATTTTCAGTTTATTTTTTAATTAAACTACGTATTTCTTTAGCATTTTATTAAAAAAAACAGCTTCAAAGTTATCCAATGAGTTTGTTAAATTATTTATTTCAGTTTCCCTAATATAAACCAACACAAATGATACAAGGTTATCCATGTTTATTTGAGTAAATATTTCATAATTTTTAAAATTTTTAACAATTTTATAATTTTTTGTTCGTTTTAAAAACATTCTTTTAATTGCTTTAATTATAAACAACCAAATAACAAAAATTTATTGTATAGGAATGGTCTTCTTTATTTTTTCTAATAAACTGTTTTTCTTAAAGAAAACGTGAAGACTGTCAAAATCGTTAATATAAAATATATCAAGAGCTTTCCTTAAAATCTTATATACTTAAAAATTAATAGAGAGTATAAACAAAATGGCTGATGCAAGTAGGTTTTGTTTCTTCAATTTTATTTTTAATCTATTTTAAGGTTTGTGTTGTACTAATTGACTGGTAAACTTATTTTGGAAATAAATATAAACCCAAGCTCTTAATATTGTTTATCATTTTTACCAAAAAAACTCAAGCTTTTAGATAAAGTAAACGTAAAATTAAAATTTTCAAATCAGAAAACTTTCCACAAATTGTTATAGAGTAAAGATAAAAAGCTACTTTAATACAAATACTTCATTTAAGGCACTTTAGTATCATTTTTACAAATATTTTTTATATTATGTTGCCAATACCTTTTAGCATATTCCGTTATGATTTAAACATCAGCCATTATTTGCATGATATAAGCAAATACAAACATCGATTCAGTTACTTAGTCCAAATACTTTGATTAATAATCATACTTTGTTTAGCATTTTTAATAATCAAAATTTTCATAATAGGGACTCAAATTTTTGAGAAAATCGCCCTTATTGATGTTGGATTCTGTCAATAAGGCTCAGTTGGATAAGCCATTACAATCTGCTTAGTGCACTTTTATGCATAAAAGTATTTAAAAACTGATAAGTCATAATACACATTTTAGAGAGGATATACCTTAATGTATGCCTAGGTCTTTACAGAACTATTAACAATAAAAAAGCAAACTGGAAAAAGTAAGTTGCGCACTACCTTAACTGAATTACTTCCTCCACGACCTCATTTATGTTGGTACTTCCTTTTTTTAATAATAGTCTCATAAATAGATGCATATTTCGTTCGCAGGCACATTCATGCTAGGCAGATACCTTTGAAGACCCTTAACAATATCAATTAAAACACTGCTCCACCCAATATAATTGAACTTGGCAGGACCTCTAGTAGCCATAAGCTTTGCTCTATATTTTGGTCAGAACAAGAGTTCAAGTTTCGGATGCCACCGAGCTTTATCTAAAAATATAGCAAAGTTAAGCTGTTTCTAGGTAAAGTACCCATGACTTTTTTAATTTTGTATAGAATTAGGAGGTAGTTAAATTTTAAATAAGATTAGGGTTCATTTTTTATGAGGGCAGTCTCAAAACCGCTTTTATTAAATATTAATTTAAGTTTAAATAAATTTAGTCATTTAAGAATACACTTAAGAATACACTTAAGAAAACACAAATTAAGTACTAAGCTAGATTGTAGTATTTGAAAATATTCTACATATAAGAGCCAAGTAGAATTATGTTTAATCTAGTAATTAGTCAAACTGCAATAATTGCAATGTTTATGTAAATAAAACTAATTGTAAGTCTGGTCTGAATAATTCGACCAAGGAGGGTATATATAACTCATCTATAATCCCTCTACCAATGTTTGAACGAACAAAATGACCTCCGAAAAAGTCAGAATCTTAGCTCCGTTGCATATAATTTTATCGTATAGTTTTACTGATATCTGTTAAACACAGTCAGTCTGTCACTTCAGTATACTTTTATGTTAAAATTTCATAAAGCCTAGAGCCTTAACTATATACCTAAGGTACAAAAATTCAAATTTGATATTAATCTTATTTTGCATAAAAAATGACATAAAACGTGAAATGATTTCGTGTAAATTGCTTATTGCTAGCCTTAAAAAATTAATTTTATTTATTTAAAAATTTAACATAAAGATTTTCTCAAGAATAAATGTAAGAAATGAAATTATTTATTTACTTCTGCCCAACTTAAATTTCAGGCTATTAGAAAAAATCCTATTAAGGCGTGCCATTAAATAATCCTAACTTAAATTAATCAAGATTATATCTTCGTTTACTGTAGATCTTTATTATTTTATATAATATGAAATAATTTGTTTAAAAATACACTTAATTTATTTTTTATTTATTAAAGGACCTAGTTTCCTTAATTGGTCAGAGAAATTACAATTTATCATGATTAATTTTAATAATTAACTAATCAAATTTTTAGTTATTTTAATTACAAGAAAATAACTTTAAAGTCATTTTCTTTTAATTTTTTGATTGTTGTAGCCGTGATTGAAAAACGCTCACAGTTTTAAAATCAATATTTTCCTACTAAAATGATTCCCTTGATAGTATTTCCCATTTTGTATGCATTCATATATACAAAATGGAACTTGCATCTTAAAGAATAAATACTACAACCCTAATAGAATTTTAAGCACCAAATTTGAATATTTTACTATTCTACTAAATGTAAATTACTTTCAGTAGAATGAAAATGAATCCTTTATATCAATCAATATCAAAATATCTTTGCTTTTTTTTATTAAATAATTCTACAATCATATAAAATTTTAGCAAAAATTAATGAATTTTTTGTAACTTTTATTATGCAAATGTTAAAGAAATCCTTATTTTTCTTGGATTTTTTTCTGTCTCCTAATTTCCATAAAAAATTATGACATCGCAGGTGTAAATGAGGTCACGTAATTTTCTTTTTAATCTCATATATTTTATCATCAGACTAACTAAGCAAAATTAGAATAAAAATATTCATAATTAAATATAAAATATGATTGTGTTTATGAGATTTTAATATCCTTTTACATTGAAAGATAAGTTGAAAATGAAAATTTAAATTTTATGCAAGGGCTTGAAAATAATTAAACTGAACTATTATGCACCGTAAATTTATCTTGAAAATTTTAGTGAGGCTAATCTCATTTATGACTGTTAACTAGTTTTGTTTGTTAAACAATAATTTAATTACATTTCAATCAAACACCTTTTAAATTCTGTTAAGAAAAATTTTATATCAGAAAATTGTTTTTAAGATGAATGTTTTTATTATGTATGGTAAAACTCGTAAAATTTCTTCAAAATATGCCTGAAACGAAATAGTCCCTTATTTTAGTTAAAATGAATTTATAATTTAAGGGGGTCTTCTGGTTTAGACGCTCAAATTTTGGGTGTTCTTTCGGACGCCATAAAAAAGAATCAATAAATATTTTTAGCTACATTTTTTTTATTGTTTGTTTACTAAAAAAAAATCACAATTGATAATACTGCAGGCTTTCAAAATGGGAGCTCTTGAAAAAAGGTTGTGCCCTGATGTGCACGATTTCAGCCCTCCCAGTAATCTGAAGGAGTAATCTGAGGAGTAAAATTTTTTTCGCGAAATTGTGACTGTTTGAATCCAAGAGAGGTGTTTTTTACAACTTTTCTTACTTTTCCAAATTTTTTTAAAATAGTAAACATTTAAATTTTTGATAATCCTAGTTCATGCGATAGAGAAATATATAGAAAGGACTCACACCAATTTTCAAGTGAAACGGTTCGGTGGAACTTGAGATATCATGCACATCGTTTCGAAAAATTAGTTTCGAGAAAAACGCCTTCAAAGTTTCGGATAAAGTTAGGCACAGTATGAGCCATACGGCACTAAAACAGCTATATCTCCAAGAATAATTTGAATTTTGAAAAATCCTTTAAGGAGTATTTTCTTAAAGGCTTATGCATTGAAAATATTCAAAAAAAAAATCGATTTTTTCAAATTTCTAGATCAGAATACCCTCTTAAATAGAATCGATAGAATTTTTTGAAATTGTTTATTATTGGAAAAGTAATCATACTGAAATCTTCAACTGGTCATTTTGGCACATAGCACATTAGAATCCTTAGTTTTATAACTTTTTTATAGTAAATGTTCTATTTAATCATATTTTTATATAATGTCCTTCATATACAAATATATGTGGCACTAGCGGAGCTCTCTTAGAATCCTGTTAGATATAGAAATTTGACTTTGACTTCGAAAAGTGGTTATATTCCCTCTGTTCTTTACAATTTTTAATGGAATTTGAAAAATTTGTTAGTATAAATGATATTTATATGCCATGCGCTATTAAAAGCCTGAATGTCTAATATATTCACATATCTGCATCTTTTATGTGATTCTTTTTAACAAGATAAATAGCATAACTAAAAGAAAATCATGCTTCATTTAAAATGAATGATTTTACTGACAAACAATTTCTCTTTTTATACCATTCCATGTTTGGCTTTCGTTTTAATCTGATTTTCTTATAATATGGATCACTTTTATCTTTCAATGTTTATTTACCGTAACCAATAAATTCGAATTTTCTTGGTTTAATTGTAACTACAGTAAGTTTTGAAAATAACCGTTCAAAAAATAGTTTAATGCAAAATAAAATTAAACTTGTTTAATATTTGCTCAATAAAAAAATGAAGAGCTAAATTATATTCACGAGAATCTTTATTTGTTGTATTTTTCTAATTCAAGGTCAATTTATATATCTTTATAATGAAACCAACTGAATATCCTTCTTTTGATTAATTTAAATAAAATTTTTGATTTATAAAATTTTTTTAAAAAATAATTAAATTTAGCTTTTTTGATAGACATTTTTAAGGCAATACAAAAAAGATTTTTCTTGTTTGTTTGAAATAGTCTTTAATCTATTAATTAAAATCAAACTTATTTTTTCTTTCTGATTGTGGACAATGCTAGAAATGCCTAAATCTATAATGCTTTTAATGAAAGTCAATGTAATATCCTTTTTCTAATTTCATAAAAGAAATTATTTGATTAATAAAAACTTTATTTATCTAAAAATACAAAGCTTACTGTAAAATTAGAAAAGTTTTACTTAATTTAAAAATAATTACAAAAGAAAGTACCAATATGCCTAACAAACGACAGCCAAACTTTGAACTTTGAAGTTAGAACTTTGAAGTTTGGACGTCCAAACTTAAAGGTTTAATCTGAGGAAAAGTTAAACGTGGTTAATGGCTATGAAACATAAATTTTGCTTGAACCGAGCTTAAGGTGATATATGATATTAAATTCGAGTTAAACTGTGAAGTTAGGCGTAAGTTTTTCAATAAATTATTTGTTCGATCAAAAAGGGTTCCGTAAGTTAATTTTATTTTTCTAAGGAGGGTACTATTATTTCATAAACAAGCTCCATGTAAAGTCTGCTGTTTTCTGTATTTGCAGCTGCTTAAAGCTGATATACAATTTAACCGGTTAACCAGATCTTTCTAGTAAAATCCTATGATTCTGAAAACATTACGCAATAAGTAAGCTTGTGCTTCTCCCTAGTTTTTATTAAATATTGCGTAACTTTTAGAAATTCACTGTACTTCAACTAAAAACCTAGCCATACAAACAAAATAAAATAGTTCTAGAGGACCAGAAAGGTGAACAAATCAGAATTAATTACAAATCATAGTAATAAAATTAAACAAATACCTACACTTTTCCATTGAAACGCATTGTTTATAGTTATGAAAATGATAATTGACGTTCAACGTTATTTAGTCAGTGGTGCTGAAAAGTTTGTGAAATATATTTCTAGTTTAATTAAATTAGAAAAGCTCAATTCAAAGAACTGAATTCTTTGTCTGTTTGATTAAGGTTTAAGCAAGCATTGGTGGTTAGCTAGTCAAATTTTATTATTATTGTGTGCCCTTACTGTAAATAGTAGTCTAATTGGCTAGTAAACGTTGGCTGTCAGATATTGGTATTAGATTACTCAATTATATAAAAACGTTATTCCTCCAATTAATTAAAAAATCCGAAATTAAAATGTTAATTCATCAAAAAGGCATAAATAAAAAGTTGTAATCAAATGAAAAATTGTAGGTTTTTAAACTACAGTCCAAAAAAAAAAAGAACAGTATTAAATTGAAAACAACAAATTTAAAAAAATTTAAATGAAAGCAATTAAAAATTGAAGGCTAAGCAAAATCAATATCATCATTAGTTCAATAATGATATTATATACGTTTGCTAAAATCCTTTGATGAGGATAGGAAATTTTACGTTTAATTAAGTCAATTGTATGGGGCTTATGAACAAAAAGACTCATTTACGTTATTTAATTTATCCTTTAACCCCCACTATTGATAATAAAATCAGAAAACAAATCAAAATATATACTGTACACAATCAATTGCCTTTACTCAATATATTATATTAATCCTATAAAGGATTTTATCCGTGTAGAGGTCAAAATTATATCATGCACGAGTTATGTTGGTCATGGTAACAAATGGAGATTAATAATACTTGAATGATTTCATGAAAGAATTTTGAATTCAAGCTTGATATTAATTTAAGGATATGCTCATTTTTAGAAATTTCATAGTACAATATTTTGATTTTTTCGTTAAGCAGCACCAATAAATTTCTTATAACAAATAGCTCAATATGAATTATTTAATTTGGAATTTTTTTGTTCAATCAGAAAGTAAATATGAGTTTAACTAAGCTTTAATTTTGTTGCTTTTTTTTAATTTATCTTTAGCTATTTTAGGTGTTATGTCTTTTAAAAAAACTCGTTGAAGCCTTTAATTTCTTAAAAATTTTCCACGTAAAGTTTTTATAGTTCAGGGTTAGAATTTTGAAGAATCAATTTTTTCTTATTTCAAATTGAATAATGGAATAGATCTGAAATATTTACGGAAAATTTTAAGTCAATCAGAGTAAAATCTTTAAGATAGAAGAGCTTTGGTAAGTTTTGTCCATTGGCCTAATATCCACAGGCTTTCCCCAAAACTCTATTTTTGAAGCCGGTTGACAGTGATTATTAAAAATGAGTGATCAGTTTTTATCAAATTTTGTATATCTTTTGGTATACAATTTACTATCGCTTGAACGACGGATTTGCTTTATATCACATTGAATTTTACAATATTTTATATTAAAAAGTTTAAATTTCATATTTTACTAACTGTTTGAAATTAGAAAAAATATGCCTTTTTAGCGTAACCATCATTATTCCAATCGCTTAAGGCATTTGAAAGGTTAAAGGTGTCAGTTGACTCGGTTGTTTTAAGATGTTATACATATAAATAAAAAAAGTTTAAATAGCGAACCTTGAATCCCCACTTTAAGAAGTTTGTATGTTTATACTTCTATATGCTTCAAAGTTATTATAAAAACTACATTTGTACGAAAAAAGAGGACAAATTTAATAAAATTATACTGTAACATAATTAAACATATTTAAAAAATCCAAAGCTAAAACCCAGAAAATTCAGTTTTAAGCAAATTTTTGTTCAAAGCTCTGTTAATATTGCAACATTCAGGGCACAGACAAGCGATTTGTCAAACAATAAAACTAACAAAAGAAGTTAAAGAAATCGGGTTTTTCGGGTATGTATTCCTTTAGAAATAAACTTTTCTTGAACGAGTATCTTTAGTAAATAATTTTTAGAAGCTTTATATCTAGTCCTTCAACTTTAAATTTAATTATATTTCATAGAATTTTAAAAAAAAATCTTTTCTTGTTTAAAAACTAAAAACTTTTAAAAAATTAAAATTTTTGATAAAATATCAAACTAAGCGAAGCCCATAGATAAAATTTTAAGCGCACTTTGTAGTGAATTAGGTAACTAGAGTCTTTAAAAATAGTTTTTTTTATTTATTTTAAAAATTTAAAATTAAAAAATATTATAAGCTGCTTAAGAAAATATTTTTTTATTTTTCAATTCCCATTGCCTTAGCCTTTAATTTTCCACTTTAAAAAGTCATTCTTTTTACTTCCTTGGGAATCAAAATTTTTTTAAAAAACAGCAAGAGTACCTGAAAAAGTTTTTATTGCTTTATTAATGCAAGAATTTTACTCATTGATATTGATAAAAAAAAATTGTAATAATGAAGACACTTAAGATACCTTTTTATTATATATTCAAAATCCCATATCTCATTAAAAATGGTATACCCAAGATATCTTCCACATAAAATTCTAAATGTTTATTTAATTCTTGTGGGAAAAATTTTATCTTCTTTTAAATTAATACATTGTATTTATTTTATATTTTATCTTTACCAAATGCTATCCCTTAAAGAATGACACACTAATTCCCTAGAGAAATATTTGTTTTTATATTCAATGAAATAGATTTTGGTTAAAAAGGTTTATTTTTAAATTTACTTTTTAAAATTTATTATGACTTTTTATTTGTACTAGTTGAAAGGTATTTCAGTGAATAAATGCGTTTATACAATTGTAAAGTAATTATATCCTTTTTACAATTACTTATTATTGTTCTTAGCGTTAGTTTTCTTTTCTTGTTGTTCATTCTATTTTCAGTGCTATTTTTCGTTTTTTGATGTTAATTCTTTTTTATTATTGCTTATTTTGGCTTTGAGTGTTATTTTTTTACTTCTGCAAAAAGAAAAGTAAACTACTACCAGAAGCAATATAAAAAAGAAAATAACAGAAAAAAACCATAACTAACGCTAAAAATTGCAATGAGCAATAATATAAAATAAATAATTTAAAAAGTGAGCCTTCAAAAATAGTTTTAACAAATTACTGAACTAAGGGCTAAAAAAACGTGGCTGACGTACGTAAAAGTGAATAATTGATAACTTAATCTAAAAAGAGCGTTACAAAGCTGCAGGTAGGATATGTAAAATTTTACACTAGGCCCTCAAAATGTCCTTGTTCTCATCCATACTTGCTAAAGAAAACAAAAATTCTATGTTGACTAATTTTCAAGTGTGGCTAGCAGATACCATTAAAAAATTTTAGGCGTTCATACGTTTTCGTTAGTTTTTAATTTCTTGAGGAACAAACATAGGCACAGTTTGCCAGGTATCGTATATGAAGCCGTAGCCAGCTTGCTTAGCGTTGGAGTCGAGGGTTAGTTTTTACTCAACACTTGGTGAGTTTTGCTACTAAAATGATAATAAGACGAGTGTCATGCTCAAAATGAAGGATTTCAAAGAGAATATTAAAAAATATGAAAAAAATGTTGAGCCCCTTTGCATATCCTTTTTGCTGCTCGGCTGACTTTGATGCTCTCTAGTTAACTTGTGCATAAAATACCTTTAATATTCTTACTATATACAATCAAAATATTTCCAAATTTCTTCTCTATTAAAAATTTTCTGAATCAAATTTTATTGCACCTCACCTGCACTCTCAAACTTTAAGCCTTAAGTGATTGCTTGGTTTTCATTTAAAAAGAAAAAAAATTAACGTGTTTTCAATAAAATTAATGTGCTCTCCATTTTGATGGATATGAGAATTTCTTCTCAGGATACTCATATGAAATTTTAATTTTCCCTTAGAACTTTTTTTTAGCCAACCTAATGAATCCAATTAAAGCAATCGTTGAAATTTTCTTGTATGCTGTTATTAAAATATATTGTTAATTATACTTTATGGCTTTTTTTAAAATTTTTTTTATTGTTGATGATGACTCAGGGAAGTGGATGGCTAGTAAAATTGAGTATGGGAGCTTAGACGATTGTAAGTAAAAAATCAAAATCATTTGTCGCTTTGGAGAGTTACAGACTTAATAATTTCATTTATAAACTACAAAAAAGTTACTTTGAAAAAAAGTCAAAAACTAAATTTTTTTTCTGATTACTACAAAAAACATACAAAAATTCGTGTCTCGAGACAAGAGAAATTTTGTCAAAAATTTTCTACAGCCATATTTTTGGCCTAACTTTGTTACTTTTATAACCTCACACTTCGAATACTTTACAAAACTGCTTGCTTTGACATATGATACGTGGCCTTAAAACTTTCGACACTTTAATTACAAAAATGTATTATGAATTATCCGTTGAATAATGACACTCAAATTGATTTAAATATGCCAGGATTCAAAAGAAAGTTTTGTGAATTTTGTGTTAACGACTATTCGTTATTTTTTAAATATACCTATGTTCCATATCTCTACTGTATTTTTCTTCATTATTTATATAAATAATTTTCTTGTAATTCCAGATTTCAAGCGATATTCGGACAATGACATCAGAAGTAACCAAAGAATTAGGATTAGAAAAGAAATGTCAAAAACGACCGAGTCGTCCTCGTTTACTGAGATTGACTGATGTTTCTTTGCCAACCAAAAATAGGAAAAAAGCTAAAATCAAGGTAATAAGTTTTATATGAACAAAAGTGTTACCAATAAATATTTTACATTGTATAAGCGAAATATGAAGATTTTATTTGATTGCAAGACTTTTTATTGCTCAATTGAAGGTAAATTTTTAATAAATTCCTCAGACCACTTCCCAGTAAATATTATAATCAATTCATGCTCCGATTTAAGACAAAATGATCCACACATTTTTAGTTTTTGAATCCATGAAAGTACTGTCTCAGATATCAAAATGGATTAACGTCATGCGAAACCAAAACAGTTATACAGACTTCAATAAAATTGATACTTTTGACATTTATTTTAAACTGAGATAAGCTACAGACTTTAAAATTTGTGAAACTAACTGTTAAATAAAAAATATCTCCAAATCTAATATTCACCTATTCTATAAATTTTTGTCTAGTATTTTTAGGAGTTTGAAAATTGTAAAAACAATAATTTTAAAGAAATCAGACAGCTTTTGAAATATTATTCGACAAAAGTTTATTTTCACCTTTTAAAATCTAATTATTTGATTTAAGGTTATTTACTAAAAATTTCCCAGATTTTAATATATTTTGCAAAATAATTTCAGTGTAAATTTTTATTTTAGAAGCCTTTTTCTTTACTTAACTTTCTTTACTTCTTTAAATATGTTTTTTACTTCGAAAATTAAAAAAAAACTTCTTAAAGCTATCACAAGACGTTTTATTTCCAAAAAAATAATCTCTCTTTGACTTTTTATCATTTTAAAGGTTCCAAATTTCATCTTGCAATTAATATCCTTTTAGAGGTTGTCTAGACAAACTTTCAATTCAATTCAAAAATTTTTTGTGCCGTTTATTTTCCTCTTTTTGATTTAATTTTTTTTTTAATTTTCTCTTCTTTCTCTTACAAAAGAGTTTTCTTAATATTTTGTTCACTTGATGAAAACAATCTCCAAATATTATTTATACATCATATTTAATTTGTCTGATTAAACTTTTTAACAACGTGCTAAGAATTTTCAAATTAAATATTGATTGGATTTTTCCTTCCAGTAATGTTAATTTTTTTCTTCAACTTGTTTGAAAAGTAAAATAAGTGCCTTAGGCAAATTAAAGGGATAAAAGTGATGTAGTTAGAGGCAACTAATTATAAGCATTATAGAATCAGTTTTAGTATTTGATTGCTCTAGGAAGCAAATATAAAATTTCAAAAGATTTGGTATCGTATTTTTTGGATGCCGATAATTACAGACTTTTAAAATGTTGTTTTGCTAAAAGCATATTTAAAGTTTTAAACTATGAAAAATGAACAAGAATTAAGGGCAATTAATTATCATTAAAAGGAAGAGTTTTTTCTTAATAGACTTGAAATTTCAGCATAAAATTTTAAATATGTTGTACAATAGGAAAATTTAATAAAATAGTTGAAAAGTCCCCACTATCCCCACTCTGATACCCACAAAAGACCCACAAAATATTAGGCACAAATGAAAAAGTCTTCATTAAAACTGAGGAATGATTTAAGGCCTATGTAGAAAATTTAATTATCTTAAAAGTTTTAAAGGGTGATTACCAAATATTTACATTTTTTTCAGGTCTTCAATCAAATTTCCTAAAGTCAGTAAGCTATTTTTTCATAAAACTACTACAAAACATGGGAATATTGTCTATCAACTACATAAAATATGTAGAATATCTGTATATTTTTAAATTAGGCGAAAATCCTTAAGGTAAATGATAGTGATCGTTTAATTGAACTATTGTACAGCTTTTAAAGTTTTTAAATTGATTCAATTAAGATTATAAGGTCAACATAAAAAATTAAGGGTTTTAAAATTGTTTTAGCTAATCATATAAATAAAATATTCAAGGCACAGGGAGTTTAATAAAAATAATTCACTGAAATAGGGATTTTATTTGTTTTAAATTTTTTTTATTATTTTTGTATTTCCTATAGGATAAAAATTTCAATCACTTTTCTGACACACCAAACTATCTGTCCAGAAGTATTGTATCATGTTTTATAAGACAAAAAAAAGATGAAAAATGTGTCTAGACAAACTTTATGTAAAGAATTTCATAACATTCCAAAATTTAACTTCAAGGAATTTACATTAGAAATGTGCTGAATATTATGCCACATAAAACTAATATTTTTGTAAAACATTAAAGCTTTTTAGGTGTAGTGATTTAATTAGTAGATAAAAGGAAGAAAGTAGAAAAAATTTAATTCACAAAAAAGCAGAAAAAGTAACAAAAAAGCTCGTGGAAGCAAAATTCATACAAAAAAGAGTTAGACCTCCACATTTTGTGTTTTACTCAATGAAATTGATTTCTAATCTGGATCTGCTTTTGTATCAAAAACAAAAATTGTGAAAACTCTATTGGAATTGATATTGATCCCTAAAGAAGCAAGCAGACCGATTTTCAAAGATGTGCTTAGGTAAATATTAAATAGGAGTCAATAATGTATTACATTAAACACATGGCCAAAGTATTTTTTTAAGACAAAATGTTCATTTATTGTTTCATTCCTAGCAAAAATGTCAAGTACAGAATAAAAAAGATTAGTGTAGTCAAAAATTTAGACTATAAGTTCCATATTTTTTCACATTTTATGGTGTTAGTTTAGTTCCTTTCAATTATTATTTTTATAGGATAGGGTAAACAATAAGAGATTTTTTTAGGAAGTTAAAAAAGACAACTTCTTCTATCCTTTGTGGTGTCGTGAAGATTAACATATTTTCTCCTCCTTTAATTGCCTCTGGGAAAATGGAGAAAGCTTCCGGGAGATTGTGGCAATTACACTGAACTCGTGGTTTAATTACTATTCTAGACATGATACTGGAGGGAACAATAGTTTTACAAACTGTATTCTATATTACAGCTCAAGAAAGATGTGCTTTCTTTCGTAATTCACCAATTCTATACAATTCTTTTATATATGTGCATGGGGCATATATAATAAAAGCATTCTTGAAACCATTTCAAAAAAAGATCGAAATTTCATTGCACTTCAATTGAGTTTGAAAGTAAATATGATTACCAATAATATTTTGCCTTACGCTGATAAAAACTTAAAAAAGATACTTGATAGATGAGTTGGAATAATCATGGTTCTAAACCATCAATTTTTTACAAGTCCTGTTCACAAAAAATATTAAACTGAGAATATTTCATTTTTATTTTTAGGTTAAAGAAAGAACATCATCAAACAACCGTGAACGTATTTATGATGATCCTGCTTATACAGATGATATAAGTCATTTAGCAATTCCACTTAATCGTGGAAGTGATCCAAATAAATCTAATAATAATCGAAAATTTCTTTTCAAAAAGAAGAATACATCAAAACTACGTGATAGCTCAAGTAGCTCTGATAATATGCCACCAGATCCTGGAAAAATGAAACGTGGTTTCAGTTTAGAAAGATCAAATACATTAGATCAAAGTCCACAAAATCGTCAATCAAAACGTGATCATTTGGCTAAACAAAAAAGAAACTTAAGTTTAGATACCGCATTATTAGTGCAACAGGATAAATCAATTGAAGATAATGATAAAGAATTAAAAATTAAATCAAAATCAATACAAAGACAAAATGCTTCTGATTTATGGGGTTCATGTATTATTCCAAATACAGAATCAATACAAACAAATGAAATTGATACTGATTATTATTTAGAAAAAGATAAATCAAAATTAGAATTGGGAAAACGTTTTCTAAAAGGTGAAATTGGAATAAAAAGTTTTAATTATTATTTATTAAAAGAAGGTCTTAAGACAACCAAGAAAATTGTTGAAAAACAAACTGAACCTGAAATAAAACTTTATCGTTCAAAAAGTGATGAAAATATTTATGAAGAAATATTTTATTCAACTAATAAATATAAAAAGGGTTCTGAAAAATATTCTAGTTATCCTGATTGTGAATTATGTTTACAGCAATGCCAAAGTGATGATTGTGAATATTGTTTACACGAATTAAATGAACGAAAATATTTAGAATTAAATCGTAATTTAAAGGAACATATAAGTATATCAACAAAGGATAAAATATCATCAGGTACACATGTGTTACAATTTCATTCATATAATCCTAATAATCCTGAAATAATTAAAGTTGAAACTACACCAGTAACATTTACTAGTGATTATAATCCAATATATCAATTAAATCCTGATTATCAAGTTGATAATTCATTAAATATAAATACAAAACATATTAATAGAAAATCATCATCATCAAATGATTCATTATATCCACGGCATTCAATTCAAGATGGACATGAAAGGACATCATATACAACATTATATCCTAGAAATGGTTCTATAAATGAACCAAAAATTTATAAAAGTGATTCAAAAGCATCAATTTTTAGTGAACATTCAATACATAGTGAAAATTCAAATAGAAATTATAATTTTTGTGGTACTGGTATAGATGAAATTAGTGATTCAAGTCTAGGTGATTCATTGCATTCATATTCAATACAACGTCGTTATTATGGTAGCTCTGAAAGTTGCCGATTTGCATCTGAATGCCGTCGTTGTAGTATTGATGGTGGTGAAAAATGTAGTTTTTCAGATACTTGCCATTATGAATGTAAAAATTGTGATTGTTCTTCTAGCTATTTTTCATCTGATTTTGATGATATAAATTATACAAAAAATGATAATAGATTACAAACAGGACAACAAAGAAAATATGAATATTATAATGATACAGCTGAAGTTAAACAAAATAAATATGCTCAAGATTTTATCAGACATGTAAATGATGTTAAACGTAGTATTTATCAGTCTGAGGTTAAAGGATCAAAGGGAAAAATATATGATTTATATTCAAAACAACTGGAACATGATAAATCGATAAAAACATTTCAAACTAATACAAAAATGTCCAATTGCCAAATAACACAAAATTGTAATAGTCAATATCAAAATAAAATAAAAATAAATGATATCAATCAACATCAACAAATGAAAAAAAATAATAACATATCTGAATGTAAAACATTTTCTACACATTTAATAAAAAATAATTCTAAAAAGGAAACATCACCAAACAATTATACAAAAGAATCAATTTCAGTAATAAATCAAGAAAATATACGAAAAACTGGAGCAATACCAAAATCAACGACACATTTACCAATAAAAAAACATAATAAAAATAATGTTTTTGATCATTTATCTAATTCAAGATATAATTACAGAAATATAAGTAAAGAAAATGAACAAAATTTTAAATATTCTGATGATATAAATAATCCTAGTATTACTAAAATATTATCCATGGCTGAAGTAACTAAACAAAATTCAGGATTAAAAGAAATATCTAATTGTAAAGATGAAAAATCTTCTAATCAAGAAGTTATTAGTTTAAATGATACAAAAAATTTCCAAGAAATATATAAACAACAACAAATAACATCCGGAATTAATGATGATATGAAAATTGACTCTCTAAGAAAATTATCTAAAAATGATAAATCAAATTTTGAAAATGAAATCTGTACAGAAAATATTAACAATAGTCCAAAGGTAAGATTTTTTGGATATAACAAAAATGTTTTTTAAGTTTTTTCATTATTATTTACCTCACGAAAATGATTTTGGTAAAAACAAAAATGAAAATTTGAAATATGTACTATCTAAAAGAAGTCCTTGTTGTCTGAATAGTCTATAGCCTTGGTAATATTATTTAATTTGATTAATTTGAATTAGTAATCCAATCGAATTATATGGCGTAACAACAACATCAAAAAAAAAAAAAATAACCCGTGCTAAGAATATCTGAATAAAATGCCAAGAATCAAGCTGAGATATTTTGAAATGAGATGAAATTTTTTGGAAACTTCATGAAGTCGATAAAAGAAAAATTTTTTTTTCATCAAAAATAAAAAACCCTTAATGTATTAAATTGACAATTTTAATACATATAACAGTATACATTTTATGTATATATATGGTATATATATATAGGTATACTTTGCATGAAATGTCAATCGATTTTGATTAAATTTAAGAGATGAATAGTTTCCGGTAGAATGTTACCACTTCATTTAGAATTTTCTATTTATTAAGTTTATATGGAAAGAAAATGATATAAATTTACTTTAATAGAGTTAACATGTATAAATTTTAGCTTTTGCTTAATTTATCAAGGATAAATCTTATTTATTTTTTACAAATTGATTTCAAGAAGGTTAATTTTACGCTTAGACTATATAAATTCTTTGGTATAATTTACGGAAAAGTCAGTTTCATTTGTTAGTTATGATAGCAAGCAATTTTTTTTGTTTTATATTTATTTTATCCTTTCTATTAATATGTTATCCACTTTAAGCGTTTCGTTTTTTTTATTAGTTTAAGAATGCCAGATATCTATAATTTTAGTTAGCCTTCATAAAATCACAAATCCAACAAACGTATCCAGAAATAGGCTAACCAAAATCAATAAGGCTTTATCGATTTGGCTACACAGGCAGGATAAATGAAAATGCTAACCAAATATAAAAAGAAGACCAAAATGTAACCGTGATTGTTTTATAAAAACTTTCTCTCTGAACATTTCTCGAAAACTGTTTTTATACAGACTTCTTTTCAAAGAAAAAAGATGTTTTTTATGATATTTGCCTCTTTTTTTGAGTTTTAGAAAGATTAATATCAAATGTAAAAATTAATATTGTTCAAAAGTATATCATAACTTTCTGCTTTAGATGAATTTATTCGCTAATCGTAGTTTTTCATTGCTTTCATATGTATTTAATTTTCAACTCTATGAAAATTATCCTTCAGAAAACCAAAAAGAAATTAAACGCTAGGCCACGTAGTGCTGTGCTGTTTAAAAACATAGATAGATTTATTTAAGCCGAAAAAATCAATTGTGGCATTTTCCATTAACAAGAGTTCTTATACTGGTACAATTTTTCGAGGCTACAATCCACAGAACACATTTATTTTTCATTGTGTGTGGTTTGTCTTTTTCTATAGTAAATTGATATTTTTAACATAAAATATCAAACTTTTTTTAAGTTCCTGTACGTTCGAATATTTGGATATTTTATTGTACATTTGTCATTCTTGTTAGTTTTCAAAGTAATTGATTAACAGAATATCATAAGCATCCAAATGAATACATGCAATTCTTAAGCTACCTGGGTTTTACTCCGACTGGTGATTTGGTGACTCTGTAGGCCCTCAAGGAAAATTTCATAATTAAAATTATTCGCCAAAAGGTGTAATATGTGATAAGTTTAATAATTTTATAGGCTAAGCTTATAAAACATAAAGAAATATAAATTTAAAAAGCATTAAAAAATTTTTGGCTAATTATCATACAATACTAAGGATTGATGGTTTTCAAACTTCAAAACAGTGCAATATTTGATTAGAAAGATACCCAAATACTTTAGAAATGATAAGAGTCAGTTAAGTGAAATTCTGTGCGTCTCTTGTCTGTATGAAAATATACATTTATCTTTAACTAAGCATGAGTCCTTAAGTTCAATGAAAACAAATTGATAAAAATTCACATTTCTTCTAAGTTTACATTTAAAAATTTTGAAACTTTAGAAATAAATGGAAAAGCCCAAAATAAGAAATTTTCCCAAGAATTAATAAACTTTAAAGCCTTTTTAACATTAAAACCAATTTGCTGGTACCAAAAAAAATAAAAATCTTAGTTAAACTTGAATTTTACAAACTTGGTATTTTGAAAAGAAAATCGATATATACATATTTTTTTAATTTTCACGGTCACTTTTAATGGAATAAATAAATCTTAAAAGAAATTTTCAACTTATTACTAGTGAAAAATCTTAAAATACTAAAAACTCTAATTGACAGCTTTGCTTTAACTGAAAATGAAAACGGTTTTAAATCCGCCTCCTCAACAAAAATCTCGAAATAAATTTTTTGCCATAATACGTTAAATTCCATGAATGGAAATCTATCATTTTAGTTGATTGAAACTGAATTAATTTATTTCTCACATTTCTAATCGCAATTCTTTGGTATTAAGTGAACCACGTTTACCTTTTGCAATCTAAATTTGTATTTGAAATGATTTAGTTTAGACTGGCCGCTAACCACATGACTTCATCAGTTTTTATATAGGAAAATTTTTTAATTTTTTATTTATAGTTCTTATTTTTTGTTCACTTTATTTAGTATGGAGCTACTTAATTTTTCATGAAATATCGCGTAGTTTTTTGGAAGAAAAGTAGTTGTCCAGTAGAATGTTACCGTTTGAAAGTTTCATTAAATCCCCCCCACTCACGTAACTTTTTTATATCCCATTATGATATTTTTTTTGCATGAGTTAACCGTTTTTAATGTTAATTTTTTTTAATGGCAATTTATGTAAATATTAACTTTGAAACTGGGTTTAAGGTGTTTGAACAATACTTTAAGAAAGTTATTTAAAATCTTGTATCATTAAGGTGGTGCCTAGATATTATTTTTGTGAACAACAAATTTTTATGCATTTGTTCATTAGCCTTCTGCTTTATTCCAGAATTTTTACCTTGCCGTCTTTGATATCTATATTTTTAAAAAGTGCTTCTTAAAAAGATTTTTCTTCGTGATGAGCTATGCCAAAAATTGAAGGACATTTTATTTAACTTTTTGTTTTTCTTAGCATTTATTTGATCATACTTTCAGTACTTCTTATTACTAATTTTTGTAATAAGAAAAATTCTAAACTAGTTTCTGAAATTTTTTTTCCTCATAGTAAATTTAAAAGGGGAAATTTCGTTAAAATGTGATCACAAGGGATAAGCTAGCGTTAGCTGGCTCTAAAAATATCATCATCAATAGTTCTTTCTTGACGAATAGTATTTTTTCTTTTCTTTTTATCATCTCAGTGAAAACTTTTAGATGAAACAATCCCCCCAAAATTATTGATAATTTTCAAAGCAGCATTTTCATTACTCCTTTTCCTCAAAAGTAAATGTAACATTAGCTTCTTGAAACTTTATTAGCTAAATAGCTAGGCCTTGCAATTTTTAGTTTATCTTTTCAAAAGAGCAAAGTTGACTGAATTCCTGACGTTAAAATAAACGAAAAACTAATTTTTAAATAATAAAACTTTAATAAATCTTATTCAATTCTTAAAAAATAAACTAATTATAAACCGTTCAAATTTTCTAATAAAATTAATTAAATCCTCAAATAGGAACACAAATTTTCTCTTTATAGACTCCTTTAATGTTATATAAGGAACTTTTCTTTGAAGAATTATATTAAGACTTAACTAAAATTCAGTAATTAGTATTCAGACTGAGTATTTATTTTATGAAGTTTTTGCTAAATATTTCACAGTTAATTTTTAGTGTAAATTAAAGTTAAGGTAGAATATTTGAACAAAACTTAATCCATCATAAGAACGTCCAAACGTTTTTGGTATTATTTAAATACTAGTTAAGAAAATGTATTGTTTAGATTTTTCATTTGTTTTCAACATTCTTTTTAAAGGATTTATAAACATCAAGTCCAACAAAAAATTATATTTTTCAGCTTATATAAACGGTTCAAAGATATTTTGGCTTGAAGTTTTCTATTTTTCGAAACAATATTAAATTTTACAAATTAAGCCAACTGCTTTGAATTTATGATAACTTTGACTTTAAGACTGCAATAAATAGTACCACAGAATATTTTCTCCAACCAAAAATGGATTTATTTATATACCCACTGTTAGAACAAGTAAACCAAAGAAAATTCTAATATTCACAGCATGGATAAGTCATTGAGTTTCTAGCAAAATTTGTTGAGCTCTGCCATGGTGGTTATTTGCGACATATGTTGCTTAACAAAAGAAAAAAGAACTTACTTCGTCTAGAGTTTATTTACACAAATTTCCTGCATATTTTCTTTACTTTAATGTTAATATATTTTTTAATACAAAACTTAAAAATGACTATAAAACTTTCTATTCGACAATGTACCACTGAAGTTTCCTTCTACTTTTCAAACTGTGTTGATTTATCAGAAGTAATCAATTTTTGTCTAACAATGTTATTTCCTTTGTAACGAATGCCCTATTGTTCCTTTGAAAATAATAATAAGAATTTAAAAAGATTGAAATTTTCAGTGTTTTTTAACTTTGTTCCCTTTTTTTAAAATGAATACCAAAAATTTTTCAACCATAATTAGTTTTTTCTGGGAAAGATAAGAAAATTCCAGTAAAATTAGCATTGTTCCTAAAATGTTTTGCCTTTTTTTAATTTAATTGCTTGAAACAAACTACAAAAAGTCACATTTTTCTTATTGTAAGACTTCTTGTTTTTAATTTTTTAATTCAAAATTAAAATTTCAAAATTCCTGTGATATTTCACAATTTTCTCTTTTATTTCAATTTCAAAGTCGATTTTTGGCGCTGAAATTATGCAAATATTTGTAAAGAAACTATAGGCAATACAAATAAACTGAAAAGTGCTATGGCTAAATTTTTCTTCAACTGAAAGAAGAACATCAACAGTACCAAAAAAATTAAGTTCCTAGACACTAAAAGAGAAAATACTCTATTGTGGGACTGGAATGGTTACTATTACCTTAACAAAAACCATCCGAGTGCATCAATTAATAAGATTAAAACAAGCTTTGAAATAAAAGGGCTAGACTCGGATGATCCAAATAATATTTTTATTTATTTGGATTTATAGAGCCAGCTTTGCATGTACAGTGAAGCACTTTACACGAATTTATACAGAAAAGAATGAACAAATACTGCCTTATCCAATTTTTTTAATCCTTAAATATAACTAACACTTTTTAGAAGGAAGAGGGTTATGAGTGTTAAAGGAAAGAGGGTTTTGTTGGTTAGAAGAAAGAGGGTTTTAGTGTTTTTTTACTATAAATTATTTTGCTTTGTTCCCTTTCGAAGTTCATCAAACCGTTAAAAGTTAATTTTTAAATCTTACAGTTTACATTGTTTATTTTTAATTAAATAAAATAATTGTCTGAAATTTTTTTTTCATTTTTATTTAACTTAATTTTATATGCAATTCAATACTTGATTCTATTAAAAAATTCAATTTGATTCGTGAAGTTATTATTAAAAATCTCATCAACATTAACAGCAAACAGTAAAGCTTATCCTTACTAAGCCTCTTTTTTTTAAAATCCTATAAAATTTCATTACACAATATTAGATGAAATCAATTCTCAGCCATCCCAATAGCTCTTAGCATTAAATAAATTCATTAAACATGCCAGTAAATCTACCATCTCCCAGCATCAAGGCTGTTTATGTTTTAGCTTAATGTTAAACAATTTCAATATTGCTTTTTTGTTTTTAATCTTCTGAAAAATTTAAATACTAAAATTTTAATTAAGATATTTTTGTTTGAATAATTCACAGCAAAAAGAAATTTTCGAAAATTCAAACAATATTCCACAAAATACAATCACAGAAGATGCAATATGGCAAATGGAAAAGAAATTAAATTCAATTAATCAAACATCACAACTATCAAAAATTCAGCCAAATCAGAGCACAATAATATCAACTGAAAAAGAAAAAATATTAACCACTAATAAAATATCAAAGTCAGGGACAATGGTTACTACAAATACTGAAAAAAATATTACATCAACTATAACAAAAAGTCCTCAATCGGATGTAACACCAGATGCAGTTACATCACCCCATTGGAGTGGATGCTGTAGGCGAGCTTTTACTGAGAAAACAAAAGTTTCTTCTGCACAAATAAAACAAAAATCAAATGAAGAGATTTTTAATAGCGTGGATACTAATTCTAAAGCGCAAGAACAGAGCCCACAAACAGCTGGTAATAATAGACGGCTGCTATCGGAGGAGAATAAAAAAACACGAAAACTTAACAGCAATGATAATACCTTAACATTATGGCGAACTAAGGTCGATTCAATCAGCTCAAGCTCCAATATCCAAAGAGTGGGTGAACTTGATGATGGAACTTTGGAGTCAGTTACTAATATTGAAACTAGCAGTCGTGATTCGGATGCCATCAGTGATACAAGTAACAGGTACACGATAATATAATTAATAAAATTTCTTTTAAATTTTATTGTAAATTTTATCCTTTTCGTATTAAGATGAATTGATTAAGATAAGAAACCTGTTGAAAGTTTCTTTTGTCTTCATATATATAAGATATCTTTTCAATTGAAATTTTTGTTGTTGTTAACTTTTGGATAATTATTTGAAATTTACGCGCCAAAAGTTGTTAGTGTGTAACAACTTTAATTTAAATAAGTGAAATATGAAATTGCATTGCTTGATAATGTTTGAGTGAATTTTTGTGAAAAGATTTTTTAAAATTTGAGTGTTATAAAATTAAATTTATTCACTAGCACTACAATTGATGTAAAAGGATTTTATCTGCGCCTTCTGGTACGTAAATTCAAATCAATGGAGAGAAAATTATATTAGAGTAGTTTTTGTTTTCGTTATAACAAAAGTGTTTACTGAAACCAACACGAAAATCGTATTTAAGCTTTAGTGATTTGTTTTGTTCGTTAATATTTTTCAACCTGTATCAGAGATATATTGAATTATTTTTTTGAATCCTCAAAATTGATAATAATATTGCATAATATTTTTTCTCCTTTATTTTTTGATAAGTTTGTAGTGTAATTATATTTGCTGAAACATCAAAATCCTCAAAAGTTTACTGAAATAAAATACTTAATTTACTTGAATCTAATGTGGGAAACATTTATCTAAAATCCTAAACTTAAAGTTTGAATGTAAAATTTGATTTCTCTTAAATAAACTCAGACATTATTATTCTTAGACATTTGATAAAGTTCTAGAACAATTCAATTTGGTTAACAAATCTCATGGTTGAAAGTTTTGGAGTATATTGTTTTTGTATTAAATAAGAACTTACCCAAGAGATTTTAATGGAAATTTTTATTCTTATTATTACTTTATAAAAAGGTCTGAAAGCTTTTAAGCCAATTAACTGACTTTTGCTCTTTTTCTGATAAACCACATAGAAAATTAAAATAATTTTCTTATACAAAACCCTACGTTTAATATTTAATAATCCTTTAATCCAAATCTACTAATTCCACTTTTTTGATATTTTACTAAATTTATTTATTAAAATTTTTTAAGATTATATTTTTAACGTACATCACAGACAAATTTTTCAGTGACTTAAAAACTCTAATTAAATTATGTGGTAAATCTTACTAGAAATGTTCACTCTTAATTGTGGTTTGGCTGCCACTGCCATCGCTGCCCATCATACTTCAACTCAGAGAAAAATTGATTAAAATGTCTTAAAATTTAACTAAAAAGAAAATGTTTATGAAAATCTTAGCGTAGTATAACCTATCAAGCCTCTTGATCCAATAAAGTTCTAAAATTCATTGCAGGTATTCACAGAAATTTTTAGTTGAAAGTTAAAAAAATTGTCTGCAAAGCATTTTTGAGATTTTCTTTTGCATGTCCAATAAATAAATTTAAGATTTTACTGGATCGATTTCAAAAAATAAAAAACCGTTCGTTAAATATTGTACTTTTTACAAGAAAATCTTCTTGCTTCATTTGATTATATTATTCCTTTCGTGAACAAAAGAGGAGTATAATTCATCTAATAAATTTAAAAATATTAAAGGTCACCTAACTAATAACAATTTCATAACCGGCTGGGTAAAAATATGTAAGTAATATCCAAATTAATTCTAAATCCAAAAATGCATGTTTCCTCGTTGAATATCTTTTAAAGACTGTTACAACATCATTGACTGATTGAGTCTATTTGCTTCATCTATTTATTGAACAAATGCAGTACTAGAGCTCATTATATTTTACTATGTAGCAGGATTGAAACAATTCCCACAACACTTTTCACCTTTATTACGTAGCTACACAGTAAACAGAAAAAATGAATAAAGGAAATGGATTAAAATAAAAATGTAAATTTAGGATAGTAAAAAAATTCCTAAAGATTTAAACTAAATGCTAAGATCATCAGAAAAGTCATGACTAGAATAAACTTGTTAGGAATATGAAATTTTCTAATTTTCCGACTTTCAAAGTCTATGACCAGCAAAACAGAAAAACAATTGAAGCCTAAAAGCTCTGATTTTGCATAAAAAACTTAAAAATAAATTGCTCAATTATTTATTCAAATAAATTACACACATTTACTAATTTAATTTTTATTCAAGCAAACATTTTTTCACTTGTATAAAAATAAAAGGCAACACTTTAGATAAAATACCGCTAAATAAACATTTTTAAAAGAAAAATTTGTCTTTTTGAGTGCTTTTAAAAAGCTATATTTTCAGCAAACTGCTTATACGAAAAATTAGAATTAATAAATTTTCTTCTTAAAATAATTTTTCTAAAATGTTTATAAATCTTTGAATATGAAAAAGAGAATATCAAACATAATGTCACTACTTTTTAGATAAATAGTAATCTACATATTTTCTCTATAGTTATTTAGAGCTTTATTTATATCCAACTATTAAACAAAACTTATCTTCCTTATTTGTATCTGAAAGATAGGTATAAAATAATTTTTAGTTTATTTTTAAAAATCATTTTGAGTACCAAACATTACAATCTCTCAACAGGAATCAACATTAAGCCCTATGTCCTCTTTCATGTATAACATAGTTAAAATTTTGTTCTTTTATTATTCACATAATATAAATATCCTTTTTTCGACCCGTTTCTAAACTACATAAAGTTGCACTCAGTATTATTTAGTTACATTGAACCACATAGAATGTAACTAAAAGTAGTAAAAGTTGATTCCATTTATATTCTAGGAATATAGGTTCGTAAATCATGAAACCAGGAAATGAAGGAAATAAAGTCCTTTGACTTAAAAGTATTTTTGTGCTATAAGGGATATTAAATTTACTATATACATAAATTGTTGAGGATTTAATTTGTAAGATCTTAATTTTCTGGTATCAAATCGAAAGCTGATTATATTTGTTGGAATGTAATTTGATTATAAATCCTTATAGATGGACAGAAATCTTAAAATTTTATTATTATCTCCTAAATTTGTTAATTTTTAAGAAAACTCAATATTCTTTGATGTAGTTTTACTTTCAGCTAAAAATTCAGTAAATTTTATTTGTATTTAGTTTGTAAAAAACTAAAAGGATATTTATAAATATTTTCATTTTCTAAAGAAATTTATTACTATTTTTCCCTGTTTTAAAAAAATCTAGCAGGAAGTTAAATTGCTTTTCTTTTATTAGGCTTGTAAAAAAGTTTTAGAGGAAGTTTTTTTCGAAGAAAATCTATTGCTTTTTTTTTCTTTTTTATTTATTAAATTTTCTTTTTGATAGGATCAAAATTTATTTACTGTTGAAATATTTCATTTTACAATAATATCAAAAATTTCAATGAATTTAATGATTTTAAAAACTATAAAATAAAATTAATTTTCTTTGACCAATAAATTGCTCGTCAAGTTTATCAGATGACAAAGAAAAGTAAAAACATTTTAGCAAGCTTTGTCGAGTAGTTAAATTGATTTTCATTTGATACGTTCTCAGGCCTCGTGTGCAACTAGTAATAAATCATGAATTTTGCTATCATAAAATTTTGATTGAAGCTTAACAAAAAAAAAACAACATATTACAAAAATGGAACTAAAATAGAGTCATAGGCAAATTTATAAGCTGCCTCGCTATAGCAATTTATTTCATATTGATTACAGTTACGAGAAGAATTCAACTGTACCATGTTATCATTCTGAAATCTTTACAGCTTTGTTTGGATGAAACAAAGTGATTACCGTAAGACTTGAGAGCAAGGTAAAAATTAGAATCCATCATAGCACAAATATCATAATATTGGGCAACGAATTCAAGCTGCAACAAAAAGTTGTTAGCTATTTTCAAAAATTTGTTTTGCTTCTCTCCCATCAGATCTGTAATAGCCCTATTTCATGAACACTACTATTCTTTTGTTTTTTTGTGTGCTTTTACTGGATTTTTCTATAAAGAACAATATCTCAGTTGAACAAAAGTCATAATGAGTAATGAGTAAACTTATGTCAAAGCCTTATTTTAAAAGCCAATAAAATTCAAACCACTTTTTATTTACTTTTAGCATACACTGAAAAGGAAAGTCTGGTTTTCATGTACTGAAATGAAATAAATAATAATCAAATATTTTTACTTGCCACCCGGATTCTACATACTTTAAGCCCATATTATTTAGTATTTAATTATTTCTAGTTAACCTCATGAACTTTTTGGATTCATTTTTTAATACAAAAGTCAAGGAAAAGCTGATTCGATTAAATATTCTTTCTAATTATTTAGAAAGATGAGTAAATTTAATGTAGATATAAGCTGACAATCTTTAAAACTTTTTATTGAAAGAATTTATTTTTTCTTCAAAAGTTAAAAAAGTATTACCTTTAATTTAAATCTAAGGGTACTTCCTACCCCAAATTTCCATAATTTTATTTAAAAATAATTATTGTCTAAGTATTTATTGAAAGTACTTTCAATCTTAGTAAATTTAAGTCAAAACATTTAAGATCTTGAATGTTGACCTTAGGCTTTTAAGAAAAAGTTTCTTAAGAAGATTACCGCTAGTTAGATTTAACTACACCCTCAAATTGTGCTAATAATTATACAGAATTTATTAGTTAACTTTCAAACTTTGAACAAGAAAAACTATTATTTTATTTAATTCACTTTTGAAGTACTATTGAAATTTAAACAGTCATCAGGCTTATGAAATTAATGTATGTGACAAGAAAGAAATATCAATTTCACCATTTTTGCCAACATAAAAATTATTTCGGCATTGTATTTGAAAAAAGAAAAAAATTTCGTAAAATAGTTTTCAAAAAACAATAAATATTAAGTCATTCGAGAAAAAAACCTGCTTACATTTGTTTTTGTTTGTTTTTATATTTTTTATATAAAAATTTCATTAAAAAACCGTATACCAAACACTTTGACTACATTAACTCATCTCAACTCATCAAATTTCCATCAAACTCAGATCAGAACTTAGTTTTACATCAAATGAAATTGATCTTTTATAGCTTCTCAACTCGCATTAAGATTAATCGACATTTAATAATCTTTGAAGTTAGGAATAAAAAAAATTGATAATTTTTTTAACTAGTAACAAGATTACAAATATGACACCCAAATATTAGTTTTATTACTGAATTTTTTTCTACGAATATAAAAAAAGACCGAAAATTCAAATAATGATGTTCTACGGTATAATTTTCTAGTTTTTTTATTAATTCAAATTTAATTGATACTATTATTATTTTTGAATTTAGCTACCATATAAAATGTATTAGTTTAAAATATTTGAGATGGGTGACCTTAGAGTTGGAACAAAATTTAAAAAAAAAGTTAATTGAATTATTTGATTGTAATTGACCGTAAAATTATATTAGAAATTCGAATTCCCCTCGAAATTTATTGTACAAAATTATTATATTTTTCCTAGAATTACTCTTTTTTTGTTAAATACATAACAATAATTTTCAATGTCATATTTATATGAGCACAGGCTATGACTGTATTTTTACATTTTAGTATCTGAATATTAAATCCGCAATCATACGGTATACGGCCAGGTATCAATTTTAAAAACCTGCATAATATACCTTAAGTAAATTCGCTCCAATTAATAGCTTAAATTATTCTAACTGCAGACTATATGGACAGAGGATTTACCTAAATATAATAAAATAATCTTACAAGGAACAAATAGAGAGATGATTCAAGTTTTTTGGTACAAAAATTCAGTCTTCTACATGGAGCATCAGAAGTAATAGAAATAGAACAACATTTTCTTGACTCTTTTTGTAACCTAACACGTTTAGGTGAAATATTTATTACAATAATATATGCCATTGTTAAAGTTTTTCTGAGATCCATATTTTCCTTTTAAATGCAGTTATTGTATTCCACCTCTGACGTTTTTGTATAAAAAGTTTATTTAGATTTTCTGCCGTCAGGCTCACAGCTCTCTTTAGGCCAAATTCTAATACAATAAGTAACAAAGTACATTCTTGATGAAAACATAAGCACACTCGATTTTTACAAAATAAAAATATTGATAAAGTAAAAAAATTGTATTAAGTATCCATTAAACATTTTATAGACGTAGTTGTTCATAATTTGTGATCAGATAAAAAATATTCTTAGAAAATAAAGAAAATCGAAACTTTGTAAAAATATAAAAGAAACAAAAATTATTTCTTTTTGCTTATGTTTACAGAAAAAATACCTAAAATAGAATAGAATGTCCTCTTTTTCAAAGATACTACGATACCACATACTGAAGCTGTTTTTATCAGTAATTTCATATCTGATTGATGCTTTTATAGTTACAAATAATTACTTTTATTTCTGTTTTCTTTTGAAAAAATATACTTTGATTAAACAACTTGCGAGACCACAAACCAGCTTGTCAAAAATGTCACTATACAAAAAATAGTTTCAAAAAATATATAAAAAAATAATATTGATCAAATATTACTATAACTTATGCAATTTAATATTCTGTCTTTCAGCAAATACTAAAGCAGTTTGCTCAATTCAATTTCAATTTTAATCTTTTTCTTTTCCTCTTAAGGGCTAGATGGTATTTCTTAGATGCTAAGTTTTAAATTAAATTTTTTCATTCGAACCAAAAAAGGGCAAACCCTTTATATTACAGATAACAAAAATTATTTATTCAAAGTATTTTTTATAAAACTATATTCTAAAACCTTCATCAAGGATATAATATAGTTTTTGTTACTTATATCCATTTACTGTAAAACCTCAAATAGAGAATGACAAATGATTTTATGCCTAATTTACTTATGGTATAAAGAAAAACTTGTTGATGTAAAAGCAATTCCTCAAAATGATTGATTTTCTAGTATAAATAACGTTTCAATTTCAAATGATGTATAAAAAATGCTGTAAATTATTTTAAAAAAACAAAAACTCTGTAAAATATTTTTGAAGAAAATGGGATTTTTATTTTTTATAAGATGGGTATAAAATTTTTCCATTATAAAGTAAATATTTTTCATCCCATAGTGGTTTTATTTATGAGATTTTTTCAAAATCTGTCAAGACATAAAAATCAAAAAATATGGCTATAAAATTTTTGAATAAATTTTAGTCACCCTTATATTTTTTTAGAAATTTCTTGTATAGAAGCAAAAACCTTTTTGACACAAAAACTTCAAATTTTGGTATATTATCATTAACCTTTTTATATGCTGAGCCTTCGCAAATTTTCGCCATGTCTTGACGTTATGATAAATACCTATAGTGGTAAAGTGATATATACGATTGCAATGTCTTGAGTTTTCAGAGAAATTCAGAATTTTGAACACAAGCTGCTCAAAAATATATATTTATTAGAATTAAAGATGAAAGGATAAAGAAATCGTTAAGATTTTACCATAAAAAAGATAGAATTCACCGATTAATGTTCTACTTGTTGCCAAAAAGGAACTCATCGATTTTCTGCAGCTTTTTTATTTGAAATAACAAAAATTAATGTGAAATTTTAAACCTTTTTGTTATTGGTTTAAAATTAAAAACAATTAATTCATGCATACAGAGGAGACAATATCTCAAATTTTGCAGAAAAAGAGAAGCACATCAGTAAATTTTTTATATATATGAATTCCTGTGCGCTTATACTGCAAAATTCATCAATAGAGCATGCAAAAAAAGTTATCATTTTTACTTTGTCATGTAAAAATTTTTAGGGACGGTGGCAATTGCGGCCATTCTGGAATAAAAGTCATTATTATGTTTCCCAAGTAAGCTATCCTTATTACTGAAAAGGAGTTCCATGAAATGTTGCATCCCTATATTTTGTACTGGGTATAAAAGTTTTATATTTATTTGGGCATTTTAGTGGACTATCAAAATTGGTCTTTGATAAAGCTTTGAAAAATTTTGAAAAACTTATCAAAAATGTGTAGCGTACGTGTGGCACTCCTATTATTCGACTGTCAATTTCTTTTTTTATATTGCTCAATTGTCAGTAATATTCCCCCGAAAGTTTTGCATCATTTTATCATCAGTTGTGTAAGTTATGTCGAGTTGAGTGCTATAATTATCCAAGAGTTTTTTAATAAAAACTACACGAATACCATCCAACAACCACCAGATTTAATTGATTTGGCCCTCTGTGAATTCTTCCTGTTCAATCGAACCAAAAACCAACACTTTTCAATACCCGAGAGAAGATAATAGTAAAGTCTAAGATGGCCCTAATGAAGACACCTAACATCGAGTTCAAAAAATGTTCCGAGGACTGGATCAAGCGTTGGCATAAGTGTGTTGCAGTCAATGGCGAATAATGTAAAGGGGACAATATCAATATGTAACAATAAACTGGTGCTGAATATTTCTTTAATAAATTCCCTGAGCTTTTTGATCAAGGCCTTAGGCTGCCCACAGAATGCCGGCTTACAGCCGACCTGACGCCGATTCCGATACCGAAGACTATAAAGCCGTTATGGGTAAATCAATAGAAATATGCTCCAAGTGTTCAGAGTGCAAGCCTGCCAAAGATTAGACTATCGCAATGGGAATCGGTGTCAGCTCGGCTGTAATCTCGGCTTTAAGCCGGCACTCTGTAGGCAGCCTTATATCTATTCGTAAATGGTAGGCCAGTTCCAGAGCAATCAAATTTGAAAATTATAAACATTCTGAACTCTTGGAAAGAAAAGAATTTTTTCAATTATTTTATTGAAATATATTCATTTTTAACTTTTAGACCGAATTCATGGTAATTGAAAAATATTTAAGATTTGATTGTGTGTTTGTTTTGTTTTTGAAAATTAAGAAAATGATACTTGCAGATTAGATTTTTCTCATTAATTTTTTTAACAATGATTTCAACGCTTTTAGTACGTCGTCCTCGTCATTAGATGAAATTTTATACTCGTTTGTATCAATTTTTATTAATAAAAATCTCATATTAATTGTGCTTCTGGTAACAATACTGTAAGAAATTTTAATTAAAATTTTCATTTTGTTTATTGCTTATACCACCCGCTAGTATAGAATTCTATATCTAAAAAATTATGCTATATAAATTACACAGTTTAATTAGTCAATCTCAAGGTAAATTGTTAAAAGAAGTTTAAGTCTTTCGCAATTTAAAAGATATAAAAACAAGTATGGTAAATAAATTTCAAGTAATTGCTTATGAAATATTATTATTATTTTTTGCTATTGGTAATTTAACTCATATAACAACTGTAAATCAATTTCAAGATTTTTAATTAATTTGTGTCAGCAGCAAAACATATAAAAATTATAGGACAAACTGTCCATTAACTCTCAAGTCTGAAAATCTTTTGTACCAGCTATTTTCATCCTTAAGAACAGTCTAGTGTGAATTATTTCATCATCGTATTTGATATCATGAATAACAAAATTCTTAATTGGTTTTCTATTAAAGGATAAACTTCTTGGAAAAGAGATTAATTCTATTGACATAACACAAACAACTGAAAATGAAAGTTAATTAAAGAAAAAAAAGCAGCTTGTAATAGTTTTTGGTTTCAGCTCAATTGGAATAAAATTTTTTTTCAAATAAAAATTAAATCTCATTTTATTCTTAAAAAACAAATATGCCTTTTACTTTCCTAGTTACAAAAATAATTTTAAACTTTTCAAACAATTTAATTACTTTTACTTTGACATTATGCTTGAAACAATATTCAAAAGGACTTTAAGTCTCCTTATTTTTCTTTAAATATTTAATATTTTTTAAAATTCAAAGCTCACAAAATTCTCAAGTAATTTTACTCTTACTTTTAGACAACTTAACCTTATAAATTATGTCTTTGACCTATTAATATCGATCAAGTCCTTCTGACTACACTGACTACACAGAAAAATTATTATGTGTAACACTTTTAATATTTGTTTATGTATTTATAAAATTCATCTTATATTCCTATATTTTTCCTTATCTTTTCCCTCTTTTAAGCTTTTAAATTCCCTAAATTTTCCAAGATTTTATTTACACAAAGTCTAAATATTATTTAGTAACCAGTTCACGTCCTTGTTGATTTCATAATTGCTTTATTCGTGTCCTATGCTAACTTCAATTTGGATTTTATTGTGTGAAATTTTTGGATAAAGCAATGTTCTTTCATGCTTTTATCCGTTGAATCAAATTCTTGCAATGACTTTGTAGCTTTCCACAAAAAAAAAAATAAAAAAATTTTATTCCGTTAGATTTTTCTTTTAAGATTTTTGTGTGAGTATTTTTTCTTGTTTGTGGCTATATTTTTTTGTGAAATCAATTTGAGTAACAAATTTAAATAAAATTTTCTTGCAAATGAATTGAGGGCTTAGTGTTTCATAAAAAATTTCGGATCTCACTTTAAAAATTAATATTTCATAAATGAAAAGGCAATTTTTTAATGTTATAATTGAAGACTTTAACTGAACTTTTTAAAATTTTCTTCTAAGTAGAAGATGTTTGACTTTTTTAAAAATTAACTAAGATATTTTATTTTTCAAACAAAATTTTTGTTTTTTTTAAATAATTTTAAACCAAACGAATTTGTTCTTCCCTTAATTAATAACTTAATAAAATATTAATAAAAACTTTATAGAACTTTGACCATGTGTCGGTGTTTCATAAGTTAATTGTAGCTTAAGTCTTCAGACTCTCATATTTCCTGGGATAATTAGAGCTTTTTATAGTATTCCAAGGACTCGTTAGGAATGCCAGCTGAAAAACGGAGAAACCTAAGATTGTTTCTTATAAAAGAACTCAAAGTCGGCAGGAGAACAAATTTCTCAAAGAGAAAAAGAAGAAATTAATTATTTTTATTATCAGTTTTGATGTTCATTTTTGGTTAGTTTTATAATTTCTGGTGCTAGTTTTGGATCCCTTTTTGTTATTGTTTATAAACCTTTTTAATATAAGTTTTCGTTTTTTGTAGTTCACTAGTTTCTGCTATTGTTAATTATCATTTTTGATTTTTATGCTTAATTATCATGATTGCTTTTATGTTTATTGTTCAAATCTTTATCAATAACAATTTTATCACAGTTTTTTACTTTCCATAGATATTCATAATTTCATTAAGGGGGTACGAAAAAATCGATTTTTGTGTGCATATTTTCATAGTTTAACTCTTTAAGAAAGTTATCCTAAAAGAATTTTTCAAAATTTAAATAGATTTTGGAGCTGCAGCTCATTTTGTGACGCATGTAGTCTCAGTTCAGTTCAGTCTTTTAAATTTTAAACACGTTTTTCTTCAAACTACTTTTTTCGGAACGTTGAGCCTGATGTCTCAAGTTTGACTTAAGCGATTCACTTGAAATTTGGTACAATGCTTTTTTTTTATTTTTTGAAAATTCCAAAAGGCGAAAAAACCAAAGAAAAATTGTAACTTATTTCTCAAACTGCCGCCATTTTGTGAAAAACCCTTCTCGTAACTACATTCTTCTTCTTGGAGAATTTAAAAAAAAACTTATGTCAGATCACTGAAAGGACTGTATTCCTGCACACCAGGGCATATCATTTTCTCGTGAGCACCCAATTTGCCAGCCTACAGCTTTTTTCAATTTTATTTTTTCTTTTTAATATTATTAATATTTCATATGCTTTAAAATTTTAATAAATAAAAAGTAAAAAAAATGATAAAAAATGGTTTCTTTTTATGGTGTCTGAAAAAACACCTAATATCCGTGCATCTAAACATTAAATCAAAGTCTAATATGTTGCTCGAATGAAAGTATTTATTCCTTAATCAAATGTTCCCTCAAAATCCTTTGTAAAAATGAAATAAAAGAATGATTCATAGAAAAAAAAATTAATATTTTAACACAAAGGTTATAAGAAAAAATAATGATTTATAAAATTAATACAAAAATATAACAATCATTAAGCTAAACTTAATTTTCATTTTTAACTTCTTCTACTATTACACAAGATGTTCTCGTATTCAAGTCCTTAAATTTTTATAGACTAATGAAGCTCCAAGTGGAAAATAGTGCTTTGAACAAATTTGCATTCTTTTCGTTCAACTATACCCAAAGGAATAGAATGAAATTCAAGACTGACGACTAATGGGATTTATGATATTTCAAATTGTAAAATGAAGTGAAACTTTTTGGTTGAAATTTAAAGTAAAGGATTTGCTACATAAATGCTAATTATAAAGTTTTTAAACAATTTTTATTAGAAAAAAGTTTTAGTTTGATTTAATTGTAATTTAATTTGAATACAGACTGTAAACTTTGACTTTTTCATCCTTTTCGATGAATAAATAAAAGAATCAAATAACAATTTGTCTCATTTAAAATTTTATTTTCAATTATATTTAATGCTAGGGTATATCTTTTATAAAAATGTGTTCAATTCAATGCTTTAAGAGGAATAAATCAACTAAACCCAATTCACTTAGCTTGTCAGAATAAAATATGAGAAAATTTCAAGTTTTCTTGGATTCGACAACAAGAAAAATTATTTTCAGTATCATTCCTTCAATACAAGTTGCATTTTCTGGTACTATAAATCTTAGCAGTTCATATAACTACCAGTTATTATAATTTAAATGAAAAGCAGAAATAAAATAGCCAGAAAAGGCCACAAAATAAATTACGACCACTATGGCTTTCTTTGGAAGACAAAAACACTTGAAGCACTTTTTAAAAACGGACCAGATAAAAATGTAGAATTATTGATAAAACATTCCATAAAAAAAGATTTTTTTTTAATTTTCAAACAACTTGAAGTAGAATCCAATTGCTTTAAGATGAACTTCAGACACAAAAAAGTTCCCTTTCAACAAGTGAAAGTATCTATCCCATAAAAATATGTCAAGTTGATATTTGATTGTGAAATGCTACCAAAAAAGGCTAAAGCTAAAGAAATTTATTGAGAACTAAATAAGTATGTTTGTATTGGTTTTAGCACTTGAAGATGTATGCAATTTTCATGGTTGCAAGCTTATTAAATTATTGCGGTCAATATCCTAGTAGTGGTCACATTCACAATTCTACATAAAAAGTCTCTGTATATATGAAAATCGATTAGGCATTTCATATTACTTATATACATACATATATTGACTTTAAATCCTGTACGGGAAAATAACTGTAAAGCATCTAAAACTACTTTCTGCCAGCTCAAATATTCTTTGATCAAATTTAAATATTAAGCCCTAATTTTAATTTAGTAGAAGTAGAATGTCTGACTTTTTAAGACATTGCTAAATATGCTCAGCTGTGTAAAACAATTAATTTTTTCCATTGAAATGATACTCAATGAGAACGTCTTAATATGTGTTAAATCAAAAAAGATCAGTATTTTCTAGACGCCAGATCTGTCAAAACTCAATTCGTTTAATTAGGCCATCATTTTCAATTACTTCTGTTCCATTTTTGAGCCAATCAACACTGATGGATTTTTCTTTCTTTAAGCAGAAATTGCAATATCATCCATCCATATGCATAAATCAGGCCTTATTAACTGTTTTATGAGAAAAATGCTAAAAACGCTTCACTAAACATGAATGTTTATGCTTAAAGAACCATAACTCAAAGAATTTTTATTCCTTTTGTGTATAAAAATTTGATTGCTTCCAATAAAATGCTGGACCTTTGTATTTTTATCTATTCCAGTCATTTAATTCTTTTAAGATACCATTTTCATTTTAAAATAGTAATTTAAAAAAATAATTTTGTTGATTAACTGCAGCTAAAACTGAAATTGAATTTAGAAACGTATTTATCTCAAATTACACATCAAGGTTTTTATGCCTTTTTCCCACTTTCTAGGTTGTTTTTTACGAATCCAATATTTTTTTTACTTTTTGTTGAAATAACAAACACTCTCCCATATATGCAAACCATTGAGTTCAAATTTTTACGCCGCTGATATATTTTCTGGTATTGGCATCAGATTACTTCGATAATCTAGGAAAAATGGTGTTTACTCCCAGAGAAAAGAAAAAGTCTAATAAACAATCCAGGATTCAATTTTTCCTATTTTAAGCTGTTAGTAATTTTAAAATATTTGCATATTTCGTTATTTTAGTTAAGGTATTTTTGGTTTGAATTGATGAAAATGGAAAAAGGAAGAAAATAATTTTAGTTTTGGGAAACTGAGACTGAGTTATTTAATATTTTCTATTCTTTATTTTAAAATGGAAATCATTATTATTTCTTTTCTAAAATTGAATTTTGGATCAATACAAAAGAGATGTAATTTTTATTGAAAATCAGAAAAAAATCAAATATGGTAATACATCTTCCCTGAAGCATTTTATTTCACATAAAAACCCAAAAAATTTTTTTTACTTTGATATTTGGTAAAACTGATGAATACCTTTTTTGCCTATACTGGTAAGGCAACAAAAGTTACAAGTTCAATAAATTAAATTCAATTTAAAAATTTCTTTTCTTTTTCAACAATAAAATTTGAAAAAACAATTGAAAACAAGCTAAATTCGTTCTTCCTTTGATGTTTTGAATTAGCGAGTAAAAATTTTTTTTTGATTTTTTACCAATTATTTAGGAAGATTTAAAATTTTGATATTTTTATAAATCTGTATTTTTGATTCCTGCAAGTTTGAATTCTTATTGGAAACATGTTAAAAATTGATCTTAAAAAAATTTATTAATTTTTATTTAAAATTACAATTCATAAAATATTATAAAGGGAGAGGCTTAATATTATAAAGGGAGAGAGTTTTGAATGATTTATCGTTTGTTATCCCTCCCTCCTTTACAGATATTTATTCAGACATTCATGATCTATGAAACCAGCTCCTGTGATACTAGCATATCTCTGTGGGGCTCAGACACGTGAAAGCGAGTAACATTGTTGAAAGGGTTTTAAAATTGAAATTTAAGCTTACATGCCTTGTTAAATAGCCTTGATTTTGAAGGAGAAATTAGTATGACGTCAAATTCTTTTCATCACAGTAATCTGTATGAAAGTGATTGCTATAGAAAACATCATAGAGTTTTTTTTTATGTGTCCTCGTTAGTATTTTTGTTTTAATATGTTTGTTGTTGTTATTATTTTTTTATTCAAAAAATTGTCAAACTGAATTCATAACTATCAGTGAGAAATAATAACAAAAATGAATCAAAAGCAATTGAACTCTTCGTTCCTCTGACAAACAACAACATATTTAGTAGAGACTTTAGGGTTTTATTATTTTTCATAAATTTTGAAACAGTTATGACAATTATGACTTTTCGTTCATTGATGAAGTAGAGCTACATTTTCTACTGCGACACTGCTGTAATCTTCTGTGAAAACTATACAAAAACTGAAATAATACTAATTAAACACTAAAAATCTGGCCTAGAAGACAACGTACTATTAAAAAACAGATTTAGACCTCGAAAATTTTCTTTTAAGACTTAAAAAAATTTTTTTACAAGCTAATACAGTTTTATATTTGGTTGGAAAAAGCTTCTAGCATAAGAAATCTTAAAAATTGTACATTTAATTACTTTTAAAAAACTCATTTTTTTGTTATTTCATTTTTCTCAATGTTTATATTTCTATATAAAACAGATACACATACCAAAAATATTTTTCTAATTGCAAATCAATATTGACATCAACAATTTTATGGGGGAAAATAAATAAAAGATGTATTCAGCAAAGTATACATATAGCTGCTAGCATATCATTATCATCCAAACCATATCTCCCGTATTCAGGATGTAAGGAATTTCATTTCAAACAGAACTTCAATACACTTCGGCTGAAATTACTTTCAGGGTTAGAAAAATAATCAAAAACAATATTATTCTAATATTTTAGAAATACTGAATTTTTTCTCAGTAAAAAACAAATTTCAAATCGATTTCCTTTAAATCTGGATAATTTATATCATATCTGAAAATTACATATAAAAAAGCACCACAGGGAAAAAGTACAAAAGATTTGAGTAGTATCAAAATAATTACATAGCGTTTGAAGCACACACAAAATAATAAAAAAGTAACTTTTTTTAGATATTTGATTCAGATACTGAATTTTTTCATTTTGAAAATCTTAGAAATATAAATAACTTTTAAATTGCTTCATTTTAATTTTGAAATAAATTTTACATTATGCTTACTTTTAAGGCGCATGACATTTAGAACAATATAAAGAAAAGGACTTGTTTGAAGTTTTGAGTTAATGCTTTAAGAGGTCCTGAAGTGCTGCACTTGCTTAAGGAGATAACCACTTTTTCATAATAATTACAAGCAAAATAATTTAAAAAAATAAATTACATACATGTTGACTGCCATGGGGGTCACCGGTGACCGGCACTCGACTTGACTTCAGCGCCGTGGGGGCCACCGGTGACCCCAACCACAAAAACTGTTTCAAGCATGATTTTCTGAGTCATTTCATCTGCTACAAATAATATTTCATAATACAACATTCACCTTGGCACCTCGGGCAAATCATCGAAAATCCGTCTGACAGACAACATGTTAAAGGATATATAGGAGCATACTAAATAGCCAATTGACGATATTAGTGTATAAGAAAGTGGCTAAGACATTTTTAGAAAAATATTAGGTTTTAACTAGATCCAATCACCCACAACTATGCCTGATTTCTTTTCACTCTACATAACTTCACATCCAATTTGAATATTCTTCTTGCACGTGTTTTCTCTTAAAATAGCTCTTTGCGAGCTTACGGATGCTTTATCCGTAATTTATCTTGATCTTATTAGTTTACCCAAAAATTGTTTCTCTGTGTCAATTGTCAAATTATGTCGAAGTTTCACAATTTGTGTTAAGGAAAATTTTTTGAAATTTGGTTTTATTGATAAGTTCTATAATTTTAAAGTTTAAATGTATTTGCAAGATATATAATGCAATAAATGTTCATAACTTTAGTTTAAAAAAATGAAGAAAAAGTGTACTCTTGTTGCGGGATATTTCGAAAATGGAATAAGATTCAGCTAGCAGATATTAAACACGTAATCAGGTAATATTAAAGATGTCTGCCTTTACAGGCAAGTCTTTCTTAAAAGCTAGCTAGCTCTTAGTTTTTGAGGTAAAATAGCCAGGTGAAAGCTTCTCAAACACCCAAAGCAAAGGTTTACTTTTTGCTAACAACCTTCATATTAAACATTTTTGTGAATTATTGGATTGTTTGAAGTGAAATCAAAACATTATAAAGTTATGAACTATTTTTTCTAGCACAATGTCACAAACTAATGGCTTCGACCACAAAACTCAATAACTAACACTTTTTATTCATTCTTCATGCAAGAAAATATGTAAATGTGGTCTTCAGCACCTACTGCTTATTAAAAGAGCTTTAAAAAATGGAAGTTATTTTAGGGACTGAGGTCATAAACAAAGTCATCTATAAGGTAGAAATAGTAATGTTGATAAAGAGTTCAACTAATTGTTTTGTCTTTGAAAAGAAATTTATTGAAAAATAAAATCAAATTTTGAAAAAGAAATTTATTTTTTTTTTATTGATCTCAGGAATTGAACGCAATACTCAAATTTCTTCCTCATTTCACTTGATTTCTATAAATTAATTTTTAACATTTATGTCTTTGCCAAATTTTTCTATTAAATACAAAAACCGGAAAAACTAAAAAACTTTATAAATAAAGACATTTTTTTAAAAAACAAATTTTTCAGCCCAAAATTACGAACAATAACAAAATTAATTTTTCAACACGGAAATCATTATTTTTCTTACTTCAAAGTGTTGCTTACTTTCTTAAATTTAAATTTTTAGTCTAAGCAGTTAAATTTGCGGATTTCATAACAAAAAAATAAAACTTAAACTCATTGGCGGTACTGTCGGAATTGGAGCGCGTAGGCAGTCACTTGGTTCACTTAGTAGTTAGCAGACTAATACTCTAAATAATTTACTACCATAAAAAGGTTACTTATCGGCTGTACTAATTACTCACCACACATGTAGTTTGCCGGAATTAATTTAATTTTAGAGTCTTTTTGTAACAAATTTGTTTTTTGATGTACCCAAATTGTTTGGGTGTTATAGAAAAAAACAATAAACAGTTAACGCGGGAACTAGAGAGGTTTTTCTATGATATATAAAAATTTGTTTCAAGATCACAGCATATTTCAACATTTAAGTTAAACCCACACATTAACTTGCAGAAATTTGGACAGGTAATAGCCTTTAGATAATTTATTTATTTTTATTATGTGTGGGGGTGTTTTGGGGGCATGCCTAAATTGTTATTCAAATGAAGTATAAAAAACAAAATATTTCCGCAAAGGTTAATAAACCTTTGAAAGTTTCAAAAAGAAATTTTTAATGAATTTGTAGTAAGTCCCTATTCAATTTAAGGATTTCTTCGTTTTCTTAAAAAAAAGGAAGGATGTTTGCTATTTAGATTTATATCAAATTTTTTGTTTTTTAGCTTCACATATAATAAATTTTGGAATCTTTTGGTGATAAATACCGAGGAAAACTTTAGTTTAAGATAAATTCATTTTTAAAATCGATTTGCGCCATTCAATTACATAGTAAGCACCTTAGAAATTAAGAAGTTCGAGTTTGCACCAAAAATCCATCAATCGTGCTCACAAAAATATAATCAAATAAAATTTCAAAATCAACAGTTTTTTATCAAAATACAAATCTGAAGCTGATATTTCAAAATGGTCGCAATGTTAAATTTCTGTTAAGGCATGAAACAAAAATTAAAATTTTTTGGTTGACATATTGCCATCCACTGTCTTTTAATTACAATTAGAGCGAAAATTAATCGCACGATTTTATGCTAAGATTGCTTTCTTGTGGAAATGTTATTTTAATATAGAAATAGGAAGTCATTTCTTTCTTTTTTTCTAATAGAAAAAAATGTAGAGGTAGAAGTAAAGGAAATGGAAATGCATTTGATACATATTGTAGTTATTGTATTACTAACCACTTGAGACAAACAATTCCTTTTTTTTTCTATGTCTATATTCCTAATATTCCACAAATTTTGACTTCTTTAAACAGCTTTGAGGTGAGATAGCACTAAATTTTTCAAGTTGTTGTTCAAAATTATTCAATAAATTCTTGCTGTCATTAACTTTCTATCCAAAAAATATTTATTCATTAATAAATTAATATTGTTGTGCTTACTGTCTTTGGATTAATACAATTGTTTTGATGCCTTGGACTCATTAAAGCCTGGCGAATTAGAAATTAGAAACCAAACGCTAGTATGCATTAAATTTGTATATGGTCTAAATCATCAGCGAGCTATAGCTACGTTAGCTTACAAAATACAACTTAAAAAATAGATTTTGGGAGTTAAAAAGACTATTTACTAAAATATTTATGAAAACTTTCAGATATTCATAAAAATAGTCCACTTTGTAACAAATCCTTAAAATTGATTCAAATTTTATAATATATAATATAATTTATTAAAGATAAATTTAATTTTGTTTTTTTCCTAAAAATATTTTTAAACACTTTAACAACAAAACAAGTCAAAATTTATAAACGAACTAAGTAAGTTTCAGCATAAATCAATATCATAAATAGTAGAAAAGAAAAATTTATATAAATTTGACCAAATATCTAAATATAATATCAACAAAAATAAAATATTTTTTGTTCCGATTTCTTAGTTCACCAACTTTCATAGAAGTTCATAACATAACAAAATAAAATATGAAATTTTATCAAACTATATCCTTTGTAAGCCTATTTAATGCATATACATGACACGAATAAGTTTTAGTTAGATACTTAGACGAAATCCATTTTAATATATATTTTATTAACTCAAAAGCTATAGTAAAAATAACCAAAATAAAATACAATCAAAAATAAAACGTATTAGTAGCTCAAAAACAAAAACTTTTACCTTAATTGAAAAGTTGTTGCATGCACAGCAATCTTTTGTATTTCTCATAAAAAGGATTAGTCTTTTAGACAAACTTTATTAGACTCCCTGGAGTAAAAAAAAAAGCAAAACATCTGTTTGATATGATTGCATGATACACTTTGATAATCTCATAAACATGCGAAAAGTATCCTGTGATGTGATATATAAACTAAATCCTTTCGGTTTGTTGAACAACAATGAAAAAAAAAAAACATTTTCGTAATGGAAAACCATAATACAATCATAAGTCCCTAGAGTAATCGGTTTGTGGATTGTAAATTGCTGTCATAACTCATTCAATGTGACGTCATAAGATCCTTGTTACAAATGGATTTTATTCAATATGCAGGCCATACAATATATTATAATCTAAATTACGATTTTGTTTTAAAAAACGGAAATTCTTCTATAAGAAATTTATTGTAAAAAAAAAGTTCTTTCCTTTTTTTGTTGTTGAGAAATGTTGAAAGTGATACAGATCTCTGATTTAAAAGAAAAACAGCAGAAGGTGAAAGGGTTTTACTTTTTCATTTTAGAAATTTAGCTAAAAATATATATATAGTATATCAACGGATGGGATCTTTTTGTAACTTTGACATTAATACTGTAAAAGCAATTGGCTGTTTTTTTTTTCTGAAAAACTTTAGAAAGTTTTATTGATTTGCTTTAATCCTGAGGATTATCCGATGGAATAGCTTAGCAAAATACCAATCGTATTTGTAATCAAAGGCTTTTGAACAGTATCATAAAGTTATTTTTAAAGGAAATATTTTCTAAAGTTCACAATGGTGTTTTCACTTTGTTAACATCCTTAAACTCTCTCGACTTAAATTTAAATAAAAATAAGTTGAAATAAGATTAAGCTATGTAGTTGTGCATAATTAATTTGATTTTATCGGAAGTTTTAGTTTTTATAAAATAATCAAAAAGGATAAAATTTTTGTACATGTCTTAAAATTTATTTCTTCTTTTTTTATTTTTCAATTAATGTCAAATTACTTATAAAAGACTTTTAAATACTTAATTTTAAAATAGAATTTTTGATGAAATTTGTGGTTTTTTAATTGTGCGCGTTGAGCAAAGTGTCATCACTTGCAGATGAGAATGTTAAGATTTTTTTTGCTATGATCTTATACTATTTTATATTTTTCTTATATACAAAGTTTGCAATAGGGATCATATCATCAAATTTTTCGATTTCACTTTCTGCGCAATTAACCGTATCAATTGTAAGTTGATTTTTATCTTAAAGTGTTTTCTAGTCACATATACATTGATATTTTTGTGTACAGTGAACGAATAAAATTTTTGAGTAATATTACTTTAAGAGTGTAATAATTACACTGGCCTCGCAATACTATGTGCGATTGTGAAATCGCAATTTTCAGATGCAAGTTTTACTATCTTGAATTACAAGATGTTAAAAATGTCAAATCTCTACGGGTGATCGTTGACCCCAATCTAGTTCCTGTGATTGGAAGACTCAGTTTAGTGATTTGTTAAGATATTATATGATTTTATTTTTTTTTCACTTCTTTGCTTTTAACTATAATGAATTCGTTGCAATTCGTCTAACAAAAATGTTTATTAAGTTAAAAATACCTAAATTTTCTAAATAAAAATTTAATGAATAAATGTTGAATTTTGAAATGATCTGCAGGAAATTCTAAAAACCTAATACTTTCAGCAAAATATAACTACGTCATCTCTATTTAAGAGTCAGTACATGAAACATCATGTAAATGTATTTACATACTTGAAAACCAAACTTTTTGTTTAGTGTGCAATTTACTTCAATACATAATTTGCAATGAAATTTATAAATCACCAGCTCTACATGAAATTCTAATATCATTTTTAAGAACAAAGAACCTTACTGCTGTAATAGTTGGGAAGTTTCTAATACAGGAACTGCCTTCGATGTTATAAATTTCATAAAATTCTCAGACTTAGATCACTGCAATTATGCAAAATATAATATTAGCCTTTTTAAAAAAAATCAGCTTTAATATAAAAAAGTGACTTAAATCATCAAAATAAAAACAACTAAAGAAAAATAAACAAAATAACTAAATACGGTTCCATTAAAAATTTCGCAATGATAAGAAAAAACAGCGAAATCCTTAAATTTAGCAAAGTACCTAAAAAATTAAACAACAAATTTTGTTATATGCTTTCATTTTTGATCATCTGAAATAAAAAACTTGAAAAAGAAGTCAAAAATAAGAAACTTTAGCATTCAGAAGCTAAAAGTATTAGTGAAAAACACTTGAAAAGACAAAAAACTTAGGCATAGCGGCTGAATTGTTGAAAATAATATTGCCATTTTCTTCTACTTTTATTTCCAAAGTTTGATGCATAAATTTGAACAATTTTAAGATTTTTTCTTTTCAAAACTTCCTAGGGTCCTTTTTGAGGATACAGTAACCATACCAAACTCATAAAACGAATAAAATAATTTCATATTCAAAATAAAAAGTAAAAAGAACAATAATAAAAATAAATAAAAAAGTTAACATTTGCATACTTTATTTGCTGAATAAATATTTAAATAATACTTATGGCACGTTAAGGATGTATCATTGTTTTCCTTTCCAAAAGATATAGGACATCAGATTTGAAATATTTTTCTAAAATAAACAATTTAAGGAAATTTTTTATAATGTTTTCACCTTCGCTTTCATACGAGAAATTTAAGATATACAACAACAAAATGTTTGTAAAAAAGCATAATTAGCTGATACTTTAATTATTTGAGTTCAAATTGTCATAGAAAGAGACAAGAAGAAGAGGGGGAGAATTTCTAACACTAATGACTTAGTTATTTAACCTTGATTTCGATGTACAAGCTTACTTCTTCTAATTTATTTATCCCAGATAAAAACTTTGTCAAAATAAATTAGGTCAAATTTTGGTTTAGTTGAAAACTAACGCGCAGTTAATTGTTTTGGGCATTTTTGCTTGTGTTCATTTGGTATATAACGCCTTCATGTCTAGATTTGAAAGAGATTTAGAGAATTAAATTTACACAAATTTATTTCAAGGAAATATCCTTGATGTTTAAGTCTCTTTCTATGGATTTAATTCAAAAGTAGACTACAAAAAGAAAATTTGTTTTATTCATTTTTATTGTTATAAAAGTATCAGAGAATGTTTTATTTCGATTTTTTTTTAATAAAAAAAAAAACATTTAGGTATTAGCTTTATGAATTTCAATTTTCAATTTGTAGAAATTACAAAAATATTGAAAATCATGCAAATATTTGAATTTTGATAATATTTTATTTATGATTTTAGTTAATTTGATATTTAAAGATTTTTATAATCATAAAAAAGATTCAAAAAAATGTTAAAGATACTTATGAGAAAATGTTGCAAGAAGAACCCCAAACAAGTAAATGTATCATTTTATTTTGAGTGAATAAATTCTCAGACGAATGTTTTTTATTTTTATATTTTTGTCTTCAGTTACTTTTTGTGTAATAAAATTGTTACTGTGATATAAAAACCATGCTACCATGAAAAATGACTAACCATAATACACATATAAAGACATGGTTTTTATCCTTGTCACTTGACTAACAGTTATAAATAACTAGCACTGTAATCAGAAAATTGCTGACTTGTAGTCTGTGAACTATGAGATTTTCAGGCAAGTGTTAAACTTTGAAGTAGAAATTAACAAATTTATGCATTAAAATATGTATAAAGTCAAAATCTTGTGCTTTACACAAGTCTTCTTGATGTGTACTTGAAATAATTGTGACTGCTGACTCATAATAATTTAAAAATAAAAGCTCAATACTTTTATGCTATAATATCAAATTAAATTTTTAAAAACAAAAAAACCGAAATATTAGAAAAATTTTTTATCAAATTTTACTTTATTTTATTTTCCAAAAAACTTTTAAATCACAAGAACTAATGATTTCAACCCTTCTGTTGAAACTCATTAGCATTGAAAAGGATTTAAATTATATAAATCCCTAAATATAGAAATAAAAGAGATTTTAATATGATTAAATTTAATGATGTGAACCATACTTTTAGCTTTTGTGTATTTTTTGACATCTGTTAAGGTTCTCATGATGCAAAATTATTCAATTATAATTTGCAAAACTTTCATAATTTATTTTGGTTTTCTTCAATTTTAATTAATTTATCTAGTGTGAAAGTAATTTATTTATTCATTTCCGAATAATTAAAAATCTCAAAAAATATGCCACCCATTAATTAATTATTCAATTAATTCTTTCAATGAAATAAATTAACTCTTAAGATAGCCACCGATGAAGTTGATTGAAGCAAACCAAAAGCTTTAAAATTCAAGGAAAAAAGTATTAGGCAAAGTGAAAAATTGAATAAATTGAACTAAAGTTGAAGCCATATAAAGCTGATTTTCAGTAAGAAAAGTTTTTGCATCATAGTTTCACATTTTTCAATTTAATTACTATAAAGTCCAATTTTTCCCTAATTAAGTTTCTTAAGGAAACTTTTTCCTTCTTTATTCGTATTATAAATGAACAATTTTAACAAATTTAAAATAATTAATACCTCAGATATTCAGTGTATGGATTTTCAACTTATCCATATCATTCCTGTTACACAGCAAAGAACAATAAATCCCTTGAATGCATTTACTTGCAAGAATTATAATCAAAAGGTCTCTACGTCTTCATTGTTCATAATTTATCAGTTCACTCTAACACACAACTCCCGGGTTACTAAAATTTTAAGTACTCATGTCTTAAATAGAACAATAAAAATTATTATAGAAAAATTAACTTTTCGAAGTGATTTATGAACGCATGTTGGAAATAATTTAAATATTACCCATACCAAGAAACTATAAAACAATAACTTTACATTAATACACAACTATTGAACACATGGCACAGGAGCATAAAACCTTATGAACCCTTTGATTTCTTTTTAAATGAATTACAAATTTACTATGCACTTATCACATTTCCTTACAACTGGAGGAAATATATATTAATAATACACACAATTTTATCGAAATTACAAATTTATCGAAAAATGCAAGAAAAAATTGAAATTTGAAAAATTTCACACTAGTTGTGCTCCTTAATAAGCCAAGTAAAAATTAAAACGTTTAAAAAATGATTAAACCGTCAGAAATCGAGAAAATTAGAGAGAAATTGTGTATAAAAAGAGCGGGTTAAAAAAGACCTAGGTAAGGTTCCTGCTGCTAAACCAAAAAATATGCAGCAATGATCATTCCCTTTCAATACACATAACTATGCTATACTCAATAAAACTATTCCTTACTATTGCTAATATTCATAATACATTTCCATGGAATAAATAGTTTTACAAAAATTCACTTGCAGATATCTGCTAAAAACAAACATGATGTCGAATAATAAACTCTAACGAGCATTCAAATGGGATAAATTTTGTAAGCATGACAGCATTTTGGATGTTATTTATCTAACATGTTCATTTCAATGAGTTCCTCTTAGGTTAAAACTAAACTTAAATGAAATCTAGTGATAAATTTTGACACAATGTTTACAAAATAAAAGATTTACATTACAAGAGTTGTGTTTGTGTAACTTACACCACTTGTTTGTTATACAAAGAGAACAAAACTAAATCAAAACTTTATACATATTTATTTGAAATGAAGTCTGCTTTTAATTATACAAAGTGACTTATAAGGATCATCAATGTATTCTGGCATTGAAAAAGTTTATGATTTAACCATACTCTTCATCCAAATTTACTATGTTACGTCAATTGTTCTACCATTTTATTAGATATTTATACAACGAACTTGGAACAAAATTGAAAAAATTTATTTCAATTGAAGTATAAAAATAGTGCAGTCGTAAGAAAATAAATATTTCATATAGAATAACTTTTATTACATAGAATACTACATACCACGGTGGTTAAGTAATAAATTCAACAAATGAATTAGAAAGGATTGTTAGTTGAAGAAACATTGTTTACTAATGTAAGACTGCTCAAGGGCTTATTGTAGTTTAATTAAATAAAATACACTCGGCTCAATAGTTTTTAATCTTATGATCAACATTTTAAATTAATCAAAAAATGTAACAGTTTATATAATGGGATAGAAAAGGTTTTTATTTGTATTTTAAAACTCTAACAATATCCTTTAGTCCGAGCAAAAAAAATTGATTTATTAATTTTCTGTATATTTGCCGCTCCAGTGTAAGGCAGATATACAAAGTTTTTTATTTATTAATTACAAAACGGCTCATTTAGAAGGATATTTTGAAAATCGAGTAATTTTTATTTGGATATTGGTAAAAAAAGTATAAATTATTGTCAAAAATAGTTAATCCTGACTTACCCCAAAGGTCATTGGTGTTTTAAAAAATAAACCAAATGAGTTGAATGGATTTTTTTAAAGCTTGTGTGGCTTTTGAGGAAACTTTGTTACAAGAAAAACATGTTTATAGTTTTAAAAGCATAGAAAATGTGTACTTATTGTTAAATTAAGCAGCTAAGACTTTAGCTCCTTACTCTGTAGGCATAATTTTCAGCAAGTTTTTCTTCTACAGCTTGTTCTTCTGATTGTGGCTTCACACGTTGCATACTTTGCAAACGGTCATTTTCATCGGAATATTAGCCACACCCATTGGGGAAAGTAGAGCTACTTCATTAATAAAAGAAAGCTACTTTTCAGACATAAAGACAACTTTCTCGCCGAAAACATTAATGAATTTTGTTAGAAAAGGGACGAAAAATAGCCGTCATGGCTACCTTCTGCAAAAAAAGGCTACTTTCTCCATGCTCTATCTGTGAATTTTTCACTTATGTAATTTTCCACTATACGCGAGAATTCGTCAAAGAGAAATTCACTGGTGCGCGATTTTCCCTACTGGGCAGTAACTGAGCCGAAAAGACCAATTACCTTTATAGTTTTTAAAATAGTCGTAAGCCCTTCATAAAAAATAAATGCACCCTGATTTTTTACGTTCTCAATTTGTGACAAATAAATTACTAATTCTTCATATGTGATAAAACATTTTTTCTATTTTTTTGCATTTATATGGAATTTTTTTTTTTGTGTTTTTGCTACCATAAAAATGAAATTCTTATTTGGTTTTCTTTTGGTACAATGTCAATCTATAAACTACAACAAGGAATAGAAAGGAATAGCCGAATTTTTTAATATTACAAGAAAATGATTTTCGCTGATCGCTTACATGGATGTCCAAATTTATATCCTATAAATGAAATTTTTACACAATATTTTCCACAAATTTTACTTTTAAAATATTTAAAAAAAAAATCAACTTTCCAAAACCGTCACACGAGTTATGGGTTTTTATATATTTCTTTTAAGTATTTGACTATTTAACTGTCTTGAGTATAGAAAAAAATTATGATGAAGTTGATCCAAAGGGAAATTATTAAAATTTAAGAGAAAATTTATTAACGTAGCGTTTGATTGTGAAAAATGAATTCAGGTGATTGTGAAGGACTAAAATTTTTCCACTGCAGTTCAGTGATGATGAAGACGACGACGGTAAGAAGATTATAGAACAATGGACGAAAACAGACAGTCCACATGTAATTAGACCGTTTTTGGATCAATCGGGCTTAAATGTAGTTATTCCCATAAAAATAAAAATAATGTTCCTTGAACTTGTTTATTGACTGCAATTTATATGAAATGGTTGTAGAAGAAATTAATCACTTTCACAAACATAATCCGTAATAGTTCAAAAAATAGACAGAAATCACTGCCAATGAATTCAAAAATTTTTTCACCTTTTTGATTCTAATAGGCCAAGCTCTTAAAAGCTCAATGGAGGATAAATTTGGTGAACCGATGAATTATTGCCCCACATGTAATGTGATTTGATTATTGATCAAGTTATTTAGGAAATATTTGAGGGCAGTTTTTAGCCTACCAGAAAAACAATGCAAATCCCTTATTTTCATATATTCCGTAGCATATAAATGAGTTAATGATTTTTTCTATGTTATTTTCATATAATATCTCCGAAATTTAATCCAATTATATCAATAAGTTAAAAGTTAATTATCTAATTGTTGTAAATATTTGATATTAACTGTAAACACAAAACAGTATAATTTTTGCATAAAAAATTTTTGATCAAAAAATTAAAATTATTAATATTTACTGGTTTCAATAGCATCCCTTATTATAATCCCTAAAGTATTTATTCATCCAACCATTAAATAAGATTAAATGAAGTAGAGGAAAATTTCAATTAATGTAAAGATTTTTTAAATAAAAACTTATTTAAATAGGATAGAAAAGGAATTTCCAGCGCCAGGACTTTTTTTTTTATAGGTACTAAAACTTTTATGTTATTCAATTTAATTTTTATGAATTTTAAAAATTTTAGCATCAATTAATTTAATTATGACGCTATTTAAGTAGATCTTTTTCATTAAAGCTTAGTACTTCCATAATTCTATTTGTTGATATAAGTACCCTTAATATCATTTTTTTTTCGTTTTTTTTTTTGTGATGCTTTTACAGCATATCAAAAAGCTAAATGCATGCAATGTGTGCTCATATGAAAGTAATCTTCAGATGAGTTAAACAAATTTTATGTTTTAGGGTTTGTGAACTAATCAATTTATGTAATTACTGTTTGTAATTAGTTTGAAGTTGTTAATCTCTTTTTTCATTCTAAAACTTCAAACATTAATTTATTTAAGCTGTCAACAAATATTTAAGGTTCTATGTCTTTAAATTATTAAGGAATTTAGGAAAAGTGTTGCATAAATTATGTATATATGTATAATAAGTTCAATGTTCTATGTTAAGATTTTCTTATCATTAGTCTGGTAGAAAACCATTAACCACCTGAAATATCAGTATACAAGTTTAATAGTTTTTCATTCGAAAAACTTTATTTACCGACGGAATAATATTGAAATTATAAAATCGTACAAAAAATATTAACTCCTAGGTTTAGAAACAATTTTTTTGAATTTTCTTTTCATATATGCTATGATAATTTGACATCACCTTATTTGAAATTGATAACAATATCAAACATCCCTAGATTGTCAAAAAAATATTCATCAAATTAGTCAAGATTTAAAAACAGTACAAGTGGCACTCATAAAATTCTACAACAATTTCTCAAAATGAATATCTGGTATTTCATTTAACAAATTGTTTATGTTTGTCTACACAAGACCTTGTTTAGCATTTTAGTTAAACTAAATTGTTGTTCTCTATGTCCATATGACAGTGTTGTAACTATAATCATTAGCTCAAGCTGCTACTGATGGAACTAGTGTTGTTGAATTTACAGCAATGTAGGTGGCAAATGCATTCAACAAGATGGATTTCTGGATTCACTGAAAAGTGATGGGGTCATGGAAGCAATTAAATTCCTTTTTTGGGATGGTAATATACTTAACAAAACTATGGTCATGGCGTCAATTAATTAGATATGCTGTTTTAGGCTATTTATATTGATATATCAAAGTGTCACTAAATAATAGTTTCGATATTGACATACTTTTCCAAATTTTAGATATATAATATAAAAATTTTTGTGTAAAATTAACAAAAAATAACTTTACTTCATCTTTTATGGTTCAATGATTTTTCATATGACAAAAAAAAACACAAATTTTAACAAAATTATTTAAAAAAAAAATGAACATCATCACACTCAATTATTTAGCACTGAACCATAAAATTGGTCTAGAAGACAAAACTTTTTGAAAAAATATTACGCTGCTCGTACTTGAAATTTTTTAAATGAATTTAAAAATTTTTAGCTTCGTTAACCAAGTCAAAAAGTATAGAAGTGAAAAATAATCATTTTAATATATTCTAAACTATGCAGACCTATTAGTCTTCAATACGTGTTTGTTTTTTTTATCTCTGGAAAAAAATTATGAGCTCCTCTTTTAAAACAAAACTTCTCCATTGTAGTCTCTTAAATCACAAATAATTTGGCTATCATGCAGGAATGTTACCAGACAGAAACCTAATTTGCTTTATGCATGCAATTTGAATTTTTTCCAATACATTCTACTTCAATTTGCTTCTGATTAATTACAAGTAAAGTACAATAAAAATAAATACAAAAGTACTTCTTAAGGGTAAGCAAAAGAACAAATAAACTTCAAAAGAAAATTTTAAATTTTTTGGTTTTCTAAAATTGTTTAATTATCTTTTTTCTGTCGTGGTATTTTAATATTCATTACAAAAGTTCAATTTTTGTTACAAAATAATATATATGTGTTTTAAGATTAATTCTAAAAATGGTGGAGTTTGGTGATTGGGCATTTTTATAAGAATATTTCTGGTCGGGGGAAATTGTTTCCTTGTAGCAGGCTATATTTTGGATAAACATGCTTTTTAAAAAAGTAAAACATTTACAATATGACATAAGGTTTTATTTTTACATAGTTCTGCAGAGCAACAGAAAATCAAGTCTAAATTTATAACAGAAATACTTATGGCTATCAAACTACATTGATTTGACTGGCTGCATTTTTTGTGCATTTCAATATGCTATAAATTAATAAAACAGTTTTAAATTTCAAGGAGATTAACTAACATACAACTGTTTAAAAAAAAATCTTCTTACATCACTTTTATATTTAATAACTAAGAGAAAAGTTAATATATTTTTTTTCAGAAAATATTTATTCCAACCCAAAACTCTTCCATCAGATGAATTTTAAAAACTCAAATCAACTCAAACAGAGAATGATGTATTTGTCTGAAACAGTACCGGCATTTAAGCAATTTGTAAATCTGCATTTACAACAGTATAATTCATTGCTCTAAGAACTAAAACCAACCTTTTGTCATAAAAAGAGCAATGTTATTCCCCCATTAGGAATGACACTCCCAGAGAATAAAGTCACTAAGTTTCATATCAGTGAACATTTTAGGACATTGAATGCATTTAAAATATTGCCTAGTGCGAGATTTCCAAAATTAATTTAAATGCCACCCGTACGCTCATTCTGTTTTTCTGTACGACTTCAGACTTCACTCAGTTGGAAATATTCTCTAGTAGCTTTAACAATAAATACAGAGTCTCTGATGTTTAACTAATGCCTGTCAAGTGTAGTTACAAATTTTGAGAAAATGTACTCTTTATTGCTGGGGCAATAGACCAAGGTTATTTTACATCGGACGTTCACTGTAGTTCTACATTTTCTTTTAAAACATAAATACTACAAAGAACTCGAAGATAAATCTTTTTCTATAGTTTCGTATGACGTTGAAGAATTTAACACAGGAATATTTTTATTTCCCCAATTTATTCTCTTTTTCTCCTTGGTGTTTTAAAAACATTTCATTCTCTTCTATTTCAATTAAGTCAAAAAAAGCTTTTTTGAAAAAACTTTGAACCAACTCATGATGTTTAGCTTCACATTTTAAATGAATATCCTTGTTTGAACTGCGTAACTTTACTGACAGGTTAACTGATTGAAAATAATACACTAACTGTTCAAATAACTAGAAAATTTAAACACAAAAAATAACAAAGGAATGCCTTGTTTTGCTCATTAAGAAATGACATATTTCAGTACAAGTCAGCTACAATTAATAATATTTTTTTTATTATTTGTTTTAAAATGATTAAAAAAAAGTGTAGGATATGCATTATAAAGAGGACTTTGATTTTTTTGGACTAGCCTAATACATCCCGGCGAATGTAAAAAATGATGGGTATATTAAAACGCAAAGCAAATAGCTAGCCAACTCTTAATATTCAAGCAGCTATCAAAATACAAATTACAACAACAAAAAATATTTACTAAAATTTTTAAAAAACTTCAAGATATTTAAATTCTCCAAAGATAATACAAAACCCACTTAACTCAATTCTTTAGGATTTTTATGATGCTTCTAAGAATACAAAACGACCTATTCATCACAAATTTCCAGAAAAAAAAAGAAATCCATGTCTACATATACATATCTATATGTATAGTATGCCTTAAAATGGCATACCAAATATCTAGTTTGAAAAAGTAATATAAGAAAAAGAAAATTTTCTTTTACTGGCTTTAAAGGATCAGAACTTTTATTATACGAAAAGTTTTCATTTGTATTAAGTTTCTTTAAATATTTAAACTAAATACATTAGTAAAATTTTTTTGATATTCTTTATTAAAGAAAATAGGACAAAAATTCAGTTATTGACATTTAATATAACAAAAAGCATTTATTCAATATTGAAAAATGTAACAAGATATGTTTTTTAGCTACATATAATACGCCAAATTAATAAATAACTTTTTGGATCTAGTTTCCTCAACTATGATGACAATAATGTTTGGTTGAATAGTACAAACTTATGTTTGTAAATTTACTTAGGGGAGAGGGTAGAATTCTTTTTATGAATATGAATCAAGCAAATTATTGAGCATGACCTTAACAACATATTCTGTAATTATTTTATTAGAAAATATCTACAAACAAGCTGGTGAGATATATTTCCCAAGTACATCTTGGAAAACGGATAATTTTCAATGTTCACAGTACCTCAGCTGGAAATTACCTGAAACCAAAAACTCATTAAATTTAGTCAAAGTATCATCGACTTATTATTCAAATTGATCAGGATAAGTATAAAGAACATAGTAACAAACAAAATAGCGATCTATCAGAACCAGATACACTCTTGCTTCCATTTATGACATAACAATAAATTATATTAACGTTTAATAAGAAAAAAGTTTTTTCTTTTTTTTTCAAATTTATTACAATTTTAAGAAATACTTACCAGAAAAACACTTAATTAAAACCTTAAAGTCGTAACTGAAATAATCTTCCTTTAACATCTTTAAATTATGAACATGGGTAAAAAATTGTGTAATTATCCTCCTCATTTGATTGATTATTTTACTCAAAAAATGATTTATGACATAAAAGTTGTTCCATAATATTCATATTGATATCGGGAATTGGTATCAGACAGACAAACACGTGTCCTCAAATTCATAAATTTTCTTTCTTTTTTATCTTTTTTACTTAAATATTTCAAAATATAACCAGCCTCTGCTTCGTTCTAAAAATCATTGATAACATAAAAAATAAAATTTAATAAAATATAGAAAATATTTTTTAAATGTCTTATTTTCTAAATTAAAACATAAAAAGATTATCAAAAATAAATTTAATTGTATCCTTAAATTATAAATAAACAATAAATGAAAAAGGTATAATAATTTATTAGTGTTTGTATTTAATTAAAACTTTTATGCAAAAACTTTGAATGGGTTATAACGTAGAAAACTAGATTCTATAGAGCTGTGATCCTATCGCAATTATTCCCTTAGCTTTAGGATTATTTTATTGACACAATGAAAGAAACTTATTCTATTATACACTTGAATGAATATAGAACAGAATTAAAAGAACTTTATAGATAATTACGAGACTTATTGCCCTTTTTTCAAAATAATTCAACCATTAATAATATTTCTCAATAATAATATTTCTCTATAGATAAAATGCTTTAAAAGATTATTTTAATATTTTAATATTATTATGACTAATGAATCGTTTAACAATATTTTTAAGGAACTTAGAACTTTCGAAAATTATTTGATTATTTTTCCGTTGATGAAATTTTGAGTATATTTCAATTATTTTGGCAACTTTATTAATTTATTTATGATTTTTTTTCTAGAAATCAAAGTGAAGACAGTGCCCTTGAATCAAAAAGTGATGCTAGTAAGCAAATTCAACCGACGACTACAACAACAGACACCGAAGAATTTCCAAGTAAATGCACAAAAATCGATATATCTGAACTACCCCTACCAGAAATTCCACCAAAAAAGAAACGTAGTAAACTATCGCAAATTACTTTGAATAAAACAAATAAAAATTCTAATACTGATTTACAAACAAAGGAAATAGCAAATAAGGAAAACGTTAAAGATATCAAATTGTCTGATATAAATTGTAAAAACAAAGAAGATATTAAAAATATGCATTATTTAAATTCAGAGCATATACCATCTATAGTTACCGATAAAAGGACCAAAAAAACATATTTATTTGGTGAAAGTAGAAATCAAATACAAAATCGTAATCCAAGATCAGATGAAATATATTTAAATAAATCTGGTTGGGTACAGGTTAGTTCAAGACGATCAAAAGATGAAAATGAAGCAATCATCCATAGCCAAAGAGTACATAGTAAAAAGGATATACGTGATACTAAAAACATTCAAATTATAAAAATTGACAAAGACAATAGTGATAAAATAGTTTATGCAGTGCCTAGAATTAATAAAAGTAAAGCTCAGGAATTGATAGCACGTAATGAAAATCGACGAAATAATGTTTTGCCGGGGATCTATTTCAAACCAGGAACAAAAATTGTTGATCCACAAATAGCTATAATATTAAATGAACGTCCTGGTTTTTTACCAGTTAAAAATTTTGATGATAATGAATCACCACCACCAGTTACACCAATTTTATCACCACCACCAGCATTTCAGGATTCAAAAACAAAAAATAAACTCATTTCAAATATTCGTGTTCAAATTTCATCTAATAATTCAAAATTAGATAATAAAATATCTAATGGAGCTATATTTTCACGAAGTTTTGATTATGATGGACACAAGCCAACAGATTATATTGAAACATTTTCACGTAGCTTTGATTCAAATCTTAGGGATCCATGGGAACAACCAAATGAATCAATTTCAAATTTTAGTAGCCTAACTGGTAGTTCGCCTAATTTTCTAGCTAAACGTGAAAGTTCACCCAAAGCTAAAAATGAGATACGTGCTAATAGCTACCCAAAACGGATTAATGATCATGGAGGACGTTTACGTAGAGCACAATTTTCACGTGCCATAACAAAACCTACAACTAGATTTCGGAGTTTTGATACAAGTACTAATCAACGTCTTAATTCCTGTGATAGTGGTGCTCGTTCAGGTTAATTTGATTTATTTTTATAAGCTTTTAAACTTTATTCAAATTCTTATTTTTGAAATTATCTTTTAGATTTATCAAATGATGAAGTTGATGACGTAAATAATGATATTAGAAATAACTTTTTATCCACATCATATCATCAAAGACAAAGATCAATTACACCTGAACGAAGTGATGGCAGTTCTTCACAGAATGGGGCAACACGAAAACGAAGACCATTAACACCAGATAGAAGATCATTAACACCAGAGGATAGATTGAAAAAGGGTTCACAAATTTCATTAGGTTCAAGGCAGAGTTCAGGATCACGTAGCAATACATTAGAACGTAAAGCAAAAACTGGTGATACACGTAATTCATCTAGAAGTTCATCAAGTTCAAGTTATAGCGGCCGTGAAATAGATTCAAGGATGATAAATAGTCATCGGCGTACATCATCAAAAAATTCAAAGTCAACAGATGATCATCGAATTCGTAGATCGAGGTATATCAACTTTCAATTAGATTTCATCAAACGTTATAAGTGAGTAAAAATGTTTCGATGATACTTGGTAAGATTTGAGCGTGCTAAGCCACATCCTGGATTTTGAAGAATGATGTCCTGCTTATGCTGAATGCTTACCTTTTTATAGTTTACGTAATTTTCAAAAACAGAAGTTTTAAATTATTCTATCTATATCAAGCAATAATTTAATTTAATGCGAAAATGAAACCAAGTCTTGTAATGTTTTCTTTTATGGGTGAAAGAGGTGAGATGAATATTTGCCTTGTAGGGCAAAAAAAGTTAGCTAAAGAGCCAATATTTCATTAATAAAACAAAGTTTTATTTAAACTTAGAGATGCCAATCGGGGCATCTAATTTATTTCTATTTAAAAAGACTCACCTGCCGAATAGGGCATGGTTCGTCTTAGCACTACAAACTACAAACTCTTGAATCATTTTACTCCTCTTTATATATAAATTTGATCTGTTCATGCTCGTGAGAATATAATTTTAAATTCCTCAATAAAATAATCTACTCTAATTTCCAGACATAACAATTTGTTAATTTAGCAAATTCTTTGCTATACAAAAATATAATTTCCTAAGTCTGATCACAAAAATTCTTTAGTGATCAGATTACATGTGAACTAAAATTGTTGCCAAAAGGGCCAACAACAATTACTGCATACTTACGGGCTTGAAAAAATTAATTTTAATTTTACAATGAAAAGTTTTAGCATAAATATATTTGAGGACTTTTAGGACATTTTATAAAGTATTTACTATGAAGAATTTACTGTTTTTAAAAGTTTAATGATTAAAATTCTTATATATACTACACCCTCACCCCTAAAGAAGCCTGTGTTGAGAAATCTTACTTGTAATTAATCATCTCCATATTCCAGAGGATGTCTGTTGTCTGTTTTCACAGATTTGAGAAGATCAGAAATATAAATATTGCATAACTATTGTAGATAGTTAACAAAAACACATCTATTACAAATACAATAATAAATTATCTAATTGTAAGTTTGATGTCAACAAGAATGCATGAAAAATAGTAAACACCAAGATGGCTCTATATGAGGAAACTTGCATGCTGAGAGTGCTAAATACCACATGCATTATTAGTTGTCAGTGTACACAATTATATTAACTAAAAAGATTTAAATAATATTTTAATATAATTTGTCTACATTTTATACATTCCAAATTTCATTACAGATCACTTCAGCTATCAAAGGAGTCTCCAAATCATTCAACTACAATAGGTCATAAAACAGTTATAACAATTGGCCCTCAAAGATCTAATAGTAATCAACAAAATTATCATCAGCCAATACCGAATTTTCCATCAACTATTCGCCCAGATCAAATAATAAGTGATCAATCACATAATATGCGTCAAATTGATATCGATAAAAGTCGTTCATTTGATTTTGATTATAATATTTATAATAATCAAAAGATATCACCACGTCTTGATTTTGATAAAAGTCGATCATTTGATGATGATTATAGAGAACAAAATAATCATCAAATTCGTCAAAAACTCAAACCAATTACTCAAAGATCACAAAATCGACAGAATAGTCCACAAAATCATGCTAGCCGTTTATGTGATCATGATATAACATATACAGAATTTAATCGTGATTATGATAAACAATCATCAGGACGTCTTCGTGATAATATTACAACAGCTGTTAATGAATTAAATTTTTTAAATGGTCGTATATATGATTGTGGTATAAAATTATGTAATCAATCATCAACAGATACTCCCTACATAAATAATAAATTTATAACACATGAAAATTATAGTCCAGATTCAGATTTAAGTAATTACCATACTAATAGTATAAGTGATATAACAAAAAATGATTTTATTTATCGTCAACCAGTACAGCAACATCATCGATCAGTTCTTGATCGTAGCCATCAGCAAGCTATAGCTGGATCAGCAGTTGCTTCAAGAGGAAGGTATTGAAAAAAAAAACCAAACTAACAAAAAGCAAAAATCGAAAATTATTAAAACATGATCAAAAGCTATCATCCGCTCATAATCATCGAATATTAAATTTTTACTAGGCTTAGAAACTATGTAGTTATCCTTGTTTTTAATTTTAACTTAACCTGTTTACTAATAATTCTAACAATCGCCAGCATTAAAAACTTTAACAAAAAAAAAGAGCACTGAACTAATGAAAACTAATCACTTAGACTCCTCAACCACTATCATCCCTTTCAATATTAATATATTTCATAATTTTCGTGTGATTTGTGCTTTATATCTATTTTTTATTAATTTTTATTTTTTTGTCCTTTGGTTTCTTTCATTATCTACTTTCAGTTATAAGGCCAGATCCTGTAACATTTGGCCAAACTATGTTATCACTAAGCACAATTTAAATAGGGATCTAAATCGTATTAATAGTGAGCAGTCAAGTGATGAATATGATAGTTTCAATTGTGTTTATAGGCAATTTGATAAAAATAAAATGTTGGCAAGTGTTAGTGAATATATTCATAAAATACCGCATTCTTCTGATTATAAAATTGATGATAATATGTTAACTAGTGATCGTGAAATGCCAATTACTTGCAATCGAAATATATTTTCATTAATACCTGATATTGAATCAGATATTAATTATAAGAAAAATAATGAAATTATCAAAAGACAACAATACAATTTTACTGATGAAGATGATAGTGATGATGATAACTATCAAATAGAACCAGTTGCATCTTTACTATATCAAAGGTATGTTGGTTTTTTGGAAAATTTTTATATTTTTTTAAATTATTTTATTAATTCATCATATTTGAAGAAAATAGTCATGTTAGATTTGAACAACAAACAAAACCATTAAGTGACGGTATTTTTAAACTTCCATTTTTATCTATTTAGTATTAGTCTTTTATTTCTATTCAATCTATAAGTTCGTTTTTTTTTTTTTGACCATTTAAACAAACAGCTGGTTTTATATTGTCTGAATTTTGACGTATCTCAGACAAAAGCAGTTAAAAATTACGTCAGTAATTTAAAAAGCAAAAGTAAGTCAATGGACAGTTAAATGGTGAGAAAATCAAACTCAATGAGTTAAAATCTGTACACATAACTTTTAAACTGAGACGTAAAAATAAAAATGTAAAGGCACAACTCAATAGAATTAGACTACCCCAGGCTGAAGCAGTGAAGTATCTCGGACTTTAATTGAATTCAAGACTTAATTGGAAGCACCATGTAAGACAAAAATTGGAATAGATAAAGATTAAACAACGGCAAATGTACTGGCTATTAGGATGCCATTCCCAACTAAATTTAAATTGTAAAAAAAGTGCTATATACATCCTTGATCAAACCGATATGGACGTATGGTATACAGTTATGGGAATGTAAGAAAAAATAAATCGTAACCAATATCAAAACAAGTTCCCGCGCCTGACAACAAATGCCTACAGATATGTGAGCAATGGAGAACTTCACCTGTTGATAACCACGCAAAATGACTACTTCGGCACAGCAACGCAGAAGCTAGTCAACTACTGGACACTAATAATGAGATCAGGAGACTCAAACGAACAAAGCTACATGAGCTATGTTCAAAATAACAATTACTGGAAACTGTACAATGGGTTCAGTAACCCAATATTAATTTATTCGACTTTCTTACTCAAAATATTAATTCATTTTTCTTAATATTATTCTCAAATATCGCAGTTGCTATTTTTCCATCAAAGATTCCTTTTATTTTCAAATTAAATAATATCTTTATATTACATGTAAAAATTTTTACGTCAAAAAATAACGATCTAAAAATAATAAGTAATATAAAGGAAAATTTTTTAAAGTATTATTCCTACTTATATTTCTCATTCATTCCCATTAGGTGATTATGTGAGTTCGTTTCATTCATTTTTCTGAAGTTTTTCTCTCATATATGTGTAAAACCAAAAAGTAGTTTTATAAATATAATTAAAGAATTAATATTTGAACTAACTGTATTAACGTCAATTGTCATCCACCTCCAGCTCAACAAAATTTATTTGAACTTGATCGGATGAATAGTAAAATTTGTAACAAATTAACTTTTGTATAAAATATTTACATAAAGTCTGACAGTTCAATCATATCACTAACTAAACTATAAATTGTTAAAACTCGAATTTAACATTTTTAGTAAATAAATCCTTCTATCCTCTAATAATATTACCCATGATTGTAATATAAAAAAAAAAAAAAAATTCAATTTATTTAAAAACGAATCACTAAATTGACTACAATATTATTTATCAAAAGGACTGCTAAAAAGATAAAGTATGTCTACAGAATCCTAAATATGATAGCTATCATTTTGTCTGCTGTCTTTTATTTTGAGTCTAAGGTGTAAATAATGTATGCATGACTAATATCCAAAATCCTAATCGTTATTTTACGAATTGAAGTGGGCTTTTAAGCAATATCATTTATACATTGCCTACTTATAGGAGTAGAAAAAGAAGATAAATTGTGTATTTGTGAGCATTCTGTTTAGAAAATAGCATTTCAAGGATTTTGTATGTCATTGGATGTCATGTGGATTTTGTCATTTTGTATGAAAGTTAATAAAATAATAAAGGCTTTTAGAGGGATATTATTACATTATTCAAATTTATAGCTAGTATGGAGACAATTTCCAGAAAAAAAGATACATATTTTGCAGATGAAATTGAGTTTAAGTTAAAGTAAAGTTTAAAAATATTAAAAATTAGATGTGCAATTATTCTTATTTAGTATCAGATTAAAATGTGAGTATAAACATTTTTGAAATATTTAATACAATATATTATGTTATTTTATTTTCTTCTTATTCCTTACTGAAATAATTTTCTGTAACACTTTTGGCCAACATCCAATTTTCTTTTATATTTTACGGTAAAAGCTACCAGCATAATAATATATATTAATTAAGGAAGTCATTCGTTGGCAAATAAATATCTTCTATAGAATTTTATCAGCAGTTTTAATGATACACAACATAAAATGGTGAAAGAATGATAATGCTGTGTAATTATTATAACTACACATCACTCGATTTTCTTAAACTGTTGAAGAAAATATTTACAAAAAACATTTAAAATGTTTTATGACTTTTTGTATAAATTCTTTATTTTTAGTTAAAAATTTGTGTTTTGTTATGATATAAAAAAAATTACCATTTCGTAAACAGGAAAGGTATCCAAATGTTAGTGTTGAAAAAAAACTGAAATGTGAAAATTTCAGTTTAAAATTTTTGTTTATGTGTTTATTAATTTCATGATGATTTGGTTTTTCTTAATTGAAAAATTTGTTTTAATTACCAACAAGTCTATTTTCATACATACAAAAACTATACAAAAAACATGAAAACTGTTCAACGATTTCGCTCTTTAACAGGACAAACTGTTGGGGAAACAACATCAGTAGATAAAACTAAAGCTGAACAGATTTTTTATAATGAAAATAATCATGCAATTCAGGTTTTGTCTTTTGAAGATATACAAAATGTGCCAAAATTCTGTTTACTAGTTTATAAAATACAAAGTTTTTTCTTCAAAGCGTTTGTCGGAAGCTTGGTTTTACCAGAATGCACTTAACTTTCAATACGTACAATAATTCATTTTATTTACACTTTGACATAGTTTCAAATATGTTAAGTTGTTAAAGTTGAATTTACTAAGAAAATTTGTTTTAATTTGGCATAACTAATGAACTTTGATGACTTTTTTGCTTAAGTTGTCTGAATTTTAAATATGTAAGAAGAAATTTTAAGAAATTTTTTAGTTTATATTTTAGTAAAAATTTATTTGATCAATTCACGGTAATTTTAAATCACTTATTTCCAGTCAGTTCCACTTTTTTTTTGGTGAATTTCTTTATTCTAAATTACGTGATTTTCTACTTTCTAAAGCAGATAGAAAGTTTGAATAGGACTTTTGAATTTACAATAATTTTTATTTGATAGTTTGCTTTTATTTTTGAGTAGTTAGTACAAGTAAGTACAAGAAAAGCTTATTTTTGAAAATCTTTGAAACTAGTCAAGAACTAATAATTATAAATTTCTTGAATAAAATAATTCATTGTCTGTTCATTTTTCTTAAAGTTTCATTTGAAAAAAATACCTAAGCTTTTTCTTTTAAAGAAATTTTCAAATAATCCCGATGACAAATATTTAACTGACCATCTAAAAAAGATATAATTTTCATATAATTTAAAAAGGTCAACAATTTTTGTGCCATTATCCATTTTTTGCATGACTAGAAATTTGAAATAGGATTCATATATTTCTAATTGGTTAGGGCACATTTCGTTTTAAAGTTGATAACTACTTTTTGATGTTCATACGTGCAAATATATTGAGTAATTAGGTACTAAATTATTTAGAATGGTTTTTTAATATCAAAAAAAGTTTACTACATTAACTTAAAAATACGAAATTTTTGAAGGATGTCTAAAATATATTATTTTTTAATATGAAACTACATTAATTGGGAGCTCTATTTTGTTACACCAAAGTAATTTTACTCCAATCAATATTGAACGCAGTTTTCTGGTCTTAGAATATGACAGACATAAGTTCATAACAAATCAATCAAAAATGTGCTTGAAACTTCCTCAAGCAACAGGAATTCAATAACTATCCAGTTCTTTGGCCTGTCTACCTTATATTAATTCATTCTTTATTAAAAGAGTTTACTATTGAGATTATTTTAAAAAATAGTAAATTGTCTTATTTTCGATTTAATAATTCAGCTTCTTGTAACAATAACAATCACTTGTTAATATATTAACCTAAAAAAATTTTCTTTAATGCTACAGTAGTGGCTTAGCATAATTTATTCCTATTGAACGTACTTATATTTTAAAAAGGAAAACTTTTTCCATAAAAATAGCTTTTATTTAAATTTATATAACATGTAACATATGCCATTAAATAAAGAAATTTTATTATGGTAAACTTTTCTCATCCAGCTGTGGCACTGCATGCTCCACTGCTCAGTAAAATAATTGAATTATCAAAAAATTTCTTGCCTTTCCGTTAGTTTTAAGGACTGAAGCTTTATTGAAATGATGTTATAAGTTTTATTAGAATGTGAGCACATATTTGACTTTTTTGTAAAAATCTTTTTAGATTTTAAATGCCACCTGTACAATTATATCCTCCATTTCCCTTGAATTTTATTTAAGCTTATCCTTGTACTTTTTACAAAACTTCTTATAGCCCTTTGTAAGTTTTAAAAATAGAAAAATTTTATGTTTTTTGATATTGTGCTTTATCAAGGGTTTCATATAAATATTTAAATTAAAAGTTGTTTTTAGAAAATGTTTATTGAATAAAAATGAAAATTATCACTCCTTAAAAATTTAGTTTTATTCGACTAAAGTCAGTAGTAACTTATTTAAAAATTATGTTAAAAAAGACTGTTAAAATTTTACAAATAAAAACAATTTATCACTTTATTACTGTCATCCTTATCCATTAACTATATATACACTGTAATCTAAATAAATACTAAATCAACCTAGCAACCATGTTTAGCATGCAAAATGATTTCCAAAATCCAAGAAACTCAGCTCCCTTACTGTGAAATTCATCATGGGAAGAAAATAAAAAATACAAAGAGTATTTAAGAGTTAAAATTATATTTTCTACTCTCCGATTTAGTTTTACTCTAAAATATAATTGAATGAATTTTCAAAGGACTCTTCTAAGCTATCCACTTTCAATATTTCAAATATATTCATTGCTCAACTTAAGGTAAATATAATAAAATTGTCTGTGTTAGGGCAATAAACCTAATATTAAGAAATCTTTATAGTCATAAAATTTCAGACAATTTTAATATTTGTTTGTTTCAATTTATGATCCGTACAAACAAAAACCACTAATAATAAGAGAGGAATTTTCTGCTTTTCCAAAAGTTTTTCATCTCAATATTTAATTTATTTACTCAACCAAAATTTATCATTTATAGAGCTAACTATTCAATAAAATAATTATTTTATAAATTATTAAATTGGATTAATGCTATTAACCCCCACCCATACTTGATTATTCAGCTTATTATTATTAAAAAGCATAATAACTTCACCAATTTAATTTTAAGTTTTTTATAAAATTATATTTCAATGATTCTCTTTTTTTTTAAAAAATACTTGTTTTAAAAAATAACTTAATTAAATTGAGGTTTTTGTTATATTTTCTTTTTCAGAAAAAATCTCTTCAAATCCAAGCCTTTCATTACCAAAAAGAAATCTAGTCATAGGAAGCGTAGCTCTTCACTTCCTAATTTATTAATTGGACAAAGGTAAGAAATATGTTTTTGTTAAATTAATTTGGAATTTATTATTTAGTGTACAAAAATTTCAAAGCTAAAAGAGTATTTTTTGTATATTTTTCCTATTAATAGTAATAATGATACAACTATTATATTACGCACTATTTTTATTTTGAAATTGGGTAAGAATATTAAAATTGCTAAAATTTCTTAAAGGAAATTTTTACTTTTACTGCCACTTAAATTAAAAACATTTAACTGATTGACTTGATGATAAAATTATAATTATATAAGGAGTACAGTTTTTTGGTTACTTAAAAAAAACAATTTTTAATGAAAAGTGCATTGGTAGATTTAGGCATACGACAAAAATTAATTGTAAAAAAGTTATCTAAAAATACTTTTAGAAAAATTCTTAGACCTGTAGATAGAATACTCAGATATCGGGCAAAACTGTAGCAAAATGTGCAACAAATATTAAAAGTTTATCAAAATTAATTATGCTATATTAGCAGATCAATTCATTAAAATTATGTTTTTAAGTTTTATGCTTGCTATTGTAGTTGTGTTAGAAAATGTTCGATGATTAGTTTTTTAATATTTTAGTCTATGAGTCAACAGTAAGAGGGAGAAAATTTAAAAGGATCAAAAAGAATCGTACTAGACACAAGACTCAAACACAATGCACGCGGTTGCGGAAGTGCAACAGGTGGGGCGGAATTTTGTTGAATTGAAACCATAGTGTGGGATGACATATATTGTCAACTTTTATAATAAAATATAAGAGATGGCTCAGCTATTTATAGGAGTTTCACACTGAGCGTAACCGGGTAATGGCACTCGGTTATAACAGTTTTATAACAGTTTTGTATGGAAAATTTTTGCAGGAACAAAGTTAGTTAACACTGTTCCCGAACAGCGTTAACAGGGTTAAATATAGAAGTGAAGTACTATTTTCGTTCATTTTCAATGTAAATTTTCTCATTTCTCAACTTATATTAATTTTTAAATTTATATAAAATATTTCCTTTCACTTAAAAATCACTAAAAACACAAAAGTTTATTTTTGAAATAATGACATTTTACATTAACCGGGTTAGTCAGTGTGACGCTAAATTTTTTATATGGGGATTAACCGAGCTCCATTAACACGGTTATGCTCGATGTGAAACGCCTATTAGTCGGATTGTTATATAAAATACACACAGATGGATTTAATATCGCTTCTTCAAAAGTAATGCAGCTACTCATATTTCTTTATTAGTGCAATAATATTTGTTTATACATATAACAGAAATTTGATTTGAAAAAATATGGTGCATAAAACTAATTATCTTGTATACGATGATTGTTGTAAAATATCCTATTAGAAAATTTTCAAAGCTACAAAAACAGAGCCATCTATTATTATTTTAATCAAACTGAACGACAACAAAGAGAAATCGCGTTTCAAAAGTAGAAATTATAGTGCGTTTTCACTGAACCTTGTATCTAGCACCCTAGTACATATTTCATCTGTTAAGAATTTCTTTGTTGTTTGTTGTTATATTTGTGTTAGTTGGGTTAATTTTTGTGTTAAATAAACAATTAAAAAATTTCAAATCATATCAAATTAAAAAATTCTTACCTTTTACTTAATTATTATTCTTAACATAACCTAATTTCCACAATTATTTACTGTCAAACTATTGCCGAAAGAAGAAGTTCGAAAAAATTACTCAAAATTTCTTCTCCGTACTGCCAATGAACTAGAAAAACAAACTAGATTTAAATTAGTTTATTTAAGAAATAAACTAGAGATTTCCCATAAAAATTCTAAAAAAATAGTAATAGGTACTAGCTTCAATAAAAACGCAGTATTAGATCTACTTTAGCAGAATCGCTGCGCTTTTTTTCCTAGCGCGGTTTGCATTGTGTGAGTTTCTATTTGTTTATTACGAATTTTACTTTGGTGTCACTGGTTCCGCTCCGCAACAGCGTCCATTATATTTGAGTCTTCAGGGCTTGTAATTCATTATCGCAACTACAAAAATTGTAGATCTGTAGTTTTTATCTGTTATTTATTTATCTGCTAAAACTACTAAATTTTTTTCGTCTGAGGATCTCGTAATTTAAAATAAATGCAAAAGAACTTAAAACACTAACATAAACAAAAATTAAATTGTTTATTTTTGCATGTCAAACTAAAATTAGAGTGGCTAAAATCTAATAACTAAGACTTCAAATAGAAAACAGCTTCAAAGTAGCAGATTGAATAATTTTATAGGCTGTAGAGAATTTCGGCATAACTTTTTACCTTTACTATATTTGATGGACCATTCTTGTAAAATTACTGAGAAGATTTTTTATCATAAATAAACATTTTAAGAGCACTGTCAGATTTATTTTAATTCTGAAGTTCATGTGACTTTCAATGTTTTCAAAATCAATTAATTTTTTAATAAAATTATAAAGCTTAGTACTGTTATTTTTGTTTGCATTATCAACAAAACATTAATAACTAAGGTATTGCATAGATTAAATTTTTGTTCTATTTTGTAATATGTGCTCCATTGTTATTCATATACACGGCGTGAATTCTTTACAAATGTATTTTTATAGGCATACGACGGGTATTAAAATTTCTTAATACAAAAAAATTGATTATAATCCAATAATTAGTTTAAAGTACAAAATTTTAATCATTTCTAACACCCAGTAATTTTTTAATTCGTTAAATTAAACTTAAAAACACTGAAAATAACTAAATTTAAGAAATAAAATTCTATTATATTCTATTGTCTTATAACCAAACTTATAAAAATCTCATAACATGTGGTATTACTAAATATTCAACCGAAATTTTGTGAAGAGAACTTATACAACAGCTGTGAAATGAAATATAAGAGAAATTCAATTCATGCACATATGAGCTTTTTATTTGTATACATTTTGGTTGCATTTGAAAAAATGCAGAAAGAGTTTTGATGTCAGTCAGACATAAAAATTTGTTGCTGCCGGTATTTTTTCTTATTTTTGTGCTTGTTATTAATAATATAAACCTAAATTATATAAAATTAGTTTTAATATTAAACTTATTTTATTATCATAGAGATTAGTTTTTTCCGTTTCGGTTTTTATAAAATATTTATTTAGTGCTTAGTATTATTGACAAACAAAACCGGAATGCTTGCTGTTAACTGTCAAATATGGCTGACGTTTTGAATTTAACAGAGAAAATGACAACAACTAGCAATTCGGTACAATTAGCAACTGAAAATAATTTAAATAATGTGAAAAGTGATTTTAATAAATTATGTTCATGCCAATTATTATGTAAATTTGCACAGGAAACAATTAGTTATTGTAGTAAAAATTGCATCAATAAATTGTGTCATAATAATAACGATAAAAATATTAATAAAAGTCCTAATAAGGATATTAAAGATTCTAAGTGTTCTAGGATTTGTAGACATAGCTGGCATCTAAGTGGCGATAATTTGTAAGTTTTTAATTATTGTTTTGTTTTGTTTTTCGGATTTCGTTTTAATTGTTCTTAAATGACAGCTGATTTTAAATTCGATTTGTTAAAATTATAAAATTTTCAAATTACATATATTAAATTTTGAAAGAGTTGTGTGCTACTTCATTTTTACACATGCATAAATTAAATAAATATTAGTAAGAAAACCTATTATTTTTTTAATAAAAATAAAAATGTAATCTAAAGTGGCGGTTTTCAAAGATATAATTTATAGAATTTTATTTATCTAAAAACCTAGGAAAGAATATATGGATAAATCTTACGGAATGAACTTCAAATTACTTTAATTTAACTTCAAATTTTTGCGCGGCTTCATGTGATATGCAACACTTGTCTTTTAAATGTTCGTTTTACGATCAGAAGTCGCTTAAATATGATCCACAATTTAAAGACAGCTTTTTTCGATTAAAAATTTATTAATTTTTTCCAGGACGGCTACTAAATCCATCGTCCTTATGGTTTTCTGCTTTTCTTCTGTAATTCCGCATGTATATCTGGATAAATATATTTCTCCTACTAGGAGAGGACTTGGCTTAGGACTTTAATGCTTAATAATTGTGTAAATTTTTCTTCTTGGTCCAACCAATTGCTAGTACAATTAAGTTGGATTTTAATTCCTTTAACAATTAACACTTCTTTCAAGGTATATAACCTGCTTACAAAAATTTTACGTTTTCGTGTTTGGGTGGCTAAGTATTTGGTCATCATTCTTTTGGTTAATATTTTCAAAAGATAAGCAAGAAATCAAGTGTAGATTCTATCCGAAATTGCGTTTCTTTTTCTTGATGACATGGGGTCGATTAAGGGTTACTGAAAATTAAGGTTAATTCAATGAGAAAAAAACCATATTTTTTTCCGTCAATACAAGTAATGCTAATTTCTTTAATTAATTATTACACAATTATACAACATTCCATTAAACTTTAATAGTAAAATCTCAACAAATAAGCCGTTCGCATCAGATTTTCTAAGGCATCTTCGGAAAAATTAGTTCTACTGTGTACGTTAAAACATGTCATTGGCTCATCCGAAAGACAAAATCAAGATAATGAAACGTTTTTCGGGGTAAACCTTTTTTTTCATTTTCTGTAGCTCTTGGAAGTCAGAAAAACGATTTTCGTTTTAAAGAAATTGACAAATTTTTTATTTTATAACAAAAAATACTTTTAAAAATAGAAAACTTATATTTCGTAACAGTGCTAGAGTTTTTAAAAGGATCAGTGGCTTGGATTAGGAATTATAGTGTACATCGACTTAAAAAATGACGAAATTTTACAGATTAGAAAATTCATGATCATTCCGCTCACAATTATTGTATTACGATCTTCTCTTATTCTGGCTGTCCGGTATTTGTGCTCACTTTTGCACTGATTATTGTGCAATGTTGACCCAATATTCTTAAGGTCTTGTACACTAGTACAAGACAAAAGTTTGAACCTTAAACTACCCCTCATCCCTCTCTTCTCTCTTCTATCATAATCAGGAATCGAAGTAAATTTTAGCCTCAAGTAAACTTTGACAATGATCTTTTTTTATTCTATCCCAGATCTTACAATTGGAGATTGTAGTGCACTGTTTTCTACGTTAAAAATTATTCCTACATTATTTGAGTCGTTCAGAAGCCAATGTGGATAAGTCCAAAAAATCCAAACTGAGAAATTTAATGTTTCTTAATGCATTCATAATACATAACACATGCGGAGGCTATTAAAAACAGGGCTTTTTGACAGTCAAAAAATGAAAATATGAGTAAATCCTTTTAAGACTAAGAAATATATTATTTATTCTATTAAAATTTGCAAAAATCAGAAAATATGAAAAAATGGACTTATCCACATTTGTTTGAGACTAAAACTCATAACAATATTTAAACTTGGTTCAGATTATTTACAAATGTTAAGATATCCTTTTTGTGGCTTCTTAAACCATAAAAAATAAAATTTTAAATTTAGTTTGAATTTTCTCCCGCCTTTAATGTATTTCTGTTCAAAATACTTTCAGATGATGTCTTTAATTTACGTCATAAAGTCAGCAGAAACTTTTGCGCTGATAAATTTGGCTAAAGATTTTTCTTCTTTTTTTTCTCATATGAAAATACATATAATTCTTAGGGCCGTGTTGTTAATTAATTTCAGCAAAAATATTAATTGAGCCAAAAGATATTAATTTTTTGATTTCATTGCTGAAAGAAAAAAATTTTCAATCTAAGTCCACTTGAGTCCAATTTTTACTGTAAACATATGAGAATAAAATTTACATAAAAAAGAAACAAAATTAAATTTTATTTATTTTTGTAGATAATTTACAGAGAAATTTTATACGTGATTAAAATTCATATCCTGCAAACTTCAATTGTGACTCCCCAAATTGAAATTATTGAACTTACTCGACCTGAAAACTAAATTTTTTCTCCATTCTTTAATCAAATTTAAACCGTCTAAAATACGGAACAACCTGAAAATGAAGTCTTTTGCGAATGACTACTCGGTTTATTAGCAGGCTCAACTTTTTATATAAGCATAAATATATGAACCTGATAAGCTTGTAAAGTGGGCAGATCGAGCAGGTCAGGTTGAAAATTTTCGATTTTGGTCTCCCAATTCGAAATTATAGTTAGTTAAAGTCTCTTTAATAAAAATATCGAATCGAATTCGCTTATTTTAATGAATTTAATTCATAAATTAATATAATTCTAAATAATTATAAAATATGTAGTTGTTTTTGTTTACACAAGATAAAAATTAAGAGTATATGTGTATTTGTAGCCAAAATTTCTAAGAAAATAAATTCATTCTCAATTTAAATTCCTCTTTGTTGTGATTTTACTTCTCGTTTTAATTTTTTTTTTTTTGTTATTTCTTTTAAATGTAAACAGTGGACGTAATCATTTTTCTCTTGTGCTGGCTACATCTGATGACTTTCAATGAGAAAATTTTTTTTCTTTTTGTTTTTTTCACCATTTTTTTTAACTTATGAATGTAACAACAGGGGACTAAAACACAATTCAGGCATATCATATAACAAACACACGATTTCTATCTAATCAAGAACTTCTTAGAAGATTAGTGCAAGTCTTAGCCCACACGTGAAATTGAATATTTCAATTACATACTTATAGTTCTTACAGTGCTATCATTGACGTAAAACTCCAGAAATATAGGTAATGTGACAATGTATAACTATATATATATACATGTATATATATTTTATAAGATAAATTATAGAGGGATAAAGAAGTATTTATATCATGCATATTATTAATTATTGTCTATTTTTTTAATAGAAGTCATTTTTTCTACATTTATTGTTTTTTTTTGGTTCAATTCTTGTGGTTTTTTTCAAAGAGGCTCGATCAAGCTTTGTTTGATAATGATTTTAGAGTCATTATGTATTATACTAATAATTGTATTATTCTTGGCAATTTTATCACCTCTGAGGTTTGCTTGATTATCCTTAGAAGCCTGAAAATAGTTATTTTCCGCCAACATAATTTGATGTCTCTTTTATTATTCAGTGTAAGTAATAAAATGTTTGCTAAATTTGGCACCCCTTGCCATGATTATACCATTTATCTATTAAACTATCTAGAATATCGGTCCCGAAGCTGATAAATATAAATATAATTTTTATTTTGCAAAATTCAAATTTATCCTTCTTCTTTTTTCTTAACCGACTCAGTTTCAAGGTTAATTTCTTCATTTAAAGTAAATTTTACTTCCTAATATCAACCACTCATTAGCGCTTGTAAACAATTAAATTATCTTGAATTGTTGTCTAGTCAATTTTTCAGAGAAGGCGAAAGTCAATTTCTTTCAATTAAATGTATCGTGAGTGATTATAATATTTGAAACTATAATTAAGGGGAGTGCTTGATTAATTTGGTGAAAAAAAGGCATGTTTTCAAGAATTTTTTCTCGCAATACAGGTAGTTGTAGTTTATTTGATTAAAACAATGTTGTTGGAGACGCCTTGAAAAAAAAAAGTTGTTTTACCGTGCGCATCATAACTCTTGTGAGTCAGAATCATCTAAAACCAAAAAAAAAAAATTTATATATTAAATGAGAAGTTTAAGAATAAAAAAAGCTCCCGTTGTTACCTAGTAAAATATGTGAAGAAATAGTATGCAAAATTTCAAAACGATCGCTCCAGTAGATTTTGAATTATCGTGAACACCGACTTTGAAACTAACAAGTTTTATGAAAACGTTTTAAGGTCTTGCTCACAAAAAAAACTAAAAAGAGAACTTCTTCGATACCAGGTCCAGAGAACAAAACTTTCATCAGGGCTATCTAGAACGTCTTTTTGTTCTTGTTTGCGCAAATCTCTTCCTTCATTACTGTCGTACGCCGCTTGTTCCTCTACTCTATTAATTCGCAACTCATCAGCTTGACGCGCCCATTTGTTAGAACTTGGCCCTGTACCGATGTGCATCTCTTGCATAAAGTTCAAGAATTGAGCAACAAACGCTCAAATTTTTCTCCGATTTACTTGAAATTTTGACACAATATTTTTAAGATGTTATACATTAGTTTAAAAAACTGAATGGAAAAAAAAGATATAAGTACCTACTCTCTCTCCCCTTAAACGAAATACAATTTTGATAGTATTTTAGATTTGGAATATTTTTCATTTATTTCCTGTGAGTCCACTCCGATTGGTTTTAAGTAAAAATCTTCATTTTTAAGGCACCAAATCATCACGCGAAGTGTTAGTGAATCTGAAATATAAGAACGTCACAATTATTTACGGCAAGCCAATTAAATTTAATTTAATTAATTTGAATGTGTTTATGTGTTTAGAAGTAAGTTATAAAGGTCAAAACAAAAATACTACCAAAAACTTCCATCACTGAAAATACTTCAAATTGTGCACAAAAATTTCTAGTTCTTGTAGGTTACACCTCTAATACACATTTTTTAATAACAAAAAAACAATAATCATTAAAATATGTATAAACATTTTTTATTTATTTCAAACAACCTGAAAATAAAGAAGCAACTCTCCCATGATATGTGATACGATTTTTAAAAGCACTTTAAAAATATCCTCGAGACATATCAATCAACTGTTTTAGTTAAAATTAATATCCGGATGTTGAAACTTAACAAACTCAAAACTTATCGGTAGTCAGTCTTCCAGTTATACAATTTGAAGTGTACGTACATATACATTTTATAAAATTACATGCATCTCATCAAGATACCAGGGGGAAAAGAGTAAATTTAAGACTCCAGCTGTTCTCGTCTGTTTGCTATACCAAAAAGATGAAACTCGATCTCTGATATCCGCGATCATTTTTGAATACTCTGGGTGAACAACACATACAAAGCTATTTATATATATATATTTTACTAGTTTTTTAGTACAGGATGTTATGAACTGTTAAACTATAATAATAAGTTTATACGGGTCATATCAAAGAAAATTTGGTAACATCTTTTAGTGCCATCAAATTTAATTTCAATAAAAGAACAAACTAAAAAGAAAATAACTAAAAAACATCAGGAAGTTAAAAGTAATAATATATGACTGGCCAGCAAGTCAGGTAGAATTTTATGATCCTAGTGAGAAACTTCTATTTTGTGTCCGACCTTCGAAAAACACATTTAACAATTCTTCCAGACGCCTGCTGGCTAAATTCTTGTTATTAAGATTTAAAGGAGATAATGGAGAGGCAATACAAAACAACAACAAAAAAACGATACAAACTTATATAGAAAATTATGAAAATAGGGAAACCTGTTTCATTCGAAATTTCTAACAAATAAGAATTCTTTTAGACAGAAGAATAAAAAAACTTACTGGCTTACCTTTTTAACGTAATTATTATTGTTTTTTTAGACAATTCAAATGTTAACGACTTCGAAGGAGTCCGTTCTGGTTGACATAGTTTTCTAGATTTGATTTAGAAATGGCAATTGTTAGACTTCTGTTAAATTTTATTTTTAACGATATGATAAAAGCTGCAAAATACAGAAAATCTAAATGTTTCGAATTTAAGGAGTAATAATTAATGATAGGCCTAATATGCATTTAGGTTTGGGCGGTTGATTTCCAGTTTATTTTCTGATCAGAGATATACATAAGAGTCAGAAGAGTTAAAACGGAATGATTGTAGAATGAAGCTGACTGCAATTAGAGGCATAGAGACTTACTCCTAGAACCTTGCCCCACTTTATATTATTAAATGTGAATTGGTAATAAAAATTCACTACTAACTCACTTAAATAAAATTATAGAAAGTTATAAATATGTATACAAAATTTCATTGTGATTTTAAAAATTTCTTGTCTATATCAAGAAAAATAAAATAGTTGGCACGTATACAGCTATAATCATGTATATGTACAAAACAAGCGCTATTCAAGTACTCGAACAGTGATTAATATGATAAAAATGCTGAGAAAATGAGGGTTCCATAATTTTCCTACTGCTAGAAGAGGCAGCAAAAGTTTTTTCTAGAATTTTGTAAATTTTTAAAATCCGTTTTCACATTTAAGTTTCTGAACCACAAAAAACAGCAACATTTCATTTAGTGTGAACTGGCAAAATGTTAAACAAAAAGCAGCAAATTATCTGCCATATAATATCATTCCGCATTTTTAAAATTTCATTTTACTCGAAACTTTAAGTAAGTTTTTTCTGTATTTCAAAAATTATTTGACGAATCTTAACGAAATTATTACAGCATGTTTTAAATACCGAGGGATCGAGATTTTGATTTTTTTAATTAATATTTTCCTTTTTTTAAATAAAAAATTACTATTTTTATAGCTTAGAACACATCATTAGGATTCTAAAAGCCGCCATTTTGTAATTTTTAAAAAAAGGCCCTACAGTCGAGGCCAACCGAGTGTGAGGTAAACCACTAAAAAAAATCAGTTTACTCACTGCAAACTACTCCTCGTAAAACAGCACTCTACAATTCAACTTTAAACTCAGTTTAGATAAAATTTTATTTATATAATTTCCTGGCTAGACGTATCCCCTTAAGGGATCGTAGTATTTTGACGAGCTACTCTATCTTTTGTACATATATCGCTTTTTTTAACCATCTAAAATAAAAAATTACGCACAATAATGTTCATTTTATTTAACTCAAATTCTAATAAAAGCCCAGAATTTTGAAATTCTCAAGGAGCCCGTGTATTCATTGTTTGAACCCTACATAAGATTAATTGAAATCTAGTCTTCAAATTAAATAAATATTTTCTGTAATATTTTTTTGTTTTACTCACACGAATCGTATATTTGTAATTCAATTATCCAATTATCAATAAATTAGAGCGCGACAGTCGTCTTTACCAAAGAGGTTAACTAATTGAGACGAGCGCAAATTCTATTTAGTGAACAGTTATATAAATTTTTTTTTAGTATAATAAAATCAATTTTTCTTTGTATGTCTGTATTTTAAACTGAATCATCATATAAAGTTTTTGCATTATAATTTAATGACTGTATTGTTTTTGTTTTTTTTTTGTAAATGAAATGCGAAAAGTCTTCTTTTTGTTTTATTTGAATCTCCTGTGTATTAAAGTAAAAATACCCTCATCTCTTTGAGCATGAAAACCGAAAAGCTAGCAGATGCATTTTATTTGTACTGTTGTTAAGTTTTTCTTTTAAAAATAAAAAGCAAAAAAAGAGAAAGAGAAAAAAAGGAAATAAATTTTAAGGGGCCGAGAAAACAAGCAATTACTTTTTTTTAAAATCAATCGTATGTTTAAAGTGCCATGATTAAAGCCTATTGAAAAAGCTGCTGTCAAAGTTGTTGGATTGAGTTACAATAACTCTATTAAAACTAGTATCTTATTAGATAAATACTAGATACAGGCAAATATACATGTTTGTCATATTATACCAAATATGAACTTTTTTCTCATATGGAGAAGTTCCATCTCTATGGAACATTTTTATTTTAATTAAATGTAAAATCATTTCGTTTTTGATTATTTAGAATGAAGGGGGCTGCAGTTTATGTATGTATTAAAAAGTGAATGTTATTTTCTACTTCATTCATCTTTTTTGTTTTTTCTTTTACCTAGAAGTCATTTGTTTAGTCAGCATTTCTGTAATTTAAATACATAGGGGTGACAAGATATTTCACTTATGATAAGTGTGTTTTATTTTTTTGTTTCTTTGAAAGTTTTTTTAATATAAAAATTGTTAACTTTCTGCAAGACGCTAATGAGGCCACCACTCTTCAGCAATCAACTTTTTCATTTTCTTTATCCTGTGGTGACATTAATTCCAAAATTAATTCATTTTTTATTTTGATGTAAAATATTTTTGTCCTGACATTACTATTATACTTTAATTTGCTATGATTGACTTGAAAAATTCCCTAAACCAAACCCCTTTTTAACAGCCCTAATATTAGTATTTAATACACAGTATTAATAGTTGTAATACAGTGTATTAATATAACAGTCCAAAATTTAAATTTGTAATAAATAAAATAGCTTAATACCAAAAAATTTTAATATCACTAAATTGCTGTCAAAGACGAAAACTGTCATACGAAAAGATTTCCAGACATCGCCTATTCTGTACGAAAGGCTTTTAGAGGTTAACAGCAAGGAAATCGCATAAACATTGAATTGAAAATTTATTTTAAATTTTATTTTTGTTAAGTAAATACAATATTTAACTAAAAATATTTTTCAAAAAAGCAAGAGAGTAAGAAAAGTTTAACGTCTTAAAGTCTTAAGGTTCCTATAAATCGCGGATATGGTACCAATAAGGAATGCATCAAAGTTAAGGGGAATTGCTCATTGAGAGCTTCTACCAAATATCTGGGATATAAACTATATACATACGAATTAATCTAAAAATTAATGATTAACACGTTCACTAAAGGCACTTGAGAAGAAAATCTTGTACCACAAACCATAGAATTTTTTCTTATAATATGACATTGAATTTTTTAACATTATATTTATAACCTTAAAATGAAGCGAAATAAGCGAATAAGCTGGATCAGTCTGCATCCGTTTTTGTTTTTTTTTACAGGCCATTATAACTGTTTTGGCCAAAAATAAATGTAAGAATTTGTTATAAACTGAAAATGTAAACACGCCGGCTAAAAGTGTTAATGTGCCCTTCTGTTTAACTCTGGACGACAAAAAATAAATACACTTAAACAAAAGTTTTAAATAATATTTAAATTTTATTATTAATTTTATAAAAGGAAAACAAAACAAAAATATATGTATATATATTCTTTTCTGTTTAAATATTACTTAGAACTTATATTGTATACATTATAACCGTAATATTATTGTTATGGCTGATAATTATAAGCGGTACCTATAAGCTCAACTCAGTATAGCTAAAAGTTCAGCTAACTGTTTATATAGCTATAACATATACAAAGAGTTTCTTCATTTCCTATCTTTCCAATAATAATCAAACAAACAAAAAATTAAAACCAAAAACACTTTACAAATTACTTTTGATTATTACCAGGCAATTTTATTTATTTTTATTTCTATTTTTGTTCTTTGTTTTATTTTACTATGTAAATAAAAATCATTTAATTATGTTCTAAGATTTTCTAAAAGAATTAATATGTATATTCAAAATTCAATGATATTCATATTTAATATTCGTTTGTAAAAATGAGCAACCATAAAACTATATAATTTACTGTTAAAAATAAAACCGTAAAACTAATAATTTTTATAACAATTTCATCTTATAAAAACTCCATTTTCACATTTATACCATTAACAGATGCTATTAAAAAGTTTTCAAGATCGAAATTAGTGCACTAATAAAAAAGTGTTAACTGTATCATAATTTAAAAACTTTGGAATTAGCTTGTATGGAATATTTTCAAAATTCTTAGTCTATTATAACAAATAAAAGGAAATAAAAAATATATCTAACCTTGAATTTTATATAGCATTAGCTCCGAAATTAAGTTATAGACAACTAAACGACATGAGGAATGTAACATTTACCTTTTTTTAATACATTTAACGACAGTTATTATTTTTGTTTTTGTAAAATATTTTCTCTATTTTTACTAGTAGTAATTCATTGTAAAGGGCTTGTTTATTACATTAAGGTTTACTAATTTAGAGTCTCTATTCGAGAAATAATAAAGAAAATTTATTCAAAATTTAAATGAAATACAATGAAGTCAAAAATGTTGATATTTCTGTGACGATCCAACCAAAAATAAATTTAGAAATTCTAACATTTTTATTTTTATTAATTCTAATCATGCATTACCTTAATTTTATTTTTCTCTTTTTTTCGATTTAAACTTTTATATTATTTCTAAAAATGCTTAACAAATATGAAATACGTGATTTAATTAAATTTAAAAACAAAACAAAAAGAAATTTTTCTACTCTTTTACAACTTCAATTTTGTATTTGTTGTTTATTTTTCATTCAGTAATGTGTAGAAATCAGAATCCCTTTTGTCAAATTAAATAGCAAATTGAAAATGAACTCTGGTTGAAAAATTGATTGAGGTAACAGTTTTTTTTTATGATTTATGAGCTTTCAGTGTTGATTTGTTTTTTCTTATTTTCACATAAGGCGGTTAATTTAGTATATTTGATATTTTAATGTGTTTAAATTTAATTTCATGGTAGGTTTTTTGATAAACTAAACTTCAATTATTCTCAAGTGTGTTTCTGAAGTAAAATGAAATATTTGTTTAAATTAATCAACCTGTGACGATTCTTGTTATAAACAGCAACAAAAGTTTTAGGAATAATTTTAAGAGTAGATTTTTAATGCCTTAAAGTGAAGAATAGTGGATTACAAAAATATAGGTCATAGTGTGTTAAGGGGATGGTTCGGTTAATTCGTTGAAAAAATGCATGTTTTTAAGTTTTTTTTGGGCTATACAGATAGTTATTGTTTATTTAATTAATTTCTATATGATAACACTACATTTGAACAATATTTTTCCAAATTTTTATTTCAAACAGTGAGGCGCCTTGAAAAATGGTGTCCTGTGGTGCGCATCAACTCGCAACAGAATAATCCAAAATCAAAATTTATTTTTTAAAGGAGATGTTTTTCGAGGTAAAGACGAGGGCATTTTTCTTCGATTTTTGGTAACCTTTGGAAGCCAAAATACCGATTTCCACCTCAAAAATCGACTTATTTTTTATTGTCAATTTGATAATCATCAAAACATTAAAAAGAAGTTCTTGTTGTTACCTAGTGAAATATGTGACAAAAAAGTGTGCAGAATTTCAAATTAATCGGTCCAGTAAGCTTTGAATTATCGTGAACACCGTCTTCGAAACTAACAAGTTTCAAGAAAATGTTTTCAGGTTTCGCTCACTCACTCCTTATACCCTTTCTTAACAGGCGCTATGTACAACCTTGTACTCTTCCATACAAAAAAATCGGTTCTTAACAGGCAAAGTCTGTACAAGACGACAAAAGAAACATGGCGTCTAAATCTCAAAACATATTATGTGAAATGTCAAATTAGATGTCACAGGTTGTTAAATTTTTTAAAAGTGTTTTAACTAAAAAACTAAAGAAAAGTTAAGAGTTTTTAATTTATTTTGGTAAATTGTTTTATAGTTAAAAGCAATGAATATTAATGAAGCTAAGAGAGCTAGAGATACACAAAGCAGAGGGATCCAATAAGAAAAAATCCACAATAGATCTCAATTTTCTGTGTCTACAGACTTTAAAGGGCTGTAGTTACTACACATTTCCAACCACCTATGTACACAGTTATCCATACAAAAGCGGCTTTCTGTGTATCCTAGTTAGATAATTATCCTAATTTTTTTTTGAAAATTACTGGAAACAAACTTAAATATCTGTTTCTCTTATTTCACAAAAAAAATCGCAATGAAAATTTATAATGAAAAAAAAAGTATGTAAATATAAAAAAGTAGTTTTCATATTACCTAAAATTTATCTAGAAATATTATTCGTCGTGTTATTTTGTTTACAACAAAATATCTAATTCTTAAATTGATTACAATTGTTACCAATTCCCGTATGAAAAGTAAACAAAATTTGTAGATAATTCAAAAACTAAAACAAGAAAAATACTCTGATTAGAAGAAGGTGGGAGGGGGGGGAATAATAACAAAAACATTTCTTTTTATTTTTTAAAAATATTTCGTCTAAGATTGCTGAAACTAACTTTTTGTTAATTACAAAAAATCAATTTGCTTAATCTAAGAGAGAAAAACACATTTAAAAATTTATTTTGCTTTCGACAACAAAGTTTATTTTTAATTCAATTAAAATGCAAGAAATTGCGTCATTTGCATCTTACCAGTACGCCTAGTAATTTATCTAAAGAAAATTTCTGATTGCATTTAAGCTATGCCAAGGATGAACATTTTTGATGCTATTTCCGATAGCCATTTAAAAATTTTAAAATAGCATTTTAAATTTTGTCATATTTGAAGTAATTTCGGGAAAATTTTTTTAACCATTTAGCATCAAGAATTTTTTTTCATGTAATCATATTTTAAAAAAATTAATTTCATTGCATTTATTTTTAAACTTAAATAAAATTAGTATTTTATTAGTTAAGTAAACGTATTTTTTATTATTTTTTTTCTCTAATAAATTTTAATAAAGTTTTATTAAACTAACAGTAATAAAATGGCATAGAATATAATAAAAGAATTTAAATACAAATGAAACTATAAATTCTGTGATGTTCTAAACAAAAACCATAGAACATTAGTTTTTTAATATAAAATGCACATGCGATGTTTTAATGTTGAATTATATTAACAATTTTGTATATATTGAGTTATTTATTGGTTTTGAAAATTAAATTATTTAAATATATTGGCAAACATTAATAATTTTAAGTAGTGCTTTCAAAACCTTAAATATTTTAAATAATATAAAAAACATTTTAAAAATAACCTTTTATTTACGATCATTTGATACAATTGATGAACTAAAAACAGAAAAATAATTTTTAGCATTAGTATTTTTATAAAATAAAATTAGAAAATTTCAATCAAATTCTGAAACCTATTCGCCCAATTTCATTTTTGATGCAATCATAATAAGTTTGGTCTTAAAATTTTTGCAAAAAAATTTACATTTTATTGTCTTAAAAACTTTAAATATTTATTTGTTTTAATTGTTTCAAAATGAATGAAGCTATGTCATTTTTGAAAAAAGATGAAAAAAATACAATTGCTACAATTTTTGAAATTTCGTTTCTCGAACCTAATAATAAATTGTTCCTTTAATCTAACATAAATTGTTACCTCTTAATTATTCAATGTTTATTAGAATATCTTGCTAATAAAAATTTATTTTCGGTAAAATTATAACAACTTCAGGCTTACATTTTCAGTTTAGTTCCCTTTAAAAAATGGAAAGTTCATGAGTTGAGAACAAAAACTTTTATATTAAGCAACAATCCTAGATAATTATTTCGCTTTATAAAGGACTAAAGCTTAAAAGTATTTACCACTTTTAGTAAATATTTTTAAAATTATGCTAAATTAATACTTTTGACATTTCAATAACTATCAATTTCTTTGACTTTAGTTAAGTAAAAAACATTTCATTGTTCCCCCTTTTTCTATAACTATAATCAGTTAATATAGAAATTTAAGACAAGTATTTTAATTCCTTAAAATAAATTGTTTAAGAAGTTTACATATCTAAGGCTTTCAGGTGTAATTAAATACTAAGCCATTAGAAGGAATCCATTTTAACACTATACAATTGTATATATCCTTTTATAAAATGAAAAACTTGAAGCCAATGCTTCCTAAATCCTTGACTGAATGAGGTTATGTAAACTAACCAGATTTCAAAGGAATTTTATGTACATACAAAATGTCTATAGACTTAAGTAGTTATGTAAATAAAATTAAAAACTAGTGCCACTGGATATTTAAGCATTAGATTGTCGTATAACTGTAAAATGTTTGAATTAAGGTAAAGAAATTTTATTTTAGTATATCCTCAACAGCCTTTAGAAATTCCTTCTTCAAGACCAACAAAGTATTTGATAAGTCAATTTTTATTTTTTAATAATATGAATACATTAAAATAATTTTAATGATTTTAGTTGTGAATAATAAACTAAAATTCAGATCAATTCCACCAAACATTCAAATGCAAAAATCTTTTTTTAATTAATGACAAGTATTGAAAGAAATATTTTGCATTGTATTAAAGTGATTGAAGCATAATTAATTACATTAAACATTCAACTGCATTTAGGTGAAAAGTAAATTTTTCAACACCTTATGAGAATTCATGAAAATAAAAGAATTACTCGACGGATGTATCAGCTTGGTAGGTTTTTAACCTTAACACCACAACCCGCTCCCTTTGGCACAATAGAATTGATTGTTTGAAGACATGATCTTCCGCTCAATTAAGTTCTCTACTTTCGCGGTCTTTTGATTTGTCTTTTATTTGTTGTTATTTTCTGTTGATATTAAGATAAGTGCCTGTTTCCGTAGAAAAAATTTTTTAAGTTTATTTCAATGGGATTTTGAAAAATTGTTTAAAATTAACACTAAAAAAAACTAATTTAAATATTTACAACATTTCAAAAAGATATTTCTTTAATTAGGGAAACAAGTTAATAACTTTTTTATTTATACATATTTTATTTTTGGTTTTTTATTTTTTTTGTTTTTATAAATACTTTTTAAACAAATTTATTTGATTAAAGAAAACTGAATATAAATGAATCTCATGATTAGATTTGATTTCGCAAGAAATATTTCAAATGGAATTATTTTTGTAATTGATTAACTAAAAAAACGTTGGAATTTTTTGTTTAAATGCCAAAACTTATAAGAAAAATAAATATGAAAGTTTCTTTATAATTTTTTATTGTTTTTATCATCTCTGCCATTAAAATATTTTGTTTAATATGAAATCATTAATATAATTTCATAAAAAACAGGAGAAAAATGCAATATTTTTTTGTTTATTTTCACATTTTAACCTATTTTACTTTTTGGCTGGATACAAAGTGATTTGGCCATATTTTAAGTAGAATTTTAAACGGAATTCAAGAAAAAGGATGTGTTTTGAAAACTATCTGATCATCTGATAATGAGTAGATTTTTAATAATTAAAAAGAAGAAAAAAGTGCTCATAAAATTGATAATGACTCGAGTTTTAGTTTGAGAATTTTCACTATCGAAGCTAGAATCATTTTAATGTAAGCGTAATTTTTTCGTAAATTACAGCATTTTGAATTTTTAATAGTGTATTTTTTGTCCTTCCACTTTGAATTACTTATGTTATTACATTTAGATTAATATATAAACATAAGATTTAAAAATTTAAGGTTTAATAATATTTACTTTGAAGTAAAACACAATTTCTAGTTTTCAAAGTAGTTTTTTAAGGCAACCATTAAAAAAAACCTCTCTATATTTTATGACGTTTTGTTTAGATGTGATCCCTTTTTGGAATTTAAATTAAATACAAAATTTCTTTTATTTGAAAGTTGTATTCTTATGCCTGGGACTCACTAGCGCTTAGCGTGTGGAGACGACTTAGCACAGTAAAAATGGAGAGTTTTTTTTATATATCAGTGGAGTGGAACATCAGTGGAGACTAATGGACTCATTAGCATTTAGCCCTAAATTTTGTGTCGCTAAGCGCTAGTGAGTCCCAGGCATTAGCAATTATAAATAGATTCATTCATTCGTGTCATTATTCGTAATGCATTGACATATATTTTACTTTTCCGAAAACTTAAAACTTACTACAACTCTTGATCTGTCTGAAATTTTTAACATAAAAATTATTTTTTCATAAATCAAAATCCATTTTGGTACTAAACACATAATTTTTTGAATGACTTACTTAAACTAACCTTGTAATTAATAAATAAATCATAAATTTTTTATTATCAACATAAAAAAAAAAAGCAATCAAGTCAAGTATCATAATAAATTGATTTTCTAGAAATTAAATTTCATTTTGACAAGTGTGGGAACAAAAATCATATCAGACTCCAGTGTTAGGTCCCATATTAGTTCAGTATACCCTGATCAAGGTTTTGTATCCGATTACAATGGATTGAGTTTTAAGAAGAATTCGAAAAGATCTTTTTTCGTTAATTCTCATAAATGCAACACACAAGCCCAAAACCTGAGATCTTTAAGATAAACGTGTTTTTTTTGTTTATGTTCATACTAATGCTACAAGGATAATGATTCCTTGAAATAAAATAAAATGTAAAATGATTTCCTTCCCTATTACAATCAATATTTTTTTTTATAATTATTAAATTTTATTCAAGTGATTTTTTTGTAGTTGTAAAATTGAGCAGAGAAATCAATTAAACACAAAAATAAAAAAATTGGAAAGGTGACTTTTAGTTATAAAATTATCGCAATTATCTCAAGGTTAATTCTTTATGTGTATTAATTGTCAAGACAACTCCATAAATTTAAGAAAAAATTAATTTTATATTGCATTTTTGTAGTTTGAGGCAATCAATTATTTTAAAAAATTATTGGATTGCGGATAATATCAACTATAGTTGCTTTGAACAAATTATGGCGAATGAAATGTTGTATAAATTTTTAGTAATAAAGATTACAATATTAATTATGTCACTTAAATATTTTATTGATTAAACTGAAATAATAAATAAAATGGTAGATTTAGAATAATTTTTTTGATTAAGTTTTCTTAAAAGTAAAATATTTACAAAAATTTTAAATAATTATAAAATTCAAATTGAATTTATTAAACCAAATAAAATACGTCATACATACTCGGGCTTATAATATCAAAAAAATTAGCATAAATTAATCTCAGATGTTACATTCGATCAACAAAGGCAAGACTTTAATATCAATTCTCTAATTTTATTTTGTTATTTCTTCAGCGTTTGTAGTAAGAATTAAATTAAACGTAAATAAAAAATTCTTGATGTGGCAAGTATATTAGACTGTAAATCCCGAAGATGAGGAAAACAACAATAGAAAATTTTAGATTTTGTTTTTGAGGCATCCATTCATCCCATCAGGTTGCTAAGGAGAAGATTAAAATGCCTAATGCTTTACTGATTGTTCATTTCATCACAATTGTCACCGGAAAGAGAGGGCAACGTCAGCCTCAAAGAGATTATGGATATCTCACGGGATTTTAGAAGTGACATTTCACTCTAGGCATGTCCTTTATGGAGTATATAACAGTTCTCAGAGTTCATATTTTATCCCTATACAAAAAAAGGTTAAACCTTTGGCGCTTACACATGATTAGTGGCAATTCCATATAGCATTGCTGGCTGCTCAAAACAAACTCTTTGATATCATAATTTAAAACAATAGCAAAGCAAAAGTGCTTCAAGCTTAATTAAAGAATTAACTATTTACAATTAACGAAAGTCATATAATACAATAGTTAATTGTCGGTTTTTTACTTCTTCTTTATAGAATTTAACGAAAAATGGATGAAGTGTCCTGTCTTTTTTTTATTTTCTAGACAGTTTTAATCTGAAATTCTAATTTTTATATGTTTCACACTCAAAAAGAAGCAGCTATAGGTGCCCAGATATGCCTGGATTTACGAGTATGGCAGTTTAAAATAACTTTTTAAAAATCTCTTAACTTTTCGATCTCGTAAACTTGCTAGCATCTCCAGCGCAGATGAGCTCTGAAACCTTATGACAAGGAAATGCACATTGGCAACCTCTGCTCTAGACTAACTGACTAAGTTTTTACAATTTCACTCTATTTACACTGACAGTCGTTGTCTTATATATTTTAATAAGAGTTTCTTTTTTCATAATATTCATTACAATATTTTATAAACTCACTGTTGTAATGTATGGTTAATTTAAACCCTTTCTTATACCTATACAAAAAATTCGTTTCAAAGTGTGTATATGACGTCATCTTAAAACATATGGTGGAATGTGATGAAATACGATGCTACATAGTATTCTGAAACCACAAGTTTGCTTCTTTTTCTTTCTAAATATGCCGCTTTAACCACTGTACAATTGTTCTTCCTTTTTAATGTTTATTTATGTCAAATTAAATTCATTTAAGGGGTTAGTAAAGTTAATTCGGCCGAAAAAAGGTATATTTTCTACAACTTTTTCTAAGGATACAATTAATATTTATTTATTTCGATATATACAGTACAATTATATAATATTTAAAGAATATTCTGTAAAAGTTTCATAAATAAATATTAAAAAATAAGCCGATGGCAGCGAATCTCCGCAGGTGTCTCAAAAAAAAGTTGATTCACGATGAACATCATAACTCATTATTGGGTCAAGTGAAATCAAAAACCGAAATTGATTTGATTAGTTGATAAGTTTCCTCAGGTAACGCTGTCGCTGTTTTTTTTTTTATTGATTTTTCGATTTTTACAAGGCTCGGAAGTCAAAATACTGATTTTTTATTAAAAATATCAGAAATTTTGTTGTTTTAAAATAAGTTAAAATTTAGAAAAAACGAAAAGACTCGACAGCGTTAGCTGGTAATTTATGTAAGGAAAGAGTGTGCGAAATTTCATAAGGATCGATTCAGTGGATTATGAGTTACAGGGTTCACCGACTTTGAAAAAGCTAAGTGTGAGAAAAACGCGTTTGAAAGTTTGAATTTTATTCTATAAAGTACATAAAATAAAAGGCTTGCAAGTGTATATCTCCGTTAGTTTTACTTCAATTGCTTTCACAGAATAATCTTAGGAAGTTGTACATCAATAAAAAAGAAAATAAAAAAAATGTAAAAAAATAAAAAAAAAATACTTTACTACCCCCTTAAAATAATATCATACAAATTTTTCAAGTAATTGTTCAAGTCAAATGTCGAATATATTCATAATTTGGTATTAATTTTTTTTTTTTTTTTTGTATTCTTCACAAAACATCTGAACTCCCTGTGTGACTATTATAATAATATTAAGTAAAGTTTTAGGTATAATGCTAAAACATCCAATAGAATCCTACTTAGATGAAATGTTGTAACTTTCTAATGTTACCGAAAGCCAACCACAAAACTAAACAAAAAATTTCTATTTAAAATATGTTGGAATAAATTGTACTTCAACAATAATTAAAAAACAAATCCTTTAATAACTTTTAAAAATTCCATCAGATTTATTCGAGAAATTTAAACTACTCGTATATGACATACAACAATGAATTTCAAAACTTTATAAAAAATGTGACTAATATAAATGATACCTAAATAACGTTATTCTAACTGAAAAATTTGCATAAACATTCACAATACACAATCAAACATTAGAAAAGTTTGTTCACACCAATTGTAAATTTATTTATTTATATAACAGTACAACTTCAAAACTCACAACAATATAAAACTGTTTAAATTTTATAACAATTCTGTACCTCAGCAATTTACATTTATGCAAGCTTTCAGTATCCCAAAAAAATTTTCGTGTTATATATATACAAAGGCAATTTATTTTGCAAATTTTTAAAATTAAAAATAATTTTCGTATTTAAACACTTAAAAATATAGCTCTGTTAATCGATTTGCAAATTAAATTGTTTACAATTAAGAAAAACAAAAATCAGCTAACGTCATTATCACATATTTTGTCATGAAATATTAACAGTAATTAATTAGAGAAAACCAGTCATCAATATTTTCTTAAGCACTTGTTTTTTTTATCTTTTGTTTGATTATAAATGAAAATTAAAATTACTTTTACGCCTTTAATACTCTTTCATCTCAGTTGATTTCAATTTTTTGTATCACATCGTCTGCAAAACAAAAACGAAAAAATTTTAATAATGTGAAAACTTTGTTTATTTATTTCTATTGAAAAATTAAATAACAAACTTAACAACAGTTAATCAATTCAATTTTTGTTCAGACAGTTATGAGTAATAGTTTGGAAAAGGGGAAAAGGTGGAGAGGGTTTCTTTGGCATGGAATATAATTCGATTAAACAAAATGAATATTAAACTAATATACAAATAAATTATATAAAATAAAATAATAATAAATAGATTTTATTAAGTTGCAAATTGAAATGCAGTTTTATTAATTCAAATATATTTAAAGAGCAATAGAACCAGACTACCTTGAGTTTGCTTTTAATTTCAATTCAAGCAAAATAAATTTTTTAATTGGAGACTTGGTGAAATGTGTTGCGCTATTTTATATTGTGTAAGATTAATTTCATGTGAAAAATTGCAGCTTAGATTTTATTTGAATAAATTTGTAATAGAATTATAGCCTAAGGAATTTTATATTTAGTTCAACTACACTGATTGCCTTTATTTGTTTTAAAGTATTTAATTAATTTTCTAATTTTAATAAAAAGTGTCTTAAGATTTTTAAGTTTGAGCTTTTAACAATTTTATACATAGTATATTCTAATTGCAATTAAAAAACAAAAAGGTCAATTTCCGAGAAATCTTTTTTCAATGTAGGTTAGATCTTTAGTATAATTCTTTTCAAGTTTACCCCTAGTAAAACTGTAAAATACTAAAATCTTACTAGACGCCCAGTCATTTGAAGTTTCTTTTCTAAGCATTTTTAGCACAATAAAAACTTGAAGAAAAACCTTAAGACTCTTATGTTATATAAACTAGAAAAAAATAAATTGACCTTAATACATTTATGTCACTGTGAGATATTTTTTTTAAAAAACAAAATTTGCACGTTTTCAAACAGGAAAAGAAAATATATCCTTATGTTGCTCATAATCAATCAAATATGTACTTCAAAATTTGTACAAAGTGGTGAAAATAGGATAATTTTTTGTTTATAAATTAATTTTAAAATACATAAAACTCTATTTACTTATATTTATTAACAAGAAATCATAGTTTTTATTAAAACTATTTTTTTTTGAAAAAAATGAAAGATGTTGATTATAACCAGTTAACCGGGTAATAAAATATATTTAGAATTGGTCTTTTTTTTTTTGGCGGTGATAAGTTATATCATCAAAACTAACGTAATAAAAGAAAATTATTTTTGATTTATTAATTCAATTTTAATTATTTAATTAAGTCAATTAAATAATTTTCTTATTATTCAGATTTAATTAAATAAAATAAAAATGATATCCTTTGAAACACAAAGCAACACTTAGGTCAAAATACCAGGATCTCAATTATTTACTAAAACCTTTAGAATACAATTTGTGTATCCTTTCAATATGATAAAATCAGTTCTTGAAGTGTGTATTTTTGAATTCCAGAAATATCTTAATTATGCCCAAATCAAACATAAAATTCCTAAGTCTTAAATTCAAACTTAAAATCAATTATGCCTTAAAGTTCAATCTGGTCACAAGGCAAAGTTTCAGTAAATTAGGTTTTTATTTTTTATATTAAAAATGCATCCTTTTTGTGCTCGTTTGTACAAATTTATGCGGCTTAAAAATGGCAAAGCTTAATTTTTGACCAACGTAGGGCTTAATTTTTAAAACAGCTTTCTCTTAAGCTAATTTTCATACAAAGAAATGAATATTGTACTCTTTGCTAAAATGATACTCGTCTTGCCATTCGCATTGCTTTTAGTAGCGCAATGTGAAGTGCCCTACTAAGTTTTGAGTTTACCCTGTTTTAATAAAATGCATTGAAATGCTTTAATCGTATATAGTCCTAAATTAAAGAAAAGTTGAGTAAATTTTAAGCTTCCTAAATGGAAGGTTTAGTGTCAGCCACCACCGGTGGTACACGCCGTCATCCTTAATGTGTTAAAGTTTTCTGCATTTTAAACACTAAATAGATTTTTCAATTTCAGAGGTGTCGAGTTAGGAACTTATTGACCGCGGTATTTTTTAAAAAAAAAAGTGTAGTTTAATCAGGAATCGATAAAACTTTCTTGAACGTTATACGCAATTAATATCTTGAAAATATAAATATCTCCTACCATCTATAGATAAAAACTTATTGCGTTATCCTTTATTCAAAGCATTTTTAGTCATTTCCTAAAATTCTTTGTAAAATATTTGACAAATATTTCTATTTTTCTAATTAATCACGTTCAAATTCATAAATTATTTCTAGTCTAAAATTCAATAAAAGCAATTAATATATTTGTACCTTTTTCCCTGGAGAAACTTTAGAATTATAGGTTTGTAATCTTTAAGGTTTATTTTTGTTTTTGTAATTGTCTCATTTAATTAATGATTAAAACTTGACCTAATTACATTGATATTAGTTTTTCTTTCTTTTTTTTTTTTTTGAAAAATGTCAAGCCCAAAAATACGATAATAAAATAACACAAAACTTGATTTTATCGAAATCATGATATATTTAGCTTTAAAAATTTAATTTTTTGAATTATTTAAACCAATTTTTTCTTCTTTTTCTTATATTTACAGGAATCCCTTGTTTTTAACTGCAAATAGCATTTTTGACTCTGTCGGAGAAAACTTGGTAAGTATTTTCCATTATCTTAATAGCAGAAATAAATTCCTTAATGGATTTATATAAAAAACAGTAAATCCTTCGAGTCTTACAAAAATTTTATGTTAAATATTAATCCGGCTGTCAAAGTCAATTCATCAAACAACTAATTAAGACTGTTCTATTCACAACAAAAAAGAAAAAACAGCTTCTTTTCTCTTCGCATTGAATTGTAGCTTTTATTAAAGACGACAAATAACCGGAAACATATTTCAAATAGGAAAATTGTACTTGAACCAAATACTTTGGATAAAAGAAAAAAACAAACATTTGTTAGAAATGAAAAATTTGTATTTTTTGTTTGTTTCATAAATTCCATAAATTTTTATTGAATCAAATATTTGAATGCGTCGAATCAACAGTATCGATTACTTAGGGCTTAATTTAGTATTCAAGGAAAAACAATGCACTTATATATTTGAAACAAAAATATTTCCCTAAAAATTTTCTAAAGTACTAGTTTAAAAAACCATTTTATAAAGGCTCTGCACTTCAAGTATACTCGCAAAAAAATATACTTAATGTTAACCTTAAATCTTCTACTTACTTTTGTCAAAAATCCCCAATTTTTGGTTTTTATGCAACTTAACACAAACATTTTCAAGAAATATAAATTTTAGCTGTTATAAAAAAAGCACACATCCAAGGTTATATAGTTTTTTTGTTTCTAGTTTCATGTGAAGCTACAATTTATCAAAAATTTCCTCAAATTAGATTAAAAACTGAACTGAGACTAAATGCGTCACGAAATGAGCTTTAACTCCGAAAATTGTTTAAATTTCAAAAAATCCTTTGTGGATCATTTTCTTAAAAGGTTATACTATGAAGATATGCACACAAAAAATCGATTTTTTCGAATTTCTAAACCAGAATACACCCCCTTTGTGAAAATTTTACATTCTTTTCGAAAATATCAGATTTCAAAACTTGCTTTTTGTATCTCTTGCATCTCTGTTTGAAGCCTAAACCATTGGACCAGCCAAATAAACCTGAGTCTCATTCATGAAACGAAGATATTTTTGTTGCTATTGTTATCAATGTGATTTAAGGATTTGAATTGAATGCAAAAATAGCAGATCTCTTAGCGTTTTGTCCTTATGGAAACAACTTTAATCAGGTTTTTGATACTCATGGCACTAATTTCTTTCTTGTTTGTGATCCATTTTATAGACATTTTTTTACTGTTTTCTTGTACAAATTCGATTTTTTTCTTGACGCAAATCATTTCCATTGCACTTTCCTTACTTCAAGAATACTTTAAACTTTTTCCAATATACTTAAATTTTTTTAATCACTATTACTTGTGTCTTATCTTTCCTGTATATATCGTCCTGTTGCTGTCTTTAATATAGATTTCTTATGCTAATAGCTGTTCTAATTTTCCATACATTTTTTTTGTTTTGTTTTCTCTCCACACCTTTAACCATTACCAAACCACACCATTACTTTTAATTAATTTTGTTTTGATGCTAAGTGTTTATTTTTCTACGTGCTACCAAGTATTTTGTTCTTTTTCCATTCTCTGCATGTTTTTCTACATCTTATTACTAACTATAAAATAATATTACAGCAAAAATCTGCAATTTTGCTCTTCTATATCAAGCCACAGAACTCCTGAAATATTTCCCTTGACTCTGGAGATAATATTAGAATCCTGGAGTGTAAAATATTACAAAATTGCAAAGGCCAGTGGCAACTTTAAAAGACAAAAACAATAAGAGTTTTTGAGATTAAAAAAAAAAAAAATTCATCAAAATGACAAAAAAAACACAACTTTTACAGTACCAACTTTCATAGTATAAAAAATAACGGGATATATGTAATCAAGTAATTCAATTTATATATTACAAAAGTCATCTAATAAAAGAATTATTAAAATAGCAAACAAGTTAATTGAGAAGGATCTATTTTCAGTTATATTTGTCATATGCAATGCTATCCTTTCAGTTGCCATCTGCAGTTCTTTCGTAGTATACAGAAATTTTATTACTGTTAAAGTAATTTTTTTTTGTATAATAATTAAAATTCAAAATCAAAGTTTTAAACAAAAAATAATTTAACTGTTATAAACAAGTGGTTAGATTCAAATTTTTAAATTGAAAACAATAATAGTCACCAGTTTTATGAGATTTTATTGAATTAATTGAAAACTTTAAAGGGAAAATATGCTGGAAGCTTTGCATAGGGCCCAAATTAAGGCTACATTTAAGGTTCTAGTTTTAACCAAATATAATTAACTGTTATTCAAATTATTTAATTATATTAAAATAATTTTATAATTGTGGTTATAGCTGATTAGTCTAGCAACGATTATCCTTTTTTTTAATGATTTTCTTAAATGAATCTAAACTTTAGGTCAATTTTTTTTGTATTATTTGTTAAACTTAGCTTAGTAAATGTTCGATTGTTTTAGGATTTTATTTTTAGAAATATTTTTCTTTTTTAATCTGAAACTAAACATAAACCTTAGTGGGTTTTTAAGTTTACTTCTAGCTTATGGAAAATATCCCTCCATTTTGGTATTTTTATTGCTTTAATTAATATTTATTTTAAACAAATTAAGGGTGATTCATAATATTTAATTATATTAAAGTAGTTTGTAAAATATTTATAAAATGAAAAATAATAAACACAGAGGCAACCTAAGGTTCAATTTCTGTAATTTCTCTATCATTTTCAACGACCTAAGACATAATGTTTTTTCTTCTTTATATGCAGTTTTTTTCAATTTTTTCTTTGAGATACTTCAATCAATGTGAGGTTATTTTTTTCCACAAAAGAGAAATGATAAATCTCTTAAATTCATTGTTTTGAAAATAATAAAAGGAGCTTCCCATAACTACTACATGTCTTCAGCCAAAAGTATGGTTATTATGAAATTATTTCGTATTAAAATGTGGCGGAAAGTTCCTTAAAATCAAAATTAAAATTATTAACAGTGTCATTCATATTTTTATATCAGAATTTATTTACCAATGTAACAAAACTACATATTTACTAGAAATTGGAATTTTTTTAACAGTGGAGTGGATATAATTCTTTTGTACTTTTCTCTTTCCCCTTTCAAAAAAATTAGTGTGGAAACCACTTTTTCTTGTAAGCGGGTAAACTTTTGATAAATTGAATATTTTATAGTACAACATTTAAAGAATTTTGTTTCCAAATTTCAAAACACAAAATTTTTCGCTTTTAAGTCTTTTCACTTTTTGTACCTTTTTTGGAATTTAAGCTTTAAATGATATTTAAAAAGTCCATGATTATCGGCATTCAAAAACTACATTACCAAATCATTTAAAATTTTATATTTACGTTCTGCAAATAAAATACCTCTCTTCAGTGTCGTTTTTCTTTACACCATTTAAAGGGTTATAAGATGACAAAATGGCGGTTTTGTTTTCATTAGAAGCAATATTTTAACTTCAAAAGACCACAAAAAATATAGAAATGACAATAAGAAATTTTAAAAAGGACGTGAGTGGGAAGAAAACTTATCTTTTAAGGAAATAACTTAAATTTTTTGATTTCATATAATTCTAGGCTGAGATATTGTCATCACCGTAAGTTGACTTTTTTGAAAGATGACTTGGAATTTGTTTTGCTAATAGCTTAATAATATGCAAAATATATTTCATTATATTCACTTTAACCGTATCTCAGAACCCCTTATCCCTTAACCTTTTTAAACTTGTTTTACGAAATATTTGAAAATTATTTAATTACATTTAACACAAAGCAAACAAAAAATAAATTATTAATTTAATCATTTTTTATTTTCAGCAAAACCAAATAAAATCTGTATCTAGTCCGTCCTTATCGGAAAATCCATTAGAAAAACATCAAACAAAAATTAAACAAAATATTACAATAAAACAAAAAAATTGTGCTGAAGAAACAAATTATGCAGGTGTATTGCATAAATTTAAAACAACATTATCAAATTTTAAGAATTCAACAAAATCATCAATATCCCAACAAAATAATTATTTAAATTTAAATGATATAAATAATATGGAAGTAACTAAACATCGTTTTGGACCATTAATTTGGCGTTCAAGTAAAGAAAAACGAAAAGTTAAATATAATCGACGTGATAAATGTAATAGCGGTGATTCTGGTATACAAATTGAACTTGATATTGATGAAACAACTAATCAAGAGTTAATTGATAATATTGTAAGTTTAAATTGCTTTATAGTTAATCCGCCTATAACAATGAACTAATTATTATAGTTATGTATACTAACTAAATGTCTATAGATGTAGTTTATGTCATGCATAGATAAGAGAAATTATCAATATAAAAATCAATTGTCAATTATATGATATCTCTCAGCACCATTTGTTTATAATTTGTGTGAGTTAGTTTTTAATTTATGAACAAACTATACATAAGTCTACTTCGTTCTAGAGCAAATTTGATTAGCATGGAATGTCAATTAAAAAATCAAATCCCCATGATATAATATTCCTATCTCACTATTGCTTCTCATTGCAGCTGGTAAAGGTCAAAATTACCTTTATGGTTTTTAAACAGCAGGTGGGTTAACTCTTCTGTCATCAACTTTTCTATTTCATAGACATATTTAGTAAATGATTTTTGACCTTTGAAAAGCTATTTAAGGATTCTAAAGGTCTCTAAATCAAGTTGATTAGATTGTGGCTAAATATTAAAGTTATTAAATTATCATTTAATGTTATATATGTATTTTAGGCATGATAATTGAAATGGAATATACTCGTTTCCGGAAAAGAGTTGAAAACTGGCCCAATAACGAGACATTACTGAATGCTCTTCTTGCAACAATGTTATTATTTGCGGGATAACAACCTTAGGCAAATATTGGCAACCGTCCATTGGGCATTGAATAGTGCGCTGGACAGTGTTCTTATATGAATTTTTAAAGCGCGCTTACATTTTTAACGATTTTTTTTATTTGTTCGGAAAACTATATTTGGTCATAGAAGTATTATGTTATGAAAATATTGATCCTAATGGTATTTTTATTACCAAATTTTTTTTTTTTATTGATGTTTTGTATGCTACAATCTTAACCTATGATTAATTTATTAGCATCATTGATATAGATTATTAATTAGTGCGGGAGGGTGATCCATTGATTACTTCCCTGTGATTGATATTAATGGGTTAGCTCATATGGCTTGGTTCCTTTGAGTCGCCTTGTTTGGTTTGTTAAGTCCAGTAGCTGATTTACTTCTGTATTTATGTGGTGTAGCAACCTTCTCTCGTGCTTGGTAGCATGTTCCCGTACTACCTTCTCTACTAGTTTGACTTTCAAATCCTCATGTAACTCCTTGTTCATTACATACCAATATGCATTGGTTATTATGCGTAGGTTTCTGTTTTGGCATTTTTGAATGCCATATACCTGAATACCATATTTCCATGTAGGTTTAATTATTGACGTATATTTATTACCAAATAACAAAACTTCTATAAACATTTCTTTTAAAAAAAGGTAGCTGCTGTCAAAGTGAAAGATTTCCCCGAATGTTCGATAAGTTTTAAATACACAAGACATGGAAATATACATTTCCGATTGCGAAATATATCTGAAGGCTATCGGTAGTTTCATTCAAGATCATTTGGATAAAATTTAATCACCCACAATTCCAAACTATCCTTAAACTGTCATATTGTTATATCTGCTGTAAAAGCTATTATATTTGCTTTTTTATTAAAAAAAAATAGTAAGTAATTATCGAAGTCAATAGATCAAAAAATATAAACCCGCCCTAAAAAAACCGCCTATAAATCTCTAGCCGCTAAAACTCTATTGAAGACAATCTTCAAACGGTTTACTGTAAAATTTTATATGATAAATTTATACATCCCTCCATAGCTTAATATTTTTAGAATGCAATTTTCATTTTCTGCAAATTGAATTTATTTAGATTTATGTATTAATTTATTATTAAAATTTATTTTACTTCTAGTATTAATCCAATTCATATTAAAATTGAGTTTAATAATTAAAACAACTTCTGTCTGAATTTTTCATAACATAAAGCAATTGATTATATTTATATTAATAATTCTATTTATTATCTAAAATTTTACTTTAATTAAAAGGAACGTTCTTCATCAGTTGGAAAAAATCATATACGACGTACAAATTCAGCTAAAATATCACCTTCTATAAAATCCTATTCATCGGCTAAAGCTAAAGTAATCAAAAAAGTAGGAAGCTGTGATAGTAAATTAATTTCAAAATCAAGACCAACAAGATCACTAAGTCAGCCATCTGGTTTAGATCAATGTATAAGAACAGATGAAGATGGTAACAACAAAAAATATTTTATTTTATTTTATTATTTATTTTTTAAATATATTTTTAGTAGACATAGATGAAAGTGATACAGATAGCATTTCATCAAATCCTGATTTACAAGAAGGTAAAATAACTTTTATTTTAATTTATAAAATATTATCCTGATAATTACTCTATTAATACTTAATACCATTTGTAGTAAATTCACATGAACTTGAGTCATATGGAAGTAAATTTTCCAGTGTTAAAATAAAAATTCCTTAAAACTTTTTATTAATTTCTTATAAATATTAAAATTATTTTTAATTTTAGTTTTATTAAATTATTTCAATATTGTATTCCTACAATTACACATTAGTTAGCAATTTCAATTAATTTCGTTATACAACAAGAGCTACAAAAACCAAATGAATATATAAAAAGGGGTCAAAGAATTTAATTACATACTCTCTGCAATTTTATTTTACAGCTCAAGGTTAACACATTGTAGCATTTTTTCGTTAATCATAATGGAACACTTAGATAGAATTTCAATTAAAAATTAGGGTCTCATTATCAGTTAAAAATGAAATGATTATTAACTTCTAATTTTATATTAGGGTTTTAATTTTAGTAAATATTTTCTATTTTAAAAAAAAAATTTGAATTAAAATCATATTTAATCTGTATAACTATTTTTCAATTTTCATTTTATTGAAATAAAAGTAGAAAACTTTTTATTTCAAGCCTCAAATATTTGTTAATTAAACTTTCACTGATATCTTCAATTTAGCCATAAGAAAGTTAAATTAGTCAAGCATATTGTTTTTTTTTTCTTCCATTTTTCATTATCTGGGTTATAAAATTAAGTGTTAATTTGCTACCAAACAAATTTTCATAAAGTTTAATCGTGCGTTATTTGAAATGTTAAAAAAAGAAATATACTTGCGTCAATAGATTAGTCAAAGATTTATTAAAAGAAATCCTTCAACACATGAAGAGTATTTTTATTTTACTAAAATTATTACTTTTTATTAGCTTTAATTGCTGGGCATAGAAATACTTTAAAATATTGTTTTATACTTTTCGGATAGAAATTCGTCAGATCTAGAACTGATTGAATGCATTCGAAAAAGACAAACAAAGACTCTTATAGGAATAACACTTTTTAAAAGTTGCAAATATATTTTTAATGCATTTTCTTATTGTACAATACAACTTAAATTTTTAAGGCAATCATAGTTTTTGACACTTAAATCACCCCAACTCTTATACCTTGTTTAGAGTTTAAAATTTTAAAAGCGACTTTCTCAAAATGACGTTTTAAAAGTCTCTGATCAGTGGCATTTAGAAACTGTTATACTAAATCATTTGAAATTCAACGTATAAAATACCACATCCCAACATTGCTTTTTTTATTTTAGGGTTAAAAAATAACAAACTGGTGGATTTTTTTAGTATAAAATCGCTATTTTAACTTCAAATGACCACAAAAAATATGAAAATGACAAAATTGATTAAAGAAAAATCGTTTGAGGTTGAAAAAACTCATGCTTTAACAAAATTAATTTAGTTTTCTGATTTCAAATATTTCTAGGTTGAGATATGGTGATTACAGTAAATTGATTTTTTTTGAAAGATGACTTGAGAATAAGCCACTGGTAAATATTTTTTACAGAATGTTGTTGAAAAGTTATATAATAACTTGCAAAATATTTCAATATATTTACTTTAACCATATCTCTAGAAAAAAATTGGAAAAAAGTTGATTTTTTCAAACAATTAAATTTTTTTATTCAAATGTCTACGAAAATGTCTTCTGAGACTCTTTTTCTGGTAATATTCATACAATATTATTTATTTATACTAGAAATTTTATGTAAATATATCAAAAAATTTATTTAGAAGCTTAAGGGGTTGGTGAAATATTCAAAATTCAATAATATTAAGTTTTTTTCCGCCATAAAAGCAGTAATACAAGTCACAATAGAAAATAACGGATATCTCAAATCAAAGAAATATTTAAATAAAAAATTATCATAATTTTTTATAAGTACACATTTTTTTCTATTTTTTGTGAAACTAGCCCTGGATTTCGAATACTTTTTGTCACGTTCTTTAAAATAACAAACTAACATTTGATTCATTTTTCAAAATCCAAATTCTATCAATAATTTTCCCTATATCCATGTTTGTTTCGTTTTTGAAAGATGGAAACAAAACTATTAAAAAAAAATAATTGGTGCAGTCAAAATTTTGAAAAAAAAAAATTATATTTATTTTATACATAAAAATAATTTAGTTTAAAAAGTTTTCTATTTATTCACAGAACATAATCCAACATATGCCAAGGTTTTGTTTCCTTTTATGCCATTAGAACCACAAGAATTATATCTTGAAAAAGGTTCAATTGTTGAAGTAATAAAAAAAAATGATTTATGGTGGTATGGACGTTTAATAAATAATACAGGTAAAATTAAATCCTATGGAATTAATCAAGGCTGGTTTCCAAAAGATTTTGTTCGTATAATATCGTATTTGTCAAACGATTCGGATAATTTAATTGAACGACAAGTGCCAAGAGAAAAAAGTCTTGAATTGCAAAAATGTGATATTAGAATGTGTAATACAACGACAATACTAGTAAATAGTGAAAAAGATTTAACCAAAGTGATAACATCACAGAACCAAATCAATTTTGAAAATTTTAGAAGTAATGCTATTAAAGAATTACTAGAAACTGAAATTAATTATGTTAAACTCTTATCATCACTTTGTTTAGGGTAAGGAAAAGAATTTTTGGTTTTTTAATTACAAATTTATTATATAATATTTATTTTTTTAGATATCTACTTGAAATGAGACGAAGAAGTGATATTTTTCATCCTGAAAGTGTAACTTTAATATTTTCAAATATTGAAAATATTTGGCAATTTCAACAAAGTTTCCTTAATGACTTAAAGCAAGGAATTGAGCAAAATAGAATTGCACAAATTTTCATAGATCATGTAATTATTTTAAATTAATTATTTTGATTTGATTTTTTAATAAAAAAAGACCCAAAAACTTTTTTAGCAACCTGGATTTATGATTTATTCAACATATTGTAATTCATATCCACGTGCATTAATGGAATTAGAAAATTGCTTAAGTAATATGGAAGCAAAATGTATACTAGAAAAGTAAAATTTAATTAAATATTATTTAAAATTAAAACTAAATAAGTTTTATTTTCTTTTATAGCTGTCGTATTTCTGAAAATCTTCCAGAACTTCCACTTTCAGCTCATTTATTGGCACCAATACAAAGATTATGCCGTTATCCATTACATTTGACTGAATTAGTTAAACATGCAACATCTAGAAATTTATTAAATAACCAAAGAAATGAAAGTGCATTACATTCAAAAGGATCATTAATAGATTGTAAAGAATCATTTGAATTTGCTTTGGCAACAATGAAAAAAGTTACCGAAATGGTTAATGAAGGTAAGAAATTTTTTTAAAAATGTTAAAATTAAGAAGAACTCTGAACTTTTTCTATGCTAAACACTTAAAAAAGATGTGAAGTGTAGGCAAATGAAAAATATTTTCGAAAACAAGATGGATCCAGCCATTATGACCTTAAATTTTTCAATTAAATATTTTATTTATCCTCAAGAATCTTTGAAAACCGATTACAGGTATTTTATGACTAAAACTCACACAATTTCTTTATTAATGCACAGATATTTTTTAATGAAAATAAAAAATCTAATATTCATTATACCTTCTGCTTGATACTAATTGTAAGGATAATTCCTGGATCTGTTCAAGATATGCTAATTAGTGATGAATTATTTTAATGGCTACAAAGCTAAATACATCAAAAAATAAGAACTACTTGCATATTTTATCAAAGTAAACTTGTTGCAAAAGTAGCATTAGCTTTTGGGAAACGTGGAAGAGATTTTTGATCTAACGACTTATAAAAATGACTCACATTTGTGTTGGAAGTGTCGATTACAACACAATAAAAATGGGGAAATTCGCTATTCTCTTAAAATCGGTTGCACCGTTTCCACAGAGTTAAATTAAATCAACTAAACTTTAATTTCTCTTGAGTCCCTTAAATAAAATGTTTTTGGTAAGAAAACCTTATTAACTTATTTAATAACTGCTTTTTTATGTAATATAATTTAAATTAGAATTTTTTTTTCTTCTCATTCTAGGTAAGCGTCATAGTGAAAATTTGACACGTTTTCAAACAAGTTTTGAAAACTTTCAAGGACCACCAATAGCTTTTCATAGTACACGATTTTTTATGCAAACCGATGCAACACGTGTTTCACCAAATCTTTGGAATAATACATATACATTATTTCTATTTGATCATCAATTAATATATTGTAAAAAGGATATTCTAAAAAGAAACCATTTTATTTACAAAGGAAGAATATTTTTGGATAGCTGTCGTATACTTAATTTACCAGATGGTAAATTATTTGGTGTAACATTAAAAAATGCTCTACGTATTTACTGTGAATCACGTAGTAAATGGTTTGATTTTTGTTTTCGTAGTTCCAGTAGAAAATTAAGATTTTTAACAACATTAGCAGCTGAAAGACAATTTTGTGGTAGTAATCTTTTTGTATCTGAATTACCTGGTGATTATAATGAAAATATATCAGATCGTGAATATAATAGTGATTATGATACTATTATACAATCAACAACTGATGGTGTTATTAATTCAGAAAATATAAATAATTTAAATTTTGAATCAGAAAATAATACATATAATGAAAAATTGTTAAAATATTCAATTAAACAACAAAAATATAGTGATACATTACCAAAGAAATCTCGTAATACAACAAAAGATGGTTTTGATTATAATACTGGATCATTGGGAAGACGAAAAATTGGTAATTGGTTTCGTAAAGCAAAAAGTACCAGTTCAACACCAACACAAAGTCCAACACATCAAACATTAAAAACATTTAATTCAGATAGCTCATCACAAAGTAGTCCAGCTCTTGGTTTTAAAACAAACAAAACTAAATTAAAGGAATCAACAATTATAGCATCATGAGATCATGAAAGTACATTAATATAATAAAACCAAGAACAATATTTTATATAGTTTATCTTGAAACATTTTAACGGAAACTTAAGAAAAAAAAAGATACAAACAATAATATAATAAAAATTTTAAATTATGACGTTAAGTGCTAAAAAAGATATATGCGCACAAAATTGAACATTTCTAATTTGGCTTAGAATAAGAGAAATCAAGAAAGAAAATAAAGATTTACACAAAACAAACAACAGTCTTAGAAAAATATTCAAAGAATTTCACAATTTTTGTGAAATAAGTTTTTATTTAAGATTAAATAGCAAGCAATCTGAGATTAAAAAACAAATTAAATACAAAAATGTGTTTTACCTGATAAAGAAAGAAAAGCAATAATAAGATTTCATTTTGAAATTTTACATAAAATTATTTTTATTGTTAGTGAATTAAAAGAAAATTTCTATATTTAATTTGAAAAATTTATTTTCTTGTGTTTTTTTGATTATATTTGCGACCATAAAAAACAAGTACTAAGTATTGATTATCGTGATGACTTTTTAAACTTATTCATAGTAGCCGTCAATAATTTAGACGTAGATTCTCTTCTTTTCCATAAGAAAATATTGGAAATTCTGCTTTTATTTATAAATAAATCCAAATAAGTAAACGATTTCAATCAACTGGCTAATGCTAATATACACCTGCTTTTTCCGGTCACTAACATGGGAAACATACAGACAAAATATGATCATACTCCTAATGATCATTACCACTTTATGATAATATTTTCCTGTGTCTGTAATATTTGCGTAATATATTAATAATAATATTACGTTAAATATGACTTTCACAAACGTACATACATACATACATAAAAATTTTTATTGAGTCTTTGATCTACAAAAGTTTTACAATATTATGTCTAAGGTCACAAAAGTATGAACTGGCCCGTAAGGTGTACAAGCCAAACAGTAGGAAAAAAAAGTACGAATGAGTAAGAGAAACGGATATGGAATTTCAAAATTTCATCTTATTTCATGCCCTTCTGACTAAAAGGAAGATAAAAAAAAGCTTTTTTTTTTGTTTTGATAAATCACAATATGATATTTACATAATTCCAGGGTAACTTTTTTCTTTAATCTTCTTAAATTTATTCATTGTTTTTTGTTAACAAACGAAAGTAAGACTGCTCTCACTTAGTAAAATTTTCATTAAATTACTTTAATTTAAAAAAAAACAAATTATGTTATAAAGAAACCAATTAATTCTTAAATTTACATTGTTTTATTTGCTATAATTTGAAGAAATAAAATTAAAAGCCCAGAAAAGGTCTTTTAAGTTTCAAATAAATAATATTAAGTAATTATAGTTTTAGATTCTAATTTATATGTAAATAAATTTCAAGTTAAATAAACCACCAAAAAATTAATAAATATTGTGTGTCACATTAATTATAAAATAAAATATAAGTATTTTTCTATAAAAGATAAATCCTAGTTCATTATATCTATTATACATGTACAGAAGTAATTACATTTCTTTTAAGTGTGTTTATTATAAAAACTGCCTAAATAAGCAACTGTTTATATAATCTCCAAAGTAGATATAAAAAACTATTTATAAATAAAACTATGTTAAAAAATTCATAATAAAGAAAAAAACATCAGCTATTGTTCTCAAGAAAAAAACTAAACTTATATAATTAGACCCTAAAATTAAAATTATGATAAATTAGCGCTAATTTCATAAATAGGAAAAATTTAACAACTGACTAAAATCTTTTCCAATTTAATGGCCTTTAATTGAAATAAAATTTATTAAACATATCCTTACCATTTTGTATGAAAAGTTAATTAACTAGAAATTTAGTTTTTTAGGAAATTATTGTTGGAAAAATAATTTACGTAAATATGTAAATTTTAATTGGATAAAAAGTTGTATAAATGACTGAGAAAGATAAAAGATACTAAATAAACAGTAAAAACTTCTTCAATATTATTTGATATATAATTTTCGTTTTTGTTTTATTTTAATTCCAAATTTTTCTAATGTACTGTATAAATATTTTTTTACAACGGGAAAAAATCAAAAAGGGTAGGTAATAAAATTGTCGTTTAAAGATGATACCAGGCTGGTATCTATAGAGAAAGATATCAAAGGTTAGTATATAATATTTGTTTACACTAAATTAAATTAAATTTATCAATTTTAAAAAGCTATTTACGAAATTTAATGAAGGTCAATTATATTCAAAAGTAAATAGTGTTATAAGAGCGGGGTAGATAGGTATATATTTCCATGCCCTTCTGTTTTTTCAATTCATATTGCAATCAATTCAAATATTAGAGCAATTTTGTTTCAAAGTTGAATTTTGTTTATTTATTAGTTCTAACATTGTATTTAATTGTTTACATAAATTTGAATGCTGTGGTTCTCAAAATAATTGAGTTTTTTGATAGTTTGATGATTTTTCGAAATTTTGGTATCATTTCTGCAAGTCTGAAAAAAAATTTTTTGAAAAATAGTTATCCAACTTAAAAGAATGACGATTTAATGAGCTATTTTTGCGGCCAAAATAAAAGATGTTTTCGAAGTTACCAAAAGTATTCAGTTCAACATCCAACGTTAATTAATCAATCATCAATTGAGAGTGTTTTAGTAACAAATGGAACGGTCAGTAGCGGATTTATGAGTGTAGCGCCCTTAGGCCCAAAAGTTGAAACGCCACAGCTCAAAATTATTTCTAGTTACAATAAATTTTAAAAAAATTGCAAATTATTCGATTTCATCAGACCGAATATATCGTAATCTCTTATTAGCTTTAAAATATTAGCGTTTATTCCAACATATTAGCGTTAATTCAAAAACGCTAGAAAGATCTAATCAAGTTCAAATAAATTTTGTTCTGTTGGCAGTGCATTGACAATTGATGTTAATATAGTTAGTTCAAATATTAATTCATTAATTATATTTAATAAACTAATTTTTAGTTTAACTAGTGGGCTCCGCCCCTGCTCGCTTTGCTTAGCACCACACAGGCTTCGCTTCGATCAGCCACTTCGTATATTACATTCCGATCTGCTTCCTAAAACTCATTCCCAAATGTATTTCCTTTTTTTGTTACACATACATATTTGCCTATGACGTATTTTGAAATAAATTTTTTTCATTTTCGTTACGACACATTTTCCTATGACGTATTTTGAAATAAACGTTTCCTTTTTTTATTACGACATACATATTTGCCTATGACGCATTTTAAAATAAACGTTTCCTTTTTTTTGTTCTTTTAATTTTAAATACATGTATTTCTTACATGCTTCCATGCTTCAAATGTGTTTCCTTTTATTTTTTTAATTTTTAATTGCGTATTAGAAAAATTATTATAATAAATATTAGTGGTAGGGTAATTAATCTATTTATCCTTTTTATACCTATTTGAAATATTCCTTTTAAAATTATTTACCATATATTATCTTCCCTTTTACACATGTGTTGTGTCAAAAATCAAGCTATTGTATAATATACAAAGAAAGAGAAACAGAGGGACAAGGATCTATTACAAAATGTATATACACGACAACAGAAAACTTTTCTCTACATAATAGAAAGAGAAAGATATAAATAAAATTTATGTGCACTGCCACAGAAAGCTTTTCTATATACAACAGACAGAGAAAAAAAGATACAAAAAATAAAATTCTCGCACGAAAAACTATTTTTTTAGAATAGAAAGATATAAGAGAAAAACTTCAGAAAACTGAGTGAGAAGAATTCTGAATTCAGAAAAAGTAAAAACCATCTCACTGAATGGGAATGAATTAGAAATATAAGTAGGAATATACTTTAAAAAATTTGTTTTTATATTAACTAGTTTATTTTTGTTTTAATACTTAAACCACAAAAAAAAAACCACCAAACTGCAATATCTTATGACTTACGATAGATGAGCCTACTTTATCGATATATCATTACTTGTCAAAAGTAAAGACAACACGCGTGTTATACTAATCTCACGAACTAATTTATTAGTGATATAGCTTAAAGTTTATCAAAAATTTATATAAGAATGTATTTCGATAAAATGTTATAAATTTCTTTACAACTTTATAATAAGTAAGTTACAAAAAATACGGATATAATCAATAAATTACTGACTTCCGTTTTGACAAGCGGAAGAGAACTTCAATGGCCGTCCCCGGCTGAAATATTTTCAATTTTCTTTAATTTATTTAAATTTACTAAACGGATTTTTTATATATTTTATTACATTAAAATAAAGCTCTCATTTATTCAAAAATGTTAGATATAAACCATTTTTTAAAAACCAATATGTATATTCAAGTTAGCTGTAATTAATATGTACACAATTATTAATATTAATTACATAAAAGAGTATTTGCAAATTGAATAATTTAAAATGATTTATTTTATTTTAGTATAAATCTAAATATTAATATATGAATAAAATTCATTGTTTAATACATAAAATATGTTGGCCGGCAAAGAGTATGCAGATGCAGAATATTTTTCTTTAGATGGTGTTAAACTCAATATATTGTGGGATAATGATACAAAAGGCCATATCATGGTACGGGTAAGTTAAATTTATTTATTTTATATTTTTATAAGATTCAAAAACTTATTTATCTTTACTCTGACAAATGCAAGAGACATATCATATCCTGTGATGTTTATAAAATGTTTAATTTACAATTTTCTACTCTATTTGTGATACGTTATGCTCAGTTTTGCCCAGATCTAATTTATTCTGTAAATGAAGGAAGGGATAAGTTATATGCTTCCAAAGAAAAACGAAGTTGTCTCAAATGATAATGATGAAATGTTCTGAATATATCTATGATTGCTGTTGGGGTATATTTGACGGTGCCTCAATAACATGATTCACTTTGGTTTTTAGGCTAAATATTTCGATTTTTCCCCATACCTGGAGTCTCCATAGCCGTCAAGTATACCCCTTTGAGATTCTGTATGAATTTTGTTGTATGATAAAATAATTAATCATTATAATTTAGTATTAACACATTTTTATTAAAATATTTCAATTTTTTAGCCTAATCATGAAACCCACACTAAACCATCGATTACACTTCTTGATATGGGCAAAATGTTAATTCAATATGCCAAATTTGGTGATAAATTGAAAGTTTCTGAATTAGTAAGTAAAGGTGCACCTTTTTCATGTGATTGGCTGGGTATGACAGCACTACATTTTGCCGCAATGAATGATTATTATGAAATATGTGAAATACTAATTCGTGGTGGTATATGTAAAGATTCTAAAACTAAAGTTGATCGGACAGCACTACATTTAGCAGTATATGAAGGAAATGAAAATATTGTTGAATTGTTATTATCAAAAAAATGTCTTATTGATGCACAGGATATGGTAATATTATACATTTAACAAATTAATTATAAAATATAAAAAATATATTTCTTAAAAAGCTCAAAATGACTGCATTACATTGGGCTATAGAAAAAAAACATCCAAATATTGTTCGTATGTTATTAAAACATGGAGCAAATCCAAATTTGATATCAAAATTTCTTAAAACACCCGAAACTTTAATTATTGAAACTGGACAAATGGAATTATTTGATGAACTTGTAATAGCAAAAGAAAATTATAAAAATAAGCCTATAGAAAAAGAAAGCACGCCAGTAAATTTTATTATATATTCATTTAAACCAACAATATTTTTATTTAAACTTTTAGATCCAATATTCACATTTTCGCGTAGATAAAAATTACGATGTTAACAAGTTCGATTCTCCAACACATATAAATGTTAATTCAATGGATAGTTTTTCAACAATAGAAAATCAGGATATTGATTATATAGAACCTGCAGTTGAAATAACAAGTTTTGAAGGTATAATTGCAAAAAAATCATTAATTTCTTTATTATTAATAACTTAATATTGTTTGTAAAAATATAGCAAATCAGAAAAAAATACAAAAATAAAATAAAATATCCTGTGTACTCTAAGAGCTAAGAGCGCTCTTTAAATTCGATGCATCCTTTCATATCATCTCCGCGATATACAAGAATTTTTCATTTCTTCCTTTTTTTCTTAAATATGTTTAGAAAATTTAATACTTACTTAATAACGATATAATTTAAGATAAGTTTTTATTAATATTTTCTTTTTTTTGAATGAAAACCTTCTAAAATTCTATAAAGTATAGGCGACATGTCTCTTTTCGTAAGAAAAACTCTCCAACGATGATTTTCATACCTCGTCGCTGTGTCAAATGCGATGCATCGCATTCTCTTCACCCTTGCACTTTTTTTTTTTTTTTTTTTTTCATTTTTGCTTCATTAGCTTTAAAGATAATTATTATTATTTTTACTTATTTATTTATTTACTTTTATTTTTTGACTTTTATTTAAATAAAAGCGTGTGATTTTTTTTTTTTAGAAGAAAAAAAAGAAAACTCAGAAACTTATGAAATGTTAAAGAATCATGGAATATCAATGTTACCTGAAGATTCAAAAAATAATACTCTAGAATCAGCTTTTCAAAGTGGACGAAAATTAATATTATCTGAAGCTGGAAAATATGCCTTAAACGAAACAAGATACTTACAAAATTCAGTTCCGCATGGTTTAAATCAAAGTAGATCTGACTTAGCCGTCAATACTATTAAAAGTGCATGTAATTCACAACAAAATTCTACACAAATTAAGGGAAACAAGGTAAGTGAGAAATTTCCAACATGTTTTATTACTACTAATATAAAATTTATATATGTATATCAAACCTTTTTTCCATTTGTCTAGAAAGTTAAAATTATCACAATTGAAATGTTAAGAAAAATGTGTGGTGATAATGTAGTAAACTCAATTAAAAAACTACCAACATTAAATTCTAGCACATTGTAAGTATGAAAAAATGTGATAATGTTTTTTTTTTTTTGGATTAAATGTTTGAACTTTAGAAAAAGGACATCAAATAACAAAGAATTTCCTTTGAACAAAATTATGAAAAATTCAGAACCCATCAAAAAATCTATACCACTGCAACAGGTTTGCTTATTTTTGAAAACTATTTTTGACTTACAGATTTAATTTATTTTATCATATTATAGTATGAAAGGAAAAATGACAATATCTCTGGTTCCATAATGACAGAAGAGGAAAGTTTTGTAGATGACAATTATCTTCCACCTAATATAATAGAAATTTGTACAGATGAAGAAATGGAAGATGATGACGTCAAAATTTATAATGATGTTAATGAAAACACAGAAATAATCACTTCATCAATAGTACCAAACCAGTTGAATAATTGTAATAATATTCCTGTAATGGATATTAGTGACATAACTCGACAGTTGATAGAATTAAAAAAGAGAACAGAAGAAATTCAAAAACAACTTGAGTTATCGCAGAAGCAATCAGAAGAATACCGTGCAAGGTTAGAACGACTGGAAATGGAAAGAGAACGAGATAAACAAGTTTTATACCTTAAGTAGCTAGTTAAATATATTTGTTATTTTCTTGTTGATAATTTTTACTTTTTTGAAGTTAGTATGTTGCCATTTTCTTTTTTGAAACTGTAAATAATTTATGATAATAAGCACTTTTATACTTAAAATGTATTTTTGTAATATAATATTTTCATAAGTATTGAATTGAGAATGAAAAAAAATTATATTTGCTTGGATTTAATTAAAAAAATACATTTTTTATTCTAATAAATATTTTAAATATTTTGAAATTTGTATTAAAATGAAATGTTTTTGAAAAATTCTGCAAAATTTCAAATTCGATTTGGTTTTTATAAACTTATCCAACTGTGGAAAGAACTTGGTAAGACACCACAAATTTTTAAAAGAGATTTAAAATGTTTATTTTTATAAAAGAAAAATGAATTCAATTTGTGAATATTGTGAATTATTTTTAAAAAAGTAAAAAGAAATAAAATAAATAATTCAATTTTTAAATATACAAAATCAAATTGTAATAAACTTCACCAGCAAATTGAAATTAGCAATTTTATTTAAAAATTTTATCATTGCATACCAACAAAATATTTTATTTATATAAAACTTGTTTAATAATTCTAACATTTCTTTGAAGGTATCATTTGTAGCAGTTCATTTTGATTTGTAGCTTGCCCTAGCTAGTTTTGACTCTAATAAGTCGTCGTCATACATTTCAGCGTTAGGCACAGCATTACAGCCGATTTGAACTCCCATGACTTTTGAAACAGACTACAATTCCCACAATTTTTTTTCCCGGCAAAAGAGTATTTAGGAACCAATTTCCACCCGAATAATTTAATGATTCATTATTATTTTTTTAATTATCTTTGTAAAAAATGGTAGGAGGATAGGAGATTTTGGTTATATTTCCAGGGAATGCTGAAGGATGAACATGTATTTTTCTCATTCTATGCGAACGTAAAATAATCACATAACAAATACAAGGGTCTCTTAATTTCGAGTTCATTATTAATATTTGGGGTAAATTTCACACATATTTGAATCCCGAACCACGTGTAGATCTTTCTAAAAGCTTCACATCACTTTGATATACAATTTGCGTTTTATTAAAGTGTGATGTCACAAATACTATAATTAAATTTATCATCGTATTCTACTTTAAATTTCGCGGTACCATGCGTATCTTCATAAATTTGCATATGAATCAAACTAATTCGAAAAGATAATAATTGATTTTAAAGATAATAATTGAATAAAAAAAGATATTAATTGAAAAAAAAAATAATTAAATAGTTATTTCATTAATCCTACATTCACTTTAATTATTTATAACTGTTTGTTTTTTTATTCTTAGCTGCTTGCTTCGCGCTATGTGCTGGGAAAAGTTGAAATAATTTATATAAATTTTATAACATTTTAAAACATTTGGTCCTCTTTCCCCAAGATTTTATAACATTTTAAAACATTTGTTCAACCAGAAAATATTTCTTGACTTTTGATGATCCGCTAACTTATTTTTTGTGGTTGTGGTCTGATAAGTTATTAAAATATTAATATTCCAAATGAAAACTGTAATTATTTTTATGGAGCATTGTTAAATAATTTTTTTTATACATATATTGAATTCATTCTTTTTAACTCATTTAATTTTTGACACATTTCTCATTTAATTAAATTTTATTAAACAATTTGTAGTGCAAAAAATATTTTTTGCTAGAATTTTTTTTGTGCTTCTAGCAATGTAAACAGGCCATAAAATTTCACACTATCCTTTTCCAATCGTGTGTAACTTCATTGTATTTGAACTCGCCGTACATTAAGTTCGCCCCTATTTAATACCGACTGTCATTGACATGTGGTCCGTTCTAGATATTCAGTAAATTATTAATTAAAAATTGTTGTTTGTGTGAGAGATTTATTTGTTTTTAATTGAAATTTGATATATATGCATATAGGGTTAATATAGCACTAGCATATAATGGTAAATATTTTATATAAAATCAATTTGTAATAATTATGATTTATATTTTCAGAAAGGAGAATTGGCTGAAATTCCTGGTTTCTCTGCCCTTATTAAAAAAGAGAAAAATAATGCCAACAGAAAGTATAAAAAAGCAAGTAAAGGAGGCGGTTTTCAATCAATGGGACTTTCTTTTGAAATGGAAAAAGGTATTACAAAACGCGGTTATAAAGTTCCAACTCCTATACAACGAAAAGTAAATTGAAAATATATTTCAAATACTTATATTTTAAAAATTGTAAATTTTAGACTATACCATTAATACTTGAAGGCAGAGATGTCGTAGCTATGGCTAAAACTGGATCAGGGAAAACAGCATGTTTTCTTATACCGTTATTTGAAAAACTTAAACGCCGTGATCCAACAAAAGGAGCAAGAGCTTTAATTTTATCTCCAAGCAGAGAACTAGCTATTCAAACATACAAATTCATAAAAGAAATTGGAAAATTTTTTGATTTAAAAACAATTTTAGTACTTGGTGGTGATTCAATGGACTCGCAATTTTCAGCTATTCATACTTCACCTGATGTCATAGTTGGAACACCAGGAAGATTTTTACATTTATGCGTTGAAATGGATTTAAAATTATCATCGATTGGTAATGACAGTCGAATTAATTTTTTCTAAAAACTAACATATATGTATATATAATTATATACTCAAACTTATAGAGTATTGTGTTTTTGATGAGGCTGATAGACTTTTCGAAATGGGCTTCGGAGAACAGCTAAACGAAACATTAAATAGACTTCCAGACTCAAAACAAATGGTCATGTTTAGTGCAACACTACCAAAGCAATTGGTAGAATTTGCTAAAGCTGGATTAAGTGATCCAATACTTATACGTTTGGGTATGTATTGATTGTTATAACTGAGAATAGAAGAAAAATCTAATAATTAATTTACAGATGTTGATTCAAAATTACCCGAGGGTCTGAAATTAAAATTTTTATCATGTCGTCCTGATGAAAGATATACTGCTTTGATTGTTTTACTTAAATATGTAATACCAAAAGATTCACAAACAGTTGTTTTTGTTGGAACTCAGCATCATGTCCAATTACTTTCATTTGTAAGTAATTTTTAATTTGATTTCCATTTTTTTAACTTTTAATTAATATTTTAAACATTTTTTATTATTATGTACTTTTTTAAAGATATTTTAACATTAGTCTTTTATTTAAAAATTTTTAGGTTTTAACAGAAATTGGAATTTCAAATACAACGGTTTACTCTAGTTTAGATCCATCAGCACGAAAAATTAATACAGCAAAATTTTTACACAAAAAAGTATCTGTTTTGATTGTAACAGATGTAGCAGCACGTGGTATTGATATACCAACGTTGGATTATGTCATTAATGTACATTTTCCAGGAAAACCAAAACTATTTATTCACCGAGTTGGTAAGAAATAGGTGTTTCTTATTAATTAAATATTAAATTTGAATTTTAGGTCGTTGTGCACGTGCTGGAAGAAAAGGAACAGCATATTCAATTTTTTCTACAGACGATCAAGCGCATCTTTTAGATTTAAATTTATTCCTTAATCGATCATTTAATATTAATGAAAATGATACAATTGGTATTATACCACAGGATATAATGGAAGAGGAACATTATACAGTGTTGAAAATACTTAATAGTGATCAAATTGTATGTAGAAATTACTAACGAAAAACTGTTATCCAAATGCTAATTTTATTTTTAGGCAAGCATGTATAAAACTAGCGAAAATGCATATAAAAAGTATGTTAGCTCTAGACCAGTGGCTTCAACAGATTCCAATAGACGTGTTAAAAAGATTAAATTTTATGCATTGAAAATTTTAAATGATTTTAATCATTCTATTAAATCAGAAAATGTAGAAAATGATGTAAAAATTAATGTTTTTGAAAATACCAACAATTCTATAGAAAAAGAAAATTTGCTATTAAAAATGAAAAGCTATCGACCAAAAGGGGTTAGTTTCAATATGAGTTATATGATTAAGAGATTTTTAATTATTGATTAGCATATTTTAGACAATATTTGAACTTAATCCACAAAATAAATCACACCCTTTTGAGGTAATGAAGCAAAAAAGGATTGTACATTCAAAAGTTATTGAAAAGTTCCGAAGTAATGAAAATGATGACCTAATAGAAACTTATAAGAACGATAAAGATGTAAAGGTAAGTAAAACTAACTAAGATATAATTATAAGACATTAATAATCCCGTCACACGGCAGCCTTTAAAATGTGTCTTCTTGAAGTAAGAGTTCCAGCTAAATTCTGTTTTGGATAAAACTTTTTTTCTTTGATAGGTGTTTATTATTTCTACTCATGTTTTTTCAATAATAAATACAATTAACTGATTTAACGTTACTGTAGCTTCCCGCATATTACTATATTTCATTGTCTAATCTAATCCACTTTTGTTTTCTTTAGAATTTTTGCTCTTATATCGAAAAATATTTAAAAGGCTGTATATAATAAATATCTTTTAGAATTAAACTTTTGAGTTAGTCCATTAGACAGTATTAGACAGTATTTAATTGAAAGCAATGAAAAAGTGATAAAAATGCCGAAAAAAAAACCTTTTCTTTAAGTTAATCATGAGTTATTATTTAACAGAAGCTCAAAAAATATAATATATTTTTTAGAACCTACCACAACCTTGTGATGATGATATCAAAGATACATTTAATGAAGTAATAACATCACGAAAATATAAATCATCAGATATTTTATTTGAAAAAAATCCTAAAAAGAAAAAAAAAAATTTAAAAGATGAGGAAAATTTTATACCATATCAATCAGCCGATAAACATACAGAAGATGGTTTTGCTATAAATAATTTCGAAAGACAAGCAAGGAATGCTGAATTTAGTGTAATTGAAAGAAATAAAGAAATTAAACATAAACCAGGAATGAAGAGATGGGATCGAATTAAAAAGAAAATGGTACCCGTTGAAGATCCACGTTTAGGAAAAATTCGTACAGAATCTGGTGCCTGGATTCCATCAACATATAAAACAGGACGTTATAATGATTGGAAAGAAAAAACAAAAATTGAAGAACAGATGCAACGTGAGGAAAATAGTGATGAAATAAATAGTAAACCATTAAAACATGAAAACAGATATCCAATTAGCAGATATGCTCGACATAATGCTAAAATTGAGGCAAAGAAACGTATTGGTCAAGATATAGAACTGAAGAATCCCGATCAAATTGTTAAAAAACGTTTACGTTTGGAATTTATAAAGAAACGAGAGGTAGAAAATAAACTTAAAAAAACTGTAAATCGAAGAAAACATTTGAGGCGTATGAAGAAAAAAGATAAAAGTAACAAAAAATAAAGTTTTTGGTTAGTAAAAAAAAAAGGTACGTGTTTTGAAATTTAGTAGACTTTTCGATAATCCAATATTGTAAAAGTTATACCTAAATATTGTATGATCCTTAAGCTTAAGCAGCTATTTTTGCTGTGAGAAACAGAGTTTATCAAAATCTAAAGAAAATTTCTTTCGAATTAAAAAATTATGTAATTTTGTTCATTCTTGTTCACTGTTAATTTTAGGGTTGATTTCTGAACTGCTACTGCATCTATGTGAACAGTCATTTGTTTTTTAAAAAAATCTACCAAATCTTTATGCTTGCTTTGATATAATTCAATATTTAAAACATAAGAATCGCTAATAGTTAGCGCGTAAAATATTTAGAATGTTTTGCTTTTTAAATACTGACGAAAATTAAATCTGCCTTTGACTAACTAAAGGGACACCCATCGAATAAAATTTATTTAATTGGTGAAATTTTCTTTTGAAAAATTTTTACAATTAGGTTAAGTACGTGAAGAACTTTGTGTTGGTTCCCTAACAGACGTTTAACTAGTGTAATTTAAGTCCTGACAAGCGTTTATAGCCGTAAATATCAAATATATATGTATATACAGTAATCTCCCCTATAACACGGTGGATTGGTTTCGCGTTATGTACAAATGATGCAAGTTTTACTTTTCTCGTTAAAGAGGATTTAAATCAAATACTAAGGAAAAATTATGTTATGAACGAAATATGTGGGTTTTATTAAAATCAAACTAAGAACATTTTAAATAAATAACAAAATGTATGTAACTGAAAAACAGTTAATTTCAAATAAATTACATAATTCCAAAAACCGTTTTAGCACATGTTTGTTCGCTATCGGAGCTATCTAAAATAATATTCCACCGACATCTTTTATTGATAGAATGTTCAAAGGTTTTACTATTTGAATCTTTGTTATTTTCTTTACTTAGGAGCATATATTCTTGTTCGTCTGTATTAATTAAAATTTGACTAATGATTCTTTGTTTTCTATTTTATGTTTTTTCAGAATTTTTACATATGGTGCAAGACATTATTGATGATTTATTTTAAATTCAGTAGATCGTTCCACTCAAGAATCACAATTTGTCACAAGTATTTCCAATTGCTTGCCCAGTTTTACTATTTTCTTCAGGTTTCTTATACATAAATTTTCGTCTACTTCGTCAATAAGCTGCGCTAAGATTTCTTCAAGATTTTTTATAATATTTGCGTCATCTGCTAATTGTACATGCTCTCCCTCATCTAAATCTATTGCGTCATTTATTAATTCCTTAATATCCTTCGTTCATGTCGTCAAATCCTTCTCCATCCACACTGGTCTAATAATATTTACTATAGGTCCAATACTTGTAGAACATAAAAAATTTTCTTGCAAACGATTTCAGGTGAAACTTTTAATATAGAAGACTTTAATTCTTGAACTCCACACATTTTAAAATTGAGAAATCTTTCCACATATCAGGTAATTTCAAATTTTTCCAATATAAGTTCAAGAGTCCTAGGTATATAATAAGATTTGAGTGTTTTTATTATACCCAAGTCAAGAGGTTGTAGTATTGATGTTGTATTGCGTGGTAAAAAAAGTACTTTTACGTTTAGATGAGCTAGGCCTGCTGGATGTCGTGGAGCATTGTCTATCAGAAGTAAAGCTTTGAAACAGATATTTTTAGTTTCCGAGTAATTTTCGCCCTCTGGTACAAAGCAGTTGTAAAATCAATCGTGATATATAGCAGCTGTGACCCATGATTTTTTGTTTGCTCTCCTGTAAATGGGAAGTGTAGCCTTGTCAATACTTTTCATTGCCCGTGGGCTTAAAAAACGATTGATTAAAATTAGCGTTGTTATATGGTCACCAGATGCATTACTACTAAGAAGCAAGGTTATGCCTTAAATGCCTTAAACCCACCAGCAGATCTCTCGTTTTCCAATAAATACGTTCGCTTAGGTATTTTCTTCCAATATAAGCCAGTTTCGTCGGAATTATAAACTTGGTCACCTGTATATCCACCTTCATCAATTATCTTCGGAAGTTCTTCTTTAAATTTCCGAGCACTTTCATAAGCAGCTGAGCCGCGCTCTCCCTGAATTTGAATATTATGTAAGGAAAATCTTTTTGAAAACCTTTCAAACCAGCCACTACTACAGACAAATTTTGATTTTGGCTCATCGGAAGAAACAGTTTCCAATAAGCTTATATTAAGCTTATTTATATTTAATGATTAATCATGATATCAAGAAATTAAAAAACGAAATAATTCATTATTAAAATTGTAAAAAGGTATAATTAATTAATCAAGCTCTTAATTAATTCCTCATAGCTTGCAATAGAATCATCTAAAATCAAAAATTTTTTATTAAGGTAAATGTTTTTCATGGTAATAACGGGGCGTTTTTATTTTTATTATGATTTTTTAATTTTTGGTAGCCGTTGGAAGTCAAAATACCGATTTTCGCTTAGAACAAAGGACGCTCAAATGCTCATAACTTCGGTAATTTTACTCCGATCAACTTGAAATTTTGACAAAATATTTTTAAGAAATTAAGAAAATGAAAAAGAATTAAATACTGAACCTTTGTTCCAATCGGATGTTCCTAGACATCTTATTTACTTTTTTTTTATGCAAGGAAAGATTTATCCTTCTATAAAACATAAATATAGATCTTTAGTTACCCTCAACGGTAATATAATCATTAAAAAATCAAGTAAATTTAACGAAAGAAAAATATTTTTTAAGCTTTTAAAGTGAACATAACATATGTGATAAGAATAATTCGGTTTTTTTTTTTGTAAGTTTGGAGATTTATACAAACAACAATTTTCTAATTTTCTGTATTTCTTTAAGGGGGTATTTATGAAGGCTTTAAACGATATATGTATAAAAGCACCCAGATATTTTGGTAATTAATAATTCCCATACCCCGATAGAGAACATGAATTTTATTAAACTATTTCAAATTATCAGGGTAGTAAATTAGTGTAATTGTCTCTTATATCTCCCTTCAAGGTATTATTATTACATTAAATAAAACTATACTATACTTACAGCTATAAATAGAGTTATAAGGGACATTTAAATTAATATTCTAATTAATTATATAAATAAATATACAAAGGCACTAAATTGATACACATTTTAGTACATATAATCCCCTAATATACATAAATATTTATATGTTAATTTCTATTTTATATATAGCAATTTTTCTTAATTCAATACATATCAATGCTGGTATTTGATGAGCTGCCTATTTTACAAATTGATGTAATATATCTTTTGTGTTCCATTTAAGATAATGCTACCGCTTTATTTAAATAAACCCGGAAATAATTAATATTCTTTTCGGTTTAAAATACATTAAGAAATCTAAAAACTAATACATATAAAACCTAATTTTCATCATATACACGAAACTTAAAACGAAAGCAAAAAGAAATCATTGATGCCTTTCTTTTTGTTTCTATAAAAAAAAACCGTAAATGTCGATAATGAATACAATCATTTTAAAATCTAAAAAATTTAAATAATTTTCATTTTTTCTTAAAAATTTATCAAAATGTTTTCTATATTTGTTGAGAAAGCATTCGTCCAGTTTATTTACATCCGGTAAGTTTTTAAATATTTCTCTCTTTACTCAAATAGAACATAAAGAAAACATCAGGCGTCATAAAGTAATTATATGAATAGATCTCGATTTGTTACTTTTTATTTAAAAATCAGTTGAATATAGTCTAATTCTGGAGAGCGGAAATCATTCAGCGAATAAAAACTAAAAAATTATCCAAAGGTCTGTATGACAGCAACCGATTTATGATCTTTTTGTATAGCATACAAAGATCACCCCAAGTTATGTTCACATGATACTTAAGATGCCATTTCCGTTATGCTTCAGTGAAAGAGCTCTGTCCCATGACTTAGATTCATTGTACTTGTACTTTTAGAAGAATTACATGTACTATAGACCACTTAATAATTACATATATATCCACTGGAATAAAATAGACTTGTACTTTTAAGAGGTATTAAAGTTAATGAAGCCATAATTGATTTCGAAGAAATTTTAAACTTGTCCCTTTAAATGACTATATAGCTTAGAAACTAATCGTTTATGGTCTTATAGTTTAATGTCATAAAGAATTAAAGTTAGAAAACTAGAATTATAATATTAAAAGTATGGAACATTGTCTTCAAAATATTATCTTAAAAATGTTATTCTTATGTGTGATAAAATTTAAGTTGTAACAAAAAAGAACCATTTTGTGCTATTAACTTGGAATTTTATTGCTGCTACCTTCTTTCTTTTTTTTTTTGTTTTTGTCATACTGAATTATTCTCATGGATGGATGTAAAAGTAACCGACCAGACATTTATTTATGACCCAAAAGGCTAATCGTTTCTAATTCTTATTATGTCTGATGAGGTTTGGGTGCTTAAAATTAAATGACGTTGTCCTACCAGATTTGATGGTATAAATTTTTATCATTAGGTGATGACATTCAGTTTTACTTTTCTTGTAACATTTTTAGAATTTATGCTGCTTATGAAAATGTCCTTAGTGTTCTTATGAATAAATTAATTTTAGGTAAAGTCATAAATTTGGCAATTTTATATAGATTTAAGTTTTAAGAATTTCTTATACAAATGAATTCGAAATAGTTTTTAAATTCAGTCAACTAATAAAGAAATTAACGCTTTTGAATTTGTATGGGCAGGCAAATCAAAATAAATAATAGCATATAAAAAGGATAATGATCAACTTAAAGCAAATCAACTGCCTGAACACTAAATATTAAAAATTTTACAACTATAGGTCAAAAAATTTAAGGAAGACAAATGCTAAGGATAAGACAACTTAAAATTTTCCGGAAATTTCATCAATTGTTTGTCTTACCCTTATCATTAAAAGAATTCCAGGAATTATTTGAAATTCTTAAGTAAGCGACATTAATTTTACTTTGAACAATTTCCTGTAACTTTAACTCCTGGTCCGGAAAAGGAAATAGTTTGATAACAAGCAACTTACAGGCTTATCGTTCAATGAAATTATTTAAAAAAATTTTTATTTCATTCCATTCTAATCTTAAAATATTTATAAATATTCTACTACATAAAAAAATCATTGACATCATGGAATTCTTTTACTACAAACATATCTTTGGAAAGTACTATAAAAAGTAACCAAAAGCATGTCAGATTCAGTCTTGGGGTGCTTGTTTTATGATAAGACAAATATAGATATCTATTCCTTGATTAAAATAACAACAAAACAAAAAAGAAGCAAATATAACTTTGACTTAAGCCACACGACATTAGAAGTTTGAGTTTTAAAGAAAACATTCATCTCTTGCATTGACAAAATTTCGTGACATTTTATGCTTAATAAATATTTTTTTGTGCTTCCCTGCATGTCATATATGCCCTCGGAATATACATTTTTGACCTTAAGATGGATTGTACAATAGAATTTATATTATTTATTCTTTCAAGGTTTTTATTACTTAAATATCTTAAGAGATTTCATTCGGATATTGATATAAAATAATTGGTTGACATTTTTATTGATTTAAATTGATAAAATTTTAATTATGATAAATATTTTTGGGTTTATGTTGAATTCTTTTATCACAATCGAATGTTATTTTTTCTTTTGTTTCAAATGTGTATGTAAATATTTAAGATTTTTTTTTCTATATTTTGAACACCTTAAGTTATTGAACTGGAAAAAATTTATGATTTATTTTATCGTTAATATTAAGCAACAATCTAACATAAGTCATTGAAGACTTTTTTAAAACTATTAAAATACATTCAAATCAGCTACATATAAATTAACCGGAAATTATATTTTAATATAATTCAATAAGACCAATGGACCAGAGTACTGGATTTTTCTTATAGCTCTAATAAAACAAAAACAGCATATTTCTAATTATGGCTCTATCCGGAAGCAACATTAGACTCTTCTGGAGGTTATATAGTCAATTTATTATTTAAAGGCTTAAACTATAGTTTAATGTGTTGTGCATAATTTAAAGTTTCTATTTTAGCTTGAAATTTAAATGTTTGCGTGTATAAACTTCCCATTGTGAAAATTCTTTATTTTTGCATCAAAGATTTCTATTACTCACGATACAATAAAAAGCCAATGAGCGAAAAATTGGAAATTACATTTAACACTTTAGGTGCTAATGAACTGATGTAATTTTTAAGGTTATTGAAATAGAAAAATAATAGTTTTTTTCAGGCTTGAAAAACTATTTAGTAGATTTGATGCATTAAACTTTCATTTTTAAGAGATTCCTTACTTTAATATGTGTACTCTAGAGTTAATACCAGCAGGAATAAGAGTGCTTAGAAAGAACTATTCAAGATAATAAAAATAGAATTATAAGTTCATCTTTATTAATAATTTGTCATTGCATCTTCCTAGAAAACAATAGAGAAATTTTTCAAGGTATTGTTTGGTTATTGGCGTTTTAAGTTCGCTATGCTCGGCTTTTACAAAAGATCGAAAAGGTAAACAACAACATCAGTACTAAAATGTGACTTTCGTTATGTCTTAGCACGTGGTTCATATGGAAGCGACTTTAGCGTACTTATATGATCCGACTAAATTTTACACTTGAGGAAAGTTGCGCAGATGCATTAAGTCACTAAAAGTGCTTTAAAGTTACGTTTATAAGGAGTTCAGCCTTAAGTTCAAGTCTACAATAGGCTAATGGAAGAAGAGATAATGACAAAACTATTACAATTAAGGGCGCTGTGATCTAATGTACAAAAAGAAGCTTCAGGACTAACACCCAAATTCACATCGAAAGTAGTGCAGAGCTATAACAAGAGTCAATAATTTCGAAAATATGTTTCCATAAAATATAAAACTCTGATTTGATCTCCCTCTTGCTATTATATAATTATCCAAGAAACCATTAAATCGACGAATTTCAAATCCTATATCATATCATCTAGTGATATGCTTGCTCCCAGATAACTAAATTTGTGACTGCTCTAAAAATGCCAAGTACTAGAAGTAAATTAGCTGCGGTGAATTCTTAAACCATCTGGAAAATATTATAAATGAAATAAGAGCTTCGAAAAATAAGAATTTCCTTAACATAGAAATTGCTTTTTTTAATAAAAGAAGAAGGCAGCAACTCAATTCATCTCTACTTTACACCGCGAATAGAAAACTCGCCCCAATAGAATTCATTTAACTTAACCAAATTCTAAACTTGTATTGTATTTTTCTTTACTTGTAAAAAAAACTCCATAATTTTTATATTGTAAAACCTTTTAAAATAGATTGATTCCTTTTACTCTTTTTAATTTCTCAGACTTAATTTTATTTAATATCAAATAAATAGTTTAACAATAAAATTCCTATAACTTTGAGCTATAAAACAAAACTTAAAATTGAAATATGATGTTGGATATTTCAATTTTCAATCTCCCACGCCTCAAATGAATTTTTTAAATTCTTAAATATTCCTAAATTCAATTCCATAACTCAAGAGTATCTTAGAACTATATTTCTTAAGAATTAAAGAACTACTGTATTTATTATTAGTTTTTTATTTCCATGATTAATCAAATCGAAACCACACCTAACATTTTCAATACAAACATTGCGTGCATCTAGAATTAAACAAAATTAATTTTTGGGGTTGAATAATAGGGTGAGATAGCAAAAAGGCACGTTCCTGTTGTTAAAATTGTCCACTCCTTTAATTTAATGTTTAGTATATATTTCACAAGGGTTCTAAATTTTTATATATGCTATACTAATTCTATATATAAATGTATATATATATAATCTAGATGATTGTGTTTAACTGAAATGAACATCTTAAGGCTATTTGCTGACAAGCTGATGGCTTCTAAAATATAATTTAACACCAGATGAAGTTTTCTCTTTTGCGTGTACTTCTGGAATTTATCTATCGTTCAGTCAGCGGAAAATTATTTCTTGATGGTGTTATTTTTTTTTGTATTCTATAAAATTGAAAAATGTATTGGAATCTATAAATATTCTATCGTATGAGGGGGAAAATTTAATCTTTTGGCATTTGAAAATATTTTTATTTTCAAACAAACGTTATGAAGTCTTCGTCATGTTTCTGGATTTTTAGGAATCTAACATTCACATAGGAATGTAATTAGAAATGTAGTATTTATAAGTAAGTAACAAAGTTGAAGAAATTTTTAATTTTTTTTTTTTTTGATTCTTAAACATCCAGACAAAATTATTTAAAGTACATATTTTCAGGCTAAGAACTGAACAAAATTTCCATGAGTTTTTCTTATGAAAAATCAAAGTGGTTGATCATCGTAGTCAATCGTGCCATTCATTGACTACACACACAGTGATTATGTTTTATTTCTCATCTGAAATCAGTTAAAGTTGCTTTATTCTAGATTCTAGAATTAACTGTTACTTTTCTTTTCTTATATAAATACTTTATTTTTATTTATCATTTAGGATTTTGAATAGCTAGGACTTGTATATCTATTGTGTTTCCAGAAGCTCTTGAAGAAAATAGGAAAAGAATTACTTATACTTAAGTCCGAACAGAGTTTTAATAAAATATTACTAATCAAATTTTACTTGACTGACGCTATGATGCTAAGGCTGCCTGCAGAGTACCAGCTTACAGCCGAGTTGACGCCGATCTGATACCGAAGACTATAGAGTCGTTATGGGTAAATCAATAGGAATATGCTCAAAGTGTTCAGAATGCAAGCCTAGCAAAGATTAGACTAATCGCAATGGGAATCGGTTTCAGCTTGGCTGTAAGCCGGCACTCTTTACGCATCGTAAGTCAAACTTAATCACTTTCAAGAGGCAAATATTCAAGATTGCAATCACCAGCTCTTTCTAACAGCAGAAAGCTAATGACGCCTACTCTGAACTTGAAGGTAATCATTCCAGCATTACAACTTTTGTTAAGGAAATCTTAGTTCATCACAAGGTTGCAAGGCATGCAAACCTTCTATACATAAATTTTAATGTTAGGTAATACCAAGGCTTCACTAAATATCTCTACGTGGTAAACGGGATAGGCATGGACTCTGCTAGAAGTTAAAAGATATGCCTGTCCATCTGCTGCTTGAGTATATGAGATTACTGTCCTGGGCCATACATTATATTTCAAAATTCGACTTTCTCATTCTCACGCTAACTTCTCACCGATACAGAATTCCAGCCCTGTAAAGTAAGGTACATCCACTTCTATCAACTGCCTTCGTAAAGCAAAGAAAATATGGTCCTCAATGAGTTAGAGACAATGACATGAAACCTTGAGTATTTATCATTTCCTTGTGTCCATCAGTGAACCAAATAGATCAAAATATTTGTTTTAGTACCAGATTCTTAACAAAGAATTTCTATTTATTTTTTTTTGTATAAAATAGCCAATAAATAAGCAAAGAAAGCCTTCATACTATATTTTATACCTTTTTTCTTCTAAAATATAAACTTTTTGTATAATTTGAATCTATATCGGGCATATAATTGCAGAGTTTATCGGTCAAATAAAGTAAAACTATAATTTTTATACTTGCTTTTGGTATTGACAGTCTATGACAGAAATACTGTGAACTAAAGAAATAAAATACCATTCATCTGGTAATGAAATTCTTCTTATCCTACCAACTGGCAATACCAAATGATTGTATTCGTATAGTATAATGTTGGCTGGTAGTAGGGAGTGAAGGAGGGGAATATAGACATTTCTAAAAATTTACTCACAAATGGTGGCAGTAAGTGAAGTGGCAATTGTATTTTTCGTGTGAATAAAAGCAATTTAGTAAAGTGAAAATAATTTTAGCTTTTAAATAATTTTATTCTCCATATTCTTTTAATTTTAATCAAGTTAAACATAGATTTATTATAAACAAATACCTAAATTCGGTTATTTTGATAAAAAGTTTTTTTTTGTGTTATATTTTTTCTAAAGGAAATCAAAGATAATAAAAAAACATTACACTTTCATATTAAATGTGTTATGATAAAAATTAAAAAAAACTAAATTGTTAATTTAATCAAATCAAAATGTAAAATGTTCTTTTGACAACAAATATAAATATTAAACAAGTTTACAAAGAAGTAAAAAAGAAAAAACGTTATCCAGTGTTTGTGTATATCTTGTATGCAATAAAAATAAAAAGTTTATTTTACATTTTTGTGTGAATTGGATTAATAAAAAAAAATCTGCTGGATATACCTAAAGCCTTTTTTCTATTTTATATGCAAGGTGAGCAATTTTATTTTTCTTTTCTTGAATGTTTGTAAATAATATTGTGCAATATTTTCTTATTGGAAATTCATGAAATTCTTTTCTTTTATTATTTTGGTTTTTTGTATTTAGGGTGAGGCTGATTTTAAGAATTTGAATGTCAAAACCATAACAAATACAATTACAAAATAAATATATAGTAATTTTATGTATGGTAATACACATCTTTGGATTGGGCAAGGACATTGTCGGTACGGCAATATATATATATATATATATATTTAAAAATATATTATATCCTGCAAAATAATTATGTATTTGTATTCGTTTTTTCTTCTTCTATATATACATATATTTCTCCTCTTTATTTGAATACTAAGAAACAATAACAATAGAATGACACACCCGATAACAATATTTTTTTTTGTTTTGGAAAATTGAAACTATATTTTTAATTCTATTAGATTTGCTTTGTTTTTGAATGAATTTTATATTTTTTATTAATATAGTTTTTTATGAAATTTATTATGAATTTATACGTATGGAAACTTGTAATGCAGTTTATTATGTTGCGCAGGTTTCCGGAAAGTTTCATGTCACAATAGAAGTAAAACAAAATCAAAACTTTAATAAAAACATATAGGCTACCATTCATAGATGACGTCATTTGTACTCACCCTCAAAAACCATTCATTTTCTCTATAGATATAGAAAAATAAATAATCTACCTAGTAATCATGAAATTTTCCCGCGTTTGGCAGGAGCTAAAATAAAAATTTTGTTTATGAAGTGCTTGAATAAATACAAAAACAAAAAAAAAACATTTCAGTTTGTTTTATAGTAATTTCCCGCCGATTTTTGTTTTTCCATAATTTTATTTGTTATATGCAAAAGTTTAGCTGTATTAGTATTTCTAGGAACATATATTTCTGTGAAATATATATTTTCGATTTAGTCAGTTCATTTTGTAATTTTACAATTTGATTTGTATTTTGTGTATTACAAAAATTTCAAGTAATCGAATTTATTTCACTTTCGAATCTTTTCTTATTTATACTTTTTAAAATTTTACAATTGCGTGAAAATAGTAAAAACACTGTTCTTACACTGGATATGCCTTACTTTAAGCATTTCAACAGGAAAAACTATCAGAAAAAATTATTAAATAGGATCACGAATTAAGATCCATGGCAGCACTTAGACTAGTTGTACAATTGAATAATAAAAACTTTTAAAATTTCTCTAAATTGGGGAAGAATTATTTGAATTAAGCAAACAATCCTTTGTGATTTAAAAAAGTAGAAAAAGTCCATGAAGAACCAAGATTTTTTAAGATAGCTTTTTCAGGCCGAGAGAATTTTGAAGTTTCACTGGAATTAAAAAATTTTTGCCAAAATTGATTAAGGATAGAATAATATAGTTAACTTGTCCAAGAGTGGATTTATACAAGCCAAATCACAGCAGAAAACTTAGAGCGAAACCGGTTATTTTCATACAAAACTCACAGAATCGCTGTGAGTTTGCCTGTGTAAACCATTCTAAGCATTGCTGTAAGCCGTAAAACATAAATTTATAACCGACCGGTTAATATCATTAATTTAAAAACTCAAACTACACTTGTAAATTTATTAAATGGATAAAGTTTACAGAAAAATAATTTTCTACATGACTAGAATTAATAATAAACAAAAAGAATCCTGATACAAGTCTATATAATCCCTAAAACGTAATAGGAATTTTATAATAGTTGAAGTTTTATTTTTGTTTCTTATTATTTTTCTTTTTCAGCTGTATATCATTAGAGTTTTTTTCTTTCAATGCATTTCATGTTTTTTTAATAATTAATGATGTCAGACACCACCCTAAAATTTGATTTTACAACCTAAGAACTATAATAGAAATTTTTATTCAACCAACAACTTAATTTTTTGTTTTGATTTTTATTTCATATGCCATCAAAATATATAGCCTTATAGTCCTAGTCCTAGTCGATTGCACTTTAAGCCTAATAAAAAATAGTTCTATTCTTGTCTACAATGAATTTTAAAATTTTAATTTTCCTATTTTTTATTTTTTTGTGATTTTCTTCTACAATTATAAAAATTTTTATTAAGTTTTTATATATAGGCACACACATACATACAAAATTTCAATAAAATTATCATACTGAAAAATAAGATAGACGAGGTGAACATATCTAACATCAAAATTTTTATATTTAGTGAAAGCTATTTTATTATTATTATCTTTTTCGTTTTTTTTATTTGTCATAAAAATATTTTGCTAATTTAATAAAAAACAAACAAGAAAAGAAAACAACAAATTTATTTAAATGTCAAAAGTCAGGTTAAGTATTCCGTTGTCTTGTTGTTATTGTTTCACTTTGCACAATATAATAAAAACGACAATAAAGAAAAGATAAAAAACAAAACAAAATTTGAGAATATCACTTATCATCTTTGTTGGTAATTTTTTTTTATTTTTTATTTATTTTATTTTGTTTATATTAAATTCACTTTTACTCAATACTCTTCTTGACTTGCATATGCAGAGAAAAAAGAGAAAGCAAAAATTTCATTTTCTCATTAAAATAAAAATAATATGAACTTATTTTAAATTTTAATCTGATTACTGCTAATTAGAATTTTCATATAAGATAATGTTATAATTTTTGCATAGTGTTAATAGAAATATTTTATTAATCGCCTCGTCTTATAAAAAATTCGTAATTTGATGGAAGTAAAAGAAAAAATTGTTTTTTTGGTTTTGATGCTTTTGAGAATTATACATGGAACTTTTTTTGTTTTGATTTTTCTTCAAAAATGAATAAATTTCTAACGCCTAGTTTCACAGTGTAAGAAGTTTAAACTTGGTTTAATTTAGATTCCATTTAAAGTTAAAACTTAGTTAATAATATTAACGAGTTTCACAGTGCAAGCTTAAACTCCAAATGTAAACAAATTTTATGTCAACTGTGGCTTATGTGTCAAATTACCCAGTAGGGAAAGTAGAGATACTTCATCAATGAAAGAGGACTACTTTTCAGATATAACGACGACTTTCTCGGGGGAAACATCAATGAATTTTTTTAAAAAAGAGGATGAAAAGCAGCCGTTATGGCTACTTTCTGACGGAAAAGCTCTTCGCATCTTTAACAAACTCCGATTTGGGCTAGCCGTCCTTTTGGATAGCTCCTTAAGTTCAAAACATTAATTTATATGTATTTATACTTAATTTCATACGATTAATAAACTAAAAGAAACAAAATTATTTTCTGTACTATTGAATTGGAACAGAACGGTAAATAGTGCTTTTTAAAGATTTATTTACAACTTTATGTCACGAGAAACAAAAATGTGTGATGTCATATGTCATTATACTTACTGTATACTCACCAATTTATTATCCTTAGAAGAATTATTATTTTGTTTTATTTTTAGCTTTTCCTGTTATTCTTTAAAATTCAACATCAAGTTAAAAAGAACCCGAGTTACTTTGTTTAAAAGTTTGTAATAAGTCTATAAATCTTTTTATTTGGCAATCAATTAATCAAATTTGTATCCAGTTTCTAGTATTTAAGTTTTAAAATAAATAAAAATAATTTTATTTCAATTCTTATATCTATAATTAAAAGTTTCTATTTGCATTTCACGTTTTAAGCCTCAAATTCTAAAACTTAGTTAAAAAAATCATTAGCAACCATAAAAGGAGTTTAAGATAAGAGCTGAAACTAAATTTACTAATATTTACAGCACTTTACAGGAAAATAATCAGAAATATTTGACATAGGTATATCAAAAGAACAGAAATATTTTTCAGTGCATGTGCACTTAAACTTGTTGCTTGAGCTTATACGTACGCGTGTTTGTGAAATTGTTGTTGTTTCACATATAAAAACAACTCTAGCTACTTTCTCCATGAAAAAGTAGCTATGACGGCGACTTTTCTGCATGCTCTATCTGTGAATTTTTCACTTATGCACTTTTCCATCATAGAGCACGCAAGAATTCGTCGAAGAGAAATTCACTGATGTGCGATTTTCCTATTGGGTATGTTCTATAAAGAACACAGATGTAAAAAATAAATAAATTACAACTAATTTTTAAAGATAATCATTAAAGAAATATCTTAATGCAAAATAAAATTAAATTTTTCTAATATTTTCTCAAGAAAAAGGTAGAGGTTCTACTTTTATTACCTTCTAATACAATATTTTTGTAAAATTCCAAAAAATTTATTTAATTTAAAAATAATTACCTACAAAAAAAGAACAATTTTGCCAATAAATGACAGCTGAACTGAGTTTAAGTGCTCAAACGTGAGGGCTTAAACTGATGAGACGTTACAGACGGTTAATGTCTAAACTCGAAACATGAAACCGGGCGTAAAAAATTGACACAAATGAATTCCTTACTTAGTTTATTACAAAATTTAAGTTTAGTATGATTTTTGTGTCTGTTGTTGATATGAAAGTTAATACATTCAAAGCTTTCTATTAATTTTACGATCATACATTAATTATTTACTATTCAAAAAAAGAAAAAAATTAAAGCTTTAATGGCATAATTAAATTTTACACTGTTGATTAGAAGAGATAAACTGCTTAAATAAATAGCTAGTAGAAGTCTATGATGACTAATCAAATTTTGAATTTAAAGTTATAATAAATTAGTTAGCAATATTTGAATTTTTTTAAACCAAATTTTAACACTTCATAGCAATAATTAAAGCTTTAAAGGGGCTATTCAAATTATATCTATACAACAATAACTTCTAAGAACTATGATAGGTAGGCGGCGACCTTAAAATTTTTTAATGTTTTGGAATGTTTGCCTTGATTAATGAAATCTCTGATGTACTTATTCTTTTGGTTCTTAATATAAATCAATAAGATTTATTTATCAATATTCTTATAAAGAAATTAATAAGAATTACAAATTGAAAATTTCTTAAGAATTTCACCAAAATTGAATTGAATTGACAGCTTTTATAGGGAATGATTTGTTAGTAATGAAAAGCTTAGCAGTAAACTTACAAGTTACATTACAATGATTTGTTGTATTCAGCTATCCATTAATCAAGCCTTTCAAAAAGTTTTTATAATTTGATGAAATAAAAAAAAAAAATCACTATTAGAAACTATAAATATATAGATAGGTTTGGGCTTAACCCAATTTTCTCAGCACTTCTTATAAACCGCTGAAATTATAGCAATCAGAGACCTTTTTCCAATTTTCATTTTATGATTTCAATCGAGTCAAAACCCTTTCCTTTTTAAGATTTACATAGGTTTCAGGATTTGATAAATCGGTTTTTTGCTGTCTTATTGAACAGTAAAATATGTCTAGAATATTCTTTTAAAAATTTCAAACCAATCAGAATAAAATCGTCAGAGATATGTACCATGAAGAATTCCTTTCAATTGCATGGGCGGTGTGGCCGCTGGTATTTATTTTTTGAATAATGAATTAGCGTTGTTATTTACGTTGAAATCTATCTCTTTTGCGAAGTTCTTTCCTTTTTGTTTTTTTGCTTTTTTCCCGATATACACATATAGTTGTTAAAACAATACCAGTAGTGGGATCTCATTCAAATTTTGACAGAAAGTATTTTAATATTTTACCAACTTGAGGGGAAGAAAACGAAACGATAAACTCATCATGGAAAGGCTCACTTCCAACTTTTGGACTTCTCAAATAACTTTACAACTACTTTTAATTAGATGATAACTATTGTAGTAATCTTCACACCATAAACATATACAGCAATAGTGATGCTATTTTTCTTTACAAATTTTTTTTGATGAAATCTGTGGATAAATAGTTTTGTCTACAGGAATTTTACTTCCTGATTAACTACTGCCCAGCTATTGTTGATTATTGCGTCTGTATCATAAAAATCAAATCAGATATAGTTTTGCTTAATTTTCTTTTCCGCTATCACCAGAATTTAATTTGGATATGATTGTATTAATATATTTTCATCCTCAATTATTGCTAAAGTAAAAATGGTTTTCTAGTTAGTACATGTGCCAATCAGAAAAGTGATTGCCAAAGTCAACCTTTAAAAATTACACCTTAACCTTCCTTATTGCATCCAAGTTAAATATATTCAGTTTTTTCCATATATAAACTCTATTTCGTACAAAAGGATTGTAATGTTTCTAGCTTCAAAATTTAACAGGACTGCATCGAATGACAGTTTTCTCAGCTTTAATCGTTGATTGACTTAAATAATATTGAAAAAAGCATAATCTTTAGTAATAGCTTGTAATTTTTTTATAAAACCTTCCACAAATAAAGGAATTTTGTAATTATATTAAAGAAGCTCAACCAGTAAAATAAAATGACGTAAGTAAAGTAAAGTAAAGTGAAGTGAAAAGTTCAGCGTATAACAAATTATATGGCTCTACTTTGTTATGAAAATTTAATAAAACTAAAAATCTATTTCTTTTTTGTTTATTTTCTTTCTTGAGTGGTTCAAACAATATCTTTTCTTTGAAATGAAGTTACATTATGTAATCTAATGTATGTATCTTCTTTGAAAGGCTGCCTAAATTAACAATTCAAGGAAATTAGTTAAATTTGGAAAAAAAATTTTTCCAACCATTTTCAACAATTGTGTGTGTGTGTGTGTGTGTGTGTATAAATAAGCTATTCTAAAGCTTTCAAAGTTAACATATTGGTAGCGTATTGTCCACTTGCCGTTTTTTTTAATAAATATAAAATCACGATTAAATGTTATGAAATTCCTGGGACGTGCCTAACAATACTTTCATAATAATTAGCAACTAATATTGTGGATGAATTTTTTCGATTGTATTTTTTGCTTAACTTTTTTGATTTATTTATGTACTGTAGTAAAATTTTAATTTCTATTTAATTTGTTGTTGTTTTTGGAAATTTCACTCACGTATCTATTTACATAAGAGTCGTAAAGTAATTTATATATACATATATACTTATATATATGTTTATTTTATTGTTATTATAGATTCGTAAATTTTAACACAAATTGACAAGCAATTTTTTTTTCTTAATCTAACAAAACTATTCGTAATTTAAAACTTGTCTTTGGGTTAAGTTTTTGCATAAATTTTATTTACCTGAAATCTTGTTTATTGTAGAAATTTCAAATTTAAATGCCAGAAATTCCAAAATTCATTTCACTGACCTAATAACCAAATGTTCGATTAAGAAGTGAAGAATGCTAAAATAATTTAGGAAAAAGTTTGTGTTTTCTTCTTTTTTTCTTAACTAATATTTACAAATATGATTTTTCTTTTATTTCTAATCTATTTGTTTAATGGATTAATTTTGTGTATATTCCTTTGTTGTTGCTATTTTTGATTTGCAATTACAAGTAATTAGGTCCGTATTCACAAATAAAACTAACTCTTGTCAATTTAAAAATCATGAAAATTTTTAACGGAACTAAAATCGAAAGAGGATTTACTAACACTTTGATACTAAAAATATAATTAAATCATTGAAATATATCTAATTTTTGAAAAACTAAGTAAAATAAATCAAATTATGAAAATAAATAATTTGTAGAAACATGAAAAAATCTACTCAAATATTGATCAGAAAAAATCGTCAAAATAATTTAATAAAAAACACCAAAATAGAATCATTTTAGATTGAGCTATCACAATTTCCAAAAGTATTTCCAGCAAATTAATCAAATCTAAAGGAAAAAAAATAAAAACCTTATAAAATTGCTAATACAGTGCAACCTCGATACAACGAAGCTGAAGGGAAAAAGAAAATATTCGTTATACCAAATAATTTTGTTACATTGAGGTTCGTTATATAGAGTTTAGGTTAGTCTACGATTCGTTTTAACAAGGTAAGAAAATTTGTTTATTAACCTCAATATTACGTAGGTACTTATCTGCTTAACTTTTTTTCTAATAAAGGAAAACACATTTTCATGAAAGAAAATTTTAAGAGTCTATATCTGCCGACGCAGGAATTGCTGTTGTCATTGTGGACTTGTGTGTTTTTATTTGGCAGAATACGTTATGTAAAGGTTACAATTTGACAAAATCCGTTTAATAGAGGAGAATTATGCTTTCTATTTACATTCTGCAATGATTGAAAATTCGTTATAAAGAGGTTTTTTGAGAAATGTATTCGTAATGTTAAGGTTTATTTAGCATTAACTCTTATGGAAAGTTCCAGGAGATTTCTAAAAATTTGCTATATTAGGGAAATCGTTATATCGAGGTTGCACTGTATTAATAAATATGTATTCCAAACCAAATTTGGGGAAAACTATTAAAATCTTTAAACAAAAAAACAATCAAGTTAAAAATGGAGGGGGAGACGGGGGTAATGTGAGTAAAAAAACATTTCGTTTTTAATGATTTCTTTAGGAATATGGTTAAAGTAAAAATATTTCCCAAATCGTGTTTCAAAGAAGTCTATTTACGGTGATCTCCATATCTCGGTCTAGAATTGTCTGAAATTTATTTAGTTTTTCTTCCCTCCAACTTTCTTTCCTATTTCTTTGGGTCATTTCTATAATTTTTGTGGTCGTTTCAATTAAGACAGGGATTTGTAATGAAAAATCTTCCATTTTGTCGTTTAATAATACCCTAAAAATGTCCAAAAAAAAAACAAATTTGAGGGGAGCTATTTTATATTTAGAAAGTAAAAGTTAAATTTAAAATAAATTGATACAGTAATTCTTGAAAGCTAATGAGCGCCTAATTTTCAAAGTTTAACGTAATTTCGAGAAAAACATGCTTAAATTTTTAAACTCGGAGAGTTAATAACTACGAGAGCTCAGCTGTAATTGTTTGAGCAAAGACTTTTTTTTTATTATGAAGAAAATTTTTTGTTGTTTTTGTTTACAACTGACTCTACTAAATTTCATTAATCTCCATCTTTGAAAAAAAAAAAATCTTATAAAATTTTAATGGAATAGAACACATGACAACAGCTTCAATTAAAGTAATTAACAATTAAGGACTTGTCATATATTATTGTTGCCATGACCTTTAATCCTAAGATTTAACCTTAAAATTAATTACCTGATGTCTTTTTAAGGCTGTTGAAAAAACTAAACAAAAAAATTGTCCAACAAAATTGAAGACCAAAATGGTCGTTTTGGATATGCCTTAATAATTTTTGATTGATGACATAACTCCTTTTTTCGTTTACAATAAATTCCAATGTAAAAAAAGATTCAACAAAAAAAAAAAAAGAAAGTTTTTGAAATTTTTTTTTTATTTTTTTAGTTTCTAATATTTTTATACCTACGTTTTTGTTTTTCCTTTCTTATTTTAGTAGTAGCCACTTAAAATTTTTGATAAGCTTTTTAATTTAAATATATACGTTTTTATTTTTGTTTATTTTTTTAATATACCAGGCTAGTTGGCTTCGTGATGGAATGCACTTAGTGACATGACATCAGCCACATTCTAATGCCTTATTGGCCTCTTAAACACTTAATAAGAGAAAATTAATAGGGCCGACCTTAAATGCAGTTCGAGTGATGATGAGATTGCTTTAATGCCAAAAAAATATAGATTAATAAATTCTTTAGATTGTTGTTTTTTTTTTTTCAAAAGTAGTTCAAAAGATTCGTTTTAGAATTGGTAGGCATTCAAAATATTTACTATAACTAGTTACATAATTTATGTTTAACGATAAGTATGTAAATTTAAATACACTTGTATTGGTTAAAATAAAGACATGCTTTTTTTATATATTTGACGTTTCGACTTCCAAAGTTCCAAATGCAAGGGGAAATGAAAAATTGTACCAGATTTGTACTTCTAGAACTTTGTTCGTATTTGTTTGTCACCCAAAAAAGTTGGATCCTTTCTTGATATATCCGATTAAATTTAAAATATCTATAATGCATTTTTAGTTTTTTAAACTAATGTATAACATCCTAAAAATATTGTGTGAAAACTTCAAGTTGATCGGAGTAAAATTAACGAAGTTATAAGCATTTGAGCGTCCTTTACTCTAGAGCGAGGCGTGAGTGGGCAAAAATTTAAATCGTTTTTCTGTAACTTGTCCTTTTCAAAGTCGGTGTTCACGATAACTCAATATTTCACATATTTTACCAGGTAATGATGAGAGATTTGTTTTTTATCTTAATAATTATTATTTTTATAATTATAAATTAATCGATTTTTTAAATGAAAATCGGTATTTTGGTTTCCAAAGTCTAGCAAAAATTGAAAAATCACAAAAGGAAAAAAACTTCTTGTCATTACCTCAAAAAATATCTTTTTTAATAAATCAGTTTTGAATTTTTGGTTGTGGATAATTCTGTTGCGAATTATAATGCAAAACACCTTTTTTTCAAGGCGCCTCCAGATATTTATTGCCACTCACTCACTTATTATTATTTTGATATAAAAATTTTCGAAAAATATTGTTCAGATATCATATCTGTTATCATATTGTTATCATATAAAATTATTAATTAAATAAACCAGAGCTGTACCCGTATTGCCAAAAAAAATTCTTGAAAACATGCTTTTTCTTCAACGAATTGACCCAACCATTCCCTTAATACGGATGTTGACATTGGAGACGGATTTAAGTAGTAAATTTAATTCTTTTCTCTACAAGTGTAATAATAACTTGGATCAATATTTTATTTTCCCAAATTTTCAATCCTTGCAAAATAACTTCTTCAATTATGTTAAATCTAAAACCTTTAAAAAATCTTAGAATTTTCTAATATGGTATTTTCTTTAAAAAAAGACTTTACAATTCTTTTTAAATAAAATTTCAACAAAAAATTATTGATTTACCTTTGCTTATTTACCAACAATATTTTTATGATTAATCAAAACTAAATAAGACAAACAATAAAAATCTAAAAAAATCTGATCAAAAATATTTCACATACACATGCATACATACACATGCACCTACTTTAAAATTATTAATATAAATAACAGTTTCACACCTTTAAGTAAATCAGGCATGCATAGAAAAGCCTTCATTTTAGGTCACAAGGTCTTATTTGTTAAGTAATTTGTAAAAAGAACAAAAAACTGTTATATGCATTGTTAGACGAAAAGTTTACATCATTCATCATACTTCAGTTCTTATAAAGAATTTTATCTTTAAATAAAGATAAGATAAAATTGAAAATGAAAAAAAGAAAATATATAATGGCGTAGATCTGATAAAAAATTAAAGAAAAAAACCGAAAATATTTTGTTGTTCATTTATTAAAATTTTCAGTTTTTTTAAAAAATAAATTATATGAGATTAAGTATAAGAGGAACAATAATCGAAAAATAATTTCTTAAATATGAAAACGTGTATGCAATACCGGATGTTATCATGTATGAAGGTTAATAAAAATGCTGTAATATTTGCTAGAGTAGAAATAGTTTTTACTATTGGTTTGGCAACTAAGTCATTACGGATTTTAAATAAAAAGGAAAAATTCAAACATTTTTCTTAAAATATATGTAACTTTATTTAATTTTATGTCCGCTTTTTTCATCTTTCAGGCCGTGTCACAATAGGATCGAAATTTGTCAATTTTATTGCATTTCAAAAGCGAATCACATAGGTCGTAGGAGATTGTAAAAAATTATTAGAGCAAAATTTGGCAAATCAATTTTGACACTAACCTTCTTTCAATACTTCATTCCAAACAAAATTAAATATCTACTCCTGAGAAGTTTTTAACTAATAGAAATTTAGAAACCAAACAATAAGACAACAATAGGTTTGATATGCGTTGTTAAGCATAATATATTTGCAATCATTTAGTTTCCAATCAAATATTTTAAAAGATCAGAAATAGCCCAAAAATTAAACCAGTTCCCAACTTCTTATACAACCTAATGAAAATCTGTTAAGATTTTTGGATATATGGCTATACATACAAAATGTTTAGTTAACTTGAAGTTTTGTTAATCGCCAGTACTCCTTAGCATGCGTTTAGAGTAATAGCTAAAAATGAAGCTGTCTCAAAATTGGAAACGAATTTTATTTTAAGTGCTTTATAGTTTAGACGTGTATTTTGAAGCATTTTTACTAGGCTTAATATTTTATTTCACATTCTAGTCAGCTCTTCTTTCAACTTTCACCTTAAAAGTGATCTAAATTTAACTGATGATCAATCTTGAAGTTACTTGAGAACTTTAAAACTGACTGTTAATGAAAGAAAAGTCTGTAATTGTTAAGCAATTTACAGTTTTATACTCTGTTCAGTTATTTCGACTTTGGTTTTATAAACAAACGAAGTTTTTCCTTTAACACTTTTAAAAATGGCTCATTTAATTATGAAAATTTGTACTAAGTCATGGTCTATATGAAAATAACTTTTTAACGGGCAATTTATCGAAGCCAGAGATTTAGGCAACAAGTGTTGATTAATCTCATGCTATTGAGAAAATTTTCTGGTCATTTGAAGTCGTGCAAATGCTGAAATTAATTGAATTCACTTCCCCTGTGCCAAAAAGCTTATGTGGTGGTCTCTAGGGAAGGAACTTTTTGTCATGCGATTTATCGAAACCATGAATTTAGGCAACATGGGGAAACCGTGCAAAGACATGAAATCTTTAAATGTAGCTTGAAGTCACTTCCTTTAGTACCGGAACTTTACTCATTTACCGAAAGTAAAAAAGTGAAGAAAAAATTCCATGGTATTCTTATTTCCCGCCGAGAACTTATTTGTTTTCTGTGCATTGTTAATGTGCTAGGAGGCCAGTGGATATATTTTTCGTTTGAACATTCGTAGATGCATATTATAGAGCAGGGGTGGCCAACCTGCGGCTCGCGAGCCACATGCGGCTCTTTGAAGGATAATTTGTGGCTCTCGATAAATGTACCCGAATTCCCTTTTCATTTTTGTGTATTATAAAAAATTATTATCGTTTCGTATGTGTTTCAAAATGTCCTTTAAGATGTTTCATTGAAATCTAACCAGCGGTTTTCGAGTTACAGTGGTCACTGGTTCAAAAACATAGTTTTAAGAAAAACGCATTTAAAGTTTACACTCGATGTATGTAGAGCCCGGGAGCCCTTTGTTAATTGGCGAATAACTCGAAAACTATTTGTCGGATGCACTTCAAATTTTCAGAGAATATTTTTAAGATATTAAGGTGGGCACTCACTTAGTGCGTATATTTCAGCGGGTAACGTCATATACTCACGCTAAAGTTCCCCTTCATATGTGGATAATTCAGCGTGAAATTCATTTGTACGTCATTTTGACGTCAAAAAAGTTATCCGCTGAGATATACGCACTAAGTGAGTGCCCACCTTTATACTTTAAGAAAATGTAAAAAAAAACGATTTATTTAAAAATGCTGAGTAGCCCTAACCCCTTAAAGAATTACTAAGATTTACTAAGAATTTTTCAATTTTTCAACAAATTTTAAAGAATTATTAAGAGAAGTAAAATAAATGTGTATGTTAGGTTTTTATATGTTTTTAATAAATATAATTTCTTTAAAAAAATTTGTTAATACCTGTTTTGCATACTTTTAAAATACGTATTTATTTGCGGCTCGCGAAAAATTTCAAATTTTTTAAAATGGTTCGGACTATCAAGGATCTTGGCCACCCCTGTTATAGAGTATCAAGGGCTTGAAATTTTTTATGAAAACTTCCATTCCATTTTTATGGTACTCACAGTCTCTTTTTTCTGGTAAAATTTCGCCAGCTAACCCATCAAACTAGGTTAAATATTTTCAATCTTCAAAAGTTTAAGATGTAACCTTTTATCACATCTTGTATATCACATCCCTTTTTGATACTTAAAGCAATAAAGTATTATTTATCATATTTTGCTTAGCTGATGTCATAACTAAGTATGCTCAATTACTTCCAACTGTTAATCGTTAAGATCTTAGTCACAAGTGCCTGCCAGAAGCTGGAAAATGTCATCTGTACTGATTTTTCATATAACTGAGATATGGAACACAAAGAATTTTTTAGTTAGGTAAAGTCTATAGGAGCACATAAGTGCATGGCTAAATACTGTTATCATCTTCTTATTCAAAAGAATTATGGTAGCTAATGCCAAAACAGATAAACTGACATACTTATAAGGACTTATATTTTGAATCTTTACTTATACATTATTGATATCTTTTTTTTTTTTTAAGTACCGTTATAATATTATGTTAACAAAAACACAAAATAAATACAAAACAAATAAATCAAAACTTAATTGAGGTCAAATTTTGTGTAAATCTTATGAAAAATATAATAATAAAGATGAAAAGAAGAACAACATTGAAATATCCCAGTTTTTATGCATAATAACGTGGTAAATACAAAGTGCATTCGGTCACCAGGGATCGTCTTTACAAATATTATAATAAAAATTAAGTAGCGCACACTGCTGATATAATTCAATTCGAGCAATGGACGACAGGTGTATTCTTATATACATATATATCTTTTTAGTCTCATGGCCTCCTGGCTATATTTCACCTATAAACAAAACACAAAATTTTATTTATATATACCTAATAATAACAACAAAAATCACCAGAAAAATCACAGTTACATTCATACGACATTTTTTATGTAGCTAAAAATTTTACTTATAGTCCATTGAACCGGTGACCAAACATAAATTTAGTATAACAACAACAGCAGCAGATGCAGTAACAACGTAGACTTAAACTTAAAAAGGGGAGGGGGGTAGATACAGCAGCAATTGGAACAGTCTTCCGCCGCATCAATTGCTTCAACTTGTTATTATTCTCTTATCAAATATTTTATGTGATGGAATGTTGCTTAATTTCTGATATACCGCCGCCCTCCTTTAAACTTTTTGTTGTTTTTTTATCTGTTTATTTACTATTATTTTTTTTTCTTTTTTGTTATTATTACTACCTACCAAGTACTACAAATAGCTTCTGATGTGCTTTTTTAAAGCTAATTTGTTGGAATGTTACTTAATTGAAGGCTACATAAAAGCCATGAGGATTAAGCTCTTCTATTATAAAGCGTAGGCTGAGACAACATGAAAATGAATTATTTTTGATCATGTAAAAAGCAAAAAGACTTTACACATCTGTCATATTTATACAATTTACTTACAAAAAGTTTTTAGTATATCGTTAGATACTTGTAAATAATAATACAACCAAGGAAATTGAATGTTTGTTTTTTATATTTATTTTTGTTGTTAACATATTAAGTTAATTTACGTAATAAGTTAAACATAATAAAAGTGTTAAAATATGTAAATTAGGGAAAATAGGAAAAATTTAAATTCCCATAAGATTTATATAATGTTTTATTTATTTTTTTTTAGAAATATTAATCATTTTTTTGTAGCATTTGGCAAAATATCATGAAATAAAAACTTTTTTATATATGATAAAAACTTCTAAATAGGGAAAACTATTTCATTTTTAAACTTGTAATGATTTCGGATTTATTTATTTGAACTTCCTTCAAGCTCTTAAGCCTTTTTAGCAAAGAGCTCAAAAATTATTTATAAAATAAATTTATAAATTATATAAAATTTGCATTATATTTATTTATTTTGAAACTGGTCCACTGACAAAAATAATTGTGATATGGAGTGTTTTATATTACAAAAATCTAATAAAATGCATTATTAGTCAGTACAGCAATAAAATTCACTACTAAGCAGTAAAATTTATAACGAAAAAAAAAAGTTATAAACTGACGTTTCTTCGGTAATAAATAACGGCATTGAATAAGAAAAGGATTTTATATGTATTCAAATATATGTACATGAGCTTTGTAAAGATTTTAACGGGCATATTGATTGATAATTCACATTCCAGCAGTTAATTTCTCTAAAAACGACGCAAATAAGTGACAAAAGTTAGATTTTGTAATCTATTCTTGTCGTTTCATCTATAAATGGTGCAAACTTATACCTGTTTAAACGCACACTGAACACTATATCAACTTTAATTAATCAAAGACTTGTTGTGTACTTTGCGTTGGTAAATCGGAAGAAAACCTTTAAAATACAATCTACACTAATTGAAACTTGTAATGTTATGTTTGTGTCACTCTGTCTTCTTTATTATCCAGTAGTTTTAAGTATTTGAGTTACATGTTATTTTTATGTTGATTATTATTTATTTTGTTCTTTTTATGCTTGTTTTCTCTAATCTAATCATTAAAAGTTGTCAAAAGTTATCTCATTTCCACCGGCATTTGTGCTTAATATGAGTACATACACTTCAAAAAAAATATTTAAAATTTATCAGGTTATTTTGTTTATTTATATTTACTACAAATAGTTTGGAATTTAAACAATTTCTTTTAAACTATGTAAGGAATTTTTATTTACTTTAGATGATTAGATGACTATAGAAAATAATCATTAATAAAAAACTTAATTGGTATTTAATTTGCTTTAAAATTGGACAAGGATATTAAGATAACATTGCAGTACAGATGAATGTCCTAAAATAAATTGTAGAATACGTTAAAATTTTAATTGAAAGTGTTCATTACAGTAACGTTTGTATTTGTTTACGTTCAAAGTAAGCAAACAAAACTTGTATTATTACTTGTTTGTTGTTGTTGTTGTTGTTTTGATGTTAATATTTTCATTTTTTCATAAATATTTACCTTTAACATAGATCTTTGTTTAATGCCTTTGATATTCACGCCGATCTGTTTTAAATTTGGGTTGTAGTAATTTCCTTTCGTACAAAAATTTGATGAAAACAAATCGGAATAACTCAAGCTAATGTCAAGGACAATGCTATTGCAAATAAGAGCATCAAACAAAAACAGATCGAAAGGTGACTACTCACAGAATTTTAATATAACTTAACGAGAAAAAAATTTAACAAATGTAGGATAAATAATCTGTTAAAAATTACTGATTTCTTGTCTTTAGCTAAACCACAAAGTAAACAAAATAAAAAACAAAGTTTAAAGAATGTCTCGCCCAAAATCTTACTAAAAGATTTTTGAAACTCTTCTATTTAAAGCACTTTAATAATCTTCTTATGGCATTGATCATGAACCCAGGGGAGGAAAAACTTTCTTCATTTATACTAAGTAAATAAATTAATCAGATGAAAATTTTATATATTCTCATTAATCATTTGGATGATTAATAGATGTTAACGTGTCGAAAGTAATATATATACATATATACATATATATATAGAAAGTAAATGGAAATAAAATTTACAACAATAGAAAAAACAATAAATAAATAAAAGTTATCCGAATATTGATTCTAGGCCTACTTAAATTTTAATACTTCCAAATAAATCATAATCTCTATAAATAATTTACATCCTTATCCTCAATTACAAGAACTACTACTACTACTACTACTAGTATAAAAAATAAATTTTTATTTGGTCTCAAAAATGCGATCTTTTTTGTTTAAAAAAATTCTGTTACATTTTTAAAGCATAGAAACAAACTTCCTAGCAACGAAAATGCCATCTTAACTGTACAATATCCTATCCTATGACATATAAATATCATTTATCAATTTTATGGTTTTCCCTCCCAATTTATATCTATCCTTTTAACCACAGAGTGTGTTAAGATTGCGATTTAATGCATAAATGTGATTAATGATCTTTTATAGCTGATGTGTTTTAATTTCATTTAAAATTTTCAAAAAAATCTTTAAATTTATGCACAATCAATTGAACAATGCAACATGCAAGAAAATTTTAATTTTCCGTCCTCGAAAACATTTAACGATTTACGACTTTAAATTTTTATGTAATTATTTTTTTGTTTGGGGGGTCTCAATTAGTGTTTTATTAGTTGAAAGAAGTCAGAGATTTAATTTTGACTTCAGGAAATGATCTCAGCTAGAAAATTTTTTGTGTAAATCTAGTTAAAGGCTATTTTTAATTTTTCTGGCCATTTTAATACAGGCATATAAACTCAATTTTTACAAAACAAATTTTTAAAAAACACAAAAACAAAAACAACACTAACTAAATGCTCAAAATGTCACATTTCTAATATTTATAGCAAATCGAAAGTCCAGAAGTCTCCCCCCACTAATTCTAAATTATAGGTATATATATGTATAATGCAATTCAGTAGATATATTCCGATATTAGACCAAAGAGGTTGATTTTCAAATCATTGAGCCCTGGTTTAATTAGTTTCATTAATAATTTTTATTTTTAGGTTTGCTAATCAAAAATTTCTGGGAAATATTAACGGTGTTAGCTTTCGTTAAAGTGAGATCACTTTATAAAAATAAAAATGATTCTGTCTGTAAATTAATTTTAAATTATTTTTCATGCTATAAAATTCAAATCTGTAATTATACATTTTTCAGAAACAAAGAAAAGGAAAAAATTTATTTCAATTATTTTATAGACACAATATGGTACTCTGTAATGCTTCCCTGGTATTAAAATCTATTTAAAATTTAAAAGCTTTAAGTTTGCAAATGCAGTTATTTTCGGCATTTCTTTTTTTTTTTTTTTTTTTTTTTTTGAACAACAACAAATTTAAAACAAAATTTTATTAGTCAGAAGAAGTTATTAAACAAGTTTAACCATTTTTATTTTTATTTTTTTTCAATTTAGGTTAATGCATAAAATTGTAACTTAAAATCTATTATTGTTTTATTTTTATTCCTAATTTAAATTTACAAAATATCAAAAGCTGGTAATACTTTAATCTAATAGCCATTTAGTATATTCTTGCTTTGCATTTCAATCAATTATTATTTTAATAGAATTTAAAACAAAAACAGGTTTTTATATTAAGTTAAAAATGTTATCAATGACAGTTGCCTTTTGTTTTAATCGTATTTACAGTTTCTTAGGGTGAACCATATTCTACTTACTAAATCCATGATTATTAAGATTTTATTCTATTCCGTTCTAGTGATTTTATTACTATATTACTTCTGTTTTCTAAATCTATATTACTGATAAGAAATTTAAGAAAAATAAATTCAGGTTTTTAACTGCTAGAGATTGTAGTAGTAATAGGTCAGACTCAGAGCTCTAATAAGAAATATAATTTCTCTAATAATACATAATTAGATTTCGTGTCTTTGACTGACACTTTTGAGGTTGTTTTCTTTTTATCTTTAATTAGGCGTCACATTTTTCATTAAAATTTCTTATATTTGCGCAAATGATATTCAGGGTAATTAATGCATATAAGAGGTTTCATTTGATAATAGATTTTTGTATTCTTTTGTTTTTCTTATTGGGGCTTAACTTTTTTCATTATTAAAAAATTAAGTTTTGTTTATTTCAATACTTTAGTGGATATCAAAATAAGGGAAAGGAAGGACTAATTGGTTTAATTGAAAAATCTTGTTCTATTTTTTTACTAAATTAACAATAAGTTTAAAGGGGAAAACTAGTGCGATCATCTATCTAAAAAAAAGGGTGATTTTTGTGAATTTTTTTTTTTAAAAAAGTATTGCACCGGATGTTATGAAATTTGGCAGATATATTTAAGCATAAATGAAAAATACAATGTATTTTTTTGAAATAAAAATTTTAGCTTTTCACTAAGTTATCTACGATCTCCTGAGTCTTCAAAACAAAAAAAAAAAATAATCAAACTAGAAAAAATTTCCCATACAATATACCATAGAATTATGAAAATGCAACAAACTGGCATCTCTTAGAAATAAATTTGAAATTTCGCTAAAAAACCTGATGGTTTTGGCCTGACAAAATTATATTTTTTATGCAATCATCCAAACCGCTTAACCAAGAATCAAATCGATCCGAATGATTTGTTATCGAGTTACAAAACTGCTGAAAAACGTAGTTGTGAGAAAAACACCTTTAAAGACAAGTAGCAGCAGCATTTTAAAAGGTTGTAACTCGTAAAATAATTGAGATTTTCACTTGAAATTTTTATATATTATCTAGAATGGTACAAATTATCGAAAAATGCCAAAACAAAAATCTAAATTTTGAAAAATTTTTTTCCAAATAAAATATTACTTGGAATACAAGTATTAATCTTTTTATAATAGAATTATAGCATATTAATTTCCGATGTAAATAAAAATAAAAAATTTGCTTAAAAGTCGATTAAATGTTTTGAAGTGGGCTTATTTGAAAGGACAATGCAAATAACTTCGACCTAAATTAAATAATACATATAAGAAATCATTTCTTGTGGAATATAATTTTTTGATTATTTTTGTTTAAAAAGCAAATAATTCGCATCAGTATTCAAACTATGAGCAACAAAAAACAGCATATTTAGCATTTAAATTGTTCTTTTTTTACAAGATAATATGCTGTCATATAAATAAACAAAAACCATGGTTGAAAATAATGAAATGCATTTCAAATCGACTCCTTATTTATAAAATTTGGATCGTAACGATAATTGCCCGTTTTTATAACTCAAAATGCATTGAAAATGATTTTAGTCATAATATAATGACGTTAAATACTTATTTTGAGAGTCTTGAAAGTCAATTTATTGGAAAGGCATGGAAATGTTTTATATTTTAAAAAATTTCTTCAAATTTAAATTAAACTTTTACTCTTCTTCTACGGATCGAAAGAAAATTGTAATTGTTGTAATAACTGAGTACTTCTTCATATTGGATAGTATTTTTGTTTCCAAAATAAACTTAAATTGATAAAAAACTGAAATAGTAATAGTTTAAATATTATGTAATCGACCAAACACTTACAAAATTCAATTTATCAATAGAAATTATATAAATCTTTTCTACATAAATTGAAATTTTATTTTAATGCACTTAATTCGGTTTTTTTTAATTAATTCATTATCAACCTTACTAAATATACTACTAACAAAATTAATTAAAAATCGATTTAATTTGATTGAAGTTGCTAACAAAGTTACTAATTATCTTTAATGACAATTCTTTATTTACTGACGAAAATGTGATGACGTATTATAGTTGTGTTTGTCGTCATTACTTTTTCTTCTTTTTTTGTTTTATTGTTATAAATAGAACCCAAGAGTCATTTTAATTTATATTTATATCTTAAATTAACGATAAACCTTTATATTAACTATATTTATAGGTTTTCAATTAGTTAATTTATTTTAAGAATCTACCAATAAAAAAAGGTTAATTTATTATTCTTTATTTTTAGTTAACGATTTCATTTTTCTACCTATTCAAAATAATAATTAGTTTAGTTATATAGGCGTCGAAAGGTATTTAAAAATGTCAGTGGTCACGTTTTAAATAAAAAAACAAAAAAAAAAGTAAGGATAGAGACCACATATACACGACATTATAGTTCAAATCAAACTTAAAACAATTTCAAAATAGTATTAAAAGGTGAAACGAAGAGTTAATAATATTAGCAACAGTCACGAGAAAGTTCTTTATTGATAATAAATTTAGTGCATGGATTAGTTTCGAAAAAAACTAATCAACTTAATTAGTACAAGGCTCTTTTACAAGGAGATTTTTTTTTTACTATGATAGTCATCATAAAAACAATAATGAAGAAGAAATTGTTTTAAGGAGATTTCTTTTTTTAACTATGATATCAAAGAAAAATTTCTACTTAACAATTAGTTTCTTTTGGTTTTTATCGTTTTTAATTTTTACTAATCTGAGTGACTTCATTATCCATTAGGTTGAAATTAATAGAACAAAATGTTAGGAAAAGAAAAAAGTTTTTTTAATTGTAATTAGAAGAAAGCAATGATAGTTTTTCATCTTGTGATTTTAGTCTAATTAAACTTTGTCTTTGTGTACTTTTTTTAAGTGCTCATGCTTACCTGTTGCGTTTTGTGCTTTGTGGACCTTTCTTTTTTCTTTTTGTTTTTATTAAACAATTTTTTGCCTTGTGTAATATGTACCACTTTTTACGATGTTAATAAAACGAAAATTTTTAATTAGTTTCAATGGACTAGTATTTAATATAAACCAATTAAATTTTTATATTTAAATTTAAAAATATTTGAAAAAGTCTACTACATAAGTAAGCCTTTATTTAGTTATTCTTTTAGTTTTAAACTCAATACCAAATCCATTTGTTCTTTTCATAGTAAGTTTTATATTCAGATAAATTTTAAATTTTCATCAAATTGTGGGAAAAAATTTACGTCATTATTATATTAATTCTATACCAAAACTACTGGAAAAACAACTACAACAAAAAAATTTCCTTAGGTACACAAATCTTAACCAGGCCAATATATTTTTTTGGAAAAAATTTTGAAATCTCATTTGGTTCATTACAAGACTCCCAAAATTATCCCAACAATAAAAATTTTTACATAAAATGAAGTCTGTAATGAACAGAATTTACAACTCCTTTCCTAAAGGATAGGAATGGCATGGCATGAAATCTTTTCCTATCTTATTGTAGATATGATCTCCTGATATTAACACTGAAAAAGGTAGCAAAAGCCAATTTTGTAAACTAGACCAGTTCACTGACTCATCAAATTGCTATTTTATTCGTTTTAATACATTTTTTCACCGTTAAATGATGATATTATTAATTTATTGCTCTTTAAAAGGAAGAAGAATACCTAAAAATACTGCTAATATCCCATTTGTTGTTTAATTCGGACGGTTATCCTTGAGTTCTTATTTACTCTAGATATTCTGATAGCGATTTAATTCAGATTAAAAATTAATCTGATTAAAAGTAACTTAAATATCATTTTTGACTTAATTCTACACTATTAAATCTATATGTATATATAGATGTGTATAATGTGTAAAAAATCCTTAGCATTTTGATTTTTTGTTTTTCGACTTTAGTACTTTTGCTTATTTCAGGAAAAATGTCAATCTCTTAAGAACTTCGATTTTTTCAGGGAATCTTTTTATATAGTTATAAAAGCCAAGGATATATGTAATGTCTTAAGCTATTCTATTTCGAACCTACAACATTTTTAATTAATTCCAATTAAAAGTTAATTACACAAAACTTTTTTTTTGTAAAAAATAGTGATACCATAAGAAGAATATTTTAGCTGAAATATGGTTTGATGAACTCAAAGTTAAAGCAGGCTGATTTAAGTAAGTTTAAAGCTAGGAATGAATAAATTTATTCAATTGATTGATAAATTTCTTGTACGTCTACGGCCCTCAGTTTTTAACAAATGTACGAATAGTTCAATGGAACTTTAAAAACGTTCAAAATTCTTAGGTATAAAAAAACTTATAGCAAGAAGGGTGTAACTGTTGTTTACCATCAATAAAGTATAGTAATAAATCTGGGATTTAGAGCATTACTTAAGCCTCTTTATGCCCCAGTTAATGATCATGATATAAACCTAGGTCTACTGCTATAAAATGGTATCAAAAGAAGTAAACAAAAGTGTGAGTTGGATGTTGTTGAAGTACATATTCAAAATGAACAAAGACAGAGCAAACATTTAGCAAGATCACTTTTCTTTTCTTTTTTCTTAATTCTCTTGAAATATTTTCCCGGAATTATCTTTTAAAAACAAAAACACTATTACAGCTTGAGCCCAGATGGCTCAGAGAAAAATTATCTTTTTGAAGGAAAGAGTTTTTTCATAAAATTATGGCATCAAAAATATAAGTTTGTTGAGTTTTAATGTATTTAATATTTATGTTTCGATTAGACATCGAATACTTAAGAAAACATTAGATCAAATATATTTTATTAGAAAGAAATAATGTTAAAATTTAATTAAGTCTTTTCTAACCTTGTGTCAGATTTTATTTTAATTGTTAGCCGATGAATTTGTTAAACTTCCTAGAAAAATAAAAATATAAACTAAAAGAAATTACAAATATGCTTTTAGTGTTTATAATACTCTAAAAAGTTAAAAATAAAATTTTACTTTTAAATGTAAAATATCTTGTAAAAACAGTTAGATATATTAAAAATAAAAAAGTAATTCTGTTCTTCTAAAAGTCATTAAGTGTTTCTTTAAATTGAATTTAAAAAGCACAGACAGACAGACAAGCAAATTATATAAAAGCATATATGTAATAAAAAAGTTTATATCTAACCCAGCCTAAAACACTTGAAAAGTAAAAACACATTTTCACTTTCGTCGCTAGTAACATCGGCATTTTGACCCTAATTTTTAATCTTTAACCCCTCTAATATCCATTTTCAAAATTTTTTCTTATTTAACACAATCTTTATTATATAATTTTTAATTTGATTATATCTTAGTTTCCAATAATAAACAAATACCTTCGATACACAAAAAAAAAGAATAATGCTTCACCTTGAATCTAAATAGCAAAATTAAATTTGGTACAGCTCAGTGCACTAGAAAAATCAGCACAAAGTGATCTAAAAAATAAATATAGACGAACACTTGAAAAAGAAAAACAAATTTTTATACAGAAATTTTAAGCCTTCATGGATGATTAGAGCTATTCGATTGTAGTGTAATTTGAAACAAGTGTCCTTAAATATTTTAGTATTTATTTTTCTAATACAATATTTTCACTGTTTAAAATCATTGTATGTAGATTAATTTTAATTTTAATGAAAATAATTTTTTTAATCACAAAAGTCAAAAATATGATCATAAAAATTCATTCTTGTTATTAAAGATTGACTTTAAGATATTTTCCTCTTTTAAATCTGATTTTAAAATTGTTAATCTTGAACCCTTATTGAAATTCTGTGGGAAGAAAAAATAAATATTGCTTTTTTTATTGTATGCATAAAAGACCCTTCTAAAATAACAAATCTTGAGCACATTAACCAGAAGCCATTTATGAATAAAATCTTTTAAGTCATATATATATATACATGTTATAAGCCTTTTCCTGTTTGGTTTTTTATTGTTGTTTTTTTATTTAAGAAGTAGAGACAAGCGAAGAAAAACTTAATTTAATCACATCTAAAATTTCATTTTGATTTTCATAATTTTTTTCTCTTTTTTTTTAGGAATGACAGCACACTGTTTATTGTAACCAATATATTTATATATATATATATACATATATATGTATATATTTACAACAAAAAATGAACAGCCTTTTCTTCATTAAGAAAATGGGTCTTCGAACAGCTTCTGATGTCCAACGATGTGAAGCCATACAGAGCGATGTATATGATTGTATCAGAATTGGTTATGCTCTGTTGGTATCCTATTAATTTTACTACAATGTCTACAATAGTATCCTTTACTTTGTTCAAACTATAACAAACAAAACAATTGAAAATTATCAAATAAAAAACAACAAGAAATATATGTTTTGACTGATATTAAAGTCCTATTTAATAAATAAAAAATCAAAAAAAAATTATTTAAAGAAATTTTTTCATATAAAAAATAAATTTTAAAATTCTACTTAGAAAAAAAAAATCTAGATATAAAATCAACAAATTAAAAATGAATTCTGTTTTTTCGGCATTTAAAGGCAATAAAAATGATAAACAAAAATCATATAATAATAATAGCAAAAAAATATGTAAAACACAAGAGAATAGCTATGAAAATTTAAGGCATATCCGTGAAATTGGGTCCAGTGCAAAAATGATGACATCAATTGTTAATGATGATGTCGAAGAGGAACTTCTTAATTTAACAAAAAGGCCAATTATAAGGGCAACAGTATCAAGTGATTTTGATTGTTTTACAACGACTGATGTTGTTGATAGTATAACAACACAATTAGATAATAATATAGATATAAATAATATAGATATTGATACAATAAAACCTCCAGAACAATTTTGTACAAGTAATAATAGTAATAACATAAATAATATTTATAACAGTCATATATGTGATAACAAGAAAAATATAAAATTAAAAAAAGAACTGAATGATAAAAATATAATTGAAACAAAAAATAATTATATACAAAAAACAACGAATAGTCCTATTAAAAGTCGTTGTAGTAGTAGTTGTAGTAATATTAGTAATAGTACAACTAGTAGCAGTACAAGCTGTGATTTAACAACAATTTCAACAACAACAATATTAACAAAAACAATTAATAATCATATAGAAAATTTACCAATAACACAATTAACAATATTAAATGATAATCATACAAAACCAATTATAAATGGTAAAAATCGTAAATATAATAATAACGGTATTATTGAAATACCAATAACATGTAGTAATTCAGCAACAACAACACCAAAAGGTTTACGTTATAATAATAAACCACGTCTTAGTTTGAGTGGTTTTACAAATAGTTCAATGCCTTCAGTACATGGCCGAACTATTGTTAACAATAATACAAATGGTCAGCCAAAACAACGTCTTTCAACTCATCAAAGAAATTTAAGTCTTGATTTTAGGTAAGTAAAAGTAATTTTATCAATTAATTATTAACATAAGACAAAATAATTTATTTACATTTTTGTTTAACACGTTGAGGACGGCGTGTACCACCGGTGGTGGCTCACATGTTAAATGAACTATATTTTTTATTAAAATCAACTTTTAATTTCCTTATTAATAACATTTTGTGCAAGACGATGTCAGATAAAGCAAAGTACGATTTTCACTGACGCCAGATGGAGCACCGTCCTTAACGTGTTACAGAAGGAATTTAATTAAAGATTACATTATTAATTAGTTCCTATGTTTATGTTTCCAAATGCTTTTTATTTTGTTTTTTATTACATACTCACAAAAATAGTGATTTTAGTGTCGAAAATTTTACTTTCTTTCCATTATCTTCTGTCTTCTGTAGAGTCTTGTGATCGATGTATAAAGTACTTGCCGAAGCAAATATCTGCTTTAAATTTTGCTTACATAAACTGCTTCTATAAGGCTGTCAACAGAGTGCCGACTTACAGCCGAGCTGACATCGATTCTCATTATGATAGTCTAATCTTTGGTAGCCTTGCACTCTGGACACTTTGAGTATATTCCTATTGACTTTATAGTCTTCGGTATCGGAATCGGCGTCAGCTCGGCTATAAGCTGGCACTCTGTAGGTAGCCTAATGCCTAGGACTCACTAGCGCTTAACGTATGGGACAACTTGGCACAGTAAAAATGGAAAGTTTTCCTAAATACCAATCGGAGTGGACTAACTGGCATATTACTGTTTTCATTGACAGAAAGAAAAATGCCAATTCCTTTGATCTTCTTTGAAAACCCGACAAGCTAGCGAACTAGTCGCTAATTCAGGCTATATAATACAAATTCAGTGGAGAATAATGGACTCATTAGCATTTAGAGCTAAATTTTGTGCCGCTAAGCTCTAGTGAGTCCTAGGCATAAGAGTATAATCTGGTGGAAAAAGTTTTGTCAAAAAATTAATTCTGCCCCAGTTTTGGACAATCTTGCGATTAAATTCTCATTTACTTTGGGATGAGCTATTGAGATTTGAATTAAGAAATCATAAACATTTAAAATCATTAAAAAAAAATTAGTGTAAAACACTCAACCCACTCCCACTTCTAGTCACGAATGCCGTAGAAATAAGGGAGGAAATTATTTAAATTTATTGTGATATAAATATTGAAAGTAAGGAATAAATATAACTAAATAAAATAATATTTAAAAAACTTTTATAAAATAGACTTTTATCCCAAATTATTTTATAGATTCAATGAAGTAAAAAAAGAAAAATAATGTTTTATTAATCGGCAACAAATAGATAAATAATGCTTCTTACATTTTCATTTTCAATGTTGTACTGATTCCATTGGGAACAGTTTAGAAAAACAATAGTCTGCTATACTAATTTTATTCTACAAAATATTTATGCTGGTAAACTATTTGCAATAACAAATGTATAACAATAAAAGTATTAATTATGGTTTTTATATATTGCCATGTTTGATATTTCTGTATATAAAGAAAGGACAATGATTTCTAAAGTTTGTGCGTTTAAAAAGAAAATAAATGGACAAAAATTTCTTCTTTGTTAAAAATTTTGAAGGAGGGTAAAACAAAAAAAAAAACAAACAAATTCAGCCTTAACATTGAATAAAATAAAAAGTTTAAACACGCAATTCTCTTCAATTTAAACCAACAAGTAGAAACTTTTTGACATGTGTAGCTTATTATTAATTTATTATAAGCTCCAATTTTTCTATTAACAAAACAAAAAGAAAATATCATGTATATCAGAAACAAAGTCAGGATAAAAACTAAAGCTAAGCCAATCAAAGCAAATAAAGATTTTTAAAATTGAATAATGAATTTTTATAGTATGACTGGTAATATTTGGTTAGTTTTGCTTGTTTAACAGTTAGAAAAGGCTGCATATACATAAGATAACTGTAATTAAGATTAGGAATGCATTGATTGATTATTAATGATATTAATTAAATTAATTATATCTCAACTGCTCTGAAAATGTCAGATTGAACGCTTGAGCATACAAACGCCCTCATTTTTTATACCTAGAAAATCTTTTATTATTTACATTTTCTTCTAATACAACAAAATAATAAAATAATATTTAAAAATGGGTGCTTAAGTGTCCGTATATATAACCGCATAATGTACTCAGGCTTTAAATGTTATTCCGATAGAAACGAAAAATTTCAAAGCATGATTTTAACATTCCTAACCAAAAAGAAAATATAAATTTATATTCAATGAAGGAAATTTGTAAAAATTTTAGTTGAAAGTAAAACTTTTGTGTAAAAAAAGTTACCAAGCTTCCACTTTTATGAAATATTTTTAACTATACTGACAGACTCTTGCGTGCAATTTTTAAACTACTTTATGATAAGTTTATGCTTGAAAATTCTTTATCGAAACTTGAAACTCATTCAAATGGGAAAAAATGTCAATATAATTGTGAGGATCATCGCTATTGTATTACCCTATTGAGCAATGACTCGTTCCATGTTATTGTTGTTACATTCTTTATACTTATTATCAAAAGTAGCATAAACTGATAATATCTACATTCTCTTAAGTCAGCCACGATGTGAAAATTACTTGTTTTTTAGCTGCCAATCCAAAATTCCCCTCTAGTATATGAAATAATATTTTCACGTGTATAGATAGAGAATATTGTGTGCATTTTACCATAAGAAATCCAGTATGGAATGTGTTTTTTTGTTGAAAACCTTCTGTCCTAATGTTTGGGTAGAAGGCAGAGGTTTTTCTTTTATACTTTCGGAAGACCTTTAACTAATAAAACTTTTATTCAATTAAATATTATTTCTTTGTGTAAAGTTGTTTTTCATGTTCACCATAAATGAATAAAATACTTAAGTCCAATTCCTACTTGCAATTAATGTGAAGCTCATTGGAAAATGATTTTCTTTTCTCTTTGAAAGTTGATTAATATTTTTCCAGTCACCTGTAAAATAGAAATAGTTTTTAAAAATTGTGACTATTTTTAAGAGATTGAATTCAGTGATGATTTCATCGATTCTCTTGAAAGAGTTAATAGGTGCAAAATTTGAACGATTGAAAAAAATGACTAAATTTACATACGAAGTTATTAAATCCCCTAATATTACACGAATTTATAAACTGATTTGGCCATAAATTTTCTAATTTAATGGAGTTTTTTTATTATTGTTTTAACTTTTTACGAACCACTTGATTTCACAAACCTTCATGCTACATCTGTTATAAAAATTCAATGCTAATAAGAGCAAAAAAACAATTTTTCTTATATTTGATTATCAATAAATTCAAAATTAATTTTTTTGGATATCACTTAATATTAATTTATTACTATGGACATTAAATGGAAAAAGTAAACAATTTTTTTTTTGTTAGTATTTTCGCACACTTTTTTATGATTTAAATCTCATTAAATATGTTGGTTTGATGAGGAAAATTTCACTTTATTATCTTTGAGCAAATATTTTAGTTTTTGATGCTTAATAAAAATTTATATTAACAACCAAAAATTAAATTATATTTATAAATTAAGCAAATTATTAAATGTGATTTATAGGTAGATAAATATAAGTCATAAAAATGCATTTCTATAAATCAAAAAAATTAATTTTTTTTTTTGTATGATTCAAAATAATTTTAATATTTTTACCAAAAGCATACACAAAATTTAAAATAATCAAAATTATAGTCATCAGTAATGGAAATAAATAAAACCAAGATTATGTTTAAAAAAGATGCTAATTGGCTTTTTGGGAAATAAAATCCTACCTAAGAGAGAGTCTTGTATAAACGAATCTATATTAGATTCATTAGACTTTTTTAGATGTGTTTATCCATGACATGCATATCAATTCCATATTTACAAGAAACCAACAGTAATCGAAAAGTATATTTTAAAATCATATTAAGCTATTTCACGGATATCATTATCAACAGATATGTGAGCAGTATGAGTTCCTATAACAAATATTTCTAAAGTCTCAAATAGCTTCATTTAAAAATAAATTTGCTTCCTGTCTCTCCGTATGGAATAGCCTATTAATGACGATTTCTCTTATATATCAACATGAAGAGCTTTTTTGTATGATTCCTTCCTTATAATAAAGAAATAATTTTGATATCCTTTGTAACTTAAACGTTGTAAAACAATAAAATTTTATATAGCTATGAACTTGACTTCAAATAAATTTGCCCTCAAACATTTTTGCAAGTAAACTTATTAAACAAAGTCTTAAACACTCCCAAAGAGGTTTTTAGGCTATTATTTCATACAAAAAAATTCGATAGTATTTATCTATTCTATTTCGATTAAAAATTATTTTATCATATATAACGTGCGTTTGTAGCATAAATCATAGTTGGACAAATTTAAATTGTTAAGTGAGCAAAAAACAAATATATCTTCTACACTGAATAATTAGAATACCTACTTAATTCCTAAATCGTGAAAATATAACCAATATATTTGAAAAGAATATATAAGACTCACATAACTTTATCTTCTTAATATCCCAATCAATCAGATGTAATGACTACTGAGTACATCTACAGTGCATGTCTGACTCTAAAAATAAGTTAAGAAACAAATTTAAATTTGCATAATTAAAATTCGCATAAATTCCGTTGGACTATGAACCCAAATTTGAAGTAATAAAAAAAAGTATTAAAGTTGCATCATTTTATCTGTGCGATACTAAAGCTAATTTTATTCAATTCAATGTAAAAATAATAATAAAACTGCATATTTGAATGCAAAATTCATATAATATCATAATAATATAATTAATTTCCTTTAATGCAATTCAATAACGATTCATTTATATTGAGGATGTTACAATAATAAATTAGTTAATATTTCTGGAATTCCGATTCCCTTACCTACTCCCTCATGCTCATAATTGGTTTACGCCTTTAATTTGCCTGAAAGCCCAGTCCAAAGTGCAATAGATCTAAAAATATTTTTATTATTTTTTTTTATTATTTTTTTATTTCATTCTAATCACAACAAGTGTTATTAATAGTAAATATTGCTGGGGTAATAGTAAATAAATTTAATAAAATATAGCTTTACAAAAAAAAGACAAAAAAAAAAATCTAGCGAAAAGATGATTTATTTAACATAAGAAAAAATATAAATATTTTCTTTCAAGTTTTTATGATTTGTTGGAAGAAAAATAAAATTGTTTTTTATTTTATCTTTCTTTCAAAGTAATTTTTAATATATATTTATATGTATCTATATATGTATATAGTTGTTTATTACTATAAAAGTAAGAAATTTTTCCGTATGCATTCAGTGTTCAAAGTGAAAGTTATACAAAAATGATTTAAATTTATAATAAGATCATTAAAATTATAATTAACCTACCTTCAATATAATTAAAAAAAGTAATAATAATAATAATAATAAGATTTTTATTAAAATTACCTTGATACCAGATAAAAATCTAATGTCTAGCTTTAACAATCTATGTTAAAATATATCTTTTAAATATTTTCTCATGAATGTTAGTAAAAAGAAAATGTTTATGTCAAGGTACTTTGTTCTTTGCATTAAAAGAAATTTATTTATTATTTGTTTTTGTTATTTTTGTCATCTTTGGAATTCATATTCATCATAACTGTAGCTGAAAAATATTAATAATAAATTTTAAAAATTGAATAAATACAAAATAACAGTAAACAAAGAGATAAAGAAAAATTCAAGAAACAACATTTTCATTATATTTTAAAATATGAAAACGTTTTTATATTTTCGCCAAAAAAAATGAAATATCTTTGAAACTTGGGAAGTTTAAACTAAATAAAATTTTCAAATTCAAAAGCTATACACAAAGAGTCTTAAGACTTTTATAGCAATTTTGTCTTTTTTTAAAAGATTTTATTATATTTAAAAAAAAGACATATGTTTAAATATTAACCTGCAATGACCTAGAGTTAATAAATCTTAAACACCGTTATCTAAAATCTAGGTCATTTAATGAATTTGTAAAAAAAATAATAAGAAATTTCCTTTTAAAATGGAAATATTTCACAAATTTGTAATAAAAAAATTGAACGGACATGCAAGTCAAAAGTTTAGATGACCTTCATTCATTTTAATAGATTTTACTAACATTGAAGAAACTTAAGCAAAATAAGTTAATAAGTTTGTCCATGATATGCATTTTACTTTACTGAATATTAAATATGTTTGTTTTTTAGTATTATTACCGCATTCTATTATAGGAAAAGAATATAAATTACTTTATATTTATACATATTTAATAAGTTTCGAAGTTAATCGAATAATATTATTTGAAAATTTTAAGTTAATTTCTGGGCTAAAATATTTAAATTTAATTAAAATATTAATTTAATCACTTCCAAAAACTTTTTATTGATTATTTACTTTTAATTTTACTATTATACAAAAATTTAATTCAATAGTCATAAAATATATGTATATATATGTATATGTAAATATGTTAGTAAAATATGTACTAACTAGTTTTGTGTATTACTTCTTCAATTTCGTGTATAAATTAGTGATTTTTATCAATTAAAGTACTCGGTAAATTACACAAATACATAGAAAAACTTAGATAAAAACTTTATTAGTTTGTTTAGCTCTATAAAGGATGATTTGGATCGCTGATTAGAAAATACAAAATCAATTTTTTAAAAGTAATCATATTTTGATATTAAGATCCAACAATAAGATTACTAAATGAATCCTAAGTCCAACCACAGCAGACAATTTGGTCTGGGTATATTAATTTTTGTATCGATTTTTATTTTTTACATAAAATTCAAATTCAAATTTTTGTTTAACAATTTCCATCCTAAAGATCAAGTTCTTGGAAAATTCGTAGTTCTTCTATGACCAGATTTGGCAAATTATGAATATAAAAGACAGCCTCTTGGCTCTTTTCCTAGAGCTATCTGAATTCTGTAAGGCTTTAAATAAAAATCTTTGTGCAATACTAAAATGAAAAAGATTTTTAGATTATTTTTTGAAACGATTACAATTTGATGATTAATTAACGCTAGTACTTTTATCTCCTATATTTTCTACTAAATAATTACTATATAAAGTACTGTGTTTGACTTTGTATATCTTTTACTAAACTAGTTTCAACATATTGTCATTAAATAAGAGATGATCGTCGAACGATGAGCATTTTTAAAGGAAAACCAGACCAAAAGAAAAAGTTAAGTTCGAATTGTGTATAAAATTCTGAGAAAACTTGTCATGTCCTGAAATTGAAGACACCAAAAATGAAACTAATATCTGTTAGCAGCTAGAAAGCGAACTGTTTTAGTTATGAATAGACCCCATCAGCCTCATTTTTTCTAAGGAATATTTAGAAATTTACGTTGTTATCGTTATGTGAGTGACTTTAAGAGAATTTTAATTTTTAGATATATCAAATTCATACATTTTTAATTATAAGAATAAATGAAATTTGTTACAAAAGGGAAAATTCTCTCATCTCTTCAAGTTGTGTAAAAGTATTAACTCACCCAAAGCTACTTTAAACCAGTTGAGCATCGAATTTAATGTTAAAAACCCCTCACAGTGTGCGGAATTAAAATTAAGCCATGACGTGTATACACACGACAAACGCGCTTAACTGGCTAAAATCGTTTTCATAAGAACTACAATCTTACTATCCTTTTCTGTCTTAAATATTTAAAAGATTCTAAAATTAAAGTCTACGTGTATGTTAGCTTAATATGAAGATTAACCAGAAACTAGCAAAAAATAATTTTGTCCCAATTTTGATTACTTATAGAGTAATATGGAGGATATTTTCCATGATTAACTCAACAATTGTTAAATTAACCCTTATCATGTCATGCATAAATGCTGCCTGGAATGCAAACATAAATTTAAATTTTTAAAAAACAAAAATTATAAAAGCAAATTTTTTTTTTTATAGCTTTATTAATTTTATCAAATCAAGCAAAAAACTTAGTTGTATGCACATTAAAAACGTAAAATTCTTACTTTTTATTAAAAAAAATTAAAACAAAATTTATTCTAATATATGTGAATGGAGTCCAAGGCTTTCCAAGTACCTGATTTGGATAGAAAATTCTTATAGTAAAATAATTTATAGCATTTAGAAGGGGGAAGAGGTTATTATTTCTCCATAAGCTGTCATAAATAAAATTTTCAATTGAACCAGAAGTAATAAATTAAATCTTTAGAATAAAAAAATTACTTTTGTTATTTCTTGGCTTACTTTTGCGTCTGAGACCATTTTAGATATTTCAAGGTCGAACGTGGCATACAAATTTTGCATAATTTCATTTCGATATGTTATTAAGCCAAATCTTTTGTTTATCTTTTTATTGAAGGAATTTACTTTTACGTAATTCTTTTTGATAAATTGAAACAATGAAAGGAGGCCCAACTTTGACATAAGCTTAAATGAGAGAGTTGAACTTCTTTTCAAATTCATCGGCCTTCTTAGTAAGGAAGGTCAAAGAGAATGAAAGGAGAATCAAAATTTCGACTCTGGTAAGTAGTATACAAAAGTTATCCTCCCTTATTTTGATTGATATAAATGCGATTTTAAAATCATCCAGTATGGATTTAAAAGTTCTTTGAGAATAAAGTTAAAGAATAAATTTCACCAATCTTCTTCTTGTTCTGTTTCCAAAGTCTGTCAAATTTCAATTTTAATTTATTATAATTTAGACAATATCTAAGACATCTATAGTCTATATTAAACAATTAGTAAAACTAAAATAATATTCAACACTTGTGTTCTTATTTCATGACCTTTGATTCCATCCAATGATAATATTTTTTTAATAGATTCTATGTTTTTTTTTTCAAAAATAAATGAGTAAAACGTATTAGTTAAAGCTCCAAAAGAATTTTTGGAATGTTGTTGTGTATTAAAGTCTACTAATTAAAAGTCTAAATAAATTCAGATAGGTCATTGAAGTGAAAAGAATAATATTAATGAATGGAAGAGACTCAATTTGTGCGCTAATATTATTGCCAAATATAGAAATAATTATAAATTAAATTGTTTCTTTATTTATTTGACCTTTTTCTACGTTAAGAAAAAGCATTACTGCTTAAAGTTTATCATATTGAATTTTAAATAGAATCGAATTTCAATTGAACTTTTAGAAAAATTTATTGAAAAATGATAGAATACATTCTGATATTTCTGAAACTTGATATGCAGTTCAACAAATTACAATGTGTCATAAAAATAGACCAAAAGAAATAGTTATCTACCTTCAGTTGGTTAATTTTTTTTTTTGCTAAAAATAAAAAAGTCGGAGACTTTGTTACATTCTAATTTGAAAATATAAATATGTACTAAAAAATTAAATTATATATGCCATTGAGTCAAGCCTTTGCTCAGTTTACTAAATGAGTAATATGTTTATGTAAAATGATATCAATTAATAACAAGATACATACTTGAAATATATTCAACCGAAAATAATAAAAAACAAAGAGAGCAGTAATAAATTTTTGCAAGGCAAGTAAATTAAAAAAATTTAAATAAAAAAAGAAATTCCTTACATTTTACATATAAGCAATTTAAGGATATGCTTTTTATATTTCCTATGTTTAAGTTCCTATTATCATTGTTTTGTATGGGTCACCAAATTTATTTTCTACGTGCGATTAAAGACAACCATTTATCTTCGTTTTAGTTCTAGTAGTTTATCATAACTTATGCAAAAATTTGAGATAGATATAACTATCCTGATATTTAGCTTTTTATTAAAATTCCTTTTAAGTTTTCTGGTTTCTAAACATTAAATTGTTTAAAATATCTAACCGAGAATAATATCTGGACAACACCCTGTATACATAATAAGTTCAAAAATCAGGAATAAAATGGTCAGAAATTATTTCCAGAAAGCTGTCCGAGCTAGCAAAGCTTAATATTCAAATTTATTTGAACTAGGATACTAAATGTTATCAATTTCACTAATATTAAGAAATATCCTCCTAATATTAGCAGGATTAGTCACTGTAGCAGATGTTAAAATAAAAGGAACAAAACTTTATGTTTCACTTCTTATTTCCAGGTATAACAAAGCCCACAAATATGAATTAAAATTTTATTAAAGTTTCTTTAATATTCGAAAATAATTGCAGTTTAACGTCTCATAAGCATTTAGAATGGGTTGTGACCTCTACGATGTAGTTCCACAAAAACACAATGATCATATTTAAAGCCAACAAAATGGAAATGTTTTCATTCACTCTAAAAATGAGCTCATCTTTTAATTGAAAAAATCACAACTTTAATAAGTTTAATAAAAATTCAAACCTAACATCATGTTTTAGTATTTAATTTTATCCTTTTCTGACTGATATTAATTAACTCACAAAATCAGATCAAGGTAGGCGATTGGAATTATTATTTTTAGCAACCTGTTGTGGTTTATTAAAAAAAAATAAAATACTTACAAAAAACAACACCAAAATAAAAATATAATTGTAGAATTATAAAACTTGAAGTTTAACGACTTTCACAAATACTCAAACTGCTAAACAAAACGCCTACAATTTAGATGAGGCTGACTATTAGTAAACTTTTTAAGCATAAAATGCTTACATCATCAGCTAATAAAATTATTTTGTATTCCAAATAAACGAGGCGAGGTGATTTGGATGATCTAAATATGGCCGCTGGTTGAAGTAAAAAATTAAATCGTCTGAAACTTAAGATAGTAATTACGTGGAAGGCAAAAGTTAAGTATCTATGAGATAACAAGAAACTATGCCAGATATATGTTTATGTATGAGAAAGAATTTTGCCAAAACATTGTTGAAATTTTATTAGTTTTTTTTATTGTTATTGCAAACTTTTAGTTGCTAAATTTTGGCATACGAACTTTTAATAAAAGGGTAGAAAATATTGCAAACAAATTTTAGTTTTTCTGGTGTTTTTGAATTATCATCAGGCTAAATATTTAATAAATAAGCAATGGGGGAACTTTTAGTGAAATTCTAATATTGGAATTTATGTTCCTATCATGAAAGTTGATATTCAAACATAAAATTTTAGTAACTTTCCTGTAAAGTAAATTCCTCTCCATGGAATTCTTGCGTGCTTATGATAGAAAAGTAGCCATCATAGCTAATTTTTCATGCAGAAATTAAACACGACGTTAATTTTTGGCTTCCTTATAAAAAAAATAAATTGATGTTTTCTTCAAGAAAGTAATCGACTTGACTGAAAAAAAGTTCTCTTTTATTGATATTTTATCCTTAACTTCTCTACTGGGTTATCTTTAGGCCGTAATTAAAAGTAAAGTTTCTAAGAAAACTGATCCTAATGCATTAAAGATCTCCAAGAAAGAGAATCAATTGTTATCTGGATTAAGAACTTTAATATGTTTTGATTAACTTGCAATTTCTTCTATCCTAGTTGAATTTTTGTACGTAGTGTTTTTGTAAAAAGGGTTGTTTCAAATTTTAAATATACATTCAGAATTCAACTGAGTACTCTTGTTAAGTGGAGCAATTTAGTTTCTATCTAACTTAAATATTTAAGATTTTTTGATTTTATAAAAATTTTCCTAACAAGAATAAATCTGAAATATTAGAAATCCTTGAAAAAATTACAACTTTCGAAAGTTTATAAAGGAATGTTTTTTGCAAGGAAACTAAAAGTGTTTTTCTCAGAAGACAACAAAAGATAATAAGGATTACTTTGAAATATATCTTAAAACAAACAATGAACTTTAAGGAAAATTATTTTTTCCCCAAATATTATTGTCAAGTTCATACTTAAATTTATTCTAAAATTTATTATAGAACTCAAAATTGTGTTTTTTGTATATCCAAAAGGAGACGAAAAGTTTTAACCCAATCATTCTTGACGATAAAAAAATTCTTTTTATCCTTACAACAGGTTAACTCAATTTAAGAAAAAATTAAATTGTTTTACTAGAATAAGTTTAACAATAAAAGGCTTGTATAAATTTCCTTTTTTGAATAAAAAAAACAATACACTAGCATTCCAGTAATTAAATGTCAAAGTCGTTTTTTTGCATAGATATATATTTATTTTTGTCTAAAAAAATTAAAAATTTAATAGTTAATATTTATTTTGTTATAATATAGGTCCATGGGAATCCTGCTTCCACCTGTTTCTCAGGTAACAAATACAAGAATCAACCTAACACAGCATCATCGCAATCGAAGTCTTGATAGTGCACTCCAACGCATTCCAGAGGTTTGAAAATTTTTTGTTTTGTTTTATTTTTCAAAATATAAAATTTGATTTTTGTTTAACTTTTTAGGTTGAAGTCTCTTCACCAAATTCTGAAAATGAAAATACATTTTGTACAAATTCATTATTGGGTTCAACTATGTGCTCAAAAATTGTTTCAACAACAAATCCTCAAAATACTCCAACAAATATTTGTGATACTACAAATATAATTGATAAAAGTAGAGGTATTTTATAATTGAATCAATTTATATAGATAGATAAATGTATTAAGATTATTTTTAATATTTTAGATACATGTACAAGAGCTAAACAATCAGCTAATGTTATTAATGTTAATTCAGTTATTGAAACAGGATCGTCAGATAATAAGAAACGTGAAGATTTGACCAGTCTCGGTTCAGATGATTCAGGTAAAATTAATTAAATATGTCAAATACATATTTTGTTTATATTAACTTTTGATTGGATTTAATTAATATTTTCTTTTGAAAGAAGCTAAAATTTATGGTTACTAAAGCCTTAAGCTAAGATCCTTCAATGGAATAATACATATAATAATTGTCTTTTCAATGCCAAAATTATCACTATATCCAAATTTATTGGATTATGTCATCGTGAGTTTAAATATAAAAATTCTAACATATTTTTATATTCAATTTGAAAATTAGCAATAAACATCCTTCCAAGTTGTTTATTTAGCTAAAACTGTAAATTATCACTAATTATAGATTTATTCATATGACTTTAATAAAACAATTATTATTATTTAATATTAACTTTATTAATTCTATTCATCTTTTAAAAAAAATGACAAACTAATTGACGTTTTAATAATTTCAATTAATTGCATTTTACTAATGTCATGACTTACTTCTATGACAGCTAATACTTATTACCATAATATCTATTATAATATTTTTAGCATAGTAATCACAATTATTCCTGGGATTACTATAAGCGTTTTCCTTACAGCTTTAGTTGCTGAAAGCTGTGGATAGTTAGTTTAGCTCAGTTCCTTGTCTACTCCGTTGCAGGTTCTGTCGACCGCTTCAGCCATGCCCTTAAAATCAAGTCATTTGTTATTTTCTTTTATTATTTTATCGGTCCATTTTTTTAAGTGAGTTTTATTTATTTATCACTAAGAACATCCTGCTTATTTCCCATAAAATTTTGTGCATCCTTTATATAGGATGTCTCCAGAATATAAGATAAACTGATACTATGCTATCTCTAGGATTTCGTTCCACTGCTTGTCTTCAAATTTCTGAAGGAAACTAGAAAAACTGTATAAAGTTACAAAATCTCTAAATAATGTTCCATCAAATAAAAATTACAAGGCAGGTACCGAAATCCGAACTCACCGAGTTTTTTTAAACTCGGATATATTGTAGAACTATCTAAAACTAAGACACCCTAAAGGAATAAAAACTGCGACCAAAAAAAAAACATTGCTTTATAATTCAAGTAGTATGTAATATTTTATGATTAAATAAAATTACTTAAAGTTTTTTATAAGAACTGAATTAATGGGTGTTGCATCCGCTAATTTTTATAATGTAAAATTTGCTTATTTTCCTAACATAGTTCTTGGGATTTCAAAAGTTTTAATGAATTGCTAATTTTCACAAAGCTAATAGAAAAATAAACTCTGTAACTTTGAATTTTTTAAAATGTAAAATAAAAAAGAAGGATCATTTTTAACTTTATTGAAATTTTTATAATTTTAGGTATCATCTGTGGTTCTGAATCAGATCAGACATCGTTAAATCGTATTCGGCATTCACATGAAAGTCTTGATTCGGGTGAAATTGATCCAGAAGAAGAAAGTATTGAAATACTTGAAACCACATCTATGGATGAGGAATATAAAATGTTACAATCGGATTTATGTTTTTATCAAAATCCTGAAAAAGATTCAAAATTATTTAAATTACATCGTAAAGATAAGAATGAAAAATTAATAAATAATTTTAATGAACAAATAAAACAAACAATACAATCAAAAGAACGTAAATTTAATGCCATAGTAGAAAATAATCATAAATCTACAACTAATAATAATGAGATTAACAATTTATCGAATACTGATTCAATAGTAACTGTTATACCATCAAATTTAACTGATGATAATAATATTAAAACAAATGATAATTTAAATAAATCTATAAATAAACAGGATGCAGAATCAAAATCAGAGCATATCAAAAATGAAATTTTATTTAAAAATTTCTTTGGTGCAACTAAAAATGCAATTTTTCGAACAGCACAAAGTATTATTGATAATCATGAAAAGAAAAATTCAAAAAATAAAAATGATGATACAGTAAATGATATAAAATCACCAACAGAATTTTTAAAGAAAAAAGAATTTTTTGTACTTAAATCAAGTTCAAAACATAAATTAACAACTTCAACAGATATAACGCCTGAAATTGAATCTAAAATAATATTAAATAATACAATAGAGAATTCATCTTATAAACTTAAAGTACCTGGTGTTGTTAAATGTTTTATAAAAGAAAAAGAACATCAAAATATGGTTAAGACTGAAAAAGGACCCAGTGGTTTATTAAGATTTTTTGAATCACCTGTTTTTAATATACATTTTGCTATGCATTATTTATTTTATTCAAAAGAACCAGGTGTATTAAGTTTTATTGGTAATAAAATATTTAGTTTTCCTGATGATGAAGTTGATTTATATATACCACAATTAATAATTATGTATATACAAATGGATGAATTATCTGAAGTACTTGATCCATATTTAACATTTCGTTGTCGTAAATCAGTTGATTTTTTATTAAAATGTTTATGGCTATTAGAAGCATATAATTATCATCGTATTGATATATTATCATCAACACCAACAACTATTAAAAAAACACAATTATCACTTATGAAAGAATTATATCCAAAAAAGGAACGTAAACAAACTAAAATATTATATAAAAATAATGAAATTTTATCACCAAATCGTAAAACACATCATCGTTCACAATCAGATGCAACTGGTTTGCTAAATGATTTAAAAAAATATCCATCATCGGGTGCTATAACACTTAATTCAAAAATAAATTCAATAATACCAACAAAATTATGTTTAGGTGATTTAACATCTGGTAAAGCATTCGATAATGGTTGTATTTGTTTTGAAACAGTACGTGGTACTGTTAATGATTTATTAGGACAAAAAACACTTTGTTCATGTGGTGCACCAAAAATGGCACCACAAAAAGAATTTATGAAATCATTAATTAATATTGGTAGAAATTTAACAACATTACAAACAAAAGCTGAAAAAACTAGTGCATTAAGAATGTTTTTAAATTTAATTAATAAAAATTTACCAGCACGTGTCTGGTTACCATTACATTCCAATATACCACATCATATTGTTAGAATAACTGAAGAAAAGACTGCTGTATTAAATTCAAAAGATAAAACACCATATATTATATATGTTGAAGTAATTGAAGTTGATGATATATATTCATCACCAATTATATTAAAATTGATGCCAACATTAAGGCATACGAAAAGTGAAGAACATTTAGAATCTAAGGATAATAATTTATCATTATCATCAACAACAAATTTATGCTTAAATGGTAATAAAAATTGTAAATTATCAAAAATATCAATTAGTTCATCAACATCAGAAAATGGTACTAGAAATGATTTAAATGAACTACAATTTTCAGAAGATGATGTTTGGTCACAGGAAGATGATGAAATAACAGCACAATATCTTAATTTACATAAAATTAGTGAAAGAGATGCTGTTTCACAAATGTCATTAGATTCATGTGATTCACGAGATCAAGGTTTGTCTGCTAATTCATATTTTTTGTATTTTTTTTTTTTGTTTTCCTCCTCATAGACATTCATATCAAATAACAATAACTAACAATAAGAAGAAAATTGAAATCGTATTGATGCTAAGTCATACAATTTCTTGTTTTTGAAGCCAGTTATTTTTAGTAGGAGCTTAAGAAATTTCTTTTTTTTAAGTGTATAGCTCGCTTTATATATATGTACTTCTCTCATAAACAGCATCAACCCTCAATTTCTGGCGAGTGCAATTTGTCATTGTTATTTTGCTCAAGAAAGTTCATGACGAGCTAGACTCATCATTTCAGTTCAAGGGGATAATAATTTGGTTTTCAATACAAATTGAAAATTAAAGAAATTTTCATGGCTGAGAATTTATTATAATTGATCTTAAAAACATTTAGATTTTATTACCCAAGTGTTATTGATTTTTACACGAATATATATAAAGCAGTTCCATCCAATTAATACTAAAACATAAACTCCGTGCTCCGTGTTCCGGAGATATATACACACTTAAGATCGAAAGTAATTTCCTATATTTCCTTCCTTTTAGGGTGAGACTGCTAGTATAGAGCATATGGTTTAATCGCCCTTCGCCTTTGTGTGATTGTCTTTTAAAATCTTGAAAGAATCCTTCATGGGAAAGAGTTCATAGCATTGTCACTTTTTTCCTTATAAAGTGTTGTTAATATTTATATTTTGATGTGACACTTGTTCTGTCATCTTCTGTAGGACTGTATCCTATCACGAACATTCGTCAACATTCTAAATGAAATTCTGTCCAATTTCTTTGCTGGTCAAAAATGATTTTTCTGGTAGTTGAAAATTTTATTACAATTAAACAAGCGACAGATTCAGTACACAAATTGGCATTCTAGCCTTTGAGTCAGTAATTTCAGTATTGGTTGAGTGTACAAGCAGAATAGGAGAGACGCTAGAGCTACCCTTAAGACCTTCATGATCATTGGCCAACATTAATTTTACTTCCTTTTTTTGCTGAAAAGCACTGGGGTTCTTGTAGCAGTTACATATAAATTTAAACGTAAAATTTGCAGACTGTCAAAAACGATGTAAATAATAATTTTTCTGAACCGTTTTTTGTTGCAAAAGATCACTTTGGCGTTTTATGCTTGAAAAATATTAGGGTTGTTAAATAGAGGGATATGAAATTTCTCTAGGCTCTATATATTTATATTTGGTCTATAGTACCTGTACTAGAATCTGCTTTCGATCTACATAGGTATTAATGTTAATAAGATCTCTAGAACAGTCAAATCAGATGATGTATTTTTTCATTATAATTGCTAATGTTTGCAGCTAAGTTTATTATATTCTAAACTATTTTTATTAATGATTTATAGACATAATAAAAAACTACTACAAGCTTTCTGATCTCTTACTCTTACATTTTTAATTTATTACTTTTTTATGATCCTCATCTATCTAAGCTATGCTTGAAGCACTTTAAGATACTATATGCAACTAATGCACATACACTTTTTAAATGTATACAAATTTATATATAATTAAAGGTATTCCCACCCTTTTTAATATTGGAGACGTACGCTCACGTCATTGCAACAATTTAAACTGTGAAAATACAAAAGCTTTCTGTAATGATCCAGAAGATCCTTCAGCAGCAGCATTAAAAGTAAAGTTCTTAATATTATTTGTAAAAACAAAATAAATAAATAAATCAATAAATCATTTCAAATAGGAACCGTGGCATGAAAAAGAAAAACAAATACGAGAATCATCACCTTATGGACATCTTTCTAATTGGAGGTTACTCTCAGCAATTGTTAAATGTGGCGATGATTTACGTCAAGAACTAATGGCAACGCAATTACTTCAAGTAAAATTATATTTATATGATTTTCAATTATAAATAAAATTTTTTATTTTTTAAAGATGTTTAAAATTATATGGCATGAAGAGAATATTGATTTATGGGTACGACCATATAAAATAATTTGTTTATCAGATGATAGTGGCTTAATTGAACCTATTTTAAATACTGTATCCTTACATCAAATTAAGAAAAATTCAAATAAAAGTTTATGTGATTATTTTATTGATGAATATGGTGATATTGATTCGATTAAGTTTCGATGTGCCCAAAGAAATTTTGTACAAAGCTGTGCTGCATATTGTCTTATTTCGTATTTGCTACAAGTTAAAGATAGGTAAAATAAATACTTGTTTTTTTATTATATTATAATAATAAATTTATAAAATTTTTTAATGTTTAGACATAACGGAAATATCTTATTACATTCAGATGGCCATTTAATTCATATTGATTTCGGATTTATTTTAAGCATATCACCTAAAAATTTAGGTAAGTTTTTTTTTTAATAATGATTAGTGAAAGTTTTACAGGATTTTAACTATGCAAAATTAAACTAAAAAGTAAATTTCAGAAAATTGTGAGATTGATTTCTACTAATCCAAAGAAAAACAATTTTACAAAAAGAGAACGAAATAATTGTCTTTGCTTGGTTATTAATTAACTAAAATTTTAAAAAATAAACATTAACTTCCGGATTTTAAAAATAATTTCAAACGAGTTTAAAACTTTTCAAATAATAAAGTGAATATTGTTTTCATTTTTATAATAGAATTACTAGAGAAATTTGTTTAAAAATTAAAAATAAACACGCAATATTTGTTTTAATTTGAAAAATAGACCCAAGTAATTAGCTATAATATTTTGTGGAATAGTATTTCGTATTTTAATCTGTTTATTTTTTACATTAATAATATAAATAAATAATTTTTATTTTTTAATACGCAACAATTAATATTAATTATAGGATTCGAACAATCTCCTTTCAAACTAACTCCAGAATTCGTAGAAGTTATGGGTGGTACATCATCTGAATTATGGATTGAATTTAATCATTTACTATTAAAAGGATTAATGGCTGCTAGAAAACATATGGACCGAATAATAAATATAGTTGAAATAATGAGAAGCAGTTAATTATTATTATATTAAAAACAATTTTCAATATAATTTTATATATAATATTTTTAGATGCTCAATTACCATGTTTCAAAAATGGTTGTTCTGGTACGGTACAAAATTTAAGAAAACGTTTTCATATGAATCTGACTGAACAAGAACTTGAACGTAAAGTTGAACAACTAGTTCAGGATTCATTAAAAAGTCTTTCAACAAAACTTTACGATGGTTATCAATATTTTACTAATGGAATTTTGTGAGAGAAATTTTTTATGAAAATTTAGAAAGAGAAATCGTTTTATATTTTTTTTTTGCTTAACTAATGCCGAAAAAATATTTATTTTCTAATAATTGATATTATGTATATTAAAAATGAATGGAACAAATTTATAGTGGTGTATATACTTTATAAAGCTTAAATCACTTAAATTTCTTATGTAAGTCATCTAAGATATTTGTAAAATTTAAAATATATTATATAAAAAAAAAAAAACAAAAATTTTTAGAATATTTCAAATATTTATCGAAACATTTACTATAAAAATATTTCTTCTCGAAAATTTGGTAAAATATATTTGTTTTTTCTTATTTTTAACATAAAAAGATTAATTCGTATCCAAATAAAAATAATTTTTAATTATTTCTTGGATAAAAGTAAATCATTATATTTAATATTACATATTTAAAGTTAGAATATATATATATATATATGGATATTAACTTTACATTTTTTTAAATAATAATCTAGAAAACGTTAGATGTTCGCATTTCGTGTATGATATATTTTTCCAAAAAGGAAAAAAAAGGATGAAATTATTGTGTGCTATAGATAAAGAGCTTTTGTTGTATGTTTCTTCAATAATTTAAAATTATGTATAGTTCAAATTGTATATTTATAACAATTTCCAGGTAATAATATTGAAATGTCCATTATGACGATTAAAATTAATGATAATGATTTATAAAAATTGGATCTTTTATTATACCTACAATTAAATCATTTATTTATATATCTTTATTATTTATTATTATAAATTTCAAAAAAATTCTGTAATAATTGAGACATCTGACAGTTAGAGGGCTTTTTTTCTAGTTTCGAGATTAAAAAAATCATATATCTAATTTGTAATTTTATATAATAAATTAAATATTTTATTTAAACCTTTTTATATAAAAAAGATAAAAATATGACAAATATTTTGTAAAGTTTTCAAAATTTAGCCATTTGAACTGCATATCCTTTAGAAACGTGCTATGTTGTTGACGATATAGGCTCAAAAACAAAGCACACGGTTACGGAGCAGAAGCGTAATTCTTTCGGAATTCTACATTGCTCTTACTGCTTCCGCTCCGCAAACGCGTGCTTTGCGTTTGAGCCTTAAGTCATGGTCATTCATGCGAAATTTAAAAAAAAAAACAAATTATGCCTATTAGTAGATATATTTAGCTCATGCCTGAAGGAATAAAAGACAAAACAACTAAAATATGTATTTTTAGCAATTTTCTATGGGAAAGTATTATTTTTTTTTTTGTATAGTTTTCACTTGTAAAATTAATTGTGATTGGAAAAAAAATCCTTAATTCAAACAGTAGCCAACATTACATTTGCAGATTTATTAGCTTTTTTGGAAATCATGTTATCCGATTTTAAAAATAGTTTCGAGGAAAACGTGAGACTGTCACCACCAGATAGACAATACAATAAGCAAAACATCCCTATTCTTTATCATCGGCAGTTTTATTTTGATTAATCATCAAATTAAGCTTAAGCTTATCCCTATCATCAAATTTTTTTTAATATTATTAAACACTGCTATCAGTTTAAAACATGAAAGTTTGATATTGTTTCATTTTCTAAACTTAAAGAAAATCTCCTAATTTAAAAAGGACTTAATCCAAGAAAACTATTAACTTTTCCAAAAAATGATCACACTTACATAAATCAATTAATAAAATATTATTTAGTTTACAATTAAAATATAATTTCTAAGGAAAACTTTTGCTGTTTTGAATATTTATATAGAGACCATTAAAAATATGTTTTTTGATAGGAAGTTTTAAATATTGCTTAACAAAACAAATGTTTGCTACTTCTAACTGTTGATAAACTATTAGTTGGATTATTTTTTATACCTAGAATTATGGTAACCATACTGCTCGATTAATTCTTCTCATTAAATATATTTCTGATTTTTTTAAAGTTTTTAAACGATAATAAAAAGTCCTTCGCAACCTTTTTCTCGTAAACTTGTTTCCTTAAAAATTGTGAAAAAATACATCCAAAGTTTTTGTCTGCAAGAATTTCTAATTTCTCATTCATAACTTTATTTGTCTCCCTTTACTCAGCATATTTATGCTGTTATTCACTAAAATGTTTCCTTAAATAATAAATATTTTAAAATCATTTGTAAATAACAAAAACTTTAGATTTTTGCAACACTCTTTACGCAATACAATTTTATTTTATTTTTAAAATAAACATTGACAATATAAATTGATTTGTTAAATTCATTAGGACACATCTTTGGAGTCATTTTGAAAAACTAAATTTCATTATCAAATAATTTAAAATAAATGAGTATTTCTTCAAAAGCATTAGATATAATGAATGACATTTTTACTGTAATACCGAAAAGGAAAAAAATTGTTTTTTTTATTAAACTCAAACCACACAATATTTTTTTATATACTTAAACTACTTATTAATATAAATTCAATGTGTATGCTAATTTAATTTAAATTTTAGATAAATGTTGAAATAAGTTACATGGCCAAATTGCTTCTAATCTTTCTTTAATTAAATGAAATGGAAATGATATCCAATTAAGTACAGTATGGGCTAAAGCACCCATAGGTTCTGGATATTGATGTGTTAATAAAGCTAAAAGAGCAGTAAATGAACATAAGCCAGCCGTAAATAATATAAAAAATGGTAGCTCTTTTTTTGGATAAACAGATACTTCATGAAATGTTGGAAGTAATTCTTTATCAGCACATTCAGTACAAGTTGGATATGGATAAAATAAATGTCCTCGTTCTAAAGGATACGGTAACATTCTAAATGTTCCTTCCCATGTACAATGTAATAAATTTAGAGCTCCTTCTACATTTTTCCAATGATTTAAATGAAAAAATGCATATGCTAATGCCTCGGAATCTCCACGTTTTAATATATGTTCCGGTGGTAATATAAGTGGTTTCATTTCCAATAAATATTTTGGAACGTGTGGATTAAATTCAACAGCACGATGAATTGCTTCTACTGCACCCATTTCAGCTGCATTTAATCCTCTTTTTGAAGCTGTATCAGGTGAAAATTTATCAGCTACAGCACGTGCTTTTAATAATGCAGCCGTATAACAAATTGTTGCTGATTTTGGTAATGATATATCATCATATTTAGCAAGTAAAGCTTGACAATCAGCATAAGCTTGCATTTCAAGTAATGTTTCTATTAAATTTTCATGAATATTAAGGATATTCATTATTGAAGGAATTTCTTTTGTTAAATCACGAAACATTTTTGCTGCTTCTTTTAATTTGCCAAGTTTTCGTGCACACATTGCAAGTCGCCTTTTTATATAAATTAAAACATTAGTATCCCTTCTATGCATACCCTCAGCTATTTGACCTTGATGTTGTATACTTTGTGTTCGTCTATAATTTGTTTCAGCAACCTTAAGTGCATTTTTTAATATCCTTTCTGCTTCAGGAATAGTGGTTGCTTCTTCTTCAGCTAAGAGAATATATGCCGGTGCACATTCAGTACTCTTTTCTAGAGCATTATGTGCTGCTTTAATTCTTACAATTGGATTTCGTTCTCGCCATGCTGTTTGCATTATTTCATATTCTGCTTTGCCTGCATCTCCTAAATTTATGTTCAAACAGTTAGATATATTGGTTTGAATAAAATATTTACCTTCACATGTAAAAAATGTCTGGTGATCCTGAGCACTAAGATTCATATCATAATATGTAAGGGGTTCTTTATTTGTTGACCAATAAAATCGCTGATATTCTGCACCTCTAAATAAGTTTAAAGGATTACGCCATACCTTACATTCAGGCATTTGCTGAGTGCTATTACCTCCATTTGAATCATTTTGATTATCATTACCATTTATCCATGGACTAATATGATTGATAGAAACTTGCTCTAAAATTTAATTGTTTTAAATATTGTTGGTACCTTAAATAGAAAATAACTTTACCAATAAATGATGTTCCATATTTACGAAAATACCACCATTCAAAAATTAATATCAGACCAGAAATTAGACTTGATGTACCAGTTAGAGCGACATAAAATTTAGGTGTTAATGTATTCAAAAACATAGAAGAATCCCACATTTTGCATCAAAAATCTATGCTTTCTTCGTATACCTATATCTTTTAAATTTTATCTTCACTTTCTATTCATAAAACAATATTTTCATTACTTTACTGGAATTCCGACTTCTATATTATTCTAAAATGTCATTTTATGCCCTGAAGTGCATAGCTTAAGATAAGTTTTAAAATATAGGTCTTCCACATCTACTTTTTATAGTAATAAGCGAATGAGTAGTATTTCTCTTCAAATGAAAATATCCAAATTATGCATAGTTTAATTTTCCCTGCAACTTATATGGTTACTGGCGACAATCAAAAATTCCACGACAAAAAGGAGCCGACAACCCTCCTTTGTGTCATGTATATTTCATCAGGAAGGTCAGGAAGAAAAGATTAATTGCTTATAAATAGTGACGATAGCGATTGAACTATTGTATTAATTTCATTAACTTCGTATTTAATGTTTTTGTTTTTCAATTTTATTTTATTCTTTTTTCACGTTAAAATAAATGAATTAGATTTTTAAAAAACTGACTAAACTATGCTTAATATAGGTTTTTTTTCGATTTACACGGTTTTTAGTACAAAAAATATGATTTCGATTTACACGATATTTTAGGGAACCGATCTATCGTGTAAATCGGGGGACAGGTATATATTAATTATTGGGGTGTATCACCCGAGCCCGGAAACTGTCAATTTTTGATAAGAGCAGTGAAAGACGATACTGAAAAAATATGATCATATTCATAATGATAATTGAGGTATATTTGAAGTGCCTCAAGTCCCAGACTCAAAACTGTCAAAACTCGTGAAACGGTGTTTCACAGCGCTTCTTGATTTTCGACTTATTATGTGTACATGTAGGTTCTCATATGCTTATAGTTATTTGTAACATTTTAAAGTGTCAAAAGTGTATAAATTAATTTTATAAAGGAAAAATAATTTTATAATTGGATTATAGTAATATTACCATAATTCAGGGTAAGAAAAATGGGAAAGCCTTACGAAATACTATAGTCAATGAGAATTATATAAAAACAACGCTTTCTAGATATTTTATAAATAAAAGACCTTTTATTGTAAACATTTTTATTTATTTTATTTATTTTTTATTAATTCACAGTTTTTTTGAATTCATATAATAATATTTCCTAAAAATTAATAGAAAACAATTTTGATTATCTTTAATATATAAAATGTATGAAATTAAAAAACTTTATCGGTTTTCGCCTAGCTGATTTATAAACGTCAAAATAAAACTTGCTTTCTTTGTATTGGTAAATGCACCCGTGGGTCAACTATATTTTCAGACTCATAATTAACTCCGAATATTCCGAATTTCCCACTTACCTGGTGTCTTCCTTGCCTAAAAACCAAAGTGAGTCAGCTTCATTATGCACCGTCAAATATAGCTGATTGTGTATATTTTGCTTTAGGGAAAAAATAATTTTCTTTGCTTCACCAAAATTTGTTGCATTTATAATATTCTTAATTAAATAAGTTGCTTACATAAATAAAGTATTAAACTGTTCTTAACGTTATGAATGTTGATCTGTAAACATATAAATCTTAAGGCCCCTGTAGACGTCGGACATTGTCTGTGTCCGGGGTAATTTAACTCGTCTAGAGCTATGTCCGCGAACCAATCTGGAGGTCCGCTGCAATGTCCGAGAAAATTATGTGCTTAAGCGGTCATAATGATAGCTTAATACATTTTTAATAGCATGAAGATAGAAACGAAAGATTACAGCACAAAATAACATTGCTATTCATTATGATATCAAAAGTTAAAGTTTTCATAATTAATCATTTTTTATTAAAAGTTCAACTTCATGTTATTATTACTATAAATTATATATTTAGTAAAAAATGATACAAGTCAGGGCAAATGAATGTTCGACGTCTACAGTGTATTTACCCGGACAATGTCCGACATCTACAGGGGTCTTAAGACTGAGTTTAAAACTTTTAAAAATTTCTTTGACTTGCGTGAGATAGAAATTCTATTGCCTCTTTTTCTTTGCATCAAACCAAAACATATAATTAAGAAATAAAAGTGTAGTCGAACTTTTATAGTTTATCTTTTTTGAATATGTGTTGCTAAAAGGGTCAAGAGGCTAAGGCCAAGGCTAAAGGCCCAAACACAATCTAGTGGGAAATGTCTTGCTAGACACCGCGCGGAGCCTTGCTGGTTTTGACCAGCACAACACTAGACATTTTGCTGGATTCTGCGTGGTTTTGAACATTAGATCATCGCAGGCGACCAGCACTCTCTAACACATATGCATTAATCTTGTGAATGTAATATATAGGATACATTTGAATTTTTGCCTGTGTGTGAATATTTTTAACAGCGCTTATGTATATTAATGTTTCTTATACGAATTATATTCGAATCGCTTATGATATATGATATATAGAGCTCTTATCTGCTTCATTTCTCGAACTATAGGTGAAAGAAAATCGAAGTAAAAGACTCGAAAAAACAACTTTTTGGCGAAAAAGGGATAAAAGAAAATTTTAAATAAAAAACATAATGGTTAATGTATTTTTACTTTAATTCAGTAAAATTTATAGTACAGTACAAGTTAAAGATAGTTTTAAAGTTATTTTAGTATAATATGTACATTTTATCAAAAATTTTAAAACTATAAGGAACTACAAATTTATAAATATCTGGGCTAGGATGTTTTTTTCAATATCAAGTAAAATACTATCAAGAATACGATTCAGTATTGATTTCATATTAACCATTATTAAGTCTGCCATTCAATCATTTTTATGTTGCTAAAAAATTTAATATTATTTTTATATTTTAACTTTTTTCCATAAGTAATTTTACCTATTCATTTGGATTAATTTTACCTAATTATTTGGATTTATTTGTAATTTAAATAATTTTTCATTTTCTAAATAGTGTAACTAGTATTTATTTCACTTAGAACTCACTTTTATGTTTTAATTAAATAAAATATATTAATTTAGCTAATTTAATTATTTTACCAAACATTCAAAGCCCAAATGTATAGTACATAAATGTCACTTTTTTACACTTATACCTATTACAAAAGTATCAAAAGTGTGTGTTGCTGTGAAAATTTATTGTATAAACGTATAAAATAGTTAAATATTTACTTGTGTGCTGGTTGCGGTAGCAGATTTCCTGCGAAGCTCTCTTGTTGATTTCGTCTACTGCTAGACCGAATTCCTACTGGGAATGAACGCGGCGCGCAAGCGGCGCGCAAACGCGGTTTTTTGTGAAGTTGTGCACAAAACCAGAACGCGGTTACTTAACACAATGCACGCGGCGCGGTTGACATATATTACCGACTTTTATAGCAAAAAAAGAATTGACTCTGCTATCCAGCTGGTGTATTTTATCAAAAGCGAACAGATGGCCTTAAGATCGCTTTTCAATAAACATCCAATGAGTCCACTTAAAACATTTTATTACACTCTTTAATGAAAAAAGCATCGAAAATATTTTCTTCAACACAACATGAAAAGTAAACAACAAATATGTCAGCATAAAAGTAATTATCTTTCAACGATGAGTGATTCTGTTAGAACCCGTTCAAAGCTACACCAGCAGAGCCATCTAGTTAAATTTTGCTCAAAGAAACCGCGTGTCAAAGTAGAAATTATAGGTACTTTTAACGCGGTTTTCTTCCAGCGCGGTGCGCATTGTGTCAGCTCCCATTTGTTTCTACTTTGCCGTTTGCGCGCCGCTGCTGCGTGCCGCGTGCATTGTGTTTGGGCCTTAAGGCCATTTTAATACATTTTAGTGCATGGAAATTCCGACAAAGTTTCATAGGAAACAATTAAAATCGCACTAAACTTTGTTGAAGCAATAATAAAACCAACCTTGTCAACAAATAACATTTTGTAATCAAATACAATGCTTTTGATAAAATTATTTTTGAATGTGATTTATCTAGACTCTAGACATAAAATAATAAATATTAAATTGAATAAAAAATATAAAATTTTAAATTTGAAAAATATTCTTAGACGTTTGATTTGAGAAGTCAGCCTAAAAATCAAAAATTATAGTTATAATTAATTCTTAATTTACTTTATATGGCAATACTCAAACGAAAATGCCAAGTATGCAAGTAAAAACTGCATATTTGGACTTTTTGCGATCATAGCTTCCTCCAACAATTGTGACGTAATCGTTGTCTTAAAATTACTTTAGTTTTAATTTGTTTATTCTTTAATTAATTTTATTTATTTTAAATTTGAGAGTAGTTTTAACTTTAATAATAATTTAAATTGAATATAAAAATAGATTTTTCATTTTATTTACATTTAAAAACTATATATTGTAAAATATACGTAGTCAGAGTCTCAAAATGGTAGATGATCATAGAAATTATACCGCAGAAGAAATTTTGCAGCATTGTGCGATTTTATCTTATTGTGGTAATAAAACATCATGGGATTTGTAAGTTATTCAATCATAGCTAAACGTCTAAGTTATAACATTTACTCTTTTTATTTTAAAGGTATAATAACCCTTCTGATAAAGAACTACTTGAGACTAAAGTAAAGTTTTTGGTGAAAGACGAGGTAATGATGGTTGAAATTTAAAGATAATGTGGGTTGAATGCTAATATTATACAATTATCTGTAAAATTCGCATTTATTTGTTAATAACTATTACACATATCATGTGTATTGCATTACATTTATAAGCTTAATAACAAGTACTTAAACTTCAACTAAAACATAATTCTAAAATGTCAAGTAAGTAAACTTTCTTGGCCTACTTGACATATTTATTCTACTGCGTTTCATTTTATGTACCTATCAATTAAACGCCAAATAAAATAACTTCTGTCACAATAATTTGTAAAAAATCATTTATTATAAGATCTTATGAAAAAAGTGAGTGTGTCAGGCTGACGCACGACCGAAGTGAAACTTATTCGTATGTTATATATTATATGTAAAATGGCAAAAAATCTTTAAAGAAATATAATTATTTATAAGTATATACATAGAAAACACAAAAACCAAAAGCAAAACAAACTAAACTATCCGCACTTAACAACTCACATTATTTTAGCAAAATACAGATGCTATGCAGCTTTTTTTCTTGCTTTTTTTGTCTTTTTCAGAGATAAGCTAAACGCAATATTTGCAAATCAAATATATATCTATATATATATATCAATGGTTTTGGTAACGCTTTGGTTTTACTCACATATTTTCAGAACCCCGGCTAAAAAGTTTCACTTCAAAATACGAAACCCCATAATCAAAAAATTGTCCTAAATCACTTTTTTTTATAATATATAAGTCATATGAAAACCTTTGTAAAAAAAATATGACTGCTCCATCAGTATACATGTAGTTTATTCAGAACAATTTTGTTAAAATTTTAATTTTATTCGTGTAAAACTATATGAATTACATGTTTTTTACATTATAATCACTTTAATTAAATACAAATGCTTTAGCTCGTCCGTGAAAACTTTCTATTCTATTTGCCATTCTAGTTAAATCCTGGTAGAGAAAATCATTCTTTGACGAATTCGGCATTGAAAAATTTTCCCGAGAGTTTCTTATTGCCCAACTTTCAAACGAATTTCAGTAATTAAATAACGTCAACTAGACTAAAAGTAAATATATTTATATTGAATTAAAAAAAGATTTTGAATTCTGCACTTTTTCTAAAATATATAATCGCAGGTACTAAAATAATGCACAAATTCCTCAAAAAGGAACTCATTATTAATGCATGTTTTCCTTATTACGTTGCAATTTTTTTTTTTTTTTTGTATAATATAAATAAAAATTTTAGTTTATTTTATGCTAAACATTTTAAATTCAAATTTATTTAACTAACAACCAACTTTAATTAAAAACTTAACGCTAGTATATATAAAAATAATTTTGGGAAGAACATTAGCACAGAGTTCACATATTGAGCTACAGTAAAAATTTTTTTCGCTCTGAATTATGGCACCCGGCTCATTTACGAATTTTTTGCGCCCTGCTTTGTGTTGGTTATTTCTATCTAATTTAAGTTTAATTTAAGGCTAGAAAGACATTTTGTTTTAAAGTATCGTAGTAATAATTCACAAATGTTAATATATAAAAAACTAATATTAAAAACTAGGGTGTACTAACGTGAGTTAAATTCTTTACTTTAGTCTTTATTAAAAATATAACTTTAAGCATTTGGTTAAATAAAATATAATTCTGTTGAAGTTTTATTGAAAGTATAATTTTTACACCTAATTAAAATAGTGCAGCCGTATAATATTCATAATAATACAACAAAATAGAATAATGTTTTAATTATGTTTAATTGTCCTACATTAAAATTTTGTAATTACTTTCTAATTAAAAAATAAATTTTTTTATTTTAAACTCTATAAATCTTTTCTAATTTCTAATCAAAACATAATGAAAACTTTTTGATGTTGAATTATTCAAATCTAGATCGCTAATGATCTCTATTTTTTGTAGATGTTACTCTAGTTGTTTATTTGATTGCGAATGTTTATCAAATCGTAACCAAATATTAGACGATTGTAATTTGGGTATGAGTAATATACAATAACTAGTCCGCTTCCTTATTATATTCAAAAGTTATTAACTTCTCTTGAGAAGTTATTGTAATTGGTCCGAAAATCGAATCAACAATTTTGCGTTTTCTTTACGTTTCAAGACCTGGAGAATCATTTGCAATCATTTTTAGAGTGATGTCTGTGTGTGTGTGTGTGTGTGTGTGTGTGTGTGTGTGTGTGTGTGTGTGTGTGTGTGTGTGTGTGTGTGTGTGTGTGTGTGTGTGTGTGTGTGTGTGTGTGTGTGTGTGCGTATGTATGTAGGGATGTGAGCTTTTTTATGAGATTCGTTTTCTCGAAAACTACTGGACCAAATTACGTTTTATATATAGCAATCGATGCGCCGCACAATGACTTACTTAGATCTGAAAGGAGTTTGAGCGAAGTCGGCCTAGCGGTTCGTTTTTTATTGATAAAAAACTGCCTTTTTTAAGCCCGCAAAAGTGAGATTCGATTACCAAAGAACTACTCTGCACCAAATTACATTTTTGACCATATCAGTCAATACGCCATATCATAACTTATATCTGAAAAGAGTCTGAGCAAAATCGGCCCAGCGGTTGGTTTTTTATGAATAAAAAACTAACGTTCTCAAGCATTCAACAAAAATTTTAATGTAACCTTCATATTCTAAATATCGAGGGGTACATGGGGGTTTTCGAAGGTGTTGATTTTGCATCTTTTATGAATTTTTAAAAATTCAAGATGGCGGACCCCATATGACGTCATTTTTTTTTGTGAAAATTCTTCAAATTGGAGGAAATGTAGTTTTAAGCGGGGTTTCAGGTAGATGATTATAAATTACTGTAGAATATTTAAAATAGATATTTATCGAAATGCTTATGTATTTGTCTAGCCTGAATAGATAGTCCCGTATAGTATTTCTAAGATAGTGTCGAATGATTTCCGAGGTATCGGAACATTAAAAAAATAATTTTTTCTCAAGAGAAGTTGCTTGTGCGGTATCTGCTGCCGGACGTATTTTTTTAAAACTATAATTTGGTTTTTTTCAAAATAAATACTCTGTTTTTAATTCGCTAAATATATAATTAAATAAAACAAAATAAATAGTTTTTGATTACATTAATTATTCATTAAGGAGATCCACTCCATTGCTTGTTTTACGTGGTCTGAGTATATAACATCTGGCCCGAGCACATTTCAATTTTGTAATACCGCAGAGAATTTCTTTGGTAAACATCTATTGAGTATAAAATCTGTTGTTTTTTTTTTGATATTATGAGATTTATAAAGGTGGGCACTCACTTAGTGAAATTCATGTGTACACACACTTTTTGGATAAGTTTTTTTTGTTTTAGCAATGCTTTTGCGCTTGCGAAAGAATTGCTATATTTCCACAATTCATATTTAATTGTTGTTGTAGAATTTTATTTTGATTTTGGCAAAACAGAGGCAACGGCATTTTGTTTTTTTTTTTTCGGTTCACAAGAATATGAATTTAAACATTTAGAGAATTAGATTCCCACGGAACCGCACTAACTGAATCGTGCAATTTTTTTCATTTTTGACGCCATTTATGTTGCTCGCGGAGATATGCGCACTAAGTGAGTGCACACCTTAAGGTCATATTCGTATCTTGGGATTGTGAATCCTTCTTCGATTCAATTCAGAGACAGAAAACCGCCCTTCAACTATAAAAATTTATTTAAATCCTAACAACCTTTGCATTTCATATTTGTAAATAACTTAATTTAAAAAGAAATAAACTTTTTTCTTAAAACTACTAAATGTATAATTATATATACATTTATTTTCCTTCTTTAAAAGCTTTCTAAAAAAGTTCTTTTGGTTGAAAAATAACTTTCAACCCATAACAAAAGTACAGGCGTTATATATCTTTGAAAAAAAATCATTTAATAAACAAAAGTTTACATTTTTCATAAAAAACACTTTCTATTTTTTGATAGACATATAGTTTTGGAGAATCAAACTAAAATTGCAGTAGTTACAAGCAATTAAAACCAAGAGAAATATAAATTTTTCCACCTTTTTTTAAATCCCACGTTTGCATGTCCAAAATATGAGCTAATCATTACAATATAAATTTTTCAATATCCCACTATTAATACATATATATAATCCTACATATTATGTTTTTTAGAAAATAGCTTCAGACCTTATAAATCAATTATGGAGGCAAGGTAATTTTACAGTACAAAAAATGAAATATTTTATTAACTTTTTATAATTACAGCTAGATACAATCAAGGAACATTACAAATGAAAATCCTAGTTATAGCAATAACTTTCAATTATAATACGGAATCTCCATTTAAAGAAAAAAACTGTGAAATCCTTCCAATTTTCAGAGTAAAAAAATGCACACGTGAATTCTTTTCCTTTTTTAAATTATTTTTAATAATTATTTTATTATATAGGAGGTAGAAATAACAGTAAAGGATGCTGTAATATTTTTGTTGATGTATTTAGTCGAGTTTATAAAAATTGGTCTGATTTTATAGAAAATAACACCCTACCAGCAGGGTTGATAATTTTTCCAAAAAATGGTGTTATTGAGTTTGATACGAATAAAAAAGTAATTATTGTTAAATTTATTATGTATATAATAATAACATTTTAAAACTTTTAGATAATTTTGAATTCCCATTTAACACCAGCCCGATCAAACCGATTTTTGAGAGGATGCGATAAAGTGGTAGCATTTATAAAAGAAGGTAGTGAGCTTGCGTGGTTGTTATTTTCATTTGCACCCCAACTTGCAATTGCAAGGATGATCTGTGCAGGTGTTACAATGGCTTGTGGTGCTTATTTGACTACACGTGGTATACAAAAAATTTGTGATAAATATACTCATGAAGAGTCAATTGGTTGGAGTAATGCAGGCTCTGAATGGCGTCAGATAATGAATGGTTTAACTAGTGCTGTAACTATGGGTGCATCAGTATCTACTGACATTGTAGATGTAAGATTTAATAAAAAATTGTTTTAACTACATGTATATTATGTATAATGGTTTACAGATTAACAATACCGCAATCATGGGCACTCTGGCTGTTGCTAAAGCAGCAACTATTGTAAAAAATATACACAATTCTCTAGTAAGTAGCACTGATATAAGTAAAATTAAATATTTATTTGTTTTGTATTTTCTGTTAATTAACATTCTTTTTTTTCATAAAATTTAAAAAAAAAATTTGTTTAACTGAATGGATTGGATAAAATTTGAATTTTTACTAGTGTCGGTTCTATTTATGATAATTAGTGTTCTTAAAGTCAAATTGAATTGTGAAGTGTAAACTTCGTATGCTGTTTCGGATAAAAATTTAAGCATTGTAATTATATATTTTTAAATTTTATATAATTTTTATACACATATTACATTTTACTTATGATTTATAAAGAAGAAAACACAAAATATTATAAATGAAACCCTTAGTAAATTCCTTATTTAATAGATACGACACACACATAAATATAACACATATGTATTGAGTTTTCTTCCATTTTACGTGACCCTTTCCTTAAATTCAGGTTTACTGATTTTAAGGATTAAATAACTGCTACTAAGAATTTATACGATTTTCTACCATTTTTAGCATCATTTTTCTTATAAATTAATTAACTGAAATAATTAATATCAAAATAATACTTTCCTGTTTAGAATGCGGATAGATCTGATCTAGAGGATTGGAAAAAGCAATTTATTGAAAGATTGACAGTTTTTACTCACTCCGTTAATAATCGTGAAATGGTTGAAGATATATGTAGGAGAGCTAATGAAAACTCAGGACAGAATAATTTTCAAATAGTTGAAGATTACTTCAGGTATATTATTATTAAATTATTTTTTTTTTTAGTAAGCTTTCATCTACGATTGAGTGACTTTCGAACAAATAAAATTTAGATTTAACAAGCTAAGATATTTAAATTACTAACTAACTTATCCTTAAAGACCAACAAAAAGGAATCTGGAATTGTTATTGAAATCAGTTTCATCGAACTTTTATCTTCCTTATAAACTTTTTTATTCCTAGTGATCAGCTACAAATATTTCTAAGGTTTGTACGAAATTCAATGAGAACTACTTTGTTTTAAAAGTTAAAGGGCTTAACACCATTTGGTTCTGTGTGACCATAATGAATTTGTCAATATAATTAAAACTCTTCAGTATTATTTTTCTTAACCGATTTATACAATAAATAGCAGATATTCTTAACTTTTGTTTCTCGTAAAATTTAAATTACGTTTATTTGACCAAAAAGCTTAATAACAAAATTAATATTATTTAACCAAGTTTTTATATTGATTTAGACTTTTAAAGTATCCTAATTAACTGCAAAACAAGGCAAAAGTAAGCAGTTTTTTTGTCATCGAATTTTATTAAATTAAATACAGAAATGAAAAAATAGAATACTATAGCAAATTTTTTTAATTTTTAATTATAATTAATATCCAATTATGATAATTTTTTGTTTTGTTTAATACTTTTTTCTTGGCTCACTGAATTAAGGTCCTCCCGCAATAATACTTACTTAAAAGTATTTAATATTTTATATTAAACACCAGCGACATGCTTTTATTTTATGAAAAAGTTATTTTTGAAGCCAATGTTTTCTTTGAGCGGTATTTTTTTCCTGAAAAAAAAATATTAATCAGTTCATTAAAGAATTGCATACGTAATAGCTGCGTAACTAAAAGGAAATTAAGAAATGATCGTAAAAATGAAAAATAAACAAAGGAATTGTATTTATTTGTTCATTACCAGCGAGATTATAAAAAAATATGCCTTCAGGATGTAAAACAAACACAACTTTTTGTAAGTTTAAGACTTACTGTGTTTCCAAAATGAAATCAAAAACACCTAATGTTATATTTTTATAATTGAAAATCTAAACTTCTTAGCATAAATTATTCCACCTCCTGATTCGGCAGTTTTAGGAATAAATTCTTTTTCAAATAATCATTATTTTATTATATTGCTAAAGAATAAATTTTTTATTCCAGAAATAATTATGATCAGCACACTGCCATGTTGGTAAGTAGTCATCCTACTTTGGCTGGCGAGGATTTAATTATATCACCGGATTATATTCCTGAACCCCCTCTCAATAGTCATCAACTATGGCCAGAAGTAAACAATCTATTTGATGAATACATTTCATATTTTGGAAATGTATCGAATCGTAGAAGATTTAGAAATGCTTTAATACACATTTTAGCAAAAATATCTAAACCAGCTGTAATTATTCTTATCGAAGGAGTTAGAATTTTAGTACAGAGATACTTACCAAATCTGGAAAGGTTATTAAGACGTATAATACCATTTGAAGAATTGGTTTTCTTAGGATTTCGTATGATAAATGAAATGTGTTCGGCTACAGGGGAACTACAAAGATATTTCGAGAATATTACAGATATTGAAATTGCTGATAAAATAAAAGACTACATTGAAAGCTGGATCATTCCTGAGGAAGTTTGTTATAAATGCAAAGACTGTCCAGGATTTTATACTATTTCATATTGATAATTTTTTTCATAATGGGATCAAAAGATATTTTGATTTATGCTGTTACTAATGTCACAACACATGAATTTTCTAACCTAAATAATAAATGCATGCCTTAAACATTAAATTTTTAATATTAAAAGTTAAGGATTGACTGATTTTTGTGGCAGATAAGCCCAAAATCCAATACTATTATGTTATGTCGATTTATTTTCAAATAAAATTTTTTAATTCTTTTTTTAAAATATAAATTTTGGAAACATCATATCTAAGGTTTTATTTTCTACTACATACATATTTCGCATACATGAATAATTTCAAATGCACCATGTATTCATCGAAAGGGTTTTTTCTTATTAGAAAAACTACTATAGAAGACAATATTTACTAACAAAGAAAAGTTATAATATATTATTAATATAATTTACAAAATGGTTGTTTTTATGAATATCAGGGATTCCAAAATGTATATTAAAATTACAAAATTCCAAATTAAAAGAATTTTTTATGATAAACAGTAAGTTGGAAAACTTATAATTGTTATCTTAGCTGCAATTTTTCTTATCTGTATTTAGCAAGATTTTTTAAATTTGCAGATTTTAGAGAACTCGAAGGATTATTATTGCTTTTCCTTAGTTTCGAGTTTTTGATGGAAAAATGAAAATTTTCAAGGTATTGTTCATTTGACTGTAATTGTTTATTTTTAAGGGAGTTTAATGGTTTAATATTTTTTATGTAATGGAATTCCGTTTTGTAGCAAATTATTGCTGATCCATGATTTATTAAATCTTCTAAATAAATCAAAGATGTGTCAAATATTCTTTCTTTTAAAAGAATGTCTTTATCTTTTTTATCATAAGTTGAGAACATAAACAATCTATACGGGAAAAGTATAGTCTCTATGCTCAATATAATAATTTCCTTGTACAGCTTAGTTCGAGGTCAGTTAAAATCTATAAAGAAATATATATTCAAAATGAGCTAGTATATTTTCTATTTACACATATAAATACGAAAATAATTCTACCAAAAGCAAATGGTAGAAATAGATTCATTTAAAATTTTTAAAATTTATTAGTACGAAAAGTAAAATGTATTAACTAGTTTTAAATATTTTTTTTTGTGTTTTTAAATAGTAAAGTGAATTAAAATTAGAGTAAAATGATGAATATCTTATCTTTCGTTCAATTTACAAGGAATATCATGAGAAGAATTTTAAAAGGCTTTAAGGAAATACATAAATTAATATCTTAGTTTAAAAAATAATAAACTATAAGTATGAATGATCTGTCCGGTTTTCCTGGTCAACATACAGCAAAAACAACAGGAATACGACTTTAATCTTGTTCGATAAGAGCGAGAAAAATTAAGAAAATAAGTTTTTATATTGGAATAGGAAAAAAGTCGTCAGCATTTATTTTATGGTGGGTTATTAGGGTTTTAAAACACTTAAGGGGTTATATATGTTGTGCTCTGCGAAAATACATATAGGGTTCTTATTTATTTTTTTAAATTATGTTATCATAGTTTTATTCAAGTACGATAAAAAGTTTCAAAAACTACATCTCTTATTATTGTATTCGTAGGTACACTACCTTGTCGCAGAACGCTTTTTGTTTGTAGTGGCTTACGGTGAGGATGAAATTTCGGTAACGGTTCAACTGAAATTTAAAAAAAAAAACTACGTTAGTTTATAGTGTGACCTTTTTCGTGAACGTAGGATTTTACAAAAAATTTTTTTTTACAGGTTCAGTGATGTTTTTTTTAAAAAAGTCGATTTTTGATGCTCAAAAAATTGAATTTCCAAGCCAATTAGAAGGATTTGTCTGAAAAAAAAATTCACAAACTAGCTATTGCAAGTACAAACATTCCCTGAAAATTTCAAATTGATCGATATAGTGTTTAGCGAGATATGGTACTCACCGTGATGGCATTTTTTCAAAAATACGATTCCGAGATAATCGCATTTAAAGTTTTAAGTTGACTTTAGGTATAGTCATTAAAGACTTAACATCGATTTTTAGTCTATGGAGGTACCGCAGTTATAATACTGCATTTACACCGCACGAATACTGACAAGCAATTAATCCACTATAAAGGTGGCTGGCTATAGACTACAACTAAAAGTGGACAACTTTTGCTAAAAGGAATTCTGACGAGTAAAAATTGCACAGTATATTCAAAAAGTGTCTACAACTTGGAAATTAATTTTTATAATAATTATAAAATAACAATATTACTTCTTTTTATAGAACTTTTTTGTTGATCATTATCAAGTATTGCTGAAATAGAATTATCTTTTTGTATGTTATCCTATCTACAAAAATCGTGAAATAATTATATTTGACATAGTTGAATTTAAATCAATTGAAAGTGTTTTATTTTTAAGTTCCTTTCTTCAAATTATGCATTTGAAATCCTTTTATTTCCCTAAATATTATTGGTTAAACTTAATATTAGGTGTACTTATTTTTTTTATTGGTTATGAATTAAGCTGCCCAAATTTTTATTTTCTTTGAATATATTTTTATGTGTATCATCTTCAATATTATCATGTAATAATTTTTTATTTATGTAATTAAATAATTGTATAATTACTTGCATACTGACTTAATCTCATGCCCTTTCTTAACACAAGCGTGTACACAGTACACAGTTCACGGAAAGGGACTTTTATATGGAAAACAACAATAGTTGAACAAGAGAAGCGCACAAGTTTTCAATACAAAAGTCCCTTTCTGTGAACTGTGTACTGTGTACACGCTTGTGCTAAGAAAGGGCATTAGAAAAAATAAAAAATACATTTGCTTATTATTTAACCTAAAAAAAAGAACTTTGCAGTACAAACCCACACATAGTGCAATCCCATCTCTTTAAATATTCCACATCACTGATAACACAGCGGCCGGCCATAATATTTCTTCTCCATTTTCCCAGTTTTTGTGTTTTATTGGTTTTTGTTTTAACATTTTTTTATTGTTGCAATTACTTATTGAAAACTTGGTAAAATTTTCATTTGTCTTTTATAGAATTTTTTAAAATTAATTATCTGTAAAACATTGGTATAAATAAAAATCAAAATTATGCAATATTTTTGTGATGTTAGTGATTCTGAGGAATTATTAACTTTATATTATAAAAAGAAAGAACAAATATGGCATTCGTGAGTATTTATTATATTACTTATTTTTCGAAAATATCTAATAATTTCTTTGTTTTTACTTTAAAGATACGCACCTTCCGAAAGATACATACTGAAAATGCAACTTAGAAAATTGTTAAGTGAAGAGGTATACAAATACTTTACCAATAAAACCTTATCTTTTTGTTTGAATCTAATCAAATATTTAACATTTTTTTTAAAATTATATATATATATATATATTATTTTAAAAAAATACTATACTACAAACTGTCTAATTGGATTAGTTCTATTATAAATGCTTCGATACATTTCTTTAAAAGTAAATTCCTTAAGCCACTTGTGAGTTATAAATTAGTGAACTTTGTTGAAACTGAAGCCATTTTTAGACTTTAATGTTATAAACAAATAAACATTGAAGAAGTAAATAAGAGACATATGTAAGTCAATTCAAGTGATTAGAAAACAAACAAATCTATGCTTAATTTTTAACATCATTTTAAGATTTCAAACTCTAAAACCCAAAATAACTTTTTATTATTTTCTTTGCGGCACTAAAGTGATCTAATATCGATTATAAATTGATTAAGGTCTTTACATAACATGAGAAGATAAACGATTTGGTATTTAACAAAATTAATATTAATTACATTAGTTATCTTTAGTTTATGTACTTCAATCAAATAAATATCAGAAATTCAGTTAAAATTGTGCTTAATTTAAACATTCATTCTATATAATTTGGTAGAATATTTGGATTAAATTCTGCGGTAATAGGAAAAACGGCTTTGAGTGACTTTCATATATTTAACCGGCTTCAATCAATTTCTGACTTGTGCAGTTTTAATAGAATTTCTAATTAATTGTTGCTCAAAATGATAAATATTGATAACTCAAAAGTCGTTTCTAAAATAACTACAGCCTTAGGTTACGATATGATTTGATAAAGAAAAATTTTCCCACATTTACAAAATAATAGTTTCATTTTAAGTTTAATTATTTAATTTTTTTCAGCAAATAAATGAAGAACTTCTTGATAAAATATGGGAGAAAAGTAAATTTATAATATTAAAAAAACGAATATTAAATATTTTTCATTTTAGTAAATTATAGTGGAGAAAGTTATTGTTTTATGGATATAATAATGATTGCATTCACAGAAAATCATTATGAACATGAGTTTGAGAGAAATTTGGCACTCAAAAGAAGTGATTTTAAAATCGTTCCTCTTGTTTGCATAACAAGTTCTACAACAAGTAAATTAATGTATAATCTTTTGAATATAGCCTAATAAATTCTCTAAATTAAGAGTATTGGATTGATTTAATTGGTCGAGTCTATAGAAGTTGGGGTGATTATATTGAGAACAATACATTACCCAAAGGGACAATAATGGCTCCAAAAGACGGTGTGGTTAACTATAATTATAAAAACCAAGTAATTAAATTTATCGATTTTAAGAAAATATAGATCTATTTTTTTTTTCTTTGTTATAAGGTTATTTTGATTCCTTATGCTACACCAGCTTCTTTGAAAACGGAATGGATTAATACTACCGCAAGTGCAGTTAGTTTTGCAAGCGAATGTAAGTATATAATTCCAAGTTCCAAAGCTGTATCGAAAAAGATAGCTGCTGCTAGACTAGCAGCAGATGGTATGTCAGCACTAAATGCTTGGGGCAATATATCTAATAGAATAACTCATGAGCAACCTATTGGAATTGATAATAGAGAAGCTAGATCTGATTGGTGTCAATTAATCAATGGAATATCAAATTGTGTATTATCTGGAGCATCATTGTTTACTGATCAAAATAAAGTAAAATAATAAACATTTATTTACATATGTTAACTATATGATATCAAAAAATATTATAGACTAATAATAATTTTGTTGATAACCTTTTAACTGTAGCAAAAGTTGGTTCTCATTTAAATTCAGTAGAAAAAGCTTGGCATGATTTTGTAAGTAAAATTTATTTATATTTTTATTTATCTAAATTTATTTTTATTTTAAAGAATAACATGGAAGGTGCTACGTTTAGTGAAAAAGTGAAAAATACTTGCACCAAAATGCCAGTAAGTCAAATATACATTTATACACCTGCTAGAGAAAATCTAAATATACTTAATTTTGATAAGTTTTGGAATAATGCTAAATACATACATAACACATCAAAATTAAAAACTTATTACCTTTGACAGTGGATTTTCATTACTATTAAAATCATTTGTTTTTATAAAATATTTTAGTAGACTGTGGTTAAAACCTTAAGGGGCTAATAATCTTTCGTCGTTTCGTAATATGCCTCTAATATTTCTGTTGGTTACGATGGATACGATGTTAGACAAACAGAACGCGAAAAGTAAAAATTATTGGCTGGGTGACTAGCTTCGAATTATCTTGTTAACACGTTGAATGCGACGCTAATTTTAAATGGCTTTGTGTAAACAATAAAAACTTTATTTCACTTATTTTTATTTATTTTTCCTGCGAATGCGAATTTCAACACATATTTTGATTAAATATTATTTTCAACAGGACAGTTAATTTTTGTAATCATTCATGACGCATTTAATTCACGAAGGTCACCGGTGACCGACCCCCCACAGCGCTTAAAGGCAATATTATTTTATTTACTAATTCTTGTTATAGTAGTTTATTTCCGTTGTTATCCCGTCGGTCACCGGTGACTTCCATGGTATTCAACGTGTTAAGATTTTTAGCTCTGGAAAATAATTAGAAGAAAAAATACGCTTTATACTTCAGTTACCGAAGTCTATAGTATGACATTTTTATGATAGATTCAAATTAAAACCTAATTCCTAATTTTTTTAAAAGGCAATTGTAGTTATTGACAAAATGCGTTTTATTACTTTACTACCTCCGATTGCTTGGAAGTATTTAATATTTATTAAGGAATTTTAGGAAAAACAAAAAAATTTACAATTTATTTAAAGTAAATTATACTTTTTTTAGACTTTTGAAGCAAATAACTATCCAAAACGGTTTTTCATTGAAAAATATAAATTATTAATGTATTCCGCTGAGAATATGACAGAGGTTCGAAGAATACTGGATTCTGAAGATATTCAAAAGATATTACCTGCCGGTAATGAGTTGGCAGTTATTGACTTAGCAGTTGCTGAGTAAGTTAACTATAAAATATTAATTAAAGTAACTAATAACTTAAATATAATTTTCCATCAATATTGAACAATATTATAGTAAATTTTGTTATTTTTTAACTGGAGAGTTTTCAAGCTGATAATCAAATTTTGAATTAATTAATTGAACTAAGTTTATGGATATTATGATTTATCCACTTACACAGAAAATCTTTTTAATTTTCTGTCTAATGCTGCATTAGTTGCTTTGCTTCGATTAAGATCTAGAATGTAATCTCTTCCCCTTTTTTCGTCTATGTTTTTAGAAAATAAATCCGGCGAGTATGATTATAAATAAAATTGCTAAATACGTTCTGTTGCTATTAAAGTTTTTTAGAAATTGTTTCCTTTTTTTAAGTAACAAAAATACTAAAAAATATTTAAGTATTAAATTAATGTAGTTAATTACAATATAAAATCAAAAATCTAATTATAATTCATAGTTTTTTTTTCAGAAGAAAAATCGAGCAAAAAAATCTTTCTGGCAATCAACTATGCGAACTTCCACAAAAATTGCGAAGTATTATTTTTAATATACAGATGGGAAAATGCGAAAATCGTACAAAGATTCTTGAAGTTGGAATTAAAATTTTAGACAAATTATCGGAAGAAGTTACAATTTTGTTTGTAAAGGCAGTAAAAATATTTTATCATCAACGTTTAAGAGACATTGAAATCAGTTTTGGACGTATGTTACCCTTCGACGAGGTTTTACTTCGAGCATTTGAATTTTGTACTGAAAGATATAAATCTTCAGAGGAGATGAGTAACTTTGTTAGAAACACGAAACCGAAAGCTATTGCTCAGAAATTATTCATACATTTCGCAAGTTTGGTAGGGTTATATCACGAATATGAGTAAGAAACATATGAAATCCTTAATTCATCATTTTTACCATAATTTAATATCGAATTTTTGTATAATTCTTATACGATTAAAATAAATATAAAGTTTTATAACATTTTAAATAAAATAATTGATTTTAATAATTAAAAACCGAATTTATAATTTGAATTTACATTTTTATTCTATGCTATTCTTTTGTGTAAATTCTGAGGATTCAGTAGCACAGTAGTTTATTTGCGTTGATCTATCACAAAAAAAATTATCCTAATACTCACATATTGAGTAAATTTGATATGTGAAAAATCAACGAGATAATAAATTTTTGCTCTTTTGAAAACTGCTTTTGGTATATAAAAATATCTAAGTAGTTAATTGGCTTTTGAACTGAATGCCTAAGTCACAGTGTCCTTGCTTTCTAAGAGGTAAAGAAAAAATATTCTAATTATGGAAAATTTTATTGTTCGAAAAATAAATACAACAATGGATTTTACACAGTTTTTGAATCTAGTTTCAAATAAACTGTTTGACTTTCCCAATCATGTTTAGTCTTAATGATTTTTTTTATTATGTTCTTTAGTTACTTTTACGTCGGTTTTGTTTACGTTCTTCCTGTAAATAAAATATTTATTTAATGACCGTCTTGGTATTTATTTTATAGCTAAAGTAATTCTTCAGTTTATCAATTAAAAATATTTTAAAAAAACAAAGAAAAGAAGATTGTAATCAATAAATATTTTACCTTTTGTGTTAAAATAATTAGAAGACGACGGAAAATGCCAACCAAATCAAAAAATAAGTCAAGCGAATGTTGAATGTAGTCCTTATTACCCATTAAACATTTTTCAATAATAGCTTGGGTATCATATAGAATATATGCTGACATTATTACCAATCCAAGATACAATTGACCCTTAAACGTTTAAAAAATTTAATTAGTTTAAATTATAAAACTTTTATATTATTATTATTACCTGATAGATCAGATATGATCTCAAAAATATATTTGAAAGATTAAATAAAGTCATTGTACTGATAATACTTATCAATATTCCTCCCAAGAATAGAAATTTTCCACGTTCAGCCAATAAAGCGGAAAGTGAAAATGATACAAATGCAACGCAAGTTCCAGTTAAGGCTGTTACAATTATTTGTGGATTAATAAGAATAATTTGTGTTAATAACGGTCCAAGTGATTGTCCTATAAAAATTTATTTAATTATAATACTTCTTGTTTTTAAAGCATAAAATTTTTTATATTTACCAGCACAAAATCCAAATCCAAGAAGTAGACCCAAACGTAACATAAGATTCTTTCCATTATCTCTAATTAAATGAAGGGAGATAATACAAGCAAGGGATAAAAATGCTGTAAGAATGGTTGCTTCAAATGCCCCAGTAATATCAAGAATGGCTCCAAATGTAGCGCATGCTGTAGTCGCTGTTAGGCATGTATAAACTTTAACCAAATGAGTACGTACTTCTGGTTCACTGTTAAAATTAATATTATTTTAAAATTTTAATTATTAATTTGTACAGATTGATTTAAAAATGAAATATTATAATTTTTTGTAATCAACTTTAATACAATTTATAAGTTTATTATTGAAATTTATTCGGTATTTAGAATTTCGTGTCGTGCACACAGATACGAAAATAATTTTATTACTGGAATAAGCCTGAGAAGAGGGCGTAAAACACAGTCAAAATTCGAAGTTTTGGAACTCTATGACTGCTCTAGGTGGTAAGTTGACATTCTAGTAAATAAACCATTTAAGTTTGAAACACAATTAGCTAACAAAAGAGATATTAAAGCTGTCTCGCAAATGGAGTGCTGGTAGATACATTAATTTTCTTTTAAAAACACTTATGCTACGGGTTAAGCCTCGCTTACAACAAAGCAGCTAATATTTTTGTTGCGAGGAACAGAATCTATCAAAATCTGATGAAAAATTTTTTTTTAATGAATGTTTTTTTTTGTTAATTTATTGCTAATTTTTTGATATTGTTGTTTATTATAATTTTATTGTTAATAATAATGTAATTATTTAAAGATCAAAGTCAAACTTGCCAAAAAACTAAAAATATTACACTTTTAAATAAATTAAGCAGTGGACTTTTTTCATTTTTGAATTGATTTCATGAAACTGAAAGAGGCACGCTAGCAGGCGAATTAAATTAAGACTTTAGTTAATAATTCAAGCTAATAAATATTTTTTATGATAGCCAAACGAGAGGCAGAAGTTAATTAACTGTTTAACCAGTTATTTCAAAATTCCGTCTCACGTTCCACCTCTCTGTATATTAAGAGTAACATTAGCGATAGTAATAAGCACCCAAAATAAACGCAAAATTGAAAAAATGTGTACAATAAGCCATAAAACTTCAAAGCCTTCTGTTATGTTATCAGTTAGCTTATTTACAAAAAAGGAAATTTCTCCCTGTAGTATTCGAATCAGCGCGTCAAAAAAGTATTCTTCCTTTGACAAACGAAATTTCCTTAAAATATGCAGCCGGAGTTTTGTTATTTTAGCTTTAATAAATTGTAACATTATCTACATTGACAGATCTCCTACACATATTTTACCAGCATTAAGTTAAGTAAGTGATTGGAGTCGAAAAATTGTGAAAATATCTCTTTGATAACAAATTGGAAATTTTACTACCAAATAACATTTTGTTAATGTTGAATTTGAAAATTATAAAAAATTATCAATATCATTGACTAAACTTTTCTATGGAATTACAATATAAAATTTTAATACTGAAATGTTATTGCTGCCCTTCCAAAATATCCAATTAAGGAGAAATAATAATTATATTTCACTGATAAAATCAATTTATAAATTTAATATTTTGATATTAATAAATTATGGAGCTCTTTGTATTTAGGGGTTAAATTAATAGTTTAGAAATATGAAGGAGCACGTAATTTCTATAATCTAACCAATATTTTCAAGGCTAAATATTTTAACTTATAATCACCATTTCGAAAATAAAGAATACAATTTTTACTATCTAACCATAGTTCAAGACTTTAAAAGAAACATAATATTTTGATAATTGACAAAAAGGCTTTATCTACTCAATAAAATTAAATGCATATATTTGTAAGTAAATGAACCTTGAACATTTGATAGAACAATCTGCATAATGAATGCAAAGAAAACAAATTTCGGTAATTAAATTACTGATTTTCAATTTTTTTCCCTACATTTTAACAAATAAAACAAGGTGAATATTTCGAATTGACATTTTTTCAATTCTATTTGTCGTAATAAATCTAGACCAAAAAAAAAAAAAAACAACATAAAATGGCAGGAAGATAAAATACAGCTTTTTGAACAAAATTAAAACATAAAATGCAAGTCGCTCATTTAATCATTTAATATTTTCTTTTAAATTTTAGATTTTTTATTGGACAAAATAAGAAAACAAAAAAATTAACTTACAGTTTATTTCGCAATATATTTGCAAATCGCGTAAATCCTGTTGTCATTTCGATATATTTTATTTCAACTTTAATTTGTTAAATTTCACAAATAATTCGACCAAAACCAATTTTCAATTATTCCAGCAAACGTTTTGTTGATTTAAAAATAGTTATTAAAATTTTTTGTTGTACTTTTCAGCTCACTACTTTTTTATATGTGTTTATTTCACAAGAATTTTCAATGTGACTAATGAAAAAAACAGTTTGCTTGGTTTTATTTAATTTAAGAACACGTCAGACTACACAGTTTCACTATTTGAAGTATAGATGGTACATTTTTAACTAAAATTTTGTTGCTTTAATCCGAGACATCTATGTTTGAAAACTTTTGTTTACTGAGTTTTTTGTTTTAAACAATAATCTAGTAAACAATTTTTTGAATTTTTAATTTTATCATATTACAAATGCGTAGGAATTAAGAAAGAATTTCCGAATGATTGTTTCATTTGAATTATATTTTTCAAAACACCTTTGATTTTATTTATATTAATATTTTATTGATTATGTTTTTTATGTAAAATAATTTTTATAACTTATTCGAATTGCATCGATCAAGTAAACTGATAATTTTAATTTTTATTTGAATTGATATAAATTATTTAACTACTTTTCCGATTCTATTAGTTCCTTTAAGTTTGATATAGATTATATCTAACTTATAATATTTTAAGAATAAGCGTTAATCTGCCGGCGCACTTGTTTTGAGCTTAGCAAATGATATATTACATATTTGCACTATATACTTGAAATCAATGAATATTTCAAGCAAGATGCAGTAAAATTTTTGCCTCGGATTTGTTTGAAAAATTTCGAAACTCATTCTTGGTTTTCATCAACCACATCGACAAAAGTAGCGATATTTGGGCTTGGAGTACGCTAGTCCAATGCATTTCATACGACTTGGTAAAACTCATACTAATTGTAAGTAATTCTTCTTTGAAAAAAAAGAATTAATATAAGCACAATGGAGCAAATATAACACTTTAAATTTACTAAGGAATAAAATCTTAAGAATGACATTAGACTATTTTCAATTATCTTAAGCTCAAGAATTATTCAAAGAGATTCACAAGGATTATTCAAAAGATTCAGATTTTATTAAATAAACTTAATACTTTATAGTAATAAAATAAAAAAATAGTAGTTTGAAAATATTACATTGAATTTTTTCTATTTCTTAATTAACATGCTTATATTATTGTTTTAATATTATTATGAACTTTTTAAAGCTAACAATCATATTATGATAAAAAATTGAATGATAAAAAGAACATTTAAAAACTCTAAATATAAATCATTAAATTGGTCCAGACACATTTTCTTTGTTTTCCTAAAAAAAAAATATGTAAAATTGAATAAATTTAATAAATTTTAACAATAAATTTTACTGTAATTAAATTTGCCGGTGAATTTTTTGCAGATAGTGGAAGACGTTCCATAGATTTGATTAAATTTGGAACTTTTAAAGCGACATCAGTATTTTGTACAATTTTATCCTGATTTATTTTAACTGGAGTTGAATTCATAACAATACTAGTACTTGATATTTCAGATAAACTATCCTAAAATTAAAATTTTATTATTTTTCAATATTAATTTAGAAAACATATATATATATATATATATACTTCTGTTAGAGGGAATGAATTATCCATATCAGACCAACCTCTTTCATTTCTTAGCCTTTCTAAAATTCGAATATGAGGAGAAGTAGCAGCCAATAGACGAGGATAAGAAAATTCTTTCTTTGAAGGTGTTTCACCTATTTAAAATTAGATCAAGCATTATTTTTTTTTTTGATAAAATTTATGAAATTAGTTTTTACTTTAATTCTAACAAAAAATATTTCAAGAAATATGATTTAGTTTTTTAAAAAAAAAAGAAATTTGTACATGCCTAAACCTACATTCAAATGAAAAGCATTATTTTATGATTCAAAATGTTATATAAAATAATTATATTTGAAAACAAATTATATAAAATTTTGTAAAGATAATTTGAGAAGGCTCCTGAAAGCTTTCGCTGAAATTAACTTCTTAAAATTTATATAATAAGTCACATAAATTTTTCTTAATTAGCCAAAACAAGAATGACTCAATTACTCCAAAAAGTTTAATCGGTTCTCCTTTCCAATTTAAAGTTATTTTTAACTTATAACTTTATTTTATTTCCTAAAAAGCCTAGCTTCTGATATCTTAAATGTTTAATCAGGACTGCCGTGTCCCACCTCAAACTGTTAAGCCAAATTTTTAAAAAAGATTTCAGCTTGCGTACTCTCATTTTGAAATTTTCTTAAAATTTCGTTACAAGGCTTTAAAAATTTTAAATTTACCTGATGGTATATATTGTTTTAATTCTGTTTTATGGAATGCATCTAAAATTACATTAGCATTTTTCATATGTTCATGATATGCACATGAATATTCATTAACGTCATTTTGTAAAAATTTATATAATTCCATGTTATTTACTAAATTATGATTTAATCTATTTTGTTCACAATTTATAATCTCAGTAGCTGTCTTTATTTTACCATCCATTTCAGCTATATGTATCTATAAATATAAATTTAAAAATAATAAATTAAAGCAAAAAAGATATACAATCATAACTCAAAATGGATGTAATCAAAACTTAATTACTACATATTTATATAAATTTATGAAAATTTTTATAATTTATCAACAAAAAATCAATTTTGAAATTTAATTGTTATGACAGAAAAAAAATAATTTATAGCCATTTAAATAATATTCAAATTATATAATAACATTTACCTCTTTACTAGACTTCGCACTATTAACGCTTTCTTCAATCAAAGCATTTGCTTTTTGCAAATTATTTTCATGTGTTTTGAAAAGATTACCGGCCATTGATAACATTTCGTCTTGATTTTTATTAATTATATCTCTAGTATCCGTTGTTTTCAATTTAGAAGCGATCAAAGATGTCGCTAAATTAACTTGAAAACTATTAATTTTTTCATCCAAGTTTATTACATTATTTTCACAAAGCTTTTCATGTAAATCTATTGAAGATATTTCTTTATCAACTTTATTACATACATCATCGGTTGTTTTAAGAATTTTCTTAGATAATTCTTCAACTTTAATTGTTTCGTTCTCATCGTCTACATCAACAGCTTTCAATTCATCAAAGAATATTTTTAAATTATTTTCAAAAATTTTAATAGCATTTTTTCTCTTTGCCATTATTGACTTTTTTTTATTAATTGCCAAATCAAGAATTTGGATTTCTTCTGATGTTGCTGACCTTAAATTAGTAACAAGTTTTTCTAAATTATCTGCAGTAGTTTTTGAAAATTCTTTTGTTTTATCATTATATTCTGAGACTTTTTCTGAAATATTAGCACAATTTTGTTTCAAAGTTGAATTTTGTTTACTTATTAGTTCTAACATTGTATATAATTGTTTCGATAAATTTGAATGTAGTGTATTGATTTTGGATTTCATTTCATTAACTATAAATCCTAAATTACTTTTGTATTCATTGTTATTTTCAGCAGCTGCTGCAGAATATTTTTCAATACCAATATTCATATCGTTAAGAGATTCTTTATGTGATTCATAAATTGAGTTCATACTTTTTAATAAATCATCAGAAAATTGTTTTTGTGATTTTTTATTTTTATCTAAAATAAAATATTTCAATTTTAAGTTAAATATAATTTAGTAAAAACTATTACCAATGTCTTCAATTAGTGTTTGAGAATATGAGTTATGTTTTGTTTGAAATTGATTCAATTTTTCATTCATTTCTTCAAATGATTCTTTTAAGTTGTTTACAAATCGATCACAAACATTACGATTCTCTTCTTCAACAAATTTTCGTTGTTCAATAGTTTTCTAAAAACAATTTTTATACATAACAATTGAAAGAGTTTTGTTCCAAAAAAAATTTTTAGTTAAAAAATTAATAGTACTGAACTCACTATTTTTTAGATAGATAACAAACATTTCAAATTCAAGTTCAAAAGAGAAGTTTTATAGCAAAAGATTGAAAATATCTATTAATTACTTACTTAAATATATTTACTTAAGCTAACTTACATGGAGTATAATTGTATCATGTGTTGCTACATCTGCAACTTCGACTAACTTCTTAGCCTGTGATGTTAATTCCTTTTCTGTTTTCATATGAGTATTTAGCAAATATTTTTTTTCTTTTATTCCTTTTTTTGCTGTTGTTAATACCTAAAATATTTTAATAAATCACAATATCTATCATATATAAATAATAAATTTTAATAGATTTTTTTACCTTTTTTGTAAATTGTAGTTCATTTTTAGTTTCAGTTAAATGACTTTCAACTTTTTTCAATTCTTTAGATTTCTCTACCAAATGTAAGCTAACTTCATTAAATAATTTTTCTTTATTAGCTAAATCATCTTTTAGAGCTCGTACAAGTAGCATTTTTTCATTTAATTCTTTATTTTGACTATCTAATTTGTATTGCATATCATTATAAGTATCTTCAGCTAAATAAATGCCATTTTTATCACGTGCTGCCATTAAATCTCGTTTAAGTTTATCAATTTCTTCTGTATACTCTTTAAGAACTGTCTTTTTGGTTAGTCTTTGATTAACTTCTGGTTTATTTTGTATATTTTTCGCTCGGTGTGCATATTCTAAAGTACTTAATGTTTCTTCTAAATCCTTATGTCCAGGTGAAATTGTTGCAATTATAGAAGTTTTTGTTCGTCCACCAAGTGATTCTTGTAAAAGTCGAGTTAATTTCGATTCACGATAAGGAATATGTGGTGTTCGTTCAACAAGTGCTGTTATTACACGACCAAGAGTCAAAAGTGATTGATTAATGTTAACTGTTTCTCTGGCTCTTATTCCTTTTTCATTTCCAGCTTTAGATATATTCTCACTTCCAGCTAAATCAACCAAGTTAAGTTTACCTATTTTAAGCATTTCTTCACCTTCCAAGCCATTTTCCTTAATATGTACTAATATTGAAAATACTGTATGTGATCTAGAAGATTGTGCATTCATTAAAGTAATAGCAGTTTTCCTGCGTTCTTTCCCTTTCTCTAATAGTTTATAAACATCATCTTTACTATGCACAGGAATTTCTTCTAACCCTTGAATAATAACTGATCCCTTTTTGTTTGCATCGTCAAATATTCTAATTTTATTGGAATCATCAGTTGACAATAAATCACATAGTTCTTCATTATAAAGTTCCAAATATGATATTCTCATTGAAAATTCAACTTGCATTAAACGTAGTTCGTCAAATAAGTGGCTTAAAGCTCTAGGTATTATACCAACCATAGATTCCTTTGAATTAAAAAATTAATATATTTTAAATAAAATTAATTATAAAATACATCTTCCCAGGATGACTTAAGTTCTGGACATTCCGTACCAATCATTGTATGAGTTTTACCAGTGCCAGTTTGGCCATAAGCAAAAACAGTACAATTATAGCCACCAAGAACTTCTTCAATAAATGGTGCAACGACAACACTATACAATTCCGACTGCCTTGAATCAACACCAAAAGTTCTATCAAATGTAAATTTCTTTGTCATTTTAGAATCCGCTAACTGCCGTACAACTATTTCTTTTGGTGGAGCTACATCAACTACTTCATATGAACGTATCCCACGTTCACGGGCATTAAGTGGCCTTTAAGAAAAAAGACAAAGCGTAAAATGTAAAAATACTTGTCAATATAATCAATTTACCTGACTCTAACATAAACACGAATATTTTGATTAACTTTTTGACGAGCTGGTTGTGTATCTGCGGAGGAGTTCATTTTCTAATGCTTTGGATATTTTTAATTTAAGTATTGAAATATAAAATAAGGAAGCTCGCTGACACGAATTCCTTCTGTCAATTTAAAATATCCGTTTGAGGTTTTCTTTGAAAAGTTTTGACTTTATGCTAGGAGATGTCACTCTAACCAGTTGGAATAAACAAGGTAGGAGCCACACTGTAAAATATTTGCATGGTCAAACATATAATTTTGTTTTACTTAAACGTCATTAAAACTAAATATTTATACATCAAGTAGGATTTCACTAATATCTTCGAAATTTTTTACTTATGATTTTTTCTAAAAGTCAAATTGTTTCGAATGAACATCTGTTCGATTTAAAGATGTAAGCCAGGAAATTTGAACTCTTACCTACTTAATTCCTATGAGGCATTTGGCTTATAAAATTATACTAGCAGACCACATTCGATTGAACGAGAGGTAAACACTTTTAAATTTAGCCTATTTAAATAAGTAGCTTTTAATTTTTTTTTCCCAATATTCTGCCGAATATATTGGAAACTCTTAAGATAAATTCCTATGTAATAGTGGGTCTACACAGGACAACTCTCAGCGATTCTGTGAGTTTTTTATGAAAAATAACTTGTTTCACTGTGAGTTTCTGCTGCGAGCTACCCTGTGTAGACCCACTCTAAGTAGGTTAATTGGGTGGTGACACACGTGGTGCACAACTTTTCGGTGGCAGCTTTTCTATTTGCTGATACACGAGGATGCATTATAGGGACTATTCACTATTTTTTCCAAGTCGTCAAATTGCTCTTTCGTTCAATTTAACATGTTTAAAAATTTACTCACAAGTGGCCATTTACATATACGTAGTGTATTTTTGTGTAGGGTAGACGAGAGAGCCTTTTGACGATTTAGAAATTTAGAGTGAATAGTCCCATTTAATGTGTGCGTGAGTTTTTATATTGTTTTATGGCACCACACTTTTGAAAAGATCTCGTTTTTGTTTTCTATAAAATTAAAAACAAAAATAAATACAATTCTAACTTATTTTACTTAAATTACCTTTAATATAACCTCAATTTTAAATTTTGAACAATGATAGGTGTAAAATGTCAAAACAACATTTTTATGAATTAGAAAAACTGCCTGAGAATCTACTTTAATATGGGATTCTTTTTTAATTTCGAAAAACGGCTACAAACTCCCTGCTCTTTATACGTCTCGTCCGTAACTTCGAAGAGAAGTGCATGTCATGACGGCTCGAGTGTAACCACCTATTAGGCCTATATATAAAAATATATTTCTAATCCTGTTTTGTAGTAGAAAACTGTCTTAAAGAACTCAAGAATGACTTTTGGCAAATATAAGTTTTGTTTGTGTTTTTAAAAAATGCATATCTAAAAAAGGTTTGAGTTAAATTTGCTTTACATCAAAAACAATATGTAAAGATAAAAATATTTTTCCAATCTTAATTATTTATTGATATGGCAGTACTAATATTATACTCTAGTAGCTCCAGTGTATTTCATTTGAACTAAAAATCTTATTCCTCATAACCTCTTAGTTTTTTCAGTGGAATGGTAAGAAACATTTAATATATAAGCTTATTTCATTTTTAAATTAGTAACCATTTTAATATTTACGATTTGTGTTACTTATGTTATTAATTCTGTTTGCGTACTTACTTCATTGATCCTAATCCCATAAAAATGTTTCAATGTGTTCAATGAAAAAGTTATTTGTATAGCACGTTTTATTTTTGGTTAAACTACTATTAAACATTCTCACCTTATTAAATTCACTCCCCAGCTCAAGCCTCTAACTTAAGTATAATATAATATGAGAAATATTATTGAGTTTTTGTTATATTACTGCTATAATCAAGAATTTTTCATTTCTATTCAAAGTTTTAATAATATGGAAATCTATTATTTTATTCGCTATAAGCTGCTTATTAATTGTAAAAACTGTATCAAAATATATATTATTTCAAATATGCCTTATTTTATTAGCAAATTAAGAAATTCCGAAGTGTCACTTTCATTAATATGTTTACCGATAAGCGACTTGTAATTAAAATCGCAGGAGGCAATAATAATAGTTAACTAATAGTGAGATATTAGTTCCTATATTTGAGAATTTTATTACATATTCATTGTCTATTTCCTAACAAAACATATTTTATTATATATTTTTCTAGAACTTACATAAACAATAAAAACTAAATCAAATTTAATTTGTTAAATATTAAAAATTAATTAAATATATATATGTATATATATGCTTTCAATAGAATCAAAAAAGGAAAAAGACCAGTAAACTTCGAGTTCAATGTCAGTCATGGTCTGGGAAGAATAGGTGTAAGCATCATAAACAGGGAAGGGAAAGCTCCAGTAGTTGATTTAGTACAGTTTGTAAGTTACCTTAAATATTATCACATAACTATTTATTTTTCTATAAAATGATGAACTTCAAAAGCGACGGGCTGTCTGAAATATTGTACAAATATATTTAATATGTTGCTACTAGCTTTTCTGATAACATTTATTAAATTATTACTATTCTAAATTTTACTTTATATTACCGTTGTTTTAATTATTTTTTTTTTATAGGGCTAATATAAATTATTGGGCCGAACCCCGGTATGAATATGACGCAAAATGGTCCAGCCACAGGATCTGATAATTTTTCAGAACAAGTATTGGCAATACAATTGAATGATGTTGAATTTGAAGAAATTATGGTTAGAAATAGAACAGTTAGTAGCTCAGCTATAGCAAGGTAAAATATTAAACTTTTAAATTAATTTGAAAGATAAAAACTATTCTATTATTAGGGCTGTATCTGATGCTGCTGTCGGAGAATATGCTCGCGCTATAGAAACTTTAGTAACAGCTATTTCATTAATAAAACAATCAAAAGTAGCACATGATGAAAGATGTAAAATTTTGATCAGTTTATTACAAGAAGAAACAAAAGATTCATCAGTGAAGCTTGATATCGAAGAACTACAAAGTGACCTCCACCCAGTCCACAGTGAGTTTGCATGAGACTGATTTTAGGAAGAATATTGCGTGCAACAAGGAAACAATATCATCCTGGATGCTTCTGTTTTGTTGTTTGTGTTAATAGTCTTGACGGGATATCATTTACAGTAGATATTACAAATCAAAATTATTGCATAGAAGATTTTCATAAGTAATATTATATGTAATTTGAAAAACCTAATATTTCTCAAAAAAATAGTAACTTAGAAAATTTGCGCAAAGGTGTTGTGTTTGACGACTACAATTTTACATGGGAGATAATGTTGAAGCTTGTGTGCGAGATGTAGAAAATTTGCAAGCTATAATTATAGCAATTGATGGTAGCATGATAACTGTTATGCCTAAACATCAAGATTTAAAAGTAATATGAATTTTTTTTTATTTAAAAACAAAAAAAAAATATTTTACCAGGCAACATAAATATTTTATTACGTTCAACGTTTTTTGTTATATTCAACTGTAGTGTATTTTTATTGTACTACATTTGCTAAGTTGGCTTAGTGTGCGCTCGCAGATTGATGTTGGCGATTAATCCATTTTTCAAATGATTTACACTTTTTTTAAGACAAAAGAGTTGCGTTTAGTTAAATCTTTAAAGTTCTTATTCCCACAATTCAATCTTAATTGTATAGGTATAACAAACGTAAAAACGAACAAACTAAGTTATTATCTAGAAGACTTTAGAAGAGTTTATTACTAATTTAGTTTATTTTACTAATTGTTCAAAAGCTATTCCACCATATACCCGCTTATATATTTCGACTAATCAGGATCTCTTCAACTTCCTAAAATTTAAAATATATATTATATGTTTAGAATAACAATAATCATATAATTAAGAATATTATATATAAATTTGAGAAAAGAATTGTAAAAAAAAAATAACAACAGAATATTTAGAATAAGTCATTTTTTATTTTTGTCTTGGACTTGTCTGTTACTCGCCTTATTCGTCCTTAATATAATTTTAGGCATGCTTAACTAAAAATTCCAGTCGGGTCTTCGTTCAGGCTCAGCAAATATAATAGCATTGAATCTCTTGAACGAGTTCTTAATTTACTCGTTGAATACGTCAATCCAGGTGTGTGGACTAAGATTGAATTCTACATTCGATTTCTATTTCTTATAAGTTAGAAAATGGTGGAAATTGCAAACTCCCTCCACCTTCCCCTCTTTAAAAATTTTCATTATAACAAGCAATATATAACTTATTTAAACTTATGTTGTACTCTGCAAAATGACACCGATGACGTAACAATCGTTCGCAACAATCAGATGGCTTATTACTAATCATTTTAATTGTAACTTTAACGAAATCAAAGAAAAATCATTCAATTAGCTTTATCACTTCAGGACGAGTTAACATTAAAACAAGCAACTGATGAATCATTTTTACTTTACAATACATTCGATTTCTTCTAAGTTAGAAAATGATGGAAATTGCATCCTCCCTCCACTTTTTACTTCATTTTCTAATAAGAATTTAAATACTCCAAATGTACCCTAGGGCAAAAATATCCCTGTGTAAAGTTTCAATAGAGAAGTTTGGGTACAAGGTCTAGATTAGGTTTTTTTTGGATCATTAAAAAAGTTGATGTAATTACCATTAATTAGGCAATATAAATATATAAATTAGTTATCATTGCTTGGTACTTTAATCCTAAATTCTATAAAAACAAAAAAATGATATTTATTGAATAGGTGAACATCAGATGCAAGAATAGCATCAGAGCTTAAATTTTTAATTAAAAAAAATTATTTTCTTCCAGTTTTTTGTAGTCGTTTGTGGACTCTACCAGAAATTTTCTTTTTATTAAAATATTAAAGGTAATCTTTTTTTATATATAAGTACTTTAAATACATTTTTAATCAACTGGATAACAAGATTACTAACCTCATATAAAAATTTATTTCATCCCAAGTGCTTTCTCTCCCTGAATATAATTTTTTGTTGTAAAAGCATATTTTACATTTTATTTACCTTATTTGAAGTACACTTGAGAAATTTAGCACGTGACTAGTACAACAAGTTTAAAATATAAACAGAAGTTAAACCTATCCTTTATTAATACTAACGGTTTCAATGTACCAAGAAAAATAAGCGCATGTCTTGTTTATGTGGAAGAAGTACCCTATTCATGTTTACTTTTTTTATAGGGGGAAGTTTTATAGTTAGAATGATTCCAATGCATGCGGAAATATTTTGTTTAGTTGTCATTTTGTTGTGCTTGTAAAAGGAATTATCGCGAATTCCTCGCCATAACACGAATTTCAGACTTTAGCTTTGTATAATTTTAGCATAAATATCGATTTTTCGCAAATATAAATAACAAATGAATTTATTTTCTTCCAATAATAACTATCAAAGAATAATAATGTAGTTAAATTCTTCTGTTTTAAAGTATAATTAAAAATTTTATTTAACATGATGTTAACATATCAAATTTAAAAATATATCTATAAATAATTGTGTAAATAATAATTGTGTTTACAGTATAGAAATTTAACGATTTCCGTGATGTAATTTCTATTGAATTAACTTCCTTGTACGAGATCAATAACCTTTTAATATTAAGTAAGTATAAATATATTTATATGTAATAGTGTAATATTTATATGAATATTTTTGTAATTTAAAAGTCCTTCTGCGCAAAGGCACTGAGCACTGGTCAGTGATGTTAAACAATTCTTGTTTACATAACCTAGAAATCATTAATTAGTTTTCATTGGATTTCGAAAAATTTTAAGATTGTGCAAATTTTTAATGACACTTTATTAGAAGAATTTTTCCAAATGAGGATGCGATATTTATAAAACATTAAAATGTTGACTGTTAGAAAAGTATAGCAAATAGGTAAAAATTATGCGTGGGAATTTCAATCAAAAAAATTTTAGATTTGTCTGGTGAAAAGGAAGTCTGTTATTGTATTAAACTCTTTTTTAAATTTAATGCTATCGGCTTATAAATGGTTTTCATAAAACTTAATCCCCAATCATTCAATCATTCAATCTATCATTCAAAGCTATAATTTATTCATCAATTTTTGACTATGCCATTTTGCGAATGTAAAACTTAAGAATTTTTTAAAGAAAAATTCACTGATGCACATTTATCCTACTGGAATACAACTTAATCACAATAAAAACCAAGTATATATATATATTGCATATATATAGCGTAAATGGAGAAAAGAGCTAATCTAATAAAAGTTTCTTCAAAGAAATTTAGGGTTCAAATCCTCATGAAGGAACACTTTTAAGGAAGATTTATTATTTGTGCCTAAAAGACTTTAATTGAGAAGATAAAACTAGTTTACTTCTCGTGTTTATGTCATATAAGGCTATAAAAAATATACCGTTAAAATCATAAATTGAAATTAATACAAATTGTTTCCAATTTATTTCATGCACGGTATACAAAACTCATTTTCTTACACAAATCATATTTTTATTTAATTACTACTTGTTAGATTTTCATGACTAGTTTCAACTCAAATGGGTTTAGCTATTTTTTGTTTACATTTGGATGCGTATAATTTTGTACTATTGCAAATTACAAGAATTAAAATATTAAGTCATATTTTTTTTTAACCATTAAAAATTGTTCAATATTTGCCCATGTGTATAATATATATACTAGTTTATTTTTATGTATACAAAAGACATTTAATGACCTAAAACTATTCCAGCTGAATGCGCTTCAATGTAACCTTTTTGATAAGAAAAATAAAAATACTTTAAGGGAAATGATAGTTTAATCAATACAAAATTTTAGGAGTTTTTATCAAAATTTTTCCAAAAGTTTGCTGTTTCTATCCCGAGTTATTCCAACGATCTACACGAAGGGTAATCAATTCAAAAACAAGATTTTTATTTTATATTTATTGATATGAAGAAGCGAAATTTTCGTTAATAGTTTGATTTCAAAGAAAATAATAAATTCCTTAAAATAATTAACATTTAATTCTTGTTTTATTGGGAAAAGAATGTTCTGTCCCATAAAAATTGTGAAAGAAAAGCCATAACACCTAATAAATGAATCATGTAAGGGTAGTATAGTATATAAAAAAAGTGAAAAAACAATTTTTTTAATAATTTTATTATTCAATAACTTTTTGTATTGATATGTATGAGGTTATCTAATAAACTATTTGCTTTTTCCATTGCAATTACTTTTCTTTCGTCTAAATTAATTGACTTTTTTAAAAAATGTTGAAATGAATCGTGCGATTTCTCCATTAGAGTTACCAATTCTGTTGAAGAAGCTTCCTCTTTTTTATATCGCCTTGTATCAAGGCCGGGTTTAGAAGATGATATATCTGATTCTAATGGATATGAGGGTTCTGGCGCTGATGAGGTTGACTTTGGCATTGTTAAAGGTACTGTAAATAAAGTTAACGGCACTTGAAATAATATTAACAGCGGTAGTATAAATACTTAGTAAGTTAAACAATAAATTTAAGACAATTATAATGTATTATAGTTTTATTGTCACCTTCTGTCTCATATTCAAATAATTGATTACTAAAACTACTTTTAAAGTTGCCGAGTACATCATGGACCGCATTAAAATATTGCCATTCAGATGGATTACCGTATAACTGTAAATTTTTTCGTTCAAATCTAAAAACTAAATATCAGATATTGATATCAAAACAAAAACGAAAACAATATTAATTACCTGTATCTTTTAGATAAATTATGAATCCTAGTACGAATTTCATAAATATCTAGTTTAATATCTTCTTCAAGGAAAAGTTTTTCTTGAAGTGATAAAAGTACAGTAATCTTTTGTTTTTTACTTCGTAAATGAGAAACATATTGTTTCCATGCACTAATAAATCTATAGATTTCATTACTACCTAAAGTTTTTCTTTTTTTATTCATTTACAATGAAATTTATTAAGAAACTATTAAAAATTATGATAATCCTTATATTTTAATAAAATTGAACTTCAAAACTTCTTTAATATAACTGTGGTTGTCAAAATGACTATGGTGAAAACAATAAATTTTTACCATGGAATGCCACATATAAAAATAAAAATTTTCACCTTTGTAGGTGGTGACATACGAGTTGTCATGACATGCACAACTATTCGAAATTACTGGTGAGATGTGTAAAGAGCAGTGAGACGAAAAAATTAATGTTTTAAACCTATTACCTTTTTTTGGGGCCAAAATGCGTTAATACGCATTGTGAAATCGCATGCGATCGATATCCTACTTGCATGCCTTTAGAAATTAGTCATAGTTATTTTTTTTTCTAATCACTGTCATCAAGTTGTGTCGTATATGCAAAATTTAATAAAATCATGAAATAAATACGCCCGAAACTATGCAGTGTAATTTAAATTTTTTTTACAGTTATATCCTTAATTCCTGTAAGGATGAAAATAAATACTATGCCTACTACTTTAGGCGTTGTTATGGTAACTATATTAATATTCACTGCAGCAAAACAATTCATTCACCCTTATGATGGTGGTATGTTTGAAGGGGGTGTTTAGGGTATTAAATCCACGTGGTATTGGCATCTATAAATGCAAGTAGCGATGGTAAGAAGGGTAAAATAACATTCACCCTAGTGATTTACTTTCCAGAATATAACATTGCGAAACATGTTTGATTATTTATTTGAAATAACATTTGACTCAAGCACATTTTTAAAAGTTGCATTCGAATTATTTATTGTAAATACAAGAATTTATTTTATTATCTTTAAAATTGTTTAGTTTTTTGCAAATAGATTTAATTCTATGCCTATTCGATCTAATTTAGAGTTCAGAAATGAATTGAAGTGTATAAAACTGCTTACAGGATTAAACTCAATCTGTAATAACCTGAGATTTACATATTTGTAGCAGAAATATTTACAATTTCATTGTTGTTAAATTAACATATTACATAATTTTGAGATACTAATCATACAATTTTATTTACAGATAAAATAAAAAGTACTTGTGTCCTTAAAAATCATTAAATCCAGTTTTGAAAATCTTTCTATTCAAATTTTTACTTGGATATAGTGAAATAATAGAACTGTAAATAATGTTTTTTAACAAAATCAAATGGTGGTTAAGTTGAAAATGTGGCCAGGAGTTGAGAGATGCAGTTCTTTACAAAAAGAAAAAGAAAGTCAAGTTAAGAAAACTAAAATTGAACCAATTGCAACTATTGCCGGATCATTGGTTTCAATTGGAAGTATTTCACAGGTATAAAAAAAAAATAATACTTTATATTTGTTTTTATTGTTATAATAAAGTATTGATTTAAAGTTTGTGCAGTTTAGTTTCAAATAAATACTGTAAAAATTTTGTAATAGTTGATCCTTTAAATATCATTTACTGTGTTAAAAACTACCATTTAACATGAAAGATAACCGCTGTGGAATAATTAAACTAATTTAAACTTTTTTTCTTGCTCATTATTAAAAAAACTAAAATTAAAGTTTTATTCGTTTATAAAAAAGAGAAAAAACATAAAAAACTAAAGGTTTTTATATAATTTTAGAATGTTTTATGATTTAGGTATTAAGTTTTGTATTAGCCCTCTTGACTTTTACAAAAGGATATTTTCCCTTTGTTACAAAGGTATAGAAAACCGCATAGCATTTTAATAAAAGGATAAAAACAGGTTAAGCTTTTCAAAAAGTATGAACAAAATACATAAAAAAATTAACTTTTAACAAACAAATACATCTTATGGCCTAAAGCTTAAGACTCAACTTGTGTTTTGGTTTTAGAAAATTTAACAGGATAATATGGATTCCATGTCTAGAAAGTTTCATTTGTAGATTATACATTTGTACAATACATTTTAAAATTCAAGCAAATAAAATTATAATTTTTTTAGCGTTATAACAAAATAAAAAAAAAGAAAAAAAGAAATGGGTACAGTCAACGGTACAACGTGATGATTTTATAGGACAATTTCCATATAACGCGGTGTGACAAGTCTCCTATAACGCGACTGCTTTATACACGTTCTTGATACAAGAACATTACATAAATTCAAATGACTTGAAAAATTTATCTATGGCAGCATTTTTTCTATATGTTAAATTTTTCTATGCACATAGTCAACATTTGTGGGGTATTCCCCTGGTTGTCAATTCTAGTTATCAGGGAATTTTCGTAAAAATGATCGAAAAATAAAGCATCGTCCTCTTTTAATTTATTCTAAGATTGCCTTTAAATGTGTTCAGCTTTTGCTGAAAAAAATAACTATCCAAAATGGCTTAAATAAATAAAAGCACTTAAAATTTATGAACATTTTAAAAGGATCAATCATTTACCTTCAGAGTATTCTAATTTTTTGACACTCTTCAATTTTAGAAAAAATTTTTTTTTTAGATTGCATTCAAACAGTCTCACAGCTTAGGTTGAAACTAAACCGTCAACACTTAATATATTCTGGATAGTCAAATAGTTCAAAGGTGAAATGACATTTCAGCTCCATTTACAGAAGTAGTAAACATTGCTTTTGTTTTGGGCATAGAAAGTTTTGTAGATATAAATCATGAAGGTATAGAAGAAATATTTCGAGAAGAGAGTTTAAATGAAGAGTAATTTGTTGAATTGCATGATTAATGAGTCTACCTCTAATGTATTTAAGGGTTTGTAGCTAACATTTTATACCCAGCGAGGCAGCCGAAGTAGGAGAAGCTACAGAATATTAAAAAAACAAAAATTTACGGGCTTACCCAGAAAAATACCTCACCCAATAAGCTCATTTAGATTTCTTGTTTCGGATGAACCAATGACGCGTTTTAACGTATTTATTTTTTTATTGAGATTTATTGAGAATTTTCTGTGAAATTTTAATGGAATATAGTTCAAATGTTGTATTATTTTGTATTAACAATTTTAAATAACTGATACCTTGTATCGATATATAAAATATATCTTTTTCACTGACTTTACTTTACCCGTCTTTTCAAAAGAAAAATACGTGGAGAGATTCATGAAATTTCTTAATTTATTTTTGTTTTAATTTGCATAATCAATAACTTTACTTAAAGTTATAATTATACAACTTTTTGATATTTCAATTATGTTTCTAGTGTGATAATGAGCCTCTTTACGACACCGACCATACTGATCTCAATTCTGATTTTGATGAAGCAGAGCATAAACGAGAGCTTATGAGAGATGTAAGTTAAAAAGTTTTGAAATATATTTTTCAAGTGTAATTTAGTTACTTTTATTACAGAAATGGAAGCAACTTTTTGACATGGTAAGCACTATACTATATTTAAATATGGTTTTATATAATCTAAAAATAAAAATAAACCTAATATAGCTTTAAAATTGAGTTTTAGACCTGTTTTACATTATTTGAATAAACTTTTTGAAATTTTTGCTCAACAAGACTATGATGATTTTATTTTGTTGATTTATTGGGACACATTCTTAAGTTATTCCATCATAAAATTTTCTACTCTTTCTGGATCTGGATCCAGGGATATGCCTAGTATGGGAAGTCAATGGCAAGATCTCCTTGAAGCTTATATTTTCCTTTCTCCCTGGTAGCCGTTCACAAAGGAGGAAATTACTTGATCTTTTTAACAGTAATCTTATGTTGTAAAATAGCTAGTGGGAAATAGTTTTTTCATCCTTCTGACAGAATCTGTACCTATGTGGTGCTTGCTGTTCTATCTTGTAAAGATATTTATCAAGAGGTTGATGTATGGTGACAAATAATGCGAGATTATTAAACCATGCTTGGTCCATCATCAAGACTTTTTGGCTTATATTTGAACAATGTCTTTGCCAAGTCAATTAATCAGTTCTACAACGTGGCATTGAAGTCGTTGTGTTAATTATTAATTTACTAATTGAGTATGTAAATCAAGTGGAGTAGATCCCGAATACAATTTTTCTGACGCTATTCTTACCAATATATTTTTACCTCCTAATTTCAATCTATTTTTCATGACCAGGGGCTCATATTTGGGTAGCTTCATTTCTTTCAACTAGGAGTAGAAGACTTTTATAGCAGATTCATGAAAAAAACTGCTTAACATTTTCGTGTGCATAAATTTATATAAATTATATACTTATATATATATATATACATATATATATGTATCTATATTATGAATAACTGATAGAAAATTTAACTGAAAAAGAAAAAAAAATATTTCCCCCCAAAAATACGCTCCATTTATGTACTCCGAGAGCGCTTAAAACTCACTCTTGCATGGTATTTCCAATCTGATGCCAAGGTTTAATATTAGGCCTATTAGGAAGCTTACTTAGATTAAATCAGCGGTTTCCAAACTTTCTGATACTGCGACCCACATAAGTAAAAAATAAAAAATGGCGGCCCCCTAATTAGATAAAACAATAAAATAATATAATCACATTTTGTCTTTTTGAATCAGAGTGAATCATTTGTGGACCTTGATTTATTTTAATCACTTAATTTTTTAAAAATTTCAACCAAATAAGCAAATTTAAGAATAAAGTTATCGATGCGAAAGGAATATTCCTCATCTTTGTGATTTTCAGCAAGAAAGATCACAATTTCGTCTTTAAATTCAAACACTCTTTGAATAAATTTTGAACAAGATAGCCAACGTACTTCACAATAGTAGAGTGATGTATATTCAGTGATGTAAAATAGAGAGAAAATATCGGTATTTACAGGGATTCTTAATAAAGTAATATCTAAAATTAAAACAGAAATTAAAAACTTCACGACTCCCTTGAGGTTATTACGAGACCCCCCTGTGGGTCGCGACCCACAGTTTGGAAACCGCTGGATTAAACATTTCTGCATGCGAGTTTGCTTGATTGTGTGGATAGTGGTTAAAAAGTATTTAAAGCCTAAATTATTTATCCTCATTATATTTTAGATTGGATAATAGTTTTAGATAATTTAATGTTTACACTCCCCCCGTTTTGTTGTTGTTGTAAATTATTGACTCATTTTATATGAGGAAATTTATGTAGCTTAACACCATATGCTTAAAACATAAGAATAAGTGACTTATAAGAATCATACAGAAATCATTTTGCCTTTATAAGTGATTGATTTCAGAAAAATTTAATTCAACTTCCGGATAATTATAACTTCTAACAAACTGTAACGTATCTTAAGAACCTTAAAAACAGTCACTAATTATACCCGATGCGAAATGCTGATTAATATTAATTATTATTGATCCCTATCTTCTTAAGAAATATCAAAGTGTACTTGTATCACTAATAGTTTATAACTAACTTATTGAGCTTTAGATAAACAATAAGGATTTGTAATGAGATAAAGTTGCTTTTTAAAGTCATATTCTTAAGATTGTTGAATCATTTTACTAAAGCAGGAAGATATTTTCCCAGTTGATAGACAAAAATACTATTCAAAAGAATATCCTTAATTTGAGAGTTCCTATGTTTCAGAATGAAATGTATTTTATTTCCCTTTAGAGCTTTATACTGGAAAAATTCCGACCGGGAATACCTTTTGTCTTCAATTTACGAATTGAATCCTTAGTATAATTTGTTATCTACATTTAAGCAAAAATAAGTACTTTTCTGTTCCTTGTAGACAGTTTCTTTTTGTAAAAAAAGATCAGCGTAAAGTGAAATATTTACTTTTTACCAGCATGAAGGTAAAAAATTTACGATGATTTTCGTAATGAAATACACATTAACTACATTAATTCAAAACATTAATAATTATTTCAGAAAAAATATAATAAATTAAAATAAAATAATTCTTTGTTATAATATTTTAGTTTGATCCAGAGGGATTTGGTGAAATTCCAGTCGATGAATTTATAAATGCCCTCAAATCTCCTGATCTTCAAGCCCAAGTGCCTATCAATAAACGTGAATTATTATATGAAAGAGCAATGAAAGCTAAACAGCCACAAGGACCAGGATCTGTTTCTTTTCAGGATTTTGTAAATGTGGTAAGTTTCTCCTTGTGTATATATATGCATAGTAATTAACATAAAATTTCATTAAAAATTTAAATAACATAAACAAAAGGTACTATGTAAATAGAATTCAATTCTTTGAAATTAATAAATCTCACACCTTAAATATCCTTTAAAAATTTAACATTTTAAAGACTATATAATTGTAATCTAAACCATAATCCTACCATAGAAACAGTTTTAGGATTAATATTATGGGGTAAAAATATTTTTAACTATTTTCAAAAATTAACATGCAAAAGGCTTTGTAGAAGATTACCTTTAGTTTGATATGAACAGTAGTAGTTTTAGTTTAGATACACAATCTTTTGTATTTTAAATACGATTAAGGAACAAAAGGTAACCGATAATCATGAAATCCTTTACAAAAGATATAAAGGTATCTTTCGTATACCTATTATCCTAATTTTGTCATCTGGCTGGCTGGATATGAACAGAAACAGATAATAAACCTTAGAAATGATTTGGCAAAATATCAAAAATTATTAACCAACATTCTATATAGGGGCAAAAATTTTCATGTCCAGGAATTGTTAGTATTACACAAAAAAAAATATAAAGGGGTGGTATATTACTGGCTTGTATTCCGTTTTACTTCTTTAAAAAAATGATATATATTGATTGGGATGTCAAAGGATCAAATTGTTTTGTTTGGTGAATACAATTGATGACATTTATTGGACTTTGACAAATGTTTTACTATGAAATTCATTTTTAGCCTTTAACTGATTAATCGATGTTAAATATTTCATCTATATTTTAGCATTTTATTATTATGTAATTTTGTTGAAAAGAGTGAAATAAATATCAAATTTTTCTTTTTTATTGGTTTATCCAATTTTTTGTTTTGTTGTGCTAGGATACGGCAATAACTTTTTTTGTCAAATCAATAAAATTGCAAATGAATTGTAGTTTATTTTTCTTTTTTTATTATATAATTATTTTCTTGTTGTACATACGACAAATTGGTTGACAAAAAACTTTTTTTTAGTTAGGTTTGAAATTTTATTTATTTGAATGTTGAACTTGATTTAAATCGAATTTTTTATTGTGAGGATCTAACTTTAAAAATATATTCTAATCTTTGTTGGTATATTTTTTTTAAGTTCTATATCAAACAATTGACTGTAATTATTTATAAGGAATAAAGTGAATTATACAAAATTTACTGTCTTAATGCCTTAGCATACTAAGAGGTCGTGCATGCCCTCTTAAATGACATTTTTAATGCGATTTTCTATGCCATTTTTCAATTAGTCATAATTCATGCAGTCACCCACGCAGTAAATTTTTTTGTGTTTGATATTGTTTCTAGTGTTAGTTTTTAATTAATTTTTATTATTTTTTATTATTAATTTTAGTTTTGTTTGATTTGAAATGAAAAATTTTTTAGAAATTCTCGTTCGTTGGTTTACTGGAAATTTTTTTATGATTGTATTAAAATGAAATGAACCTGAATAAAAGCTACAATCTTGAAAAATTTTTCCAAAAGTGTTAATATCCTTCTTATTTAGGGATTTTGGATGGTTCCGTTTTAATTTAAGAAATTACAATTCTGATTCAGATTAGGGTTTGTAATTACCATCAACATATCTCCGTTTTAATTAATAAAACTGTGTGTCTTGCTTTTGACAAGAATGAAATATAAGTTGTGTGTTGTGCATTTTGGTAATGTAGCAATCTCTATACTTACACATACAATGGAATTGCAAATAATATCGCTTATCAGTAGCATTATAAAAGTAAGTGCATTATAGGCTTGCATTTTTGTTTTACTTTGGTCGGTTGGGACCACGTGGTTGGTTATTGCTAGTCTTTTATAATAATACAAAAGATAATTTCTTTACACATAACTTAAATTCTTTAAATAAATAAGTTCCTAAAATCTTTTCTACTTTACATACCTTCATTCGAAAATCTTTTTATACAAATGGAAAGACTTAAATAAATGCAAAAATTTAAATGACAAACACATGAAACCTTAATTTAATCACATGTTCATAAAATAAATCTACCTTCTATGCTATTAAATACAAAAAAAAATGTCTTTTCAAGAATCTATTTTAGGTTAGAATTAGAAGGCAACAATTTTAGCAGACAATAAACCTTTCCGATTGTTATTGGAAAAAAAATGTTCATAGATTTTAGGGGATAATCTGATCTATAAGCTGATCATTTCCTAAATAAATCTTTGGACTAAAACTGAGATCAAAATAAAAAAAAGAGTAGAATCTCTTTTAAAATTTCAACTGACCTATGAATTGTGATTATATGGCGGTGATATTCTTTTATTCTTTCAACCAAATGATTGGATAATAGGAGCCACTACCATAAGTTTTCTATAGTAGTTTGTGGTCAAAAACTAATCCTTAAAGTACTGAAGAAATATAATTTTCCTTTACCTTTCAAGCGTAATAAGTGTTTTATTCTTTTATAAATTTTCTCTGATTATCCTTCCTATTGACAATCAATTAAAATAATTCCTATGAATTTTCACACGATATTTCTTTTATGTTCTCTTTATGTAAAAGATTTACCAAAAACAAAACATTTGAACAATTGGAAATTGTTTCCTTCCTCTGAATGTAACAACAATAACAAGAGAAATGAAAGAAAAACAAGAAAATAAGGTATCCTTGCCTAAAAGTAAACATTTTGAAATCAAAAAAACAAAAACAGAAATATTTTCAAGGAACTCCAACGTGATTTGCATCTTATTTAAAAGATCAAAACGTGATCATACCATAAAGGGATATATAAAAATAAAGTTGAAATTTTTCTCACAAATTTTTGAAAAAAAAAGAAAAGAAAGAAATACAACAAAAAATCTTTTGCCCACCAAGTGGGTGAATTTAGTTTTATGGTTAGTCCTTTAATGACCTTCAGTCCTGGCATGTTCAAATATAATAAATTACCTTAATTTCTTATGTCCTTTTAAACAAGTGTGTGACTTATACTATAAAATATTTGAATTGTTCAGGACACGTTCTAGTTATGTGTGTATGACCACTAAATTTTTGGCACTGGTAAATACGTGATATTTAGCTATCTAGTATTCCACAACACCAGAAATAAAAGGATAGGCTCTAATAAATTCTGCCGTTTTGTTAAATTATTTCTTTTGGTCAAGGTGTTTGAACGACAAAACTATTATCAAGGTTGTAATTAAATTAAATTACTTTGACGTGTTAAAGGATTGGTGTTTTTTATGGAATAAAATTACTAAAGAAAAATGAAAAAAAAACCTTGAAAAAGATATCTTTTTAAGGTGTTATATTAGTAGAAAAGATAAATAATTTTTTTTGAAAAATTATAAAGAATTTGGGGTCGGCTTTTACAGCTTTTAATTAGGATGTTCAGTTGAGTAAACACAACTAAAACTTAATGAGTTGGCAGTTAATTAAATATTTTGGTCAATTTTGTAAATTTGTTTCAAAATTTTTATCTATATTTTGGCGTGGTTTCACTTATCCATAGTTTTAAATTTGTAAGAAAATGTAGGCATTTCAGGAGATAATTTACTTATGTTAGTGAGCTTAATAATACGTAGCCTTAAATAATTGTCGACAATTTTTTTTTTGATATATGTCTGGATTTAACTGGCTTTACTCCCATGACAAATAGCAGGCGAAAATATGCTTCTTTTTTTGTATTATTAAAAACAACTTATATAGGTTTTGTAGCTTATTTCACAGTTTCCCAGTAACAATCTTTCAAAGCTTTTATATTTATTCAAATAACATGTACATGTCCGGACTTGTAAATACAAAAAATTGAAAATTATTAAATTAAAAAGTGATGAAAATATTTTTATAATGGATCTCTCGCAACAGCAGAATGTAGCCTTATATTTTTTCACTTAAATTTTGTTAAGAATTTTTTATTTCATTTTCATTTTATTTACATATCTTTTTTTTTTTATACGAATGTCAAAAAGTGTTAAAAAAGGATAATTCCTAAAAATAAGGATTAAATTGTAGGTATTAGGATCCTAAAAGTTTTATGGTCGTATTAACAATCAGTTAAATATCGAACCTCAATTTCGTTGATATTTTGTAATTTTTAAAATTTTAATCTTCTATTCTTTGAATATTTCCTTGAATAAATATAAAAAAATTTGTTACTGTGGATCAAATCCATTTCCAAAAAGATGAATTTCATTTGCAAATAGATGAAATTTATCTGAAAAGCCCATAGCACCACTGCAAACATTTTCATTAGTCTAAATTTCGATTTCGGAGCACTAAGCTTTGTAAATTTTCCATTTTATGAAAGTTTCTGAAGTTTTGAAGGTTATGTATTAATATTTAAGAGTTTTATTGTACTTTTTTGTAAATAGACCTTATTAACTTTATTATGATTACTCACAAAATGGTCTAAATGTTACGAATTTCTGTTCAGATTCGACTCGAGGCTTTTGTGACATCGATGCTGTAAAAACATTTTACCTTATACTCGTATAAGTAAAAATTTTTTTGAATCTCAAGTCATAGACCTTAGACTCTTACGTTCGGTTTTGTATTCATAAAACATGCTCGAATCTTTTGATAATTTGAGCATTCGAATCAAAATTTCTTAGATATTTATGGTAATATTTTATTTAAAATTTCTTCTAAACGAAAACAGTTGATAAAAATTTTTTATTTTAATAATTATAAATAATATATTCCCTAAAAGATTGTAATCCAAATATAAGTCGCTTATTTAATTTCATAAATATGTTGTTTTCACAAAATTAGTAACAGTCGACACTGCCGACATATTCAACAAAATAAAATAACTCAAATAGTAACTAAAAACTGGTTAACCTTATCCCTATGGCCACCAAGAACAATTTGATTAATGTTCAAAGGTAATTTTCTTCATTCGACATACCTTAATGCGGAACATTTCAAAGCTGATAGTTTAACTTCTATATATATAGATATTTATTTATCTTGAGGACAATAATGATGATCAATACTACTTTGTTGCTATATTCCAACCCCTAATATTATCTAAGATTGTGCAGAAAGTGTCGGCTAAAATAGATAGTAAGGGATGAATTATTTGTTGAAGGAATTTTGTCGCATTCTTTGACACTTTGTGTCTCCTGTAAGACGTCAATTCTAGGATGCCGAAAAATCAACGAAACAGCAGGATTTCGTTAGTTAGCTGTTTGGTCAAACGATTATGGTGGTCCCTCTGAAATTCAGTAACAATATTTAAAGATATGTAAACGTTAAGCCGAAATGAAATTGTCATCGAGACCTTTCAATCAGGGTGTTCTCATCGTTTTGTGCTACCTTTTAACAAAACACAAAAAAAAACAAAACGTAAATAAAATTGTAATTTTTTTAAATTTATTTATGGTTTTTTTCTTTAAAATTGTTGAAAAACCGAAAGGTGTTTCTGTATTTAAGATATTTGTGCTTTGGTAAAATTTGTTTGCCGCCTTCTATATTGGTATTAAAAAGAAAAACTGACAACAACGACAACAAAAACAACGAAAAAAAATGTTTTTATCAGCGGGACATATAGACCCAACACGCTTTTTTCATTTTCTTTTTTTTTGAAAATTTATTTATATTTGTTTGTAGTCATTATACGACAGGTCAACTGTTTCTTTTATTTTCGGTGATTTTCCGCCCATTTTATATATCTTTTGTTTGATATATTTTAAGCAGATGGAGCAGTAAATTTTTACTCATATTTTTGCGAAAAATTTGAAATTTTTTTTGATATTTTTTAAGCTATTATAAAAAAATTTAGCTGAATAAAATGAGCTGTACTAGAATAAAAGCTTCGAAAAAATTTATCCTTGATGTATAAAAAGTGTAACAGATTTTTAATTGTAAAAATAGGTAAAAGGATTACTGTTTTTACTACAAAATCGAAAAGCATTCTAATTTTGATTACATTCACCCAAGTAGCGAAAAAAAGACAACATACTCAAACTAATATAAACCAAGAGTAAGAAGCTTTTGAAAAGGATACGCTTCATTTTTTTTAAGCAGAAATTTTTTAATGAAATTTCCAGATCGTAGATTCATGCCAAAATTAAATAACGTTTAACTTTTCATTCCTGTCTTTAAAGATGAAAGGAAAAAAATTCAAAAAATCCAGACTTTCAATTGTTTTACGGTTCGGTAGTTTAATGAGCCCAAAAAGACCTATTTACTCTTCGAATCATTAATTCAAGCTTCTTCTTTTTTTTTCAATACCAATTTTTACTGTCTTATGAAAATCCTTTTTTGGATCTGCTTCATGTATACTATGAATTCCAATTATAAGATCTCAAGTTATATGGGAAAGCTTACCACGTTATGAATAATCCCATTCCATGTTCGGCAAACAGAATAAGTGGTTTTTGCGCTAATGAACAGCTTTTGCATTTTATTTTCTTTTTGTTGCTTACATTCTTTTAAATTCTTTTTCTGTATATATTAAAGGATTTGCCAATTTATTGTAAAAAAAGACTAAACCAGTTTTTAATTTTTTTGTGTAGAAAATTTCAAATATTTTCCTTTTTAGTTTTTATTAAAATAAAGCTAGATAAATAATAAATAATTCAGGCATATTAACATTCTACTTAATTTGCAAAATAAAACATTTATTTAGAATTTATAACCATTAAATCTTGGCAGCAATCCAAAATAAATTTTTTAAATAGGTTTCTTTTGTTTGTCGGTGAAGTGTTTAGTAAATTTACTATATAATTCCCACAATATTATTATTCCCCTACAAATTGAAGCTACATATATTCTAGAGAGGATCAAATACCAGCTGAAGCATATAATTCAATTAAAGACTGACTGAATCTTAAAAGAGATCATATTTTGTTTACAAGATATCAGAAAAATAAAAAATACTAAACCTTTTTTGTTTTTTTAACCTTAGTTTATTTAAATTTTACGCTATCTATAGTATCTGCCCACCCAGGAAATGAGCAGGGCATCAATCACTTTTAGATAATTACTACTATTTACACCTTAAATACACAAACTAAAGAAATGTTACATAATAATAATTTAGATGCTTTCTTAATTGTGTTTTCTTTTAATCCATTTAAAAAAAAAAAATATAATTTGAATATTCAGGCAAAGGGTGATACCCATGTGAAATAATATTTAAGTGCAATGACTGTAACTGAAATTCTCATCGTATTTGGGTAAAATAGAAACAAAAAAAATTGTAAACTACAATAATAACAAAAAAATGGAAAATTCAAAAGAAAATAAAAATAATTTTCATGGTTTTATGCTTTTCAAAATTTTTATCAAATTAAATTAGATTTGAGTGCGCTATCATGAGAAATAATTATAGAGTAACAACAACAACAACAACAGTAAAAAAAAAAAACCACAACAAAAACTTAGATTATGATTTCATCATTAAAAATTTGAATTGAATTACTTAAATTGACTGAATATCATTTTAATTTTGTCACATTTATTTGAAAAATGGTTCATTTTTTTTTTTGTTCAAACTAATTCAATTTAAAAATTTAATCGATGTTTCCATAATTTAATAGTAAAATGCACTAAAAAGTAAAAATTTAATTTTTGATCAGGAAGTTTCTTTAATTTGTAAAAAACAAAAATGGTTCAATGATCAGAGGTTTTATGAGCGTGCAATTGATCTCTCTGATCTAGAAATCAGAAAGATTGCTCAATCTCTAGAAAATATTATGTTAGTTCAAACTATTATACATTACATTAAATAGGTAAATATTTTGCCCAAGGAAAGACACTATCAGCCTTGTTCATCATTAAAATCATATTAAGTTCTTTAGCGTGCATAAATAGAGTTGTAAATGTCACGTCAGTACGTGATCGGCTTCCAACGTGTTGTGTTTACACTGGTGTCTGTTGGTCAAATAGAAGAACATTGTATCGAAGAAGCTATACCTTTGTCAGAAAAGCTGGGATTCTAACAGGTCCTCAGAAACAAACGAAAATCTAGGAAGAAAAGACAACGTGACAAAATCTGCGAAGACGAGTCCAAAGTGTTAAGCTCAGTTCAACTATTTTCTAAAGAAATAAAAGCTGTGCTTGACAAAAAGCAAAAGCAAAAGGAAAGCGTCAACAGGAGTCCATTAGAGTATGTATACGTTTCTGCTCGCAATATATTTGTATTGCAAGCAAAGACATGAATATAAACTCGGTATTCTTCGCTAATACAACACACTTCACTTATACAAACCGAGCGAAATAATCTTCAAGCGAAAAATATATTCCATTTTGTTTTTTCGACGTACTGTTGAAATGTCGAATTTCGACGACTGGGTGCCATTACAAGTATCTGCCCCGGTTCAGATAAATCGTAGATCGCTTATGCTATACGAAAAGCTTTATAGTAAGTACTTTAGAAAATTTTCAAAAAAATGAAAATTGCCTTTAATTATTAATTAAAACTTATCTTAAGTTATATGGTTATTAAGTAAAAATTAAAATTTATAAAAATATTTAAGAAAACAAGGAAAGTAAAACACAAAAGCTTCTATATATCGCGCGGATATGGTACGAAGGGTTACAATAAATTTAAAGAGAATTTCAGCGTTGGGTAATTACCGAACAATCATATTTTATAATTTTGATCATATGGAAAGCACAAATATGGTTCTAAATTAGCAAACGGTGTTAGAGATTAACAAAACGTATACATAAAAAGTTCAGAGAGAGTTTGCTGAGTTTTTTTCACACTCAGATTTGATATTTTAAAACTGGAATAAGTAAAAATTAAACAAAATATGTTTTTCATAGGAATAATTTTAGTAAATGACTTTTATAAAAATTTTAAAGTTTGAAGGTATTGTAGCTCACTCATGTGGCAGTCGTTTGTTTTTAATTACTAATAATAATTCAATAATATTTTTAACTTCATTGGCTTCAACCGGCCTTCCAGGACATGATGCACCTTCAACATCGAAATTGCCTGAACGAAATTTAGCAAACCGATTTTAGCATTGTTGTTCAATCAATAAATTTTCTCCATACACATTATATAATTTTCGCATTACTTGAATTACATTTTTACCTTTTCAAAGTAAAAGAGTAAAATATGCCAAAAATGCTGCTTTCGATTTTCCATCTTTGAAAGAAAATGCAAAGAATTAAACAAAATTTTTAATAAACAAACCGTACTATATCAGCTGTCAAAATGTACAATAATTATGTGGCTTAAGTTTGAAGTTGGCAATGAGAAAAACAATTACATCCAATAGAACTTCTTTTTTGTACTTAAAACTTCAAATCAAGAGCTTCTAAAAAATTTCCGTACTTACAAAAAAACAAAAAATAAAAAAATAATACTATATAATAATTATAAACAAATGTTTTCAACAAATGTACAACTATCAAAATATTGTCTAGCCTAAACAATTTTGGGTCAGCAAATAACGTAATTTAATTCTTTATTTGTATTTTGCTTTACATCTGCCTAAATTTAAAATCAAATTCAGGTGTCATTTATCATGGCGACAGCAATTCAAAGAATTTATATTAAACAGCTGTAAAGGAAGTTGCAATCATTTCATATTGTCAAACTTCCGCTTTTTGGGTTGTTTAACAAAGTCCACCCTCAGCATCCAATTTTCGTCTTCTGTCCGCGATAATTTTTCTCCTTAGTTTTTATAACACTTCAAAATGGATGGCACGCGAGTTCTTCAAATACTTGTGATATATCCTGTTACATATATATATGTATGTATCTCTATTCATATGTATTATATAGTTTTTCTCGTCATAAATTCCAGGTATTCAACTCATTTTACTGGATACGATTTGATTTTGATTTTTTTTGTGCCTTTCAGTTTCCTAGCAATTCTTTAATTTACTGTAATAGCATGTGCCATAAATATTTTTATTAAGACTAAATTCAAATTTGCATTCAGTTATAAAAAGAACAAAAATTTTATTCTAAGGAGGAGGGACTTTACAAACAAATAGCAATACCTTAAAATTTAAATAAAGAAATCTAAGGACGAATCTTTTATTATTTCGAAATTGATTCAAGAGTGGTTTGCGGATGTTATTAAGTGCCACTCGACTGATTCTGTTTGTTTTTGTGTTTTTGTATTGTTATTTTTTGTTTTTTTTTCTTTATTTACGAATAAGGCACACGCTATAAAATTGTTTGCCTAACAAACGATACCTAAACTGGAAGAGTGTGGCGGCTGCTTTAAAACTTCTTTAGGTTAGATTGCACCTGGATTTTTAGTGTGCACATGAAACATCCTGTTTTTATTTGTTTCCATATATTTACACTTTATTTTGTGACTGTATAAGCCTAAAAAATTTTCAACATTTTGCTATTATTGAATTCAAAAAAGCAAGAAAAAAAATTGTTTAAATAAGAAGATCAAAGATCAAATAAGTTAATCAAATTTCTTTTATACAAATTTAACTGCCTGTTATTTGCATGTCTTGTGGATAATTTTTGGTATAGTTTACAAAAATTTTAACAATGAATTTTATAGATATCCTGCCAACTACTATCAAAAAGATATCCGATAAGTTGATGCGAAGAGTTATAACCAGTTTTTTCCTTAAACTATTTTCAAAAAAATCATATCCGGAATCTACAGAGCATTCCATGTATCTCAAAACTTTGCACTGTTTTCGAGTTCTCATATTCAATGCTAATTTTATATTTTTAACGACGAGTAAACACGTCGAACGGACCGTAATAAAGAATAGGTTTGACGTGCATACACGTCAAAAAAAATTGACTGGTTAAGGGGCACAGCTAGTGTGAAATTTTCAAAATTTGGTTTTTTTTTTGTTTACATTTTCGATAATTTGTATTTTTAAAGGTAACATATTAAAATTTGAGTGAAAATCTTAAACAGTTTTTGAGTTACTGAGCAACTGCTCTAGAAAGTTACGTTACTTGTCTCGAAAGGAGTTTTTCTTATAACTAAATTTTTTAAATTTGTTTTAACTCAATAAAAACTTATCCGATTGATTTGATCCTTAGCATATTTTGTATTTGTTTCTCCATACAATGAACTACAAGTTTTATGATATTTATTTATGATAAAATATAATTTTACCAGGCTGAAACAGTCAGATATTTTATCAAAATTCAACCTTTTATTTCTAAAATCCGCCATTTTGTTGCATTTTAATTTTTTTCACAATCCTAGGTTATTTCTAGTTTAAGGATCTTTTAGATTTCGGGCACTCTAAAGGCCAGAGTCACTGCAGCAATGGCAGAACTTTTATTTTTTGAAGACTTAGGAGATGGTGGATAACTTGCTGAAACGTCAATATTTTTATTTCAAAAAATTACATTGTATTTTTCATTTATGCAGAAATATATCTGCTCAATTTTAAAAGATTCGGTGCAATGATTTTTTTTTAAAAAAATTACAAAAGTTAACCTTTTTTGATCACCTTAGTTGTCTGTTCTAAATGACTTTGGCTAAATTTAACCCAAAGTTTTATTATGACTTGAATATTTAAAAAAAAAAACTAAAAAGAAAATCAGTATAAAAATTGAAAGCATTTCAGGCAAAATATTCAAATGTTCCAATTTTGTATAGAAGTCTATTTGAATTTATTATTATTCATTTGTGTCTAAATTGTTTCTAAAGACAAAAACTTGGACCTCCCAAAATATCTTAATCTTCATTTCTATTGTATCAATTTAAAATTTAAAAGCATACAACTATAAATATATATATATATGTTTATATAAACAAAAGTTTTTTAAAAACCTGTTACTAGACTCTCAATCCATTTGGGTGGGCAATATATTTATACATATATAAATATATTCTTAATTTTATCATATATTATTGGCTGGAGATTATTAATTTTGAATTGTTAAAATAAAAAATAATCAGAAAAATCAAATCAATTTTGTTATATTCTAAATGATGTGCGGAAAACTTAAAATTCTAAAACCATAAAAAGAAAACAAAATGTAACAAATATGGATAATAAATTTTCTATAATTACATAAAATCCACCCCTAAATGAGTGATTATTATCTGAACAATCAAAAACAACGCCTTCAGCTATAGAATCTATGATGTCCACCGGCGCTAATCACGCCGTCATCATCAAACAAGCCCGAAATAAATATAACTAAAGCAATATGGCGGTATATTGCCACCACAAACGACACAATCGATCATCCCATAATTAATATAAAATTAGGTGAGTGTAATAGCAATCCCACAATGTTGATCCTTGTTTTTCGTTTTGATTTTTTTTAGTTATACGATTAGTTCTAAATTCAACCTTTAAAAAACAAACTTGTCCACCAGAAATCTTCATAAAAAATACATATTTATATATATATATTTTTTAATACCTTTTGTTTTTTTGTTTTTCCTAAATAACTTCAGCCGGCTAGTAATTTATGGTACTGTAGTGTATTCGACCACCCACTATTGTTGGACGATACTACTAAGTGAGGTGAGGGGCCAAGACTAACAGGTAACTAATCTGTCGAAATTATATCGTCAGGTGATTACACGATCTCAAATGGCCTGAAAAGTGTTCTCTTTTACTATAAAGGAATGTTTTTTTTTTGTTTTGTATGTGATGATGTCTGATTATATTGTGAGGATATGTCTTATTGGTAAGTTAGGTTAGACATTTTTTTTTTTTTGTTTAAAGCCTAATGAGGATAAAATGATACCAAGGTGTTTGTTTTAAAGGTTCAAAACTCATGAGAGATCATTTTGTTGGCACATGTCGGACTTTTTGATGTTGGTGGTGGCGTCATATCGTCAAGAGTATTATTGAAAATCGATATCGAAATGGGATTTCATATGAAATGCATTTGTACTAAATTATTTTCGCCCTTTTTTTTTTGGTTTTTTGCTTTCATTTTTGTCTATGCTTTGTTTGATTACTATAGGCTTTATTCACATTAGGGTTTTTTATATTTAATACTAAACAACAAAAAAATGAGACTTTTGATGATTTTAGCTTGGGATCGAATTATATTGTCATTTTACGTTACGAAATATTAAAAAATGTGGAGAAATACTCAGATATGCCCTGCAATAAGAATGAAAAAAGATAAACCCTCTATTCCTCATAGTCTCCCAGTAAAGCTTAAGGTATTAACAATACCTTAATCAATTAAATAAAGGCTTGGGGTAGCAACTGAAGAGAGTAAGTAATTTCTTAGGACATCTTAACATCCTCTTAGAGTGTTAGATTCGCAAAATGTAAGGGCTTTAAAATTTATGTTTTGAAAAAAATTAGCCTTCTAGTTGTTCCAATGTGTTCCATTCGCGTTTTTCTTTCAAGTTTTTTTTTTACTTTTTCCGCTTCAGATTGGCAATATTGATGGCTAATATCTCATGAGCTCATTGCAAATTTGCAATTTCACAACTTAATTAGTACGTACCATCAATAATTAAAAACTTTTTAAAAAACCTCCCGGAAAACAATATTTTACTTGTTTTATTCTGAGACTAAAAATGGGTACCTTTCCAGATTGCAAACCCGATGATGCATTAATATAAAATTAAAGAGTATCCCATTAGTAAAAGTTCACAATTTCTAATAAACAATAAGATTAAAATTTAGAAACATACTTTAATACAAATACAATAAATAAAATTAAAAATACATTTAAGATCCATAGAATTTGTCAAGCTTGATATGTCTTAAGACGTCATAAAAACGAAAAGTTCACAACTTATGAATAGCACGAGAATATCAATTAACTAAAAGAATTAAAGGCACGTGACAAATCCATAAAAGGAATCATGTTCTTATGATTAAAAAATTTTCCTAACATATGACAGCAATATTATCTCCCGCTAGGATATACATCCCTAAAAGTTAACTGAGACAAACATTAAGTGCACTGGTATTACATATAGCAAATCCCAAAATTTAAATTTTTTTATAATCTATTCATTTAGTACAGATCATGAATTCATAACAATTTTACTTCAGATCGTTTTAATCCATCCACCCTTCGAGTGATGCTAAAGCTCACTAAGATAACGATCGTAATCAAACAACGCATTCCTGAATCGTGGAATGACCAGTGTTCAATGACAGCCAATGTGCACAAATCCCTATTACTAATTGCATAAACATCACGTAGAGTGATTTTTAGTTTGGTTTTTTATCTCGATAGTTTAAAAATCAGTTACCAGTTTTTTATAAAATGCGGATTACTTGTTATTGAATGGTGTATCTGAAGATGGCACAAGAACTTGGATTTATTGCATTCTGATGACAACTTTTTGATTAATTATTGGTTATGTTCCACCTGTGTTACTATTTTTCATTGAAAAATAACGAATCTTTAGGGAATCGTAGAGAAGTTTTTTTAAATGCTAACAAACCATTGTTAGGCAGGTAGCTTTAAATTAAAACAACTTATTTTTCATCTGTTTCAACATTTTATAAAGACAAAAATTGTAAAGACTTTTAAAATAAATATAAAGATTTTAAAAAATATACAAAAGATTGAGAACTAATAAAATGGTGTGATTGGTATTGGAATTTAAGAAGAATGATGAATGAATAATATCATATGTGACTTAATTGAAATGCTCTAATTAATATTTTATTTTGCTCTCTAATAGTAAATTCGGGAATGCAACCTTATGACCTACTTTATCACCAAATGAATCCATATAAAAAACTATGGTCGCAACTTATACTTATTTACTATTTAACAGTTCACTACCGACTATACTAATGGTAGCTTTACTAATAATATCAACAGCTGTTATTCTGTCCAAAAAGAAGTAGAAATGAGCATGGCAATAGCTGAATATTTAATATAGCTGAATCAATTAATATTCGACTATTATTAGGTAAATATAACATCAAATAATAATTTAACTACTGTCAACATAATTGGAAATGGGCTTACAATTATTTAAACGCCAGCATTTTTGTATTATACAAAGTTATAGTAATAGTAAAATAATTTTGTTTAAAAATGATTTCTATTTACAAAAGAAATTGTTTTAAGAACAACCAACTGGTTATAAAAAGTTAAAGTTGACAATATTCGTTGTTTTTTAAAGGGATAATTTTTCTCAAACGGCCAATTAAGCTTTAAATTAGATTTGATTAATTTGAAGGCTTCAAACTACTTGAAGCGTTGTATTTACAAATCGAAAAAAGAAATCTCCTAGTAAAAGACAACTGAGATGAGTTACTGGAAATTTAAGAAAATTTCTACTGAAATTTTAACGATTGGAGAACACCAAAATATTTTTGCTGATTGGCAATTTACAAAACTGATAAATTTGGGTTCAAATTTATTTTATGATTAAAGTAATTTACAAAAAGCTATCTTTTTCCTTAACTTAAGTTTTATAATACAAAACGAAACTTTATTCCATCAAAATTTATTCCATCAAAAAGTAAAGGCATCTGCTATATAAAATTTTATCTATGAATAAAATCTAAGCTGAATATCAAATGGCACACTTAGTTATTTGTTAAATTATTTATCCCGGAAGCAATCCTTAATATTATATCCTTAAAAGATATTGAATTTTGATACATTTAGTCATAGTGTTCATGTCTATCATACATCACCATCTGTATGAAGACGTTGATAATGAGTCATCATGATTGGCGTGTGCCATGACAGATTTTTATATATCAATAATAGAGTGGAGATTTCTTTGACAAAGATCTTTTGTATATATAGAGGGGTCCTTGGAATAATTTCTATATGCCATTCATTTTTGTTGTTGCCTTGAAAGTCTGGAGATGGGTAAATCAGATAACTAAAATCCAGAAAGATATTACTAATTTTATTGTCCTTTAATAAGAAGTAAATATATTTAAGAATCCATGTTAAATGAATTTGTTGCTAAAGACGGACCTCAGGATTTAAATACTTTATAATTTTAAAATTTTTTATATTCGTTTTTGTTATAAAATCTAACTTTCTACAGACAAGTTAGCAAACTTTAGTACTCAATTGATTTGATTGGCTGCTTCAACTATAAAAATTAAATTTTTTAGATCTATTAAATTCCAGCACTGGTGGTGGTCTAGAGACTAATCTTTTTAATTTACTCATGCCCATAATTTTAATTTTAGTTCTTTTTTTTCTATCTTTAGTTTTTATCATTTCATTTGATATAAAACCAAAAATAAGAAATTAAATAAAATTTCTATTTTCCCTTGAATGCATCTGGCGACATGGGTCATCGGTTGAGAAGGCATTATTCATCCATCAATAGATTAAAATTGTTGCAGTGACAGACTTAAAAAGAATTAAAGTGTCTCCGATTGAGTAATTTTTTCATATCATTATCACCTGCAAGAATATAATTGGAAATCATGATGTCTGATTTAAATCAACTATAAATAATAAAAGTATTGGCTTTAATTAACTTTTAAGCTTTTTTTTATCAAATTTATTATTTATTATTTATTATTTATTTTAAATATTAAAATATGATTTTGAATACTTATTAGATTTCTCTAATGGATCCATTTCTGATTTATTAGAACTAAAGTCTAAATGATTCGATTAATTTTTTTTTTTTGAAAAATAACAGATTTACATATGCCGTCAAAATTCCCCAGTTGATATCAGAGATCCTTTAAAGTATTTTTTTTTGTATTTGTAAACAACAAGAGATTAAGTCTTATGCTATCATTTTGGGTAGTTTTAGACCCAAGCTTAGATTTGATATAACCAAACTATGTCTGAAATATTACAATAAAAACAAATAAAAAGTCAAACGATTAATGTAAAAAATAAAACATTGAGAAATAATTTAAATATATTGCCGGAATGTTAGTTTAGTTAGTTGAATTTTATAATTGTATTCGCTGTTGAGTTGTATATTGTTGATTTATTGTGATCCTTTCAAATGCTTTTTCTTGTTTAATTTAGACATTTTATTATTTAAGGGGAAATTTGAGTATTTTTTAACTATAGATTTTCATAATAAAAACTAATGTCCTTTTTTAGAAAGTAGCATAAAAAGTGTAAGCTAAGTTATTGCTCCGAAATTTTACGGCAAATTAATCTAGCACTTTAATTACATATAAAAAGTCTTAAATATATACCAATGATCACTCTTAATCATTTGGAAGTAGCTCCACTTACATAGAAATAAGATTTTTGTCAATTAACTTTACTCCAACTTCTTTCTTTTTATTTTAATAGAGGTGGACTGTGAAATTTCCAATAAATAAATATAATTGAATTCTTGTTTGTAAACCTAAACTTAACTAAATGCCCTATTAGGTTTGAAAAATATCATCATCGCTAAACTGCAGTTTGTTTGTTTAAAAAAAGGTTAAAATCCCCTCATATTTATAAAGAGAGTAGCATCCTAGTTAAAAACTTCTTTTTTATTGCTGCAGGCATCGGTTTTCCATTCTTACCAAAAAGATATCTTCTCCAGTCTTCATTTAACATCCCAGCAGGAGTTTGCCCAAGCAAGCACTTCATTAGAGTGAAGGCAACAATACATAAACATTTTGAATAGCTTTTTAGTTTTTCTATGAAATGTGTGTTGAATGTGTTTCCACTATCTGAGCTGAAAAAGGGCATCTAATAGTTCTTATTTCATCTATAAAATCTATGATTTTATTCTTTATTAAAATATAAAAACTAAACATAAGCATTCTATGTTCTTTCAACTTTATAATTACAAAAATTTTTGCGTGTTTATGGTATTATCGTGCATTTTGCTTTTTAACTTAAAATAAAAAAATCTTCATTACCATAAATTCCTGGAAAATAGTTTAAGCTTTTTTTATTACAATTAAAAACTTTATTTAAATATTTAAAATAAAAATTACGATGCCCTCTCTAGCATTAAAGTTGTGGAAAACAAAAACAAAAAGAAAAACGAGGAAAATAAAAAAGCAAAATAATATACAGGAAAATAGTTCTTGTAAAAAATTATTCTTTTCAAATTTTTCGCATAGAAAGTGGTGAACATTTGTTTATTTCTAAATGTTTACCAAAGCCTTTTAATCCTTTTTTGAAAGATTTAGTTTTGGTTTAGCATAAAAAAAAACATAGCATTTTTAATCCTTTAAACAAGGATAATCTCTGAAAAATTTCGTGTTTCTGCACAATTTACATCTTTAATGTAGTTTGTAAGAATAATTCTTTTGGTTATGTTTTTGGGTTTAAGAATATAAATTTTCGGTTGACCTAAATGTATTTTATTCAAAAGAAAATCATCTTATATTTGAATAAAAAAGGAATTTTATGAAAGGAGCCAATATATTGTTTGTTTTGTATTGTTATAATTTGAAAAAGAAATTTCTAAAAATTTTCTTTATTATAAAGTTTCGTTTAAAAAATTCTTTATTTAAATTTAATGCCGGTAAAGGTGTACAAATTAAATAATTTAATATTGTAGGATTTTTACAACTAAACTAATTTTTTTTTTAAATAAATTAATAAAAAATGAAGCGTTTTATAAATTATTATCATTGAAAAAGATGTTTCATTTTTTTTTTTGAGTTGCGTGAAGCTTAAAACAATAAAAATAACAAAAATCAAATAAAAAATAAATCTTTGAAAAATAGGCTAAAGGGAAAAAAATATCTCAATAAGGGCCATCTTTGATTTTTCTGTTATTTCCTCTCGGCTGCTAAAACGCTTTCCTTTTAGTGGTCTTTTGATTCGATTGAATAAGAAGAAATAACAGGGGGTCAAATCATGCTGAATTTGGCGATTGTTGGATTCAAAATTTCTCAAAAATTATTAACACGCTCAGAGTCACACGTATTCAACTCGACGTAAGTTTCACAACTGATGATAAAATGACGTTAAACTTTGGTAAAAATATCAGTGACAGTTGAGCAACATAACAAAAAATTTGAAGTGTTATTAGCGCTACCTCTTTTATATTTGAATGATATACACAGTTTTCACTTATACTTCACTTAAACTCATGTGCTAGTGAATGTTGCACTATATTTCACTTCCAAAATATTTGGTGACTTGCTAGTAATGGCAAATTATAATGTTTCCTGAAAATAACACATATAATCACTTGATAGTATCTTGATGTAATAATAATTACCTTAGAATCCCTTAGAAAGGTATAATTTGTACTTTCCAAATAATTTTATTATGAAGCGTAATTAATTATGTTTAAAAATTTAAACATTTTTTCTCTTAAATTACTCATTTATAATACCTTTAAGTACAAAAATATTAAATAAACACCTCACAAATTTTATAGACATGTAACCACATAATACCACCGCAAAAGCACAAAAAAACAGAAGAAAATCTACGCTTTTCTTTATAAAATAAAAACTGATCGTTTTCGTTTTTTAGGAAAAAATTGTGTTTTATGTTCAAAGGTAATTTTATCCATTTTGATAAAAAATAATTGCTTTAATGAGGACCTCAATGAGATTTTAAACAAAGAAAATGTTTTATACTTCCTTTAATGATCATAATAAGTTGCTACTGCTAAAATGGCGACCAAAAGCTCAGTTATTAACTAACTATATTTCTTGTTTCCAATTTTTTTTTTAAATTATTGTTAATTTAGGAATCTTAGTAACTAGCATTTGAAATAGAAATTCTAAAATCACTAAATTCTAAGTGATAACAAGAACAAAATTATTGAGAGTTCCTCTGGCTAAGTTTAGCATTTTGAAGTTTTTTCTTTTAATTAATTCTATTCTAATAAAAGTTTTTGTGTCAATTTGAGTATTTTACCTTTTTATTCAATGTAAATAAAATAAAATAAAATAAAATAATCAATTCCTTTTTCTTAGTCAATTTTTATTTTTCATAACAAATAAAAAAATTTAATATTTAGTTACAGTTTTTTTATCTTTATCTCTGAGATATAATATCAAACTATATAATCATTGATTTAAAGTATTTGAACTGGTTGATATAATCAAACAAAAACTCAGTCGTGATCAGAAATGAAACTGGAAAGGATGTTACGATGGCAAGATAAAAACAAAAATAAAAATTTCAAATAGAATCATAAAAAATTACAAATGAAAAATAACTTTAAATGTTCTGATATATATAATACGAGTATATAGAATACAAAGTAATACAGTAAGTAAGGCATCTGTTAATACAGCGCACGCGACTTTAATACTTCTTCAGGTTTTGATTATTCTTTCGCCGTTTGGTACGGTCAGTATCTTCTCAATTACTAATTCAAACTGAAGTTACATAGCGTTTCTAAATATTTAAGATCTTTAGTCGTGTTTATTTTAAGTGTTCATTTTATGCCATTGACAAGAAAAATGAAATTAATAAAAGATAGTTTTAATAAATTCTTGAACATTTTTACTAGGATAGATATAATTATCTGTTATTATAATTGTTTTTTTATGAAATAATAATAATATGAAATAATACTTATGATTGATTTTATTAGGGCTATATCCATTATTAAATTGTTTGGATATTGTAAAGGATATACAACATGCAATTAAGTAGAGGTGCCAGAATAATAGAAAAAGTTTGGATTAAAAATCTGGAGAATACTTAATTTGATTTCACACCAAATAACTCAGGGTTAGTAGTGAAGATTGAAATTCATATGATATGTATGTCTTAAGGTGGGCACCCACTTAGTGCGTATATCTCAGCGGGTAACTTTTTTGACGTCAAAATGACGTACAAATGAATTTCACGCTGAAATATCCACATATGAGGGGGAATTTTAGCGTAAGTCTATGACGTCAAAAAAGTTACCCGCTGATATATACGCACTAAGTGGGTGCCCACCTTTATAATCCCATAGTAGAGAAATTACTCTCTAAGTAACTCTCTTTCATTGATGAACTAAAGCTATTTTCCCTACTCGGATTAATATGTAGTCTCAGAGGTTATGCAACTATCACGAAGAAGTTGTTTTTAACAAAAAGTTCATATTATTTTTAAACATTAAACTACCTATTTTAACTGCCATTTTAAGGACTTGCAATTGCGCTACAGTGCTTTGACATACGCGTGTGATTAAATATTTTGACTGTGCGAAAAGATACCGTTCAAACTCACAAATGTAATTAAAATTGCTAAGACGATTTTACACTACTGGCAAGGGCGTAGATATGACTGTTACATGGGGAGGGGGGTTCTATTTAGCCTTTAGGCATTTTTTTTGACTCATTCAATAAAACATAGATATCATTTTACTGTGAATTTTATCTTTAAGGACTTGGGTTTGAACCCCCAAAACCCCCCCTTATATACGTCCTTGACTCTTTTACTCAATTTTCATTAGCAATAAAATATAAAAAAACCGACCATAAAATAAAGATGATAAAATAAATATACTCTATTGCGGTGTTTTTAATTATATAAACACCACATAAAGTAGTTGATACTCATTTATTATAAAAAATAACAATCATACATAGAAGCTTTGTTCCTCTGAATTTCTACTTTGACAGGCTATACCCTTCTACATAGTTGGCTAGCTACCTACTTACTATATTCCTATCATGACATGACTATATTAGAAAATTAGTTCGTATAAAATCTGACGTAAGTGACCATGACTTCTTAACATAATGTTTACGAAAACTATCCTTTCATTACAAAAACTTTTGATTTACCAAAAAAAACCATCGAAAAAAGTGTACTTTTAAATAATCAAAGGAAATATAAATTCAAACTCACTAAAACCAATATAAAAATTCTACAATTCATTCCTTTTCATTCTTTCTTTTTAAGATGTTCCTCAATCCTTTGCATGTTTTGCAGAACTTTTAAATCAATTTAAGTTTTTTATAAAAATATTTCACTATATTTATCAGTAATAATCAAAAACCAAAGTTAGTTCAATTACGAGAAGATTCTCAACCAATGCTCTGTTAACATTTTGAAAATCATCTCCTTGAATCCCTAAAGATTTGCAATGTTTCCTCAATGGATAAAAGAAACCCTTAGTTAATTAAAAAGTTGTCATCAAAATGCAATTATTCCAAAGTCTTGTGCCATCATCGGATTCCATTCAACAACAAGAAATCGGCATTAATAAGAAACTGGTAACCGATTTTCAAAATACCAAGACAAAAAACCAACACTAAGAATCCCTTTATGTGATGTTTATTCAATTAGTAATAGAGATTTGTGCACATTTGCTGTCATTGAACACTGGTCATTCCACGCTTCATGTGCACCTGTAAACTTAGCAATTATGATCATTACCTGATAGTCTGGTACAGCTTTAGATTATTTGAAAGGATCGATGGATGTAAAAGATCTTAAGTCAAGTTGTTATAGATCCTTGATCTGTGCCAAATGAATAATTTTATCAACGGTTAATAAAAAATTTCAAAATTTTTGGTTTTAAATTATTTATGGCAGAATTTATAAGAAATTTTATATCAGAGCGGTTAATGTTGTCTGTTAAATTTCAGGTATTTCTTAGCGGGAGATAATTTTACTGCCATATGTTAGGAAAATTTTTTTTACTACAAGAACAGGATTCCTTTTATGGATTTGTCACGTGCGTTTACTTCTTTTAGTCAATTTGTATGCGTGTAATGTCCATAAGTTGTGAATTTTTCGTTCTTATGGCGTCTTTTAGGGCTTATCGGGAATTTAACAATTTATTGATCTTAAGTGTAGCTATATTCATTGGTTCATTTATTATGAGAAAAACTTGTCCGTTAAGTAAAATGTACTTTTTATTTTGGAGCTTATTAGTTAATGTGATACTTAAGGGGGTATTCTAGTTTAGACACCCGAATTTTTAGTGTTTGTTCGGACGTCACAAAACAAAACCATTAAATAATTTCACTATAAATTTTTTCGATCGTTATTTTAAGAGTTTGATAATATTTAAAAACAAATCAAAACTGAAAAAACTGCAGGCCGGTAAAGTGTGGGCTCACAAAAAATGGCGTGTCCTGGTGTGCACGATTCCAGTCCAGAAGAAAAAATTTTGCTTTAATTCTACAAGAAGAAAGGTGTGGTTATAGGACTACAAAAAGTTTTTTAGAAAAAAATTTTTCTTCACAAAATGGCGGCAGTTTAAAAAAAAAGTTACGTTTTTTCCGTCTTTAGGAATTTTTTACTTAAAAACTTCTTAGTCCCGTGCTCTAGTATTAAAGTAGCTTTGTGCCAAATTTCAAATGAGTCGGTTAAGGAGAACGTGAGATATCGTGCACTGTTTATATAAAATTAGTTTCGCGAAAATTCAAGTATATCAGAGCTCATAAGTGTATTATAAAAACAAGAAAAGTGGAGATTAGGTCAGATATTCATGTTCTAGAAACTTACTGTTGCTTAGTTTTCAAAACTATAAGTTTAATATCAGTTAATAACTACATATCATCAATTCCTAACAATAACTTTTTTTATATTTAGGATTGAAGAAATGCAAAAGTACAGCATTTAATGTTGAAAACATCATTTTCCTGTGATAGAAAGATTTTGAACTTGTTTAGCAGAAAAATGCAGCTCTCTTTTCCTATGATTGACAGCAGTTTTTAGAATTGAACCTAATTACATACCTGCCTACAATAATTTATTTAATTTTCAAAACCAAAAATAAAACGGTTGTTATTTTTTATTTTATTAAATCTTGTAAAAATTTCTGTCAAAAAAACAATTGATAGAAAAGTAAAATAAAACTAAGTTTTTTCTCCAATCAACAGTCACGCGCTTTTTATTTTCTACTACTGTTAAAACCATCTCATATATTCTTTATAAAACGTACACTACTACATTTCTGACAACGTCACCCAAGTAAAGAAAAGAATTTTTAGCTACCAATAAAAAAATTAAAAAAGAACAAAACAAATCAATTGAAAACCGAAAGTCACACACGTGGCCGCCGTATACTAAAGAGATACAAAGAGCTTAAGAGAGTGGAAACTTTTTTTTTTCATATATGAATCTCGTATACAACTTAACAAATTTTGTGCCAATTGGGACAAAAATACATGAAAATATTCTCTTATTTTTTATTTTGTATGTATTCAGCAAAATTTTAAGAGAATTCACGCGTGGGGAATGTATGCGCATTTTTGTTGTCACATTTTAAAAAATAAACAAAATATTTTTTGTTAGGTTAAGTGCGGTACTCAAGTTTTTATAATTGATTGAATTGCTAATTTACTATCATTTTTATTATTAAAATTTATGTTCAAGTGTCAAATGCTTTGTTTAAGGTGAGAATTTATTTTTTAAGTATAGATATATATTTTATTAGTGTTTAAAGTTTTAACACATTTTTAAAAAAATTGAATTTCGATTATGACGTATTTCGATTATGACAATTCAAATAGCAACAGTTGTCTGATGGTTTTTTTTTTTGCTTAAAGTTTTGTTATATTTTATGACATGTTCGTTTTTTTTATTTATGTATGTCTAGTCTTAATTTAGTGTCAATTTTCTTAAATTATTTTATTTGATAGATGAAGTCTTAAGAATTGAATAGTGAAATTATATGTCAGAAAACAATTTCTGCTATTTAAACTGGAAAAAACAAAGTGCAAAAGGATTTTAAAAAAAAAATATTAACCGAATAGCGGTATAGGTGTGTTCAGAAACTCAAATGAAATTTGAATTTGAGTTTTTAGGCTGTGTCTAGATTAGCGTTTTGGACAGCGGTATTATAGGACATTTTATAGGAGTTTTTAAGCGCGGTTATACACAATAGTCTTTTTTTGAGTTTGACATTTTAATTGCTTTCTAACTAGTTTTGTTATATTAAGTTGATCTACCATTAATAAATAATGCATTATAAATGCAATAAAATTGGTTGAAATTTACAAATTATACTTTTCTAAAAGATTTGTAATTTAATTATCGCAGTCAATATATTCCTAAGTGTAAACTTTCCTTAAAACTATAAAATCAATTATAAAATCGCTGTTCAAAACGCTAATCTAGACACCAAATTAGGGTTACCTAGGGTGTGGGCCTTTTATTTAGTAAGTCTTACCAGCGATATTTTCAAATTTATTTTTCCATTTATTTTGTAATATGAATTAACTGTAATCAACCCATCTGTTGTCTGTTTTTTAGACAATCCAACCAAAAAGGTGATAACTAAATATTGAATTAGGTTTATGACACATCTTAGGCTACCTACAGAGTGCCGGCTTACAGCCGAGCTTACTCCGATTCTCATTACGATAGTCTAATCTTGGTAGGCTTGCATTCGGAACACTTTCAGCAGATTCCTATTGATCTACCCATAACTTTTTTATAGTCTTCGGTATCGGAATCGTTCTCAGCTCGGCTGTAAGCCGGCACTTTGTATTCAGCCTTATAATACCTTGGAATTGCTTACTGACTGACGTACTTGCTCGGAGTAAGTAAAAACAACTTAGTACCCTCGATATTTTTGACATTTTTGTTTTGTTCTTCACTTATAAATTTATTAAAAATTTTGTAAAAAAACAAAATTAAATGCCTAAAATATCAGAAGGACATGGAGAACCTATATGCACAGATTATTTTTCTAATTCGTGATATAGTTTTTCAATGAGACAAGCCACCCAGTCAGAAAACTAATCAGCGTTTCAGTCGAGATAGACCCTTAATAAAATTAATGAAATTTAATTTGATAAAATTGATGGAAATTCTCTGAAAATTTATACGGTTGGCATAAATCAAGTTTGATCATTTATAAGCGGCTGTATGCTTATTTTTTTAATAAAATTATATTCTATGTGTCCATTGCAGAGAAACTATTATATGGTGATGAATCCCTTTACACTTATCATATAAAAAAAAACTTTTAACGCTGAAAAAATTACATAGTAAAACGAAAAAACAAAATAGTAGACAACTTCAGACTTTTACAATCAACGGCCAGGTTTTAACCCTTTGCGGACGACGATTTTTTCGGCCGGGTTAGAAAACAGGATGAGGTGATTTTTGCGAATGTGTTGATTGACTTAAATTATACAATAAAATGATCTTACATATAAATTATCCCATAAAAATGTTATCCCTTTGCACTCGAAGTACTCTTCCGAGTTACTGCTCAGAGCTTCAGGCGAGAATAAGTCCGAATGCAAAGGGTTATATTTCAATTATTTATCTATATTTACATTTTTAAAACTATATCTTTACAAGATCTGTGGTTTCACTTTGTGTGATATTCTATAAAGCATTCACCAAAATGGATTCTTGGCTTTTCTGGACATTTATCACAATAATATGTCGTCTCATGTCTTCCACCTGGTTTGTTACGGGTAGAATAAACTTTGAAATCCTTCTTCTGTTCCAGTAAGAATAACATGAAGTTTTACATTCAGACGAGTTCATTTGTGAAATCATTTTTGTAGGAGCTCACACAAAATCATGAAAAAAATTCTTCTGATGCTGATTCCACACTCGCCAAGTCTCAACTGATTTCAGATTTCACACATTGTATAAAAGAACCCAAACAGCCAAGGAACCTTTCAAAGAGACAATTTTGCGATCCTATCTGTTGGAGGTAATAAAAACTTACATATACACCGACTGACGCCACTCACTTGCCAATCGTCCTAACGCCTTAAACTCCATTGCAAGTGAGAATCGTGCCTCGTCCGCAAAGGTTTAAACAACTACACCATTATTAGAGATAGAAGCATGATTACCGTATAAAAAAAGGATCGCTTCAATTGAACTAGAATGGAATAATAAATTTTTTTCATTAAAAATTTAAATTTTATTTAATTTTATAAATTTTTACATTATCATGAGTTACAAGGCTGCAATCAAAAAAAGAATTCAAATTAGTATTAAATTATAAAAATTTACTTTCGCCAAATTATTATTTTTTTTTGGTTTATTTTATTTTGATGGAGTACAGGACTAACAAATTTAAACTTATCTAAGTTAAGTGATATATTGTAACCCATACAAATTCCATTGTCTAATTCTTTTTCTTATTCTTCCTAATACCAAGTCCAATACTCTCAGGCAAGATTAAGCTATAATTTATTTGGTAATAGAAACGTTAATCGTGTGAAAATTGTTTTAATTGTCCCTCGTAATCCAAGCGTAACATAAAAATTACTTTTAATGTGTCGTCTCAGTGCTTTGATTTATACGAAGAAATAACAACAAAAACCTTAAAAAATCGAAAAGAAGTAAATCTCACAAAAAAGAAAAACTAGCAAGAGGTATTCTAGACAATTATTATACAATCTTTGTCAACTTTTACCAGTCAGATAGTAGCAAAAACTATATGAAATGAAATAAAAAATTGGTTTCATATTTTTAAGAGAGATTCAACCACCCGCACATATATATCCATTACACACAATCGTGGCCTTCAGAATGTCTTTAGACCGCACATTTGTTACTATTAGTGCTGATGTCTTAAAAGAACATGTCCAAACCTGATCAGATGTGTGAACTTAACCATTAAGACGTCATTCATAAACGCAAGTTCCAAAGATTTTAGAATATGTTTTTGTTTGTTTCTTTCCTTTTTTTTTTGTTGCTTAGTAAAGTTGATTTTTTATAATATAAGATTGGTCAATGATTTAGTGTTCAGTTAAAAGGAGGAAGTAAGCGGATTATTTGCAACCTCTTATCGTTTCAAATTGTCTTATCATTGGAATAGCAGACGGTAGTTTTATAGAAACTAAAAAGGTGTCAACATATGATGCTAAATAGGGTGATATCATTTCTAGTGGGTGATATAATAATCTTTTAGTGTGGGATTTTCTACGATTGAAATAAAAAATTTCAATGGTAAATTTTTAACACCCAATGTTTTAACCCGAGAATACCAATATGAATTTGTACCCTATTTTGTTTTGGGCTTAAATTGAGGTTAATAGCCAAGCGTGAGTTTCAACAATTCCTTGAATTATGAAGAACTCTTTAAAAAAGTAATTTTTATTTTTAACTTTTGATGATAAATTTTTTTGTTGGTTTGATTTTGGAGAAATTTAGGTAGAAAATTTGTAATAAATACAAAATTAAATTTCGAAATTAAATTTAATTGGAATATTTTGATGATGGGAAATGACTAAAATTTATAGCAGAAAAATTACAGTTATTTTGCTAATTTAGTAGCACATTTAATTTAGTTACAGTCCCTTAAAGCATTTCGTTTCCTCATAGATTTAGAATGAGGTCGGAAGCTAAGCGAATTCTAATAAAATTGTTGTTTATATAACCAATACCTAAACAATCTTTAGGATATAGAGTAAAAGAAATTCCTAAACCTTAAAATTATTCATATTCTTCATAGTTTAGAAAATCTAATCTGGACACTATAAACAAACAAAACAAAAATTACTACTATAAATTCAAAAGTTTATATTTCAATATCAAGCGTAGGCGTTGATAGCGCACTTGTCGCACGTCCATACATTTTTCGCAGGCCGTAGAAGGTAATGCGTTTAATTCATGCTTGGAAAATCGGTTTAATGTTGTCAATTGATGCAAAATTGGATCCACGGAGTGACATTTTATGTTTAAGGAAGAGGAAAAAATCACACGGTTTTATTTCAGTAATAATATCTTTAAAGACCTATTATCGTTGTTCTTTTTAGAAGAAATGTTGCGACCAGTCTCATGCTACAAATATTCGTTTAAATTTAATGTCATTTTATTAACCCTTGATGCATTTCGAACACTGGTTTTTTTAGTTTTTCGATGTTATCGTCGGTAGAAATCGTCGTAGTACCAAGAAAAATTAAAATCTTTAACCACTTAAGACCCCTATTTGAAAAACTTTTCCCACTTGTATGCTTGTGGCTTTAACATATAGCCTTTTAGACAAAGCCTTTATTAAACTTTTTAAATGAATGCTTGTGAAGTTGACTGATATTGACAGCTGTTGAAAATCCAATAGTGGACAGTTCTCGCTGAAATTTTGTTTTGTAATTCAGGAAAGTGGTACCAACTTAAGTAAAGAAAAGTTTTACAGATTTCTTTCAAGGTGTTTAGTTAAATGAAAACTTTCGAGTGTTCTTCATACAGAGGATTATATAAAATACTTGCCCTGTTTTATGATGAAGTAATTTAAAGAAAATATTTGTGGAAAACAGCAGTTAAATACTGGAACAAGATGTTGTATAATTTCTTAAAATTAAAGAAATGAATCCAAAAAAACTTCATACTGAAAATTTATTTTATTGTTCCCATGATAACTACCAAACTACAATAATAAAATCAAAAAATCAATTTGTAATTTTTTTTTCTTCAAAACAAAAACCCCACATTAAACCTTAAATATGTAAAAATATAAAAAAACTAAAGACAATTTAAATCAACCTATTCAAATAAGTAACAACATTCTTAAGGCATCTGTAACACAAATGAAAAACTCTATTGAGGGCAGGTAATTCAAGTAAATTATCAGATGTAACATAGTTGGCTCTAGAAGAACTGTTTTTATGCGTGTGCTAATTTCCATGTCAACCGCCGCTGTTCCTAAACAAAACCAACATTCCAATTTCTTCTTTTTCTTTTACTTCTTCTACATTTTACTCAGTGCCATTCTTGCACTTTTTCGTCATTTAATTGTGGCACTTTTATTCCATTCCCACGACAGAATTGCGACCACGTTCAACAATATTTGTTTTAAGATATTCAACTAAAGTCCTATTCCTTTTATTTCTTATTATCATCATTTTCTTATAACAATTCTATCACCGCCCTGTGGTTTTGTATTAAATTTTACACTTGGAATTTTGTATTGGTTTTTGGTTTTTTGTATATCGCGCCATCAACAGCATAAATGACCGTTACCTACGTGGATGACTTGTTTCACATGGATGATTGCATGCTAATATAGAGTTCCATTGAACATAATGTGACACTTATTAAACAGATACTTTGAATCGGATAAAACAAAAAGAAGAAAATGCAAAAGAAGATAGAAATCACATAAATAAAAAACTTATTCGGTTTTTTTGATAATTTTATTTGGGTGTTTTACGTTATCGGCCGGGAGACGCGTGTCAAATACATTTTGAGTTGATATGATCGGTTCTCTACTGATAATCAAAATGAACATTTTTTCAAAGAATAAAATTTCCTACACTTAAATAAAATTTAGATAGTTTTTGTTTGATTTTAATGATAAATATCCTTTTGATTGGTTTCTTTTGTATTCCACAATATGTCTTTTTCCTATATTTTCTTTTTTCATAATTGCTTTTTGTTAATTTTACATTTTCCTAAATTTTTTAATGGTTAAAAAACCAAAACTTAATGAACTCCAAGACGTAGCAAGAAATTATTTTATTTTTTATTGTTGTTGTTTTTTATATTTTCTAAATTTTAAGGGCACTCTCAAATAATATTCAGAAAATTTTCCGGGCCGTTTTGATACAGAATAACCGAATGTTCGATATTTTGTTTTAGTTTTTTTTGTATAACAAAATTGGCGTCCCCTGATAATTTTCACTAGGATTTTGAAGGGGAAAAGCATGTGATTTTTGTTTATAACAAATAAAAAAGAAATTCTTGGATAAGGAACCAATTTTTTATAATTTCAAAAAGCTGTGAAAAATCTGTTTTTGAATTGTAGCAGTCCAAGGTTTTGAAAATAAGATTTCGAGAGAAACGTATTCAATATTTTGCATTCTTCTGTGAGATGTCAAATGTTCTTTTACAACTCGCTTGATATTTTACAAAATATTGTTTGGTTTTACTTGCAATTTTCAAAGAATTTTTTAAAGACATCGTACTTCAAGAAAGTGCAAAAAAAATTTTTCTTACTAATAGTGCGTTTCCTAATGTTAAATTACTAAAATTGGTTCCATATTCTACATTTTAGTAATCATCTGGGAATCTTATACAAAAATTGAAACATTAGGAATCTGAGCAATTAAAACCCACTATAACTTTAATCCCTTATGTTTAATAAGCCCGAACTGCATGTAGTCTTAGTTTATGGGTACAGTGGAAATGTGGAATACTCCATTTGAGAAACTCTTTCAATACAGCAAACACTGCTGAACAGATTTCGGAATGATGTTATGATGAAGTGAAATTATTTTTTTTTAAATTGTTCGCCACAGTGCATTCTGCAGTAAGGGTTACTATAGCGAACAATCCTTAATATCGTTTGTATTTTTATCTTCCCAATAGAATTTTTGTTGTGTTCTTTTACTGTCAAAAATTTGCGATAGATTATTAACAGTTAAAAACTAAAGTGTAAGCTGTAGTAATTTTATTTTTTATTTTTAGTGATATAGATACCGGGCAGAAGTTATGCTTGGTTTTTTTTTTGTATTTAATAAATACATGCAAAGGAGAAAAGCAAAAGTTGTGTTTCATATAAACAAAAAGAAAAATGTTTGTTGGCTCTGATACCACTGATTGGTTTTGGCGAGCATGGCATGATCCCGAAATCTTTTCTATCGATCCCGATCCCATATTTTTCTTAAAGTTTTTGACATAATTTTTGTCATGATTTTATTTATTTATTTATTTTTTGACAAAATCTAAAAAGAATAATATAAAATTTCATCTTGAACATTATATAATTCGTACTTAAATTCCGTATTGCTGAATTGTTGTATGGTCAGTGCATTCTTAACTGTCCAATTTAATTAGATGATGAACACCCACACGTTTGTATGCGTATGTAGGAATTTCGCAAACAAATTTTAATGAATTCGTCTGGTGGCCTCATTGATAATACAACCAAGTTAAAAGTTATTAAATTCAAATAGGAAAATATATTGTTTATTTTTCTTTTGTATAAATTTGTAAAAAATTTGCTAAATATTTCATTTGGATTAGTTAAATCGGTGTTAAAAATTATCCATATTTATAACAATTGATTAGATTTAATTATTAAATGTACTGATTTTAGGTTTGTTAATTGTATTTAACGTTTATTAGCTTTGCTTTTTTTTTGTTTTGTTATTTGTTCATAGTTAACTACTTTGGTCTATAGAAGTGGGTAATTTCTGGCTGGAATATAAAAAAAAAATATTAAGGTTTGGCGGCAGTTCTACTGTTTTCAAATACCCTTTTAATTACTTTTACGAGTCCATTTCATTTTTATTGTCTCATCGACCTCGGTAAATTGTTCTGCATACTAAACATATCCTCCTGGACTTACGGCTATAAAATCCAATTCATAACAATTTGCGGTACAATTCTTTGGCTAACAGAACAACTGTAGCAGCTAATCATACCTTTATGGAATACGTTTTTGCATGGTAATACAGAGGTAAACCTGCTTAAGGGCTATTCTACATGCAACTTTATTGTCTTTGCATTTTGTCTATATTCATGCCAAGTTGTAGTATTTGGTTGCTTTAGGGTATTCAATTCTAAATTTGTTTGTTTCTTGGAACTCTTTTAGCTCCTTGGTAAAATCGTAAAATATTCATTTAGAGCATCTTGATTGGAACAATTTTATGTTGAGGTATCAACATTTAAAACAAATAAACGAAAAAAATAAAAATTGTAACTAATAATAATGAGAATGAAAAATTAATTTTATAAACTTGGTATTGGAAATTATTTCCGTTTTTTCTGGGTTTGTATACATTATTAAATTTTTATTTTTCATTTTGGAATTTAAAATTTTGTTAAGATGAATAAGAAGAACACAAAGGAGAAGAATAAGTTATAAGAAGAAGAAGAGTTAAAAAAGATTTTTTCTATCATAAATTAGCACTCATTGTTGTCTTTATGTCATGGTAATTCAATAAAGTTGATATTTTGGACTCAATTTTATGGAGTTATAACTTTGGTGTCTATATTAGCGTTTTTATAGGTGTTTTTGAGGCTCGGTTATTATTGGCTGCAATAATTACATTACAAATCTTTTAGAAAAGTATAATTTGTAAATTTCAACTAATTTTATTGCATTTATAATGCATTATTATTTACGGTAGATCTATTTAATGTAATGAAACTAGGTAGAAAAAATAAATTATATATTTGCAATGACTTCTGAGTGTAAACTTGCCTCAAAAACGCCTATAAAAATGCTAATGTAGATACAGCCTATTTAACAGGAAATTCTATTATTGTTTTGCTTTATTTTGATTTAATTTAATCAACTTGAAATCATTTTTTTAAAGTATTATTTGTATTTATTTGGTTTATAGTTTATTCTACTACACTAGTACTAATGGTTTTATCCTTTTGTATCATCTGAATGAAATTTCATTATTCAGTAGGCGTAGAGAACCGATATTGATGTTTTTCCAAAGTTATTATCCATTGCTTTAAGGTGGTTTTCTCGCTTAGAAATTCAAAAAATAGAGTTTTTTGTGTTCATATTTTCATAGTTTAACCCTTTCCTAAAGGATTTTTCGAAATTTATTTAATGATTTTCGGACTTAAAACTGATTTTGTCACCCATCGACAAAACTACTTTTTTCGAAACGGTGTGCATCTGTGCATAATATCTCAAGTTCTACTTAACCGATATACTTGAAATTTAGTATTTGGTAAACTTGATCTGCACGAAACCACAATCAATGAAAACTTATAATACAAAAGTCGGCATACTTCGCATTTGGTTAAATGAGAAATATCGCGCATTTGGTAGTAAATAGGTTAAAAGCGCCCTTTAATTGCAGTAAACCCTTTTAAGTAAATTTCGGAATGATTTCATGCTCGGCAAAAGTAAGGAAATTACTCTTCAGTGAATTTCTCATGCATGAATCATGTCGAGAAGTTCACTTGTAAAATATTAATTAATGCAGCATGCAAAAAGTTGGCATCATGGATACTTTTGTGTCATATTTTCTTGCAGAACATCGTGATGACTGCGAGTTTTGCAGCCATTTGTTAATTAAATTCATTGATGTTTTTCCCGAGGAAGTAGGTGCTATGACTGAAAAGTAGCTCTCTTTCATTGATGAAGTAGGGCTATACCTTCCCTACTGGGATTAGAGCTAACAAATAGTTCTTGTGTTTTTATTTTTCTTTTGCTTCTGCAATTTTCTTTCATTTCTTGTTGGTGTACTCAATAAAAAAACTGTGGTTTATTTTTTCTGTTTTCTACAGTACAGTTTACTATAGTTTCTACAGTCGCTTAAAGTCATCGGTTTTATGTATGATATTTTAAAAAGATTTAAAATTATTATTTCGAAAACATAATTTCCAATCAACGCATAAATCTTTTTATCTTATTCTATAACTAAAAATTAACATAAACAATTTACTTAATTTTTTTGCATATAATGCTAAATAACACATTCCTATAGACTTATTATTAAATTTTCAGGCAAAACAAAGGATTATGAAATATTTGTCCCTATTTAATAGACATATAAATATAAAATTTTCTACAATGTCATCATTAGTCGTGCACAAATGACTACTCATTAGGCAAAAAGCAAAATAGCAGTCATTAGTTACCATTAGGAAGTCAAGTGTATCCAATTGTATATTTACTTTTATTATATTTTATGGAGGTGAACTTATTTCACTTGGAACATCTTAATTACAATAGTAAAATAAATCTGTTAGCTGATGGTGGGTCTATAATTCGCATCCTATAATGATAAACTCTTTCATCCAATTATGTTAGGCTACGATAGCTACAATTAGAAATTTTAGGGCTATTACCCACCGACCTAGCCATGCGTTTTATATACATATATGTACATATATATATGCACATATAAATATATGTATAGATTTATCTTAATAAAATTATATCTTTAGTAATGCATTTAAGTTTTCTAATGAAGAAAATTATACTTTTTTGTTTTTAATATTCCTTTAATATAATCTTTTTACATAGATTCTCTCTAAAATCAACATAATTACTGTATACATAGATAGCTTTTACTCTTCAATACTAAAAATATCTCGTGTAATTTGGCCTATTTAAAAAACAAGAAAACAAAATTTTTCATTAAATTATGTTTATATGTAAATATTGAACGAATAAATAATTAACATAAATTAAAATTGTAAGTCTTGTGTAACAATTCCTGGTTGAATTTTCATATAATGGAAATTGGCTTGTTAATTTAAAGCCTGGCAATTGAGTGTCATAAAAACAATTCAAGGTTTTAATTAAAAATATAAAAGCTTCAATTACATTTAGGCACTTAGCTCTTTTATAAAAAGGCATAAAAGGCATCAGAATATAATTAAAATCTATGATTTCCATAAAAATATAAAAGGAAATTTTTTTTTAAACCCTTAATAAAAATTTAGTTTTGGTTGTAAAAATTTCATTTGAAGAGTTTCAAAGAGACATAATGCAAACCTTTACAAATAAGACTTTACACGAAGGACAATTTACCGCTGGATTAATTCTCAAGTCTTCAAATTTATAGAAACGTTTGTTGTGTAACTTTGAAGATTTATTATTCATGAAGATTATATAATGCTAGACTAGATATTTTTCCAATTTTTTTGCTTCTGTTTTAATGGAAAGGATATAACTTGCTTCACAAATAGCCTCAACTTTAGCAACATTTTATTTGAAATCTTCAAACTTTGATATTAGAACCGAATCTTTTAATTATTATTCTGGTCTATGTATTTTATCTGCAAATTTAAAAATATCCTTTGCTAATAATTCATTGAATACTAGAAGAAAAACGAATTTCTTTTGGGTCTTTTTTGTTTGTACTCTTCCAAGGTCTACTATTGATAAATCTGAAGGGTGTGCAAATGAACTCAGAAGAAAAGACTAAAAATTTTAAATTTTCGAGAACTTTATTTGACATTAAAATATGTTTAAGTAGAAATTTCATATTATGCCTTAAGTTTTTGGTGTAATTCTAGATTTCAACGCGTTAAAAATAATTAATGTATAATTCAGGAAAAAAGGAATCAATAATAATCAATGATACGTAAAAAGTTATTGTTTTACAAATTTAGTGAACTTTTTAAATGTATTTGTAGAGAATTGCAAAGTTTTTAATGTAAAATATGGCTTTTACGTGTTGGTTTTCTTTGGAACCACTAATTTCACTGATAATAAGATTATTTTGTTCATAATATTGTCCTTAAAGAGCTTGGACGCTGAACGTAAAATTTTAAAGATAATTGTTCTGTTAAAATAACAATATGTTTGATCTGTTCGTACTTAAGAAAATGTGACAGTTGTAAGAGGAAGTATTCTTGGTAAACCATTAACATGAATCAGGTGTTTCGTTCCCAATAATTAAACATACGCGAATTAATTTTTTGCTTTGATCTTCATTCACATCCATACGAAATCCGAATGACAGAAGAGCTGAAGCCATAAAATCATTATCAATAAAACTAAAACTAAAACTCAAAACAATAAAAAAAGAAATTAATGCAGAAAAATACTCTAGGTATGTACGCTTATTCAGTAAATAATAACAAGTCATTTTCTACAAAAAAATATCTTCTTATCTATAACTTACTAATAAATTATCTTTAGATTGCTTCAGGTGAAAAAATTTTCTCAATATCTAGCAACATTTGTCCAAACATGGGGACAAATTATCAAATAGCAAAATCAAATTTAAGGAAAACTGAATCATGTCCACCTTTTTTCTGTACTTACTCATCCGAAAGTGAAAGTTGTTAAATTCCTAAATGACTGATATTTTTTTTGGAAATACCCATGTTTTGTATATCTAGAGCAATTAGGCACTATTTGTAAAATTTAATTAACTTTGATTTAATTATTTTATATTTTTAACAGAGATCAAGGTTAGTTATTTAATAAAGATAAAACAAAAATAAGACTTCTTTATGCTCCGATAATTACTCTAGAAATTTTTCTTCTTGATTTATTGAAACAAAAAAAGAAAAATAAACTCAACCTTAGATAATTAATTTTATTTAAATCTGTTACACTTGAAAATAAAACGATAAATAAAAGAAAGATCTTTGATGCACACTTCTTTTTCGATCCCTTGACATCCACCCACAAATTCTTATCAATTACTGCATAGAAATTTATCTATATAAACAAGATTCCTAGGAAGAGGCTAAAGCTGGGCGACATAACTGAAAATTTTTCACTTAGACTGGAATGTAATATAATAACAAAAATATTTATTTATTATAGGATTACTCATGAACCGGTAATCTTGTTGTTTTTGATAGGCGCACCCTCTGTTTTTGTTTTTGTGGCTTTACAATATGACTTATTCTCTTTCTCACTCTCTCGTTATCTCTTTCTACTTTTAATTTATTGTTGTTGTTCAAATAATAAGTAAAAAATAAAAATGATGTTTTTTTGTGACAGATCATTGACACTTGATAATTTTAAATTTATCATAGACGACAGTTATAAAATCATTATAAGAGTGGGTGGTCGTCTTTTAGCCCACATTTATCACTTATTTAATGAAATTCTTTGATGTTTTGCTTTTTTGTTTCTTCTTATGAACAGGATTATTGCAAAGAAAATACAACACAAAATTGCTTTCTGTTTATATTTTTTATTTGGCTGCAAATCAAAAAGATATTCACTTTGTCGGAATTTACACGTGTGAGATATAAGGCAACCATATCTGACTTAATTTACCTGGGAGGCCTGGAGAATTCTTGAGATGTGATTTCTGTTTGCGTGCAATATACTATATATACCTATATATACATATATAGGTATAAATACAAACATAAGTGTTACCTTGCTAACAAGAATATGTCAGTTTTTTTTCGATTTGTTTTAGTTATATTTTTTAATTTTTGTAATGAACGTCATGTAATAAAAAGAAAAGTTTTTTTTTTTTATTGTACTTGTATTTCAGTTATTATTTTTCTTATAATTTAATACATACATACATATGTACCAACAACTATAACTATAGTGTCTGAAGGTTGTCTGCTATTTTGTTATTTTTTTATGTGGCTAAAGCTGTTAAGAGCTTTTCTATGTTAGTGTTCCATATGTTTTAAGTGGACAAACTATTTGGCCGCACTTGAGAGTGAAACATGCTAATCAAGTGTTCATTTTATTACTGTTATTGTTTTACTTTAGCTTAAGATCTCTTAATACGATAATTAATTGAGTTTTTGTAGGCGTATGATCATATATACATACATATATATATATATTTATTATTTATTATTTGATTACTCTATTAGTTTATTGCAAAATAAATTAATTGTGTAAAGCGGTAAATAGGTTTTTCTTCTTCTTAGGTTTGTGAAATGCCTAGCATGGTTTTTAAGGTCCCATTTATGCAGAAATTCTATATAAAATCTTCCTTTCTCTATCATGTGGTATTTTCAATGGAAAATTTATAAATAGCTTGTGCCACATAATTTTATTATTACAATAAGCTTGTGTTCACTGACAAAATATTAGATAGTTTTTAATGATTAATCATGATATCAAGAAAAAAAAAAAACAAAATTACTTCTTATTAAAATTAAAAATAATTACTGTTTTTAATAAATAAATTTAATTAAATTACGAATTTAGTCACATGATAGTGAATCGTTAAAACGATCGTTAAAACGTTACGTCACAAAATGCCATTGTTGTTTTTCACATTTTCATATATTTTTCACAGGTTTAACAATTTTTTTCGTACTTGTTTGCTATTTGGCAAATAAACAAATAACTTTTGGTGTTTTTATACTTGTGTTTTTACGCTGAGGCGTTACACAGTACTTCAATTCATTTCAAAATTGAAATAAAACAAGAAAATGAAAAAATTTTTAAAAATAAGTAAAATTGCATACATAAACATTGAGTCAATCAAGACTTAATGACAGTCTTTAGTGTTTTGAATATAAATTTAAATCGGTTTTTGAAAACACAAAAGAATTCATCAAGAATATGAAGAATTATTACTTCAAATTCATTATTTTCTAGCAAATCAAGTTGTGCTATAGTAAGTTCGTACAGAAGGATTACTAATAAAATTACTAACGAATTTTCTGATAAAAACTATATATAAAAAAAAAATTGTTCACACAGCATGATTACGGATAAATTTACTGACGTAAGACAGAGCATAAAATTGGATTTAATAAATAAGTACAAGAAGTGGTTGTTTTAATATTATATTTTTATTTATTAGAATATTGAGTGAAATGAAAAATGACAATATTTTCTAACAATGCTTCTTTTACAACATAAAAATGATTTTTGTTAAGTTGATTTGTTCTAAATAGTTAAGAACTCCTCTGCGTGCTGTATCTATTTATATCTCATAGAAAATTTCGAAATTCGTTTGAAATTTTTTGAGTAATAATTCTGTATGAATGTATGTATTATAAGATGGACAAAAATTATTTAATATAACAGGATGTTTACGTGATGCAGAATTTTAATATATGGTTTAAATACTGTTATTAGATGTAAATAATTTGCTAAAATGCACACAGAATTTATTGTAAAAAAGTTTTGAATTGAGTAAAGAGTTGTAGTCAAAATGAAAGCTTCGAAAGTTATCTTTACGGTGCCCAATGTAAATAGGTTTCAACTCATCTTATTTAAGTATGCAATTTTTGATTTCAACTAAAAATATGTGATACCATTGAAATTGTTAAGCAACAAACAATATTAAATACTTTGTATTTGAACTATTTTAGACTACAAGTGAAGCACAAGAGACTTGGAATTTATTCCACCAATTTGTAATTTGTGATACTGGGTAAAAAGGAACTTATCCAAATCTTTGATTCGATTACGTCTAACATTAATCCTATATCAGGAATAAAAAATTTATCGCATTTTACTACGAATCAAAACAAGACTTCACATAAGTGCTTTTTCTTCGTATTATACTTATGATTTCTATTACCTATTACTATTATGATTTTTTTCTTCTTTTTTCGGAAAACTAGAAAACAAAATAAAAATGCTGACAGAATAAAGTAAGCTTATTAAAAATGGTGGTCGTAGTGTTTACCTGTTATAAATTTTGGAAAATTCTATCTAAAATCTCACGAATTGAAAATAAAATTGTGTTCAATTTTAATTTAAAAAATCCAACCCAATCTGTTTTACATATTTATATCCGCATCAATTTCTTTTATAGTAAATCACACTCAAAATTATTCTCATGCAAACGTATAAATAGATAATAGTCTTATGATATACTAAAATACGAATTTATTTTTCGTATCCTTTATACATATTTATCAAATGACGGTACAAAAAAGAAAACAATGAAAATTCCCACAAAATACAGACAACTGCACTTGATTGCATAAATTTTATAAATCCAACTATACATTTCGTCCTTTCACGAGTTTTTTCTTCCTGAATTTTGCAGTTTATTCAATTTAATAATAAAAACGTTAAAACAAACAGGATGAAGGATAAACTAGCTTTGATATCATGATATTTATTTTTTTTTTACAAGCTTAAGTTTCACAGAAATTGAAGAAAAAGAATTATAGAAATAGTTTAGACAATCTCATCAAATAAGGATAAGCTTTTTATGGAAATTTATAAATGCTTTTGAATTGAAAAATGTTGAAATATAAGTATTTGTTTGAACAGTTGTAAGCAGAAGCAGAAATAAGAAATGGAAAATTGCCTTTTTCAATCCTTGTTGTACTTGAATATTTAAGAAGAGTTTCAATGTCTTAATTAATGCCAGGAAAGTAAATTAGACTGTATACATAAAAACATTTTAATTGTTAGAATTTGTTTCTAAGTTTTACTAATTTTTCAAAATAAATCTGTTTAATCAAAAGTTGACATTTTTGACTTTAAAATAATATATTTACTATCCCTTTATTTTAATATTTTAGTTTTAAATGTAAATGTTAAATGATTTTAAAGATTTTATTTATAAATAAAACTAACATCTATCTTTGGTTTCTTTTAAAATAAACTATAATAAAAAAATAATAAAAAAATTTAATTAATTTATAAAATTTAAGTAACTAGAGATCTCTCAGTATTCTTTTATTTATTTTTCATTTAGTTTTATGCCCTGGGTATTACTTAATGGTATAACAAACAATGAATAACGCACGCAATTACTAAATTTGGCACATGAATTGGTAATAAAACTTGTGGATATAATCGGTGGCAAAAAAGTTTCGATCGCGTGAGATAAAAATGTACGTGCAATAAAATTTGATCTTTTCTTTCCTTTTAAAGGATTTTTATTATCTGCCCTCCCACTAGCTACCGTTTACAGCTGATATTTATGTTTGTTATATTGTTTGATTTCTTTTTTATAATTTTTCTTATCAATTTTACAATCAGTAGCTTTTTTAAATTTTTTTTTCGAAACTAATTTCATTAAAATTTAATAATATTTTTGTTTTTTTTATAAATTTTTTAATGGATCAAAATATCGGCGATATAAAAAACATGTAGTTAAGAGCTTTCGGATCAAAAAATCATGGTAGATCAAATCGTAGAGAATTATTAAAATCTTTGCAAAATATTTCCCTTCTTTACAGTTGCTTTTATTCAATTATCGTCCACTAACTATTTACTCTTTGAGCTGCTTTTTTTTCTTTAAGCTTAATCAAAGTAAAATTTTCTATTACAAAATTTCCTTGCACCTAGCTTAATTTAAGCCCAGTGTTTTAAGAATCAATTTAAGAAGACGATAAAGACATATTTTATCCTTGGTAGCAAAAGTATATTGTTAAGGAATTTACAAATTATAACACAAGAAAACTGAACTCTAAAATGTATCAAAATTCAAATATTTGATTAATTAAAATTAAATGTTAAACTCCTAACTAACCATTGAATATATCTTTTTCAATCCTTTTTTTATATTAATATCTTTTCACCCACATTTTCTTTTTAAAACTGTTATTACCTACACGCCGACTTTTTGCATACATATTTCTCTAAGCCTATCTTTTCTATAATCATAATAATCCTACAAACTTATTTTCCTATTTGATTAGGAGAAGGCGTTTGTTGAAGGAATTATTTCTGGAACTGTTTATACTTGTTCACAGCAATCTTTAGCGGTATTTTAGGCATATTCTAGAATGGTAGCATGGATTAAGAGGAAATTTCTTTTTCAATTAAAACAAATAATATGTTTAAAACAATCAAAAATTGAGTTTACAGACAGGATACTCCTGCGGTACTAGTTTATCATTCTGGGGTCAATAGCGCTAGGGGAGGTTGCTGATACCTGAATGCATATCATTTTTTTTACTCACTGTGCGCTAACTCTAATCTAACCGAGGTTGAAAGAAACAAACAAAACAAAAATCAATCTGTGATGGCTAATGTTGGAGCCGTCCTGGGTTACGACTACTAGGATATTGGCTTTATGTTCTTTCTTTATTCATGCTTTATTTAAGCTGGATTTTACAATATCCTATGATTCTATTAGCTTTCAGGTATGCTTAGAAGAAAATAAAACAATATCCTGCTTAAAGTTATGAGTGTTTCAAAACGAAGATTTCGGAATTGTGAGAAACTGAAATATTTTGGAAGGCCAGAATTTCTATTCACAGTTTTTTGCATATTTTTATTTTAAGTACTGCTATTTTATTGCTTAGAAGTTAAGTTTTTGAAAGGAGTTTATTGATTAGAAATACAAAAAATAGTATTTAAGGATTTGAATAAACATTTTTATAGTTATCGGAAACATTATTACCTTCTTCTTTTCATTTGTAATACTTATTCTAATACAATCGATGACAGGGATTAAAGAAAATGATTAGAAAACAATAGAACCAATTTTAATAATATGTCCTCTCAAAAGAAATTTATAGGATTTTATTGTCACTTCAAAATTGTTAAATATTACAATCAATTTAAACTTCTTTTTTGTTTTAGATAATTAATTGAAATCATTTATCAAATATAAATATTACACACATGACGAATAGATATGTATATGAAGAAATAGTCAAAATAGTCGAGTTGAATACTAATTCTAACTAATTCAAAATTATTTTGTTAACATTGAACTTGTTTGTGGTCGGCCAGGCATTCATTCAATTTTGATGTCATCAAAAATTTGTTAAAAGAATAATTGATTTAAAAGTTATGTTTCTATATAGTTTATAGCATTACCAAAAAATTATATTATTAGCATCCTGTTTAAAGATCACGCATCCATAACAATATAATTCGGTGTCTTTTAAACTTTAAACCATAATAATTTCTTTTTTTCGATTTTTTAATGAGCACAAATAAATTTTTACGCATAAAGTTTAACCTTGAAGTTTTTATTAAATGACTTTAACAATGGTAGGTATTATAAGTTAAAATTTTGTACATTAAAATCGGGTTCTAAGTTGCTTGTTTTTTATATTTTATATTTTTGGGTTTTTTTGTTTTATTTTTGTCTAGTTATACCCTTATATATTAGTTAAATATATCTAGGACCTTGTTTATAGACCAAAAATTTCTAAAGAAATCAATTTAGGGCGCTGAAACAAAAGCCTGGTATATTTTTCTTTTTTATTTTTGTTTGTTTTTTGGTGTTTTTTTTTTGTATAAAATTTGAGCGAACAAAACTGACTTAAATCGAAGGGAAGTCTAATGAATTGTAAAAAAAAACTTCATTAAGGAGTTTTCTATCGTTTACAAATCCCAATTTTCTATTGTTCAAATAGTATAGATTTAATTTTTTTTTTTTTGGTCTTTTAAAGCCTCAATGACATAGTATTATATGTGATTAGGGTTTGTTAAACAAAAAACCATGTACCTATTAAAAAAACCCATCAAGAATAACAATACATAAAACAATTTCGTTGAAAAAAACATTTTTAACATGAATTTTCGATGAACAGAAGTGGCGCTTAGAAATTTCTAAGCCTATGTTATAAATATATATAATATACGTATATATTTTTAAAGCTATTTTGACTTGTGACTCAGGATAACTCTGGGAAAGAGAAATCATTTCAGTAAATATAAGTACCGGATACGTCAATTTAAACCGTACGAGGATGTGAACGTGCGCGAATAATTTACAAATTAGCACAGATGAAAATTTGTTTCGTTATGAAACAAGGCTAAGTGGCTGAAATGACATCTATCTGTTTGCTTATATTAATTAAGTTCTAAGCTTAATTCTATTCTTGCAAAAATAAAAATGAAATTTAACCGACAAATTGTCTGTGTTATGATTAAGTCAATGAACTAATGAATTTATCATTTAAAGGTGAAAAAATTGCTTTTATTCCATTTTAAGCTATCATAATTTTTGATTTTGATGATATAATATTCCTTTTTAAGAAAAATTAGTTAAATAAATTTTTATTTTATATAACAGGAAATTATATTGTATATTTGATTTGATCAAATTTTTAGATATAAAATATATAATTTTTTCACATATGTTCTATGTGGGCGAAATTGTCCTCTTATATAGGAGGTCGATTTCTTTTTTAGGGTTAGATTATTTCACATATCCATGTAAAAAAAATTTAATACCCACATAAATAACAAAAATTTTATTATTTATGTGTGAATCTTTGATCACTTTCCTAATTTGGAAGGTTAAGCTGCGGTCGTCCATTTGATTTCATCCTAAGCCTTTACTAACATCAACGAATAAATTCTTTGGTCCCTATAGTGTTTTGGTTTTGATTTAGCATTTTTTTTTGTATTAATTTACAGAATAAATTTTTTTCCTTACTTTGTTTGTGAATTTGAAAGAGTTTTGTAAAAAGGAATATCTAAATAATTAAGAATCCACTGGGCTTTTTTTCAAAGTATTCAATAGCTTGATTTTTAGGGATTAGCCCTAATGATATCTTTAAAAAGTAGTTAAAAAAGTTATGTCAAATATTTGTTTCTAAAAACAGAATTTCACTTCAAATATTTTAGTTGTCTTAAAAAATGCAGCTAAAGAAAAAACACTACGGTATAAATATAGTCATTATGGCATCCATTCACAGTAGGAAACACAAGCTGAACAGGTTTAAGAATGACGTCACGTTAATGAATATCCCTTGTGTTTTTATTTGCTATTCTTTCCATTTCTTCCTGTTACTCACTAATAATGAGATTCAATAATAGTCAAATACTTGACTTTTGGTCAAGCAATCTATTTCATATGGATCACTATGGTGAGCATAAAATTCGACATCATTATGACGTCATTATTAAATCTATTTTGTCGTGTTTGCTGCAATGAAAGTCACCGATGGAGTTTTTTTATAAGAAAAGTGGATGAGACACATCGCCTGTGTTATACGAAAAGCTTTATAGCATTTTAGAAGGTTTTTATGCAAAAAAAAGATATGTCAAAATCCAACTTTTTTAACTACTCACCGAGATAGAGTCCCACATTAGTTCTGACAACATTGAGCTAAGATTAGTAGAAATGTTGAAAACAGTAATAATGAATAATATTTTTTTTACAAAACTCAAAAAGTTAGAAGCAAAATAAAAAAACTACAATATGATGCGTAAATTCCACAAGTGAAACTTAATAACACTTTTCTTTTATACGCATTACTTTGGTGCTACATATTCAAAGATATTTTTCTATGGGTTTGAAGTGTTTAACAAAAAACAATACAAATTTTCCTACAATTGTTGATTTCTCTAAATACACCCAAAACTTGTATCTGCTGTTGTTGTTTTTTTTATTAAAAACTTGTTTTTTTTATATAACCTAATCAATTATTTTTTTCCTGCCGTTGACAATAAAAACAACAAAGCTTCTAATCACAATTTTCTTCAATCAAAGTACGTGTAAAAGAAATTGTTTGTATTCTATATAAAAGTCATCAATGTAATTTAGAGCACGATATTTTTTTGTTTTTGCTCTAAAAATTTTTGTCAAATAAAGTTCAAATTTTCTATTTAATTTACTTGCTTATAATCTTAAACAATCAATATAATTAAATTAGTTTTTGTTTTTTTAAATATTTACAGTTAAGTGGTAAAAGATCACATAGTTTTAAGTGTGCCGTCCATCATCGTGATCGTGAGGTTTGTTCAGAAAACGATTTCCATTTATTATTAGAGGAACCACCACTCTTCAAGAAAATGGTTAATGCAATTGCAATTGAGGTACTACCAGAAGAACGAGATCGAAAATATTATTCGGATAAATACTCATGTTGTCCGCCTCCACTTTTTATTATTATAATGACAATCCTAGAGGTAAGTTTACAATATATAAATATGCAATTTCAAAAACAAAAAATAAAAGAAATTAAATCTCTTTGAATCTTTGTATAACCTAACCTAAGGTTGATTTCATATGGCGCAAAAATCAATAGTTCAATGATTTTATATTAAATAGCTCCCCACGCAATAATGTCAAGTGGGCGAACTCATGAATCATTTGGCGTATTAAGTAACTTCGACATCATTTGGGAAATTGCATCTGATACTCTGTCAAATATGTTTAAAGGTGATTTAAGTGGGGCGTACAATTACGCGACTTCATTAATTTGTAAATAATTCACAACATCATAAGAACAATGATGAAATTTCTCCATTGATGCACTTTATGACTCATTCATTCATTAATTTTAACTTTGGCAATGACTTTGGGTATATTTTTTTAGCTGAAAATACGCATATCCGGAGGGTCTTGACTATTAAGAAGATGAAGAGGTAGAAGTTTTAGGGGTAGATGTATGAAAACGTCACCATTTTTTCGGCTAAATATACTTTTAAAATTTAGTTACGGGAATACGGGATATCAGGTTAATATGCATAAAATACGGAACTTAAAAAAACAAGAAGGTTTTTCATGAATTAAATTTGGTTTGTTTATAGTCTTCGATTTTTAAAATTACAAAACGAAAATTTTAATTTTTATTTTTCATTTAAATGAAATACACTAAAAAAAACAAAATCGGATATTACATTTTAATTAAACGGATACCAGCAAAAATAAATGCTTACCTTAAACGAAATCGAAAACGGAAGTTATCATATAAAACAGGATGCATCATCGAATGAATTACAAAGAGTGCACATACACAAAGTTAAATATATTAAAAAAATAAATAAAAATTAACTGCAGCAATCATGGTGCATTGAGGTGTGCCGACACTTTACACATTTGTCTCGTGTTTTATGAATGAAAAAAAGTTTTCCATTTAATTTAAATATTGTGATTTATTAATGCTTATTGTTTGTTAATATATGTATTTTAAACGAGTATTATTTCTTTTTATTTTATTTATAGCTAATATTTTTCATATACCATACTATGACTTCCGGTCAAGCAAATTCATCTGGTCCTGTACCAATTGAATCAATTTTTATTTATCATCCTGATAAACGTCATGAGATATGGCGTTTTATATTTTATGGAATTTTACACGCAGGCTGGCTACATTTGGGATTCAATTTATTGGTACAACTTTTAGTCGGTATACCATTAGAAATGGTTCATGGATCTGCTAGAATTTGTTGTGTTTATTTTGCTGGAGTTTTAGCTGGTTCATTGGGTAAGTTTTTCAAAAAAAATTTGTTTTTCATTGTTCGGTGTTTTTTGTCACATCCTTTTGTTTTGTTCACATCATAAACCTAAAAAAATTATTTTTCTAATTAATTGTAATAGGTACCAGCGTCTTTGATTCCGAAGTGTACTTAGTTGGTGCAAGTGGTGGAGTTTATGCACTTCTTGCAGCACATTTGGCTAATGTAATGCTAAACTACAGCAATATGCGTTATGGGATTATTAGATTAGCAGCAATTTTTATATTTGGTATATAAATATAAACAGCTAAAAATAAAATATTTTTAATAATTTTATTTGTTTTAGCATCATGTGATGTTGGATTTGCCATTTATTCACGTTATGTTAATGAATTAACATTTAGTCCATCAGTTTCGTATGTAGCACATTTAACAGGTGCATTAGCCGGTTTAACAATTGGTGTTGTTGTTTTAAAGAATTTTGAACAAAAATTACATACACAAATTTTATGGTGGATAGCATTAGGTATTTATGCTGCTTGTGTTATATTTTCAATCTTTTTTAATTTACTAAATACTGTAATTGTACAAAGATATGAGGAATCTGCTGATAATGTTATCAAAATGCATATCTTTAATGATCATAATATTTAATTATTTAGAGGAAAAAAGGAGAAGTTTTTTGTTTTGTTTTTGTTGTTTTTTCACAGATTTACACAGATCACAGATTAAATATGAAATCATTTTTGTTTATATTATTAAGTTATATTTTTGTTGAGTTTTTTATGTTAAATAACATTTTTTTTCTTAAGGATTTTTTTTCAGTTGATTTTATATCAAAAATATTTGGGTTTTTTTCAATAGTATTTTCTAACAATATAAAATTTTGAAAAGAATATAGAAGCTTAAGGCACGGTTTATATAACTAGCAATCTCAAATTTTAGATCAATTTCTGGCAACAGAACAAACCTTATAAGGCTTTTGTAAGGTACATTTAAAACATTAACAAAACGATAAAGAAAAAATAAAATGTCATTTCTTTTTCCCTTGTCGTTTAAACCCAAAATACATAGATGAAATTTATTTCTTTTTTTTGTCTGAAAATCAGCAGTGATCAAAATTTAAGCTACAGAAAAAAAAAAAACCAAAAACTCTGTCGTCAATAAAAACGTTTTTTTAGAGATTTTTGTGTTATGAGATTTGGTGTAAGTAAATATATTAAAATATCCTACGAGTTATTGAATAACTTTTCAACAGCATTCTGTAAAATCTTTAGAAATAATCAGTGCCTAAGCACTTCCCAAGTCATCTTTCAAAAAAATGAATTTACGGTGGTCACCATATCTGAACCCTAGAAATATCTGAAATCAGAAAACCAAAATTATTAAATTAAAACATAAGTTTTTTCTCCCCCAAACGATCTTTTTTTTTTGTTATTTTTATATTTTTGTCGTTTAAAGAAGCCAAAATAGCGATTTTCAACAAAAAAAAAATCCACCATTTTGTTATTTTTTAAACCCTTTTAAATGGTATAAAAAAGGAGCATTAGCTCGTTGGTATTTGATATATGAAAAAAATAAATGTAAGATTTCAAATGTATTAGTAAAGTAGTTTTTGAATGCCGATAATCCACGCACTTATAAAATATTGTTTCGAGGAAAACGCGTTTATGTAAATGTTAATCACTGTAAAATTTCTGACCTGAGCGTATGGAGTTTTGTATGCAATAATTGCTATCTCTATAAATATGCAGAAATTGAATAAAAAATTTGTGAAAACGTCAAAAAATAGTTTTTGACATGTTATTTTTTCAATAATGCCTTAAAAGATTTTCTAATAGATAGTTAATAAAGTTTATCGATTCGAAAATTTCATAATTTTAATAATTAAGGAAGCTATGATTGACTGTTATTATTATTTTTAAGTATGTATTTGTGTTATTTTTTTTTTATAGAAGCCTGATATAAAGTGGTAAAATTTATTGAAACATGATTTTTTTTTGATTTAGATTTAGAAAAAGTAAAAGAGAAATGAAAAAGTTAATTTTTTATTTTTAAGATAGGAATTTAAAATGTTAATATTAAAAAGATTGTTTTGTTTATTTTTAAAACAAAACAAACTATTACTATACTTTTGTCATGAAAAGAGGAAATAGTTTAATTGTTCTTATAAGAAATACTTTAAAGAGAAAGTCACAATTTTATACAAGTAATCAAACTTTACTCAGCCATTTTTTTTATATGTTAGTTTAATTTGTAAGAACAAATACTATCCAAATAATTATTAGTATTATTTTTTTTTTTTTTTTATAATCAAAATAAGAAAAGTTACCAAATAATAATAAACAATTGTTAATAAAAATTTGAAATTTTTAATTTGTTATATAGAAATAATTGAAGACTGAGGCAATAATGAAAAACAAATTGATTTTATTTTTATTTTTAAGTGTTCTTTTTTTGTTTTTGTTTTTGTCTATAAGAAAAAATATTAAAATTCATGTGTTCATACAAAAGAAAAAAGGAAAAACAAGTTTTTTTGAATGAAATGTATTTTTATAAGTAATGAAAAATAATTGATAATAAAAATTTAAAAAATAAAAAATGATTTCAATTGTTTAAGTTTTATTTTAGAAATTTTACAGAATTTAATTATATTGTGAGTGAAGAAATTCATTGGCATACTGGGGTGAATAAACCCCATTCTTTGATCTCAAGAATTTTAATATAAGGTAAGGTGATCTTTAGTAATACGTGTCTATAAAGAAAGGATTTCTCTAAACTTTGGCGGTATTGGGATGATTTTTATCCCAATATTGGTATCTCTACAGCAATGTCCAAAAGTTGTACTATGAACCAAGTAAGCTTGAATTTTATTTTGCGGACTTTTTTTTTGAGTATTTATTGACTTCAGAGTGAAGAAAACCTTGGTAAATGATGTTATACGAATCTCATTTATAAATGAAGTTTAAGGAAATGGTTCGGTATTTAAATTTTTTTTTTATTTATTTTTTTAAAATAATTTATAACATCTGAAAAATAGTATGTAAAAATTACAATTTGCTCGGAGAAAAATTGCAGAAGATGTGAGCATTTGAGCGTACTTTGTTCTAGAGTGAGCAAAATTTTAAAATGTTTTCTTGAAATTTGTTGCTTTCGGAGTCGATGCTCACAATAATTCGAAATCTACTGGACCGATTGCTCTGAAATTTTGCACAGTACTTCTTCGCATATTTTACCAGATAACAACTAGAGTTTTTTTTTCTTTTTTAATAATGTTTGATTATTTTTTTTGAAAATAAACTTTATAACTTTTGTTTTACGTATAACTAAATTGAAAAATGTTATCGTTTTATTGATATAGTTAAAAAATTTTTTGAAATACTTGAAATGTGATATACAACAATTTTTTATCGTGGACTCAAACCAAAAAAGTCTTAGCTAGCATATCTATGTACATATATAGGATTTTATTTGAAATTCTTTGATCCAATTTTACTAAAGAATAAATAATAGCTTAATATAATATAAAAACAATAAAATAGATTATAAATATTCCTATCTAAAGAAAAAGAAATCCTTTTACAAGATCATAAAATTATTAGAAAAATGGATGCGTGTCTTATTTTGGTAGACATGGCACGTGTTAAAGTAATGAATACCAGGTGCGTATGTAAGAACGTGCCATGAATTCTAGAAGAAAAATCTATATATCTTGAAAAATTTGAAATTGATTATTTATTAAAATGTTTATATATTATGCAACTCATAAATAAATAAAAACCGTAAGGATTCTTCTGATAGTCAATGAAATATTAATTTTATTTAAGCCAACATATAGAAACAAACAAATTGCCAAAAATATGTGGATTAAAATAAAAACTTCTTGTTTTATTCTTTCTAGAATTAAAGATGTCCCCCAATTTTCTACCTTTTTTATTTTTCTTATTTTTTTTTTACAAAGAAAAGAAAAGTCCTTTAAAAAGGAATTAAACCATATGGTCAATCAGCAGTTAACATCTCCAATTTGGTTATGGCAACAGAAGATACCTTAAGAGAGTTTGATCATAACACCTGACCTACGGAAATATGATCCAAGTCATGTGGCACGCGCCACTCATATTTTTTGTATAGTGTGATGTTGGGTGTATGGGTTCGTTTTGTTGTTTTTGCATTTTTTTATACTAAAGGAGCCTTTTCATATTGTGATAGGATCATCAGTTTAGTTAATTTGTTTTATATGTTAATTAAATTGGTAAAACAGTTTAAATATTTTTGTTTTATTTTTAATGTGTTTCGATTATGACAATAGGGATTTTGTATAATTTTATTATATGTATGTAGCAAGGAGTCGTAATTTGAAATTCATTGTTTCCGGTAGAAATTGCAAAAATTAAAATATTTATGAATTTAGTTACTGAAATTTTATTGATGCGAGTTAAGGAGAGGGCAAACACTATTTAAAAATATAAAAATGGGATTTTCGTTTGAAATAATACTGAGTAAAATGTTTAATGGAAGACTTACATTACCAAAATATCTGGATATATACTTTTAACAGCTATTCTGCAATTAAATTTGTAGAATATTCAAGGAATTGTAGTAATTTATATCTTGGAATTTTTTTAAGGATCTTTAATATTATAATATCAGTCAATAAAATCTTTATTTCTGTTAGTTGATTTGCTCATATTGTCTAAGCAAAACTTGTGTGGATTAATCCATACCATGAGAAGACTATTTAATTGATTTTTTGTTTATGAGAACTTATACGTTTGAGTCAACCAGTCTGGTTCTTTTTATCCGATAACTGAATGGCTCCAATCTTGTTTTGATTAAGAACTATTTTCTCATACTTTATGGCATATTCTTGGATGACATCTTATATCCATTTTATGTTATAAGTTTTCATAAATTTATTATGAAACGGCACACATTGGTGATTATATGTATAAAAACATTACGCTACATAAATACATTACTGGATTATGGGAAAAGGTCAGAAAATTGTATCAGATACAGCAATATTGACTTTATTCTGAACAAATATATATTTTTGTTGCAATAGAGGTCCATATCTTAGAAAATGCCTACCGTCGACAACATTATATACCAGGGGTGGCCAAGACCCCTGGTAATCCGAGCCATTTTTCAAAATTTGAAATTTTTCGCGAGCCGCAATTAAACACGCATTTAAAAGGTATGCAAAAAATGTGTTAAAAAAATTCTCTTACAGATGTTATATTTATTGGAAACATAAAAGTACAAAATATGCATATTAAATTTAAATATTAAAAATTAAACACATTTATTTTGCTTCTCTTGATAATTCTTTAAAATTTGGTGAATAATTGGTGACAGCACTTCTTAGTAATTCTTTGAGATGCTGATTAGTTAATACCGATCGGTGTTTAGATTTCACGAATTTCAAAGTGGAATAAAATGATTTACATAAGTACGTGGTTCCGAATATTGAAATAATTCGACAAGCAGCCTTTTTTAATTCAGGATACTTCGATTCTGGTACAAAGCAAAATTCAGTAATCGGCGTCGACTTATATTTTAATTTTAGATCTTGATCTTCTTGCATCTCTATTAATTCCAATTCTCCAGATACTTTTTGTATCATAGTTATATTGGAAATGGAAAACTCACCTTGAATTATGTTAATTTCAAATGGATTCAGAAAAAAATCAAGAGAAGATTTAAAATATTTCAAGTCTTGAAATCTTTTTTGGAATTCCGTCAATATTCCTTCTAGCTTTTTTATATACTCGTTGAGTTTTTCTTGTTTAATATAAGAACAAATATTTTTAATTCAAGGAAAATGACAAAATGCTTTATTTTTGTAATTTAGTTTGAAAACTAAATATACACTGTGAGAGGTCAGATATTATTTTATCTTTCCCCTGCAATTGTAAATTCAGTGTTTGCAAATGTTCCATGATATCAGTCAAAAACATTAAGTCTTGTAACCACTCGTCATCGTCTAATTCTGAATAGGAAATTAATGTCATTTACAAGTTCTTCGTCCTTTAATTCTTCAAGGAAATAATAACACAAAATGACAAGGAAACTTAGGTACAATTATCGAGAGCCACAAATTATTCTTCAAAGAGCCGCATGAGGCTCGCGAGCCGCAGGTTGGCCACCTCTGTTATATACAACAGTTTTTTGTTTTCAATTAAAAGTTTATATTTAGTAAATGATTTTATTAAACGGATATCCTCCTTTGAAGTAAAATTAGCACTTCTTACTTTTTTCGATTTCTTTTTCAATATCTTTTTCAATACTTATATAACTTAATATACTATGTATTACTATGTATTATTGCCAATTAATACGATATCTTGTGGGAAATAATTTTTGAAACTACAACACAACACAATGAATATCCTTATTTAAAAAAATTACTGATTAATTATTGTTTATAAAAGTGATGTTTATAATTTAACGTTCTTTCACTTATCATCTTTATTATCTCATTGTAAAAAATGTGATATATTATGATCTGTCTGGCGTAAAAATGGTTTACAAAATCGAGCATCGATAGCTGAGTTAAGGAAATCATAAGAATGAATTGTAAAACACTTCCAGTTCTTAAGAAAGACTTAGGTTTTCCAAGAAATTCAACTGAAGAGAAGCATCAATGGTAAAACCGGGCGTAAGAGTTTTTATTATTCTGATGTTCAATATAAAATTAATTAAGATGTAGACATTCTATGAAATTCAAACGACTACAAAATTAACCCACTCCGAACTTCAATTAACCTCAACTTTAAGTGAAAAATGCGAAGTATGTAATATATGCCAGTAATAGGTCTGTCGGAATGAAACAAATGGGAATACTCTTTTCATGGCAGGTACATTCCCTGAATCAGAATTGACTAAAAAAGATTTGAATGAAGAAAAAAAAATAAATAAAATGAACACGTCAAATGCCCAATAAAATTTCAATTGTAACATTAATTTCAAACATTAATTTTATGGTTATTTTGCATATCTCTTCAATTTTCTTACCTCAAGTTTTATTTTAAATACAGTTGACAAATAATTTTGATCAGCAATGTACATATACTTGCTCTTTTTTTAAAATAGAATTTGATATCCTAAAATTTTTAAGTTAAAATCAAAAATAAAAAAAAAGCAGACTTAATTATTTACATTAAAATTAAAAACAAATCACTTAATCACTTTCAACAAATCCACAAAAAAAAACTATACATTTATATTAATTTTTTCTAAAAACCTAAAATAAATATTAACAGCTGCAATATTTTGTTATGTAAGATTTATTTTCAGGATTTATTGAATTTATGTTAAAGTAACGAATTACCGAAAAACCCGGATATGTAATTCAACAATTTTCATATTAATAAAAGCACGTGCCCCCTCGCCTGACATACGACCTAAATGACATATGCTCCTTTAGTGTTGTAAATCGGGGGCACTTGAAGTGCCTCCGGCTAGAATTACTTTTAAGAAAGATACGAGGATCTTATGGTAAAGGTCAGTAAGCGGAAATAATATACTGTAATTTTCATATGATCTCTTATGTCAGAAGATCAAAAAACTAATCCAAAAATTCGTAGACCTTATTAAGTAGTGTTTTGGGCAATTTTAGAACAAATTTTTTCTAATGTTTATAAAGGACAGATGCTAAAAGGTCCTTTTGCGTTGTACTAAGTTAAGTGATTCTAAGAATTTTTCTAAATCTAGTATTGTTTTGAGATTTCATCACTCGAATATATAAATCAATAATTATCTCAGGTAATAGAAATTAAAATTTTTTAAATATAGTTTTCATAAATTTTAAAAGGATATAAATATCTTAAATTTATAATAAGTATAGCCACAATTTGTTAAGGCTTGTTAAATAAGAATTTAAGAAATTTTGCTTTTATTTATTGGGCAGCTTGTTTTTTTTTGACAGAAGCTGACAATTATGATAAATTATTAGCAATTTATTTTAAGGACTTCTGTAATAAAAGAAAATGGACCAAAATTGATTGAATCAATCAAATGATCCCCTCTAGAAATAGGATTTAAACATCTGGATAAAGTTGGCCAGTCTGCAATCAATTACAAATACAAGACATATGGGACTAGTGGTAGCAATTTTTCTTTGAATCATTCCGACATTTGGAAAATATTTTGGCCACCAATGGTCTTTTTGTTATTTTCAGTCCTTTAGATAAAAGTAAATTTGTTATTTGATTCCTATGATGTATTTGGCGTGTGCCAGCTAACGTCTGTTAGCCTTATGTAATATATTCAAAAAAGAAAATAAGACTAAAACAAAACAAAAACAAAAAAAAAAATGGAAAAGGAAATTAAGGGTTCATTGAAATTGATTGCCAGAATTGAAGTTAAATTTATGACAACTTTATCGCATAGATTTAGGAAAGGATAACTGTAAAGTTAGCTACAGAGAAAGAGAGGCAAAGTATAAATTAAAATGAATAAATGGATTTTAAGGATAAGCTAAAAACAGAAATATATCTAAAATTTTTGATTTTTATTTTCATACTGTTAAAAATCTTACAGAGAATTAAAGAGGTAAAGAGGTAAAGATATAACATGGTAATCGTTTGATCGCTTAAAATTATAAAAAGGTGGATTCATATTTTTAGAAATAAGTTGAAGATTATTCTTTTCGAATATAAAAGAGACAATTGTAGAGTTTAATCGCTAATTGCAACATCCAATGCAAAGCCCCAGTAAAAATAAAATAATGGTTAAAACTTCGTCCCGGTTGTGATTTAAAATAAGTAAAAGATTCAGTTTTTATTTAGTAAACGGACTTTTAAATGAAAATGAGAGTGTTACGAGTGAGTTTTTATAGTAGTAAGGCAATCAGGTCAGTAAAAAATTACAGTCTGATTTTATATGTGTTTGGAGTCATTTTCTATTAAAACACAGAATAATTTTAAATTAGCATTTGGGGCTGGAGTCAAAATCAGGTTGGGAAATTAAGCCAATAATGAAAATGTGCACATTATTTTTTACAGTTTTTTAGATTTACAGAAAGACTATGTCTTTAAATTATAAATCCAACATCAGCAAGTGTTTGTTTTCTTTTCTGGATTGTAGAACTTTGGTTCGTGTAACGCTATTTGGTTACTTGTTAAAGGTCAGTTAGAAATTTCTAAAAATCGGATTATTTATTTTATATTCACGAAGAAAATATTTTGTCAAAAATTGGTCTTGTTTAAAGTATGAATTACAAAGACATACAGCTCCGAGCAAAAGGATGTCGTGCGTCAACATTTATGTTGTGTTCAACAAATCAAAATCTAATTTTCAGGTAAATTAGGGATATTTGAACGATCAATATGATATTTATAAAAAAAGGAAATAGAATTTCTTTCATAACATAAAATTTAACAGTTTTAGATGAGATGTCTGACAATTGACCCTAGCCTCCTCAACTCTGTTAATGGTAAAATTATTCTTTTTATTTATTTTCTTAAATTGTATTTGAACTGTGTTCAAATAGGATTAATTTGCCATTCATTTATTAATTCAACTTAAATAACAATTTGAAAATTTTGGACTTAGTACTTATATCCAGTTGTAAATAATAACAATCAAAACAATATAAAAAAAGGGATAACAGCAGAATAATTTCAAGCTTAAGCAAAACAAAACAAAAGACGAAGAAATTTAAACAGATTTTTGTTTTTAATGATAATATCCAGTTAAGTGCTGTATCGCTCTCTGTTGTTGTACACCTTAAACAAAATTAGTTATACATTTATTTTATTATTTTTTTTTTGAAAAATTCTTATATCTAACCCCTTAATCAGCTCCCTTTCAATTATGTACTTGGGCTCCAATTTTCTTTGGTGAATACTTTAAATCAAAACATCTGAAAAGATTCCCGAACTGAAATGCAGTGATGATCACTATGTAGTTTTTATGCCAAACAACAGATGTTTATAAGGTAGACACAGGTGAAATTAACGAAAAAAATGGAAGTCATAGCCTTAGGCTTTAAAAGATACAGGGCATAGGCGCAATAAGAATTCAACCCAATACCCTGAAATTCGGTATATTCACTTCTAATTTATATAATCGTTTATAGTTTTTACATCCCCCCACAGTATGCACAGCCTATCCTTAAAAGGTTAGCAATTTATTTATTTTTTGTTATTATTATTGTTGTTTTTGTTTTTATTATTTGTTATTGCCAAATTTTTCCCTTTTTTTTTTAATTCGGTTGCGTAGTTTCAATATTTTGATGCTTTAATTTTGTTGTTGTTTTTCTTCTTTGGTAGATAAAAAATTTCATGCCAGACTATATCCAAAAGAAGAGTTATTAATTTTAGAAGTTATTGAATACCAAAAAACTAATTAAAATGAAACTAAAAATGAATGAACCTTGAAACTATTTACAAGTTATTGCATTCCTTAAAGTTAATATTCAAGTTGTAGACTTATTGGGGCACCTTGTTGGCTGATAAATATACAACAAATCCATAAGGCTCGACATATTTTGCCTTTGGGGCAGAGAAACTATATCACAAACAAAAAATAAAAATCTACTATAGGTTTGGTACCAATGTGCTGAATATAAATTGGTTTTTCAGATTGGTTAATTTAAGATGATTATATTGGTAGCAAAACAACCCAAAGGAGTTTTCGGGTGCACTAAATGCCTTAGCTACTCATTTAAGTGGAATGCACCATTTAAAAATATATTTTAGTTTCTTTTTTTTTTGTGTTATATTGAAATCTTGGCTTTTAGGCTTTTGTTATTAAATTGGTTTGGAAATTTTTTTATATATTTATCTTGCTATAAAATAATTAATTATTAACTGCTCTGAGGATAAAATATGAATAAAAAATCACCGAGTAAACAACGAAAAGGAATCTGCTTATTTTTTTATAAATAAAAATTATAATAAAACGCCGAATATTTGGAATTGTTAATATTGGATTCCTAAACAAAGGAACCAAATTAAGGCGATCATAAATTTTGACTTGATTTTTTACTGGGACAAGAATAAAATAATAAACAGAATTAAATTCCTGATAAATAAAAGCTTGAAATTTTTTCGAGGCTTCAAAGTTCGAACAATTTTGATTTTCTTTTTGGTAATATTTCTGTATACATTCAATCGAGCTCAAAAATTTTTGTTTTATTATAATGTAATTTTGAAGGAGTATGTAAAATAGCTGGGGGTCCTAGTTTGTGTCAAATATTTAAAGTCAAATTTGACGGAGGCTTTAGTCATTGAATTTAATATCCTGATAAAGAATTGTAAATTAGCTCTATACGAAATTAAAGCCATTGTGTTGTTGAAGCTTGAGTCTTTGTAAAATATGGCATACATCAATTTCAGAAGAGTCAAAATAATTTGAACTGATGGTTAAAGTCAAAGTTTATAAAGACTAGAGACAAATTAAGAAATGAGTTCAATGATAATGATTGAAGTTTGCGTAGTTATAAATTCTTCAAGTCAGAAAAGAAAAACAAAATCAAAGTTGAAACTTAAATCAGAGAGTTAAAAGATGAAAGAATTTTTTGGCTAATAAATTTGGCTTATTTTGTATCAAGTCTTATAGATTAAAAGCTTAAAAAGAAAAATAAAAACCCTACAACTATTTTTGCTTTACAGTCTCTGATCTAAAACTGTTATAAATGTTAAGCTATGATTCTCTTTTCCTTTTTAAAGTAAAATTTACATATCTAGAACAAATGATCCTGTCAGCATATAATTCTAACTGCGAAGAAACCTTTTACTCAGCGCTAAGATTCTTTTGCTCTATCCTTCAATATAACATATTTCTAGTTAACAATAATTAAAGGAAAAAAGTCGGCTCTTTTGTATTTTAATACTTTAAGTAAACAAAACCACAGTTTAAACATTAACAAAATGATCCATTTCAAATTGTATCTAAAAATAGTTTTAAGGGCGTCAATAAAATCAACAATAACAATAACAAAGAATATCTAAGAAACTTTAATAACTGTTTGGCGATAAATTGTGCTGCTCTATTTCAAAAGAAAAATGTAAAATCGCCGATACTTTTATATATTAAACCAAATTTAGTATTTTTCATTTTCGGTGCAAAAAACATCATCCAGTCCAGTCCAAAAAGTTAAGAAATTCAAATGTCTGGCATCATCACACCTGCCCTGAATGATTGAAGTAACAAAAAAGAAAAAAATTTTTAAAACCTAACAGGCCGATGACCGATAGCCACGCGATCACTGGACTCAATTTCTATTTAATAAGCTACTAAACACAATAAAAATGAAAAACTAAGAACAACAAAGGATCAAGGATCGACATCATGGAAAGATTATAATACAGTGAACAGAAGAGCACAAACACAATTAGAAGCGATAAAAAGAAAAACCAAACTTAGTTTTTTTGAATAAAATAAAAAGGCATAAGAAATGAAAGGTGATCTCTGTTATTTGATCTTCGACACATGCATTACAATAAAAGTAGCTTAAATATTGTATTTTTTTGGTTTGTTTTTCTTTTCTTCTAAATAGAGGTGGGAGGGAGGTGCAAAATAACATAGGTAAAAACAAAAAAATAAACAAAAATAAAAATTATCTTTAAAGACAGTAATTTGATATCATTTTCAATATGTTACATACATGTGTGATGAAAGCTGCATAAAAGGGAATCATCATCATCATTGTTAGATGATCCTGCTGACACGATCATTATTAAAGAAATCATATAGTATATACTTGTTGGTTACCTAAAATTTAGACATTTGGCAAAATTTTTGGACATTGTCTACCACAACGTAATGATTTTTGGGCTGCTGTTCATTCAAAATTTTTTATTATAGTTCAGCTGTTTCGTCTGGACAAATGTTAAATCAAAATTGACAAAGAAAAATAAATAAAAAATTAAAACTAAGAAAATTAGAATTATATTTAAAATAGTAATAAAAATAACGATTTTTTAATGTCCTTTTGTTATTTTTATTTTAATCAATTGGAAATAATTTTAACAATTTTTAAGACAGTAAATTGCAAAGTGTTGGAAATTTTAGAAATGGTAAAAAATATTTTAATCTAAGTATCGTTCAAAAATATAAAATAAAAAAAACGTTTTTGATATTTAATTATTAATGGAATTATGACATTACAGTTGCTGGACCAGACATTTAAATACTGTTCGAATACACTTATTGAGTAGAAGGGTTGTGAACGTATTACCTGGTTGAAACCGTCCTTGCAAAGTCTATTGATTAAAGTATCAATAGTTTTCGAGTTACAAATCACATTCGTTTACTTTAGACTTGGAAACAATCAATGACCAGTTGACCAATAATTCATAAAAATTTTTAAAGGGAAAATACCTTTAAAGGAATAAATAAAAAAAGTGTGTGTCACCACCGACACGTGACTGGAGTTTACTTCGTTAAATTATATATGTATGTATGTATATATCCATATGACCATATATATACATATAAGTATATAGATTTTAAAGCCAGCGTTACGGTTACGCAAAATTTCACTCCCCATATTTCTTCATACCAACGGCTTTATATATCGTTTCTTAAGGAAAAACCCCAGAAATTGTACTTTGAATAAAATAATATTCATAAATATACATTCAAAATCTTGAATGCACAAAGCATTGGCACAGATTTCTTATACATTTGTATTTGAGCTTTGGTGGAAAAATTAGAGCAAATTAGTTTGAAAGTTTATTGTGAGATTCCCCTGCTAGCTAAATATTTAAAATGGCAGTAACAGGTGCTAATTTTAAATATTTCTTTAGTTGTTCTGAAAAAAGTTTTCAAATATTATTTCATTGAAAGTATTCGTTTTACTTAAGGTTTTGTTTTTGTTTTTGAAGGAATATTTACAGTATTAAATTTGAATTTTCATCGAAACTATTAAAAAGTGATTTAAGGAGGTACACAAAAAGCAAATTGGAAGTAGTTGTATTAATTAAAATTTTAGAGACTATTAGATACACTGCGCTTCTAGTTATAGTTTTTATTTCAAAATAATAATAAGTGAGAGAGAAGTAGTGAATGTCTCTGGAGCCGTCTTGAAAAAAAGTTGTTTTGCGGTGTTCATCATTTTTCGCAACAGAATTATCCAACACCAAAAATTCAAAATTTATTGATTAAAAAAGATACTTTTTGAGGTAACAAGAAGAGAAATTTTTCTTTTTGTGATTTTGCCTTTGCCCTAAAAACCCCACATATTTGTTATTGTATAATTAAAAATTTTTTAGGAAAAAGCTCTCACTGTCACCTGGCAAACTATGTGGAAAAGTATTGTGATCAATAAAAGTGATCAGTGGAGTAGATTTTGAATTATCGTAAACACAGACTTCGAAAATAAGAAGTTTCAGGAAAACGTTTCAAAGTTTTACTAACTTATTCCTTGCTCTAGGGCAGGGATGGGCAAACTACGGCCCGCTTGCCAACTCCGGCCCGCTGGAAGGTTTTATGTGGCCCGCGGATAGATTTTCAATTTGCCGGTCGTACGAAAACTAAAAGAAATATGATTTATATATTATATGTATATCCATCTCCTTTTCTACTTTGTTTAAATATTATTTTTTTTTTCTGTTTTTCAAAGGACTGATGATATTTTTCTGTTACAAAACATAAATCCACGGAAATAGCAAGCAAACTTGAGAGAGCTTCCAAACTTGAAAAAATTGCATTTTGAGTTCGAGCGCATATTTTAAAATTTCAGTGCCATTCAAACAGAATTGGATATTTTTACTATACCTTTCAACGTAAATTGTGAAGTAGTGAGGTCAGATTTGCAGCTTGAATTAATTGAGTTCCCCTCTAACAATCATCTCAAGCAGCTGTTTCTAAATATGCCGAAGTTAGAGTTTTACAAATCATTATTGAAACTAAGTTTCTCAAATTTAATATCTCACGCCCAGAAAATCAGTGCTATGTTTGCTTCATCTTATATATATGTGAACAAGTGTTTTCAGCTATGAACCTTAGAAAAAATAATTTCAGAACTACTGACAGATGAGCATTTAGCCTCGTTCCTTAAAATCAGTACATCTCACTTCGAACCCAATATAAGGAACTTTTAAAAATGAAATCACAATTTCATTCATCTCATTAACATATCCAAATTGTAATACTTGTATATTGTTTTCAAAATTTTAGAAAAATATATCTTGGCCCGCCAACCCTTTAATTTTCGATTTTTGGCACGCGACCGAAAAAGTTTGCCCATTCCTGCTCTAAAGCAAAAGACGCTCAAATACTCATAGCTTTAACAATTTTGCTCTTATCGACATGAAATTTGAACACAACATTTTTAGATGTTATACATCAATTTGAAGAATAAAATATATTTAAATACTAAACCCTCCCCTTAAGCTAACTGCCCTTTATTTCAAATATATCTCTAGGAGACTGGTGTGGAGCATCTCTTTTACATCATGGCAGAATCTGCATCCCTTAATTATAGCTTATCTTATTTTTACAGATATTTGTTAAAAGAAACTGTGCTTCATGATGAACCATGTTAAAATTTTAAGGTACAAGCTTGCTTACAAAGTAAAGTTAAACAAAAAGATTTATGAAAAAGTACATAAATAGCTGAAAGTTATTCTACATAACAGGAATAGACATTTTAAAACAAATGATTTAATTTTAAATAAATCTTATACAAAAAAATTTAAGAAAGACTTTCGATTGCTTTTTGAAGAAGTTGAAAAAAAAGTTGTATAAAGTTTGAAATTAAATTTTCTTGTTTTTCTAAACTTAAACTTATAAAATAATTGCTGATTGTTTTTTGCATTCTATATAAAAACTAATTTCTTCTATCTCGTTTGAATTTTCAAGCATAGATTCAAAAATATGAACAATTTTGAAAAGAAATTGCTTATCAAGGTTGAATAAAAGAGAAAATCGTTTGAAAAACACTATAGACAATTTCATGTTTTTGTTGAATTCTAAATAGCGCAATTAGGTTTTTATCAATTTGCATACCATTAATCCAGACAGCTTCCGATTATGTTATATTTAAGGGAATATTAACAAAATGATTTATTGCTTTTTTTAACTTAATTTTAATCCATGCCTTATTTTTTTGAAAATATTTATGTATAAAAACAATCAATTCAATTCATATACATATGTATACTTAAATGATATACGTTTTAGAAGCCTTCATACCACCAATGATTTCTTAGGATGTTTTAACTTTTTTATCACCACAGATCGAGAAAAAGCAATCCTCGATACCAACAGATAAATAACAACTAAAACGAGCAATTATTGCTATTGCGGCCGTTGCATTCCTTTATTCAGGCTTTTATTATTTTGTTGTTAATTTTTTATTTAATAAAACCAAAACACAAAAAAAGAAACAAATCTTTTTTTTTTCTTAATCCCAAGCAAAGGTGTACTTGGTGTGGTTTGAAGACTACTTTTTTACCATCCTGATTACAAGTATCATGTGGAATTTCATTGGTTGATTTAACTGAAGAAACTGAAGCTATCGATTTATGCGAACTCTAAAAGAGCTTTGGACAGCTGTGCCAGATCTTTGGTGCAAGAAACAAATAATCTTGGAATTCTTAAGTGGCAAGGCCTAAGGCTATTTTTGGTCTCTGATACGTTTTGATTTAAACTGAAAAATGTTAGCTGGCTATTATTATTATTATTATTTTGTGTTGAAGACTTTTTTTATAACTGCATTTAGTACAGGTAGCACCTGGATATAGAACATCTTACAGGACTTCAATTTCATTTTCAATACATAAATGAATGCCTTGCAATTATCTACAAAGGAGACTCAGATTTGTTGATTGTTAATTAGTGGACTAATTTAAGCTTACAAAAGAACCTAACGAATATGCTGTAGACTAAAATTGTTTTTTTTTGATTATATTAGTCACTATAACAGAAAAAATATTCGTTTTTGAACTAAAATTCTTTCCAAATAAAATCAAAGCTAAATCTAAAAAATTATAAATATTTTTTTTTCTAGAAAGTTTCAAATTTTTGGCGTGCAAAGAAGTAAAGAAGTTTAAATGGTTTGGAATGAAAAGGAGGAAAAGTAAAAAGGGCTTGACGTGAAGATTTTAATATAGTACGCCATTTAATCCATTTTGATCTTTTACTATCTCAGATGAGAGTCTAAATATGAAAAATTTTTGGATTGTCTCGTTCTGAAATTGGAACACAGATGAAGACAAGTCGGTCCCACAGAGTGAGTCCATGCCTTAGAACCACATCTTTATCCCTTCAACAAAATTTATTTCTGTAAACTAAAAAATAGCCTTTATTTATAAATTTCCATCCGTATAAGTTTTCTTCATTTGTAAATTTTATTAATATCGAATTTAAACTAATTGCAAAATTTTAGTATTTATCTGAAAATTATTTTGCAATAAGAAAAATTACTGCAAATAAATAAAGAAATAAAAAAAAAATAAAGAAAAAAAAAAAAACAAGCTAACAGTATTCATTTAATGAATTAGTAACAAAACTTTATTATAAAATTTTTCAATTAGTCCTTTATTTAGGCCTAAAGTCCATTCTAAGTAAAATATCAGAGTGCTGATTCATGTTTTCCTATAGCCAAAAGTATTTTCAACCAAACTAATCCAGTTTAGTAATTTATGTTATATGAACACTGGAATTTAGTAAAGGCAAAATATATCACTTTCGGGGCTATACGTGTGGGTATTATGTAGTAATCTAACACTCATACCAGATTCACAAAAATTTGGGCATGTTTAGTGATGAATGATTCCATTGTGTATAAACATTTCTACTGTATAGTGCTCGCAATTAGATGGATTTTAATAGAACAAAAGTTAATGGAGCTGCAAACATGCTTTGCATGTAATTACTGGTCCTAGTTTGCATTTTAAATTTGTTATCTTCTAGTGCCTAGGAACCGTGTCTTTTTCACAAAAAAAAAGAAGAAGTTTTTTATACCTTGACCAAAAGGGTGGAAGGAAAAAATAAAAGGAATTAAAAAAAGCAGATTTAGTTCTCTCAAAGGATTAGATAATTAATTACTTCCTATAGGAGTTATTTTCAAGTTATTTCACTTTTCTTGTCTTTATTTTCTTTTTTCAAGTATATATTACATGTAAGTCCTGTTTGCTGGGTGAGGAAGTTAATAACGGAAAGAAAAGTTGGTTAAGAAAAAACGAATTAACCTTTGAAATTGCTTTTAGGCACGATTTTTCTAATCTAGAAAGTCCATTTCTTTTTTGCTTTTTGTTCGTTTTTTAGGGAACTTCCTTGAATTGACTTTTGATTTATATGAAAATTCTTTTAATTTTATATTAAGAAATTTATGTGAAGTCTTTTAGCAATTAATTTCCTAAAAAGAATTCTCAATTAAAGTAGATAAATATTTAATGCGAAAATTCAAGCTGGATTAAAGCCAAAGTTTCAAACTCTTCTTGATTTTTATATTTATATAATATACCAGGCAAAACTATTTAAATCAGTTTAAAAAACTTTTTAATATTTTTAAGTTTTAATCCAATTTTTTGTTTCGAAAAATCGATATTTCACTGTACTTGGGTTGAAAGTGTTTTGATATTTCAAAAAATAAAGTTTTTATATATTAAAATATCGTAAGCTAAAAAAGTTGTCTCGTATCAAAGATATATCTGAAATAACAATTTTCCAACTAATTGGTTTGAAGGTATGCAGTCCTTATTGTAGGAAATTATTTTATCTTAATAAATAGAATGCAATTTTGTCAACATATTAAAATATGGCTGGTACCAACGAGATTTATTGATCGATGCATTAAATGTTAACTGACTTAAAGCAAAGATTTAGCCAATTAAATGTTATCGAAAGCAATTCAAAATACCTAAGAAAAGAAACTAATGAAATGAGACTAAACCTTTTGTTAAATATATATTAACCGAAGGAAATATTTCAGTGAAGTTTTTGTTTGACATCAAAGTATATAGAAGTTTTCTTTGATAGAATTTGTGATCTCATAAAAACTCATATGCATTCGAGTAAAATTAATTTCAAAAAAAAGTTTCTTTAAAATTGTAAGGAAATCTATTTTACTAGTAGATAGCATAACAGATTATTTCAATGGTTAAGTTATTCCCGATGGATTTGAATAGTCTTTTCATTTGAAATTATGAATTGAACCGAATATTTCATCCTCAAACAGACTAATAAGAGGGCCAAACAAAAAAGCCCAGATTACTTGGATATGTCTATTATAAACGTAAGTAGCTGCTTCCAGATATTTTGAAACACAAAAACTCATTGGTTATTATTTATTTATTTTTAATGGTAAGATAATATGACAATCCTTATACAGACTTCTAAAAATTTACAACAGACATCAACATTGAGGTTATTTACGGCCTCAGTTCCTTTGGTTTTATTGTTATTTACAACTCTTAATCAAATATTCGAATGGTTATATTATAAAAGTGATAATTTTTGTTTATTTTTTCAATTATTATAGAGGGTGGAGCTTTAAAAATGAGCCTTAAACAAAGAAACTTGATAAAATTCACCAAAACTCAGGGCATTCTTGAATGTATTTAAGATATTTTGAAAAATTAAAGAAATGAGAAATAAAAAAATGTTTGATGGTGCTAGGTGATTAATTTACGTGCAGCACCGGTGTATGAAATTTCAAAACGATCAGAACTATACGGTGCACACCGACTTCAAAAATGACAAGTTTCAAGAAAACGCTTTAAAATTTTACAGAGTAAAAAATTCATGATAATTCTATTATACTTATACAGAGTCATCGATAACAGATCCATGAAGTACAGAATGTCAAGCAGGTAAACTTAATTCATAGCCTGCTCTACCTAAAATCTACTACAATTTATATTGTTTTCTAGATTTTGTTTTAGAGTAAAATATAAAATTAGTTTTTCGAACAACATGAAGTCCATCAACCACAATATAATAACAAAAAGCTTTACTAATGTTGAACTACAAATTTTCATCAGACAAATATTATCTTCTAATTAAATCTTAGTTTTTTACCAAATAATTTGACAATATTAAGTCAATTATAATTTTCCAATTCAATTTCTTTTAATATTTAATATCAGAACGTTCTACTACCCCGCATTTTGATGTAGCACAAATTAAAGTTTTTTAGTAGAAAGTAATTAAATAAAGTTCAAAACGCCATTTGAAATTTTGGTGACTATAGTTAGAAAGGTTAGAAGAATTAAAATATATCACTTTCCTAAATTAATTAATTTTTTGACTTTAATTAGACTTGAATGCCTAAATTGTGAATCTCATATCAGATTTTTCCTTTGTTATAAGTTATGAGAGATACTAGAAGCTGTCAAATTTAAAAATTTTACACTAATTTCATGAAATATTTTCCAATGCAAAAAACTTAATTTGACCTCTTTTTGTTGCATAATTTTTTCTCTTGGAAAGAAAACTTTGTACTTAAAGAAGTAGCAAAAATTTCAAGTTAATTGAAAATCTTAAAAACTCTGATTATATATGTTATCGTTTAATGCCATCAAAAAACTCTTATAAATTTACTAGTACATCCTGTAGTTAAGAAGAGTAAGGATCTAACTTAGAACTTCCAATCAAATGTTTAGTAAAATTACATGCAAAGTTCAGAATAACATTCTTGGACTGGCTTATCCACTGAAATGGTTTATTTAATTTATTCACAACGAACACAAAAAACTACTAAACTTAAGCTTTTATCCTTCAAATAAAATATTCTAAAAAGGTAACTTTCCTTAAGGAACGATAAAATCTTTTAAGCACAATACAATGTAAGTTTTACTTTGATGTAAATCCTAAAATACGATGAAATTTATTAGCACCTAAAATTTTTTGTCCCCCAAATAAATAAAAAACTTATGACACAAGCACTGGGGCTACATTGATCACATTTTAATTCTCTTTTAAAATTAATAAATTTTCTTTTTACCTAAGTTTTTGTAAAAAAAAAATATAAATAGGAAAATCGATGCTTTTCCACACGTTACCATTTTGTTAGGGTTTTTGCGTGCCTACTATCAAGATTTATGGATTCCCTGTCGACTATACTGTATGTACATTCTGTGCTCCAGTAAATTGGTGCATGAAAAACAAAAAAAACTAAACAAATTAAAATAAAAAACTGAAAAAGAGGTAAATGCTCCAACCACAAGTGTAGATAATCATATCAGATATGCATGAAAAGTGGAAAACTATAGTTTTGGACAGGTTATACCTATAAAAAATTGCCTTTAGAATATTTGTATATTAAATTGGTACTAAGGTGATTAATTTACTAGAATTGAATTTGAGGGAGAAATTGCTATATAATATTTTTCAGTTACGGAGTCAATTAATTACTTTTTTTTAAAAAAGGATTAGAGTATGTTACATACGATCCAGTGATAATATAGTTCATTTATATATTTAGTAAAACAAATTGTTCTTTTTCTTGGCAAATTAATCAACTGCAGTCCTAAGGGGTTAAAAGGATTTGCCAAATAGCAGTGATTTCATTTTAACAGGATAAATTTAACAATTTGCATTTGATAGTTTAAAAATATTGATAGCATAGGAAGGCAAAAGGCTTTTCTCATTAAAAATTATCCTCATTTTTTTCAAAGAGTTTGCAATTTGAGTAGTTTTTGCTTCAAGTATAGCTAATAATTATGATTTTTATTTGAATGCAAAAACAGGATCATTGTTTATAGTAAAACAATATTTTTTCAAAAAACTTCAAAGTAACTGCCATTATGGAAATATGTACCAGAGATCAGAAATCTTTGAAATCTAAGCTGTTTTCATTAATGTTATTACTACTTAATGTTTTGAGCTATGGCAAACATCCCTTGGGGTTATTCTATTTTTCATATACACTGAAATACGTGACGTTACTTCTTGACGTCCTACTTAAGTCTCATTTTCATTTCAAACGTACATCTTCACATTGTAATTGGGGACGTTATGAAAGTTTAAGTTATATAAATAAAATTTTGACTTATAATAAGCTACTGAAACACGAAGTTTTGGATACGCCAGGGTTTTTTAAAGATTTAAATTGGATTGCATAATATTCATCAGGATATGCTATCTACTGGTCTGTTGCATGATATTTCCTATCTTACTTGACATTTTCGAAATTCGAACTATAAATTCTTTTCTTCATTACTAAATGTTTCAACTTTTTCTAAAATAAATTTTTGTCACACGTCTTTTCGTGGAGAATGAAATCTCGGATTGTGCTGATTTAGAATTAAATACTTTCTAGTAAATCGATTCTCTAATAAATTATTTTGGTTGTTTTCTTCTCCTTTTTTACATACAGGCGAGGAATTTTTCTAATATTTCAATAAGGACTTAAATATTTTTTCCTTGGAGTATTAAGAATTCTAGTTTAGTGGCTCTTGGATATGTTGTAAAATTCGAAATATTCTCTCGTACGGTTTTTTTAAAAATTACATTGTTAGTTCGCGAAGATTCTGGCATATTTCTTAAAGACTGTTAATCCTTACTTGGCACACCCGATTTCGTTATTTCCGTCAATGTGAAGAATTTTAACATAAAATAAGGTGATCTAATATTGTTCTAATCTTTCACGGTATTTGGATTTTCAATTGGTTTCTCTACAGCAATATCCAAAAGTTGCACTGGGATGTAATGCACCCGTGTGCCAAGTAAGTGTACAAAAAACTTGCGCATCATTCTTGATAAATGAGTTTAACGTAAAGTTGAAAAAATCTAATATCTAAAGTTTCGTTTTTCAGAAAATGGCAAATATTAAATTGAGTTAAGCGTTGCGACGTTAAAAAACACTTTTTTCTCTTAAATTTTTGTTTAGACCACTTTCATTCAAGTATCACCCGTTTTGGCAACTAAATTTCACATTTTTTGCTAGAAGTGCAAATTTTTCAAACAAAAGCATCTCATTTCAAAGCTAATTATTTCCAACAGATATTTCTTAATCTTTTATATAAATTCTCTTTATCAATTTATAATTAAATTACTTTTAAAGAGTTTTCAAAAAAATTTTTCTGGGTCATAGAACCCAGTCAAAATCCATACAAGAAAAGCAGAAAACAAGGCGCCAGGCTAATTTTTAAATAAACAAACAATAAATGTCTATGGCTGCTTAGTAAATGATTCATTTGCCAAAGTCTACTATAACCTTTAAAATTAGTTTTCTCATTTCAGGTTTTTCCCAAGCATTTAAAAAAAAAAAAAATGATATATACAAATATTTACTTAAATCAATTGAAACACCTTCGTAGAGTATAAAAAGTTCGATGATAAAGACATTGGGAATATGACAAAGGAGAGTTCTAAAGCCGCAACAATTATTGGGTGCTGTTAATAAGCCTCACTTAATCATTAACAAATATTTGCTGAAATTGTTGATATACTTGACACATAATAAATTTGGGTATACCCTAAATATAGACATGGAAATTTTACCAGACAACTGATTATGTAGTGATGGGAAAATCTTGGATAAATGGAAAATATTAATAGAAATAAAAAGAAATATGAGTAATTTAGATATAATAAATTACGTCACTTAACTCGCTTTTGTTTTTGTTGAATAGTCTTTGCCTCACCTTAGATTTTAGGAAAATTTCCTTCGCAAAACTTGATTAATTTTACTAATTATGAAACTTTGTTGGAAGCTCAGTTAAATATTTTTGTGTGATTCTGAAATAACTATATGGCCAATAAGAGCAAAATTATAAATTGAGCACTTTCTTACTTTGATGGGAACTACAAGTGCCATCCATGGTATGAGCTTGTTTATTACGAAAAAAATATTAGGTGATGGGCAAAGGTGTCATAATGGAATTTTTTTATTTTTGAAAGTTAGCCTTCTTCTGTCAAATCTTTTAACACATTGATCTATATAATTAGCGAGGCTATACATGCAGTTACAAGCCTTTGACAAAATTCAACTTAATTTATTAACGAAATAAATCTATCCTTTATATTTTGTTTGTTTCATTGGAAAAGGTCTATTAGATATTAGATTAAACATACGAATAGCTTTATATATTTTTTTGAATCATAGACTCCAATTATCAAGATATTTCGTTTCACATTTATTGACAAAATTCTAATTTTTATGAAGGTTCATAATTTTCATAATTGAACATTTTTTTTCCTGATTTGAGCATAGTCGATCTGCTAATTGCGAAGTCATCCAGGTACAAATAATTGTAACCTTTTTTATGTTTAACACGATGAGGATATGGCAGTTTTTTCTATTTCGCTTCGTCGAGCTGGAGTCAAAATCCTACTTTGCTAGTATTTGGTGGCACGGCACCTTGCACAAAGTTTTGTTTAGCAAAACTTCATACCCCATTCATAAAGTTTTTGGCATCTAACAAAAACTGCACTGAAATATAGTGTAATTTTGTGTTCTGAGTCTTAGCCGGTAATTTAAATATATTAAACAAAAGCAAAAATAAAGTTAAAATTTCGTTGCTTGAGTACAGGCTGAAGTCAAAGTCAATACTAAAGTTCAAAATCACAGCTTTTCTTTAAGGGAAGGCAAATTAGGAAGACAAAGGTACCATCAAAATTTATTATTCCTTGCATTCCTTTCTTGCACGTTCCTAGTGCATATTGCTTTTAAATATTTTTTATTCAATTAATTTGTACAAAGCCAAAGTTTTTAAAAACTCAAAACTTTATTTTTCCACATATTTTTTAATGACTGTGCTAAAAAGATAAATCATAATTTTACTAGAAAAAAAAAGATTTATCAAGAAATTTGTATATTTAAAAAAAATTATTTAACTTTATCAAAGAGACATCAAAATTTGGAAACAATTGTGAAAGGAAAAAATAATTTACGACCAATGCAAACAATCGTGTCTATCTATTAGCCGCAACCATATGCTACGCAGTTAAATTTAAAATAAATTTCAGAAGCGTTTCTGCTACCATTTTAATTTGATTAAAAAGACAAAGAAAAATTGTTTTTAACAAAATTTTACTAAAATTTCAACCTATTTTAGCTACAAAAATGAAAAATATGCAGTCATCCTCTAACATATGTCTAAGGATTCTAATTTAAACCAAAAATTCTGAAATTAGGTTTACGAATCAAAAACCGCAGGTAGTTTTCTGCCACAATTCCTTTCATTTCATTTTTGGAACCCTAATTATAAAAATTTAATCTAAAGAAGAAAAAAAACTAAATTATAGACATAATGTCATGATAATCAATACATAAGGATACTTTGATAATTTCGTGTGTGACATTAGTTTCCGTACACTAACATTTTACTATGTATAAAATATTATTCAGGGGCGTCGATAAGTAGCGCCTTTCTAGGCACTCATTAAAAATTTCTAACAACTTTTCTTAAGAAAAATACAAAAAATAGAAAACTAAAACACAAAAAGGCAAAATTATACCAAATGTTTCTGCATAAAATCCGTCAAGGATTTCATAAGGATAATAAAATCAGCATCTTTCGTCTGTTGTCTTTACAAAAATGAAAGCGAAACCCAAAAAATTTGTTTTTCTTGATCAAAAAAATTAAGGTTAACAGCTGCAACTTGACTTTGTGGGCCATGTTGAACCATAAAAATCAAATTTTAGTATATTTTGAACAAATTTTAATAGGTTTTTGGGTGCGTGCTAAGCATAATATAATTTTAAGGAGTAGGGGAGCACCTTTTGTCAATAAAAACCAAAAACCGATCAAAAACTGGAAACAAACTTCTGATAATATTAAGAGAAAAATAAAGAAGGAAACTAGGGTTGATTGCATAGACCGTGAAAAAGACGACGCATGCCAAAAATTTTTTGGTTACTTTCACTGCGTGGCGAAAGGTTAGCCAGCTTGTGGCTTTGATAAATTAATGTTGATCCGTTGATGGTTTCTGTTTGGCGTTTGACTTTTGGGTGACACCAAAGGTCATACTAATGTCATGTTAGTTACACTTTTCAAGTAAATCATTTATTTTATTACTACTATGAATCCTTTCAAAGGACACTTTTTTTTGTAAGTGTCGGTTTTATGGTTGTAGACATTTATGTCATCATAAATTAATTGTTTTGGCTGCAATAGATGGACTTAATGTAAGTGATACAGGATGCCAGGTGAAATAATTGTGATAAGGATATTTGTTTAGGATTTTTATTTGATAGTTGTTTTTATTTTTAGGCAAAATATTTGAAAAATATTTTTTGTTTTATGGACAGGTGTAAAAATTTTAATCACTATTTTGAGAAATTTATGAATTTAAAGATTTTCTGAAATATTTGGATGTAAGGAAGTAAAATTCGATAAAGTGAAAGTTAAAAATTATGATTTAGAAAGTGAAATTTAATTGAAATCAAAATGAAATTAAATAGTCAGACACATAGTTAATTTTTTTTGCTAGATTTTCATTGAATTTTGAAGCACAAATAGTTGAAGATTGAGCCTAATGAAGGAATTAACAAAGAAATGAATGGAAATGGGTTTTAAAATTAAAATTAAGGAGTAAACCAATAATATAAAATTCTAATAGGATTCAAAATCGAAAATAGTATCAGAAACAAAAACAAACTAGAATTTGAATGTCAAAAAAAAGTCAAAAATAAAAAACTTTAAATTACGGGCGGAGTTAAGAGTTTATTGGGCTTTAACGTGGACTACTGATTGACCACTGGAAGATAAAACATATCGCTAACACCAAAGCTTCCGTTAAATATCTTATTAATCGCGTGTCATCTCAGAATAGATGACGTTATATCATTTTGAGTTGTTTACAAGCGCTCGCAGTTGTAATCCTACTGGAAGTAATTAAACATAATTAGTCATAATGTAAACTGTAAAAAATTTGAAGATATATATTTCATTTTTCACCTACTTAGCAATGAATAAAAGTGAAAATGATTTATTTCATAGAAGAAAACCAAAAAAAGAGAAGGTGAAAAGCAGCTTTGCAACTTTTGAATGAAGCTACGAAAAACAGATGAAGTTTACGGTTAAGGATTTGCAGTATTTACGCCTGAAAAAGTGAAAAATTACCTGTTTTGAATTTTCAGATAATTGTAGAACTTAAATGTCTGCAAAACCAATAATAGAAGAGTTTTGAAATATTTGAAAAGTTTGAAATAATTTTTTTCAAGGATTCAGAAATAGTCTGCAAGATGTTGTTCTTTGAGTCAGATATCAATTAAATTTGGGAGATGAAATAGTTGCATTAAATGACAACAATTCAAGAATGCAATTGAAGAACTAACATATTGAAAAACTTTGGAAATTTAGCAAAATATTTCTTTAACGAACAAATTAAATAAGATCTCCAGTCGAAAAGTAAAATAATAGTTTTCGAAGCTATTGATTATTATTTCTAAACAAATAGTTTTCCTTAAGTAATCTCAATAAATTTAGTTGTAGTCTTATTGAAGTTAACTAAAGAATAAATCTTAAACAAATTTAAAGTTCAAAATTATACAAGAACACAAATTTTTTGCTTAAATAAAGTTTAAAATTGTACCAAAAAACCATCTGTAGAAGAGTTATTGAACTTTATTTAAAAATTTCAAAAGTTTCATGCTTTTACTTATAAAAATTGCTCAGTTCAATTTATTCTTAAAAACTTTAAACGCATTTTTTTCGAAACTGCGTGCATGATATTTCAAGTTCGACTTAACCGATTCACTTGAAATTTGGGACAGAACTTCTTCATATATTATGGCATCGCACTTAGAAGAGTTTTGAGTAACTTTTTTTTTATTTTTAACAAATTCTAAAAGGTAAAAAAACGTAAATTATTTTTCAAACTTTTGCCATTTTGTGAAAAAGTTTTTTTAAAAAAAACTCCCCACAGTGCTATAACTACATCTTTCTTCTTGAAAAATTGAGAAAAAATTTTTTTATCAGATCCCTGGAGGGACTGAAATCCTCCACATCAGGGCACGCCATTTTTTCGTGAGCTCCAACTTTGCCGGCCGTCAAGTTTTTGCAATTTCAGTTTTATTTGTTGATATTATTAATATTTTATTCTTAAAGTATCAATAAATAAAAAGTAAAAAAATGGATGGTGAAAATATTAATTGGTTCCTTTTCCTGGGAGCCGAAGAAAAATTCGGGTATCCAAACCAGGACACCCCTTTAAATAATAAATTTTACTAGGAATTAACATTTACAGCATTCAATAATAAAATTTGTTTGTCATTTAAAAGAATTTTTGAGGAAAATTTAATCATTACACTTTTCAACTTTTTGTTTTCTAATGTTAACCAGTTTGATAAAAAATAACCTCATATCCAAGTAAAAGTTTTAATTGTTCATATTGTCTTAATGAGAACAGCTAAAATTTTTGCCATGTTCTAAATTTATATAAATTTAAATTTCTTTAAAACTGAACTAGATAAAACTAAAAAAATACCTGTTCATTTTTAAGTAGTTTGACCAGAAAAATATAGTTCATTTTAGTATGAAACCAGTAAACAACAAAAGAACAGATTGTAGAGTCAAATAAGCTTAGGTCAAATGTTAAAACTGAATGCATTAATTGAAATTTATGTATGTAGGCCTTTGTATAACTTGTTTTATATCATGTCACAGTAAATAATTTAATAGAAAACAAATATTTCCCATATATATATTTCATATGTAGTAATAGCTTTTTTTTGGTTTGTTAAGCGTAGAACTTCTAAGACAAACAGTCGATCAGATATGCATCAAAATAAAAAAAATGTAGTGAATAACACTAGTCTACACGACAATAGCACCTTAAAGGAAAAATTATTTGTCACTGAATTTAAAAATGATAATCGTTTACTTTGGTTCAAACATGATTTGCGATAGTTTTCCAAAAAAACTTTTTTTAGCTCTTTCTTCTGGTATGGGTTCATTTCTCATAAAATAAATACTTTTTTTTGGTATAAAATGATCATTTTTCAAAAATCATTATTTTTCCCTTAAGAAAATATAGCATTTGTGAATATTAAATATATTTTTTACGAATTACATTCGTTTAAATTTGAAAAATAATTAATTTTGTAAAATTTAATAGTTATGAAAGATTTTAACATTTAACATTTTTTCCATGCAAAAGTATGGGATTAGATATTTCATTAAAATGTTTGCCAAAAACATTTTTCTTCATATTTTCAGTCAAATAAATATTCTGTAGAAAATGAAATAGTTGTGTTTCGCATTATTCCATATAATTTACAATTTTTATAAATAAATTTCAATTCATTTTGAATTCTCATCAAAAGCTTAAACAATTTCCTTAAAAAGTCAAAGTTTTAAAACCCCTAAAAACTTAAATGAATTTTTAATAAAAAAATTTTATACTTACTGTACCTAAAATACTACAAAAAAATTTTGGTTGAATTTTAAGTCAAGACATGATAAATACAACCTCGCGACTTACATATACAAAAAAAATGCAAATGTTTGTGAACATGCATGAATATTCCTGCCTTTCGTATAACTGTTATCTTCTAACAAAATAACAAAAAGTAATCGCATTGATATAATGAAAATATTGTCAAGGAGTTTTTATTCAAACCCTTCTTTCTACTCTTTTTGAATTGAATTTTTTTTGTACATTTACAAAAGAAAATTTTGTTCTTTCTTTTCACTTTCAAAAAATCATTACAAATAGTAATAAAATACATCACATCTATAGCTACATATATAAAATACATATAAAAAACTTACCGTTTGATTGTCAATTAAATACTTGTGCATTGCATTGCATTAATTCTTCCTTTGGCACTTACTAAATTTAATAAAGTTAAAAGAAAAATTACACTTTATTGTTCAAATGTTTTTCTATATATTTTTTTTTTTGTTAAGTATTTTAACGACCTAACAGTACCTTCTATACGTCACCAATATTAAAATTAGACTAACTTGTCATTCTGATTGTATTTGTTTTTTTGTTCGCTCATTCTCGATTTGTAAATTAATTGCTGTGTTGCAAATTTTGATTCCAAATTTGTATTTGTAGTTTCGTTTTGTATCGTTTAGCCGATGATTATACGACTTTCAATATTTTTAATTCTGCAAACTCTTTCTTTTTGTTGCTTTATTGGAACTCTAATGCATTTCTGCAGTTTGTTATTTTTTTTTAAAGAGACTTTCAAGGTTAAATACTAAAATTGGAGAAAGGGAAATATAAAATATATTTGATAAAGGATTTTAGCGCTTAAATAGAACAAATTGTTATCGGTTGATTGAGTCATCTTTTTTGTGAAGCTTTTGCCGTGTATAATAAGATTATTATTTGTTTGTATTTTAATAAAAATTAATATAGTATTTTGCTTTGATAATAGTGGTTTTTGAATATAATTTTATATTTACCGTAACTTGAATTAAATCATAAATTAAATCGGTAAGTACCATTCGGGTTTGAATAATTTTATTGTAAAACATAATTCTAATGCTGAGATTTTACTTAACTATTAAAATTAATTTGAAATTTATAAAATTTATTAGGAGTAAATGTTCGAGTGGGATTTATTGGGAGAAGTTTTACCCCATAAACAAAAATTTTGAATTTTTAGCTTAAAAAAATCAATTGTAGGATTTTTAATTTCAATTAATAAATTCAAAAAATTCTTTTACGACTTGAAAAATATGAAATTGAATACTACTAAATGTTATATTAATCCTTAGATAGCTATAAATCTGATATTTATTAGTCTACTGGTAAAATAATATCAAACTTTATACTTAATTGAGAGATTATTTAACTATTCACAAATTAAAGATATTTAATTAAATGAAGCACTTAAATTTGCCTAAAAAATCATAAAACCTAATATAAAATTCTATATTTGTTAGCTGAAATAATTAAACAGAACTTATCCTTAAAAATAGAAATAAATGTTTCAATTTTATTGTATTAATATTATTTAAAATCATAGATCAGTCGTGCTTCCCCATCGAATGATATCTAACGAATTTATTGAGAAAAATTTCATACAAAAAAAAATTTTCTCTAAATGATTTCTAATTAATTTTTTGAATATTTCAAAAATATACGACGATAGGGTTAGATATAATAAGTAATTACAAAAAATGGTCAGAATAATATTTTATTCTTATTTATTAGAATACGTAAGATAAATATTTTACATTTAATAAAAAGCACTGCTTCTTTTGCTGCATAAAAATGACTTTCGTTGATTTTTGTTCTTCTAAGTTATTAAACATTTCCCTACATGCTGTCATATGATCATTAGTAAATTTTTATTTATTTACTAATAAAATTGCAATGGTAATTTACTATCCTGCACCCATAAATTTTTCATACAAAGCTACTGAATGTTGGTAAATTCGTCAGTAATTTCGCCAGTAAACGTTCAAGGGGAACGCATTATAAGAGAATCCTCGTTTGGTTATTTTTATCAGAAAAATTTGAGTCGATGATATTCATGAGTCACTATTATTTATATTTATTATTTAAATATATAAATATATATGTATACATACGGAATTAGGAGCTTTTATAAAAGTAAAACTACGCCAGATTTTATTTAATGGAGTTTGTACAGCTTTATGCAGTTTCTTTTGGAATTTGCCTACCTTGATAAATTTTGCAGCACTCTGCTTCAAATATAAGTGTGAAAAACATTAGCCTGGATAAAGAAGTCTGTAGTGAGTTTTAAATTCCTTAGATTGTGAAACCACTGTTGGCATTTCTACATTTAGTTTGTTTTCCATGTTAATTTCAGCCAGAGAAAAAATTCATAACTTTTATGTAACCCATTACCATGAATGGTTAAGAAACAATATCCAAATTACTTTATCATACTTATTTGCTAAGTAAGATTAACATTCCCTGAAGACAAAACTGTAGGCACAGTTTGTCTAATGCGTTTTGTGTGACGATTTAATGACCTGTTTAAGTGTAATTTTCGCTGTAGAGTTGAAGACGATAAATTTTGCCATTGCTAATATTGGCTCTTAAAGCTACTTAAGGAAAACATAAAAAGATGGCGTATTGTTCTAAAAGCTGGGGAATTTAATAGCGACGATAGATTCATAGAAGAAAAAAACAAGAAAAATACAATCTAATGCCGCCTTCACACATTGGTGCATTGTTATTTTGACATTATCATTTCTCGCATAACATGAATCTACCCCTTCTCTCTGGTATAAATCAATAAATCTAAAAGTTCTTTTAGTATCCCAATACGTATCCATTTTATTGTTTTGACTTACGTTTGTGTTTCATAAGTTTGTATAAAGTTCGCCTATAAAGCGAACTTTGCACAAACTTCACAAAGTCGCCATACTAAGGCAAATGCACCGTCTACACATTTGTGTATTTGCTAGAATTGCATAGATAGCCAAATGTGTGGAGGCCGCATAATAAAGAAACAACATTGAGGTGAAGTTTCGATGATAATAATTTGACTAAATTTTATGGGTTTTTGATTTCGGGTAATTTCTAGCTAAGATACAATGAACACCAAAAATCATCCGTTTCCATAGATGTCCTTCAAAAAACCATGTCATTGTCTTGTTTTTAGATATTTTCTAATAAAAAAATTGCAGAATGTTGTTAAGTTCATGCTTAATAATATACAAAAAGTTTAAATAAATTTCCTTAATCTATATTCATAATAAAAATTCACGAAAAAAGTGAACGCTGAAACCCTTACCCCTCCGTTAATGTCAAACCCTCGTTAGCTATGAATGCATAATTTTTGGGCCAAAATATTTTCGGATTGTCCTATATTAATTATATTTTCCTTTCTCATTTTAAATAAATGAATTTACATAAATTATTTTTGCATTTTTCTTTAATAAAATATTGATGTCAAAAAAATAAAATAAAATTTGAGAGAAATTTCATCAAATTGTCAGTAAATTTCGTCTAATTATGAAGTTTATATGATATGTCAACTTGATATTCAAATGTATATCCTTTAAAACATTAGGACCAGATTTGATTGATCTATAATAAAAACTATATTTTTCTTTTTTGTCATTAATGGCAAAGCAATGGCGAGCAAATGAAGGCTTCCTTCTGGGTATATCATGTATTCTACATTTTTAATTGCTTTAAATATTTCATTCCTTTCAATTATTCTTATTATAAAAGCAGATAAATTTTACTTTTTCTTTCTTAACAAAGTGGAAGCTTAAATAGTCATTAAGGCCCTGTACGACACTCTTATTAATTTAATGACATCTCTTTTAAGTAAAATTCAACTTATGTTTTTTTTTCTTTTTTTGTTTTCAAAAAAGTGGTCAATTTGTTAGACTTTTCTAAAGTCTTAATTACTATGGGAATAAACTATAGTTTTTCAGTTTTATTACCTAGAACAATTTTATATTAAACAATGGCAGTCCAAATGATACAAAAATTTGGGAATAAAATTCTGTTAGAAATTTTTTAAGACTTATCGTATCTAAACTTATATATATATACGTGTATAAAATTCAAAGACAATTTTACTTCATTTAAGGCTAATTTAGATCTTCCGGTATACAAATTGCTGGGGTATCATAAATTCTACTAATCATTCTTTGTTTAATAGAATATAAGACCCGATTTAACTGAGTTATTTAACCATTTGCCTTTGCTATAATTGGAGGTAAAATAAGATCTTGAATTTTCAAATTTAATTTAAATAGTTTTTGTTTTTTTTTTTTGAAAAATTTTTACATTTATCTAATATCTAAGATATCTTTATTACCTTTAATTATCTTAAATCTAAAAGATACTAATATCAATCTAATATGAATTTATTTCATACAATTTATAAAATTTGTTATTTTATGTTTTATGCTAACAATAAATATAACTTAATAGAAGAATAAAAAAATTCTATAAATGTCACAAGATGCAAGTACAAATAATTCACATACCATTACCAATTTTATATAAAATATAAAGAAATAATGGTTAGAGATTATTGTATGCTTTCAATCAGTTAGTCTAAGGATTGAAAGATACTTGAGGAATAGCTTAATAACTACGTTGAAAACATAGAGAAAATTTCAAAAAAACATAAATTTTGTTTACAAAACTAGAATTATATATTTTCATGATCTAGGATATTGGTTATAGCCTTTGTAGACCTGTTGTCTCGTATCAATGAATTCTCTTGTCAACTTATATCACTCATGATAACATTTGAGATTACTACTGGTTTGGAATTTGATTCTTTTCAAAAAGAAATATTGCAGCTGTGAATTTCATTTAGGAATACCACCTTATTCAATTGAATAAATAACTCTAGGATTTTATAGTAACTAGAAAACTAGTTGATTAATAAACAAAACTAGAAACTCTAGAATTATAGAACTTTTAAGTAGATGACTGGTAATTCAATTTTATTCTTTGATTTTCAATTCAATTTCTTCTTGATTACTATTTATGTTCCCAGAATAATTAACATAGAAAAATTGAAAAATAATTTTCAATTTTACTTTCATCTTACTCTTTGTTTATTTAATTAAATAATTTCCTTATGAGAATCTAATCATTTAAATAAAATAAAAATAAAGCGATTAACTTTTGAACAACTATTTGAAAATCTTGCACTAAATCAGGTTCTATGGAATGTTAATTCACATATTTCGAAATGCATATATGTTGTTGTTCTACAGCCAGACAGGTGCAAATAGAAGCATGAAATTCCTTTTAAGCTCTTCTTGTTATACGCATTTTCGTTTAAAGAAGCTAAAAGTCATTTAAAGATTGATGTATTTTTTTCAAAGACATGTTGAATGAATGTATTGTAAATTTTTTATTTTAATTATTTTTTTTTTAGCCAAATAAAATAATAATATTATGTTCAATAATTGTTTGATTTGAGGAGAAGTTGTCTTTTATTGCAGGTTCTTAAAATAAATTTTAAAATTAACTAGACATGAGGGCTTTTAGATGGTTAGGGTTTAATGGGATGGAGCGTTTATGTTGTAGTCTCAGAAATTTTAAATTTTAAATTATATAATTAAAATAACCAATAGGTCCTGAGTCTGTCTCACAATTACACATTCTTATTTATTAATTAACATAATTTTCTTCTAGTATAATTCAATCTTTAAAAATCTTCGCGAAATTTTTTATACCAGTCGTGTACAACAATTTATTTTTGGCTTTTAACTAGCACTCGCTTTCAGTTATGTCTGCTACATTTTACCTAAAATGTTATTCTTTATAGTGCGCTCCAAATCGTTATATATATGGAGCCGTTTTTTGTGATTTATTCGTTTGATTGGTATAATGAGACAATTTAATAGTCACTGTTTCTTCCTCTAGCTATTTGACGAGTAAAATGACTTGACCATCTTAAAATACATGGGCCAAAACCTGCTGTATTTCTAGTCATTTTGGAAAAACTTATATAATTACCTTTCCCCTTAAACTTTTATCAATGTTTACTATATTCAAGAGCTAATAAACTTCTACTCCAGCAACCTACATTTAATTTTATACGGTTTCATTTATATCTTAATCTTAATTATGTTTTACTTTTTTTATACTTTTTAAGATATTGCATGTATCTAAGTTTTTAATTTAACATCAAAAATTTATATAAACAAATAAATTCATAAAGAAATTGTATCACAGTATAAAATTGGTTAAAGTGGTTTTCATGGGGGCGAAATAGAAATCTGCATTCCATGGCGCCATCCAACATAGATGAATATCCATAGATATTGGAAAATTTAATGAATCTTAAATTTTTTGTATACTTTTACTAAGTAAATTATTCTATGTTTCATGTAGTTAAGGCCAATGGCATTTATTTAACGAGGATTACTACACGTGCCAGTCTGGGTTTTATTAGGGTACAAAATAAAATGATATCGAAAAAAAAATAAACAAATTTTTTTTATTCCTTGAACATTGTGGGCATATATTTTGATTATAGTTTCAATAAATATATCTTGAGCTATGCTTTATCTTTGATTTGTTTGCACGGTGCTAACCTGCCCGACATTATTAGTTTATTTTTCTTGTAAAACGCAATATTCTTAGAGTCAAAAGAGTTTGTAATATTGATAAATGATTCAATATCAAAAACCAAAAAAGTTAACTAACTAATAGAGTAAAATAAAAATCTAGAAGAAAATATAACAACAAACATATAAAAAACATCTCTTGAATTCCGCTGACCAACCTTAAGGTTTAAGCATGATTTTTGAGCGGACAAGCAAAATAACGATAATACAGAAACAAAAACAAAAAAAAAAAATCAAATTCAAAATGAAAAAATTCTACTGATCGCGGCTGATCTCAAAGTTAATCACATTGCAAAGTCCTCGAATGAAGAGTTTTGTTGTTTATTTGAGCTGTTGTTAGAGGTAACAAGTTACCTTATAATCCACCAAAAATCAAACAAAAAAAAGGACAATTTATGGCGCCATACAAAAATTATCCTCGTCTCGTGACTTATTTTTACGTATCACGTCGACACACATGGTAAAGGTGTTGACCTTCTGACCAAAAATATTCAATATCTAAAAAGAGATAGGGCTAAAATGAACAAGAAATTTGCCACCAAAACGGGCGGCATATTTTGACACCCACGAACGGTGCCAAAGATAAAAGATAAAAATTTCACAGCACTTGTAATTGGATTAGACAAAATAATTGCCCTTTATATATATATATATATTTGGTGGTATATATAGATAGAAGAGGTGATTCGAAATATTTTTGCCTAAAGGTTATCCAATTAGTGGCAACCTTAAGGACTCTCTTCATAGCAATTAAATACTTTAATCCAGCCGCACTCTTTGGATATATTTCGATGTTTTTTTATTTATCTTTGAATTTAAAAAATCAAAAAATTTAAAATAATATAGAAAGATAATAGAAATAAAAAAAATATGTATATATATAGGATGAAAATTTGCTTGGATGTTACTGAATTTTTAGTCCTTAATGTTTATCAAAAACTACAAAAGATAATTACTATTATTTATTTTAAAAATACTAAAATTAGGAACTTCATTTTTTGGTGAGATGTAACCAGAAGAGGAGCTATATTCTCTGAGGTGCTAGTTTTCATGTTTTTTTTGTTTAAATGTAGATAAAAAATATACCTTTCATTCTTGTCGTTCTGAATGGAAAAGGTGATTAGATTGAATTGTGCTTCATTACAGGAAAAGTCTAGTGGATGATTTTTGCTTTCGATAAATTTAGATAATTTTAATTATTTTATATTTTGATAGCACAAAATATATTTTATTTCTCTAATTGAAGAGAAAAAGTTAAGCCACACTGGCATTAAATATTATTAACAGGTTGAGAATGGGGTGAACCACCGGTGGTACACATCGGACATAGTTTTGTTAGCAGGGAAAAACTTTGTGTGGTTAAAAATAATTTTTTTTTATTAAAATCAAAGTTTAATTTCTTACTAAATAACATTTTGTGTAAGGCATCATCAGATAAAGCAAAGTATGATTTTCACTGCCGTCGGATAAAGCGAAATTGTAAAAACTGCGCCGTCCTCAAAGTGTTAAATATATAAAATGATTATATTATAGCAAAAAAAAAGACAAAACATTTTCTAGTTTCTAGCCAATTATATGACTAGAGCTGGGAGTGGGTTGAGTGTCCAAGGGCAATTTTTAAACAAACCTTCCAAATAGCCTACGATTTCTTATTTCAAATCTCAAAAACCCATCCCAGAAGTAGGTGAGAATTCGGTCCAAAGATTGCACTGTATTGATGCCTAGACCTAGGAAAGATGTAGCGTTTTAAAGCAAAAATCTCTTCATTATATTAAACAAAATATATTAGCGAAATTTGAAGGAAATTTGAACTCATTGGCAAGTACTTAAAACATCGATCTCAAGGATTTTTGGTCCAGGTTAATAGGTGTTTATAATAAAAACAACAAAAATATCAATGTCTAACAGAAAAATTAACTTGAAAAAATGAATTTAGTTTATTTTTCTAGGAAATTTGTTGAACATTAGTTCAACAATTTTTATAAAGTTTTTTCTTTTTTTTGTTAACTTTCATGAAAAGTTTAATTAATATGTCACAAAACTTATATACGAATAAATATCCTAAAAGTATTCTTGATTTGACATGTAGCAAAATAAATAACAACATTATTTGTCATTGAATTTAAACTTAAAAAAAGCAAAACTTTTAACTGTTGACTTTATTTTTTCAAAACAATTTAATTTAATATCTAATACGATGTAATGAAATGTCAAATTTAACGATATATCCTAAACAGATATCCAAAGAAGCAATTAAGTGCGGTCTATGGTTATGTAATAATTTTCTAAAGACCTGGTTAATAATCAATACAAACTATTTGTACATACAATTTAACAAGAATATTCCAGAATCCATTAAACCTATACTTAAAGATTATCTCATAAATTTTGGTTTTATAGATTTAGTTTTGTCTATTGAACCTGAACCTGTCGTAAGTCTGTGACATTCAATTTGACGTTATCTAGTGCCAATCAGGTTATTGGTTGCACTTATTCCCATACTATTGTTAATATACAAAATAAAATTGTATAAAGAATTTATTTGTACAATTTTATCTTTGAAGGACAAAAATTAAAGACAAAAAAATTGATCAATAAAAGTAAATCACCTAATTGAGATCAATAATTTATTATGTTAACCTAAGGACATGTTAGATAGTTGTTGGCTATATATTTTTAGAAATTTTGTTATTTTCTTATTTTTTTGACTAATTAAATTGCTTTAAATAAAATATTATATGAATTTCATGTTTTAAATTTATGCTAATTGTTGTTCAGGGGTAAAAATAAAAACAAACTTAAAAAAATAGTACGTAATCAGAGCAAAATCTTGACGCTATGATGGTTAAAGAGGAAATTTGTAAATTATTTTAATTTTTTAAACATGAAAAGAGTGTAATCAGATTCAAATTATATGAATAGATAGGATTAAAATTTTTTTTTAATGATTTCATTTCAAAATGAGAAGATAATTATGCTCTAAATTATTGCATATATTGCTCATACCATGGTAGAAAATTAGCAACACGAACAAATTAAAAATGTATTTTTCAACTTTACTCACATACTTTGAACAATAAAAAATAATAATAATACTTTATTTAAATTAAACTCTAAAAGTTCATAGTTTCTCTTGAGAGTGTGAATAAAAACTTTACTTTTATAACTAAGAAAGTACAAAGTTTGGTCTGGATTGTAGACTTCGTCAAATTTTGATTAGGCAACTATGTAAATATTTTACAATTAGAAAATATGTCATTCAAGAAAATTTTATCTTAGTGTTTATCGAGATATAATATATGTATGTATCAGAAAAAACTTTCTATCTCTTTAGGAATGTAACAGTTTTAAATAAATTAAAAGTCTTAGATAAATTGGATCTTAAATGGTACTTTTAATGCAATATTTTGTTGCTATTACTTTGAATTGAATTTAGTATTCCATGTATTTACTTAAGAAGGTAAAGAACTTTGTCCTTTGGGAAGTTTAGTTTAAAGGAAATAATTAAACTTTAAGTCAAAGATAAGATATTTCAAAGACATTTGTTTTGTGCATTCTCTACTAGATATTATACAGAGACATCAATTTGTGTTTTTGTCCCTTTTTAGTGGTAATCAAGTTTTGAATGACCAAGCGTCATTATATCGGAAATGATGCAAAGAAATTATTATTTTTATTAGTTAAAATAGTAAGAAACAAAGAAACAGCTTTCAGATTGTCTAAGCTGACCTCTTAACTTAAGGAGTTACATATGTTGCATGTGTTTCTAAAATTATCTTTTTAATATTTTAATAAATATTTTATTCAAAATTTTCAATATAACAAAGATAAATATTTGACATATATGTATATTGTGAAATTTAAAAACCAATTAAATTTTAACATATAATATTGCCTTGTAAAATTAATTGTGTTAAAGGAAAACAAAAAGCCCACCGTTTAAGCAATAGTCAATTTTTTACCAGAGAAATGTGCATTTGAAAGAGATTGGCTCATTATTTTTTACAATATTTGGCAACCGGCTTAAAAAATAGATGATTCAGAAAAGCTCGATTAAAAACTTTCGGCTCCAGGCCGGATGGAGTTCCCAAGGTTCTATCTCCGAGACTTTTATTCTGATTGACTTTTGGAAAATATTTTAAACATAGTTTACTGTTCAATAAGAAGTTTATGTGTTCGGCTTACTCTAAGGGATCTGATAATAAATGCCTAATGTGGTAAAGTAAAGTAAAAGAAGTTGTATCATATTTCGTTTGTCTGTTGTCTTTTTGTTACTCTATAAAACGCAAAATATTTATAAACTTTCAAAATTCTAATTAGAACTACCTTTGGAATAGTTTAGTGATGAAGTACGATTTCCACTTTGAATAGTAGTAGAAAACATAAAGATTTGGGTGAAATTTGGACTATTTTAGCAGTGGTAGTTTTTCATTTAAAAAAGATAGCAAGAAAAAAATGTAGCAAAAAAATTTTAATTTGGAAATGATGGATGGGAAGTAGGGTGAAAATGAAATATGAAGAAATGCTTAACAATAGTGACTTACCTTTCAATACTATTTCAATAATAGTAAAAAAATAATAATATATAATATATAAAATTTTGAAAAATTATCTCTGATTAATAAAAAACTTTCCTTAAAAAAGAAAAGGCTTGAAATATTACTCTGCAAAATTTGAATAATGCCGACAATTTACGTCGAAACTTGCAGCTAAAATAAAAAACCAAAAACTTCTACCATTTAAAAGAATTCATTGGAAAATTAAAACTTATTTTTTTAATTTTTGAAATGCAAAACACGATTTTTAATTAGAAACAGCACTAATTACACCTTAGAAGGTTGACAAAAGAAAATCTTTTGTGTAAAAACTCATTAGAATTTAATAATACTTAGAAAATACAAAAGTTCTGCTTGGCAAAAATAATTTCATTCAAAAAAGGAATTCATGCGATAAATTTTCCAAAACTTAGCAAATAATTTGCTAAGTAAATTTTTTCAATGTTATTTTCAACTAGGTTTGATTTAAATGAGAAAAACTACCTTAATTGTTATACAAATACAACTAAAAGTAAAGAAAAACATTAGTCGGGTGAGCTGTTAAAAAGTTTTCATTAAGGATTCAATTAGTATGAAATTTATTGAAAACTTAGAGTTTCGTTAGAGTTTTTATAAATATTGTTTTACTTATTTCAATTACAGTTTATCTAAACAGCTGCAAATAATATTTAAATGTTTAAGGATCGCAAAGGATTTATGGCAATCAAAATAAAAAATCTTTTTGATTTGATTAATAAATAAATTAAGTTATTTCATGCTGTGATTTAATTTAAAGTTTCAAAAAAGTTTATCTATTAAAAATGAAAATTTAATTGCGAAATATTTATTTTATTTAAGACCATTGAAAATTATCTAGTGGACCAAACTATAGTTTTTATTTCTTTTATAATAAAGCATCACAAAATAATCACCACCTAAACTTTTAGAACGATACCGAAACACAAAATTTCATGCATTTTACTTAGCAACCGTTTCAAATAAACATGGTCCTTTTTAGAGCTCAAAAAGCTGCCAATAAATTAGGTTTGTATAAATAACAAAAGTTTAAAGCTTAAATTAAAATATGAATCAAAAGAGAAGAAAATGCAATGGAATAGAATTTTGATCAAAAGAAATAAAGGAGATCAAATAATTATTTTCCCAGGATACCGAAATGGTTAGGGTCTAGCCAAGTACGTACAGAGCTCTAAAAAACAAGGATTTTAAAGAAATATTTACATTAGAAGAGTTCTTATTACTGTAGCTTCGTAGGTTTTACATTCAGCTCGTGACTTCAGATATGAAATTGAACATAAGTTGAATTTTTAGAATTTTTATAACATCAAGTTTTCAAATAGTTGTTTTACATCAAGCAGATTGTAGTTTTTAAGACATTGAAGATTTTACTTAGGGAATTTATTTATTTTAGGAAAATTTTATGGCTCTTGTGGTATCTTCATTTTGATATTTATGCCAAATTTCCAGGGTTTAAGATTTCTCAGAAGATATAATAATGTTTTGACGAGCTTTCAAATTTTAATAATTAGATGGTTTTTATCAATAAAAGTTATTGATTTGATTTGAATTTTTATTTTTCGCTTAAACTGTAAGACTTTTCAAAGTGTTTAACCTATAATTTACTTACAACTTTTCAGTATGCTTGAAGTGATATTTTCTTAAATAAATTCGATATGGAAGATTTTTCTAAAGTTTCTAAAGCCAAGTTTTAGTAAAATTTCACTAGATATTTTAAGTTTAGTTATACTACATTATTAACTATCAAGCTTAATACATTTATATAAATATCGAATTTAAAAGAGATTTTTAACACAGCATTCTTTATTTAATATACTGTCACAGAATTAATTAAATGTTGATAAAATTCTTATAATAAATATTAAAATAAAAAAAAACTGTTCAGGACACTTTCTCGACATTAATAATGCAAGAATTTCTCAAAGAGAATCTCACCTTTTTCATTTTTTCACTACTGGGGAGAAATAATGGAAAATTACACTAATTAAAACTGCTTTAAATTTGCAGCAAGGAAATGGCAATCACGACTAATTTTTAGTCATATTTCCAACTTCCGTTTAACTTTGTTTATTCATAAAATGTAACTTTCACACAATAATTTTCTGTTATTTTTGCTAATGGATTTGATATTTGAATTAATTTGTTTTTAACTTTACTTTTACTACTTGTTCCTATAGAAAAATTGAACAGTAATATAAATAAAAGAAAAAGAACTCTTAGTTCTATTTCATACATTTTTGAAGGACAAAGAAAATTTTTTCTAAGTCCATTTGACTTAAATGTGTGTCCTAATTTGTGTTTTATAAAATATAAAGTGTTGTGTTGTCCTTTCACCAAAGTTCTACTAAAATTGAATTATTAAAATAAATTATGTTGAAAGAATTTAAATTTCTTGTATTTCATAAACTTCAAAATTAATTACAGAAGAAATTTCTTCACATTTTCGTGTGCCTAAATTTATATACAATTTATATATATATATATACAATATATGTGTCTGTCCTCAATAAGAATAAGTGCTAAAAAATTTAACTAAAAAGAAAACAAAATATTCCCTTGCATAAACGCTATCTATTCAGGTACTCTTGGCGCTTAAAATTCACTATGCATGCTTTTTCTAATCTGATCGCAATGTTAAATACCACGACTGTTAGGAAGATGAGACTAAAAATTTTTCCTGGCCAGTTTGATACACAAAAAACATGCAAAGAGCTTATGACTTACAAATTTGATGTAATTATTACAACTGTGGACGTAATTCTAGTAGACCAATGTCAGAGCTACGCAGAAATTTCTTTCAAAATCATTTATGAATAACAAAAGTCATAAATTAATTATGCATAAAATTATTTTAAAACCAACGCAATTATGTTTTTAATATCTCAATTTAAAACTTTTTTGGAAAATTTTTGCCACTTTTCAATAAGATATTAGAATAATCCTTAATATTTATTAATTTAGAAAATTTTTTCTATAAATTCGTAAGATATCTTCATTTAAGGTTTGTATTCTAACTGTGCAACACTCAAAAGATCTTAAATTTCCTTCATTTAAGAAATTTTCCTTTATAGTCAACAAAATTTGATCCCAATGGAAAATTATATGTCATGAGAAGGTAAACAAAACTATAAAAGCCTTTTTAGCTATCCAATGCATTAGATGTAGTTACTTTATTTGTATACAAAACAACTTAACCGACAAGTGACACTATAGAAGTCCATTTTGACTGTAGTTATTGACAATTATCGGATAACAATGGCAATAATTAGTAGTAAATAAGATCCAATCATCTGACTAATAAACCAACATTTAGAATTCTATTCAAAGTTTGTTTGCTGAAAATACCCAAAAAAAAAAAACAATAAATAAAAGCCTTGTTTAGCTATAATATCAACATTTCTTGTCTGATGACATAAGAAATTTTTTTGGGTATTTAGATACCACACATATTTGGTAAATTTTTTGGTGACATACTAGACAAATGATATAATGTTTACCTTTTCTACACCTGAATGATTTACATCGATGTTTCCCACGGTTTAATATAGTTTTGTTATATTAAAATTTTTTTAGTTACTTTGTAATGTACAGTAGCCAGGCCTTAAACGAGATGTTAGTTAAAAATTGAAAATGTAAATTCATCGAGGTGGGCAATTTTTTGTTTTGGTTTTTTTTTTTATGTTTATATTTTTATTTCAAAAGATCACGATTATCTGAAGAGGAAACCCTTTACTTTTTTGTTTTTTATATAATTTTTCAATTGTAAAGTTAAACGGAAGTATATGTTCAGCAGCTTCCAGAGTTACTTTCTAACCAAATGACAAAAAAAGAGGACAAAAATATTTCCTTAAGAAACTAACCACACCCAGCCATAATATCTTCATTCCAACAAATTAACTGACCTAATCCCATAATCTAGTAGGAGCCCTTTTGGCTTATCAATTAAATCTTCAGACCTACACCTTTCGGGATTTAAAGGTGTAACATTTATGACTGTTGTTATGTTTCTTTTTTTTTTTTTTGCTTTTTTTAAACTTCTGATTTCATTTTTATGATCTTTTGCTTAGTCCACCTTTTGTCTCAAATCCCTTTTTTATTGCTTTCACTTTTGGTGGTGGCTTATTGCTGCTACCCAATCATGAAAAAATATCACATTTCTAACAATTTTTTGGTAGAGTTTTTTTTTTAAATGATTTTTGAAATTATACCAAGTGGCGCTTATAGAATCGTAAATTAACGATAAAAATCAAGTAACTAAAAGATGTGCTACTTTTTTGCTACTGAAAAATATATTTTTCGTAGAATCTTATGATTTTGTATAAATATTTAAGATTTATTTTGATGTTGTTTTTTTTTCTCATTTAGATCAAAAGAGATTAATAAGTTTTCAATGTTTAAATTTACTCCGGTTAAGATTTGATCTAATATGTCTTTAACATATTGAATGTTGTAAAAGGTGTGAAAAGAGAAAATTATGTTGTTAAAGCTAAAGATGGTGTTAATATGATAAGAGAAAATGAATATATTTTGCCACACATGTCGGTTTTTATTACAATAAATATCCTTTTCAATACGAAAATTGTTAATTTCTTTTCTTCTGGAGAAATTATGAGACATATAATAAATTTTTAGAACAAAAACTTTGTTTTGGGATGATCTAAAGATATTTTTAAGAACAAAACGTAATGTTGTTCAACAAAAATTAAATGTATTGTAAAATTCAGGATGATATTAAATATCTTTCTTTTATCTTGGAACTAAGTAAGTAAATGCTGGTAATATCTTACAGCTGTAAGAATTGTTTTTCTTTAAATCATGTTTTATCTGACGGTGGTACACATCTGCTATAGTTTTGTTAAATAAAAATAACTTTTTATTAAGATCAACTTTTAGCAATTTTTACCAAACAATAATTTGTGCAAGGCGTCACCAGATATAAAGCAAACTACAATTTTTACTGCCGCCCGATGAAGTGAAATTTGAAAAAACTACGCCGTTCTCTACTTGTTAAGCACGTTATCTAATATCTAAAAATATCTAATTCAAAGGAAAAAAGATAAACTATAAGCAAAGATTGTATTTCTGCTCGTTTCGTTATTCGCTTAATATTAGTAGTCACTTTAAGGTTAATAGCATTATTACAGGAGCCACAATTTTTGCCTTTTCCTAGGTATTCATGAGATGATCTTCCAGGCACCCTTGCTATCTAGTTTTGTTATTTTTGTTTTTTAATTTGCTTGCTATTACATTTGTCTTTGTTCTGTTTTTAGCGTTGAATTCCTTGTGTAGTACACAAAAAAATATATCCTATATCCTCTTCATGAAACCACAAAAAATTTAATGAATACTTATGAAAAAACAAAATAAAATACTCTATTTTCAAAAAGCTTAACTCTATATCCAAGTTTAATCCTTTATGTGGCTATGTATCTTTATAAAATACTCCTAGCTTAATATAAATTTTAAATGAATTGAAGTAAATCATTTTTGGTATACTTTTCTTTCAATTAATTCTCTTCAGCTTTGTAATTACTCCATTTGTTTGTCTAATTTTAATTCCATTTGACGTCTTATATTTGAGTGCAATTTAGAAATTATTTTCATTAATATCTGACATCTTAAATTAATTTTTGTTGGTCTTATTTTTCTACATTCTACAACAGATTCTCTAAATTTTTATTTTTCAAATTGACAGATGGACGGAAGGATTTTTCGCCCACAACTATCTTTTTTTAAGACTCTAATCTTTCTTTAAGACTAAAAAGATTTGGCAATAACGGAAACAGGACTCTGTTATTTATTTTGCATTTTTGGAGAATCAGAGGTATGTGTATCAGCTTAATTCGATTCGAGTAATGATATAAAATAATCATTTGCATAAGGTTTAATTGCCTAAAAAACTAGGATCAGATTAAGCATTTAAACAATTTAAAATTCATAATAAATTAATAACTCTCTTATCACCCAAAATTTGAAGTACTTGAATACTCGTATATAAAATAAAAATCTCCCTTTTTAAACAACTTTGTATTTATTTATCCTTTTTAATAAGGCTTAGAGAATGGCAAAACTTCTTTCTCTTTGATAAATTATTCAACCATTTTTAACTTTTATTTCCCTAAAATATATTTCTGTCCATTTTTACTCCAATTATCCAGAAAGCAACAAATCATATGCAAACATTCTTTCCCTTAAGCTTATACCAACCTTCATGTTGGTTGTTTTTTAAATAAACAAGTTATTTTATTTTCCTTTTTTCTAAATGCGCTCAACAACTCTACAACAAATTCATAAAAAAAGAACTTTTGATATATTACAAAGCATACATTTACTAAAAGGTCAGTAGATTGGTGTTACGGCTGCAAAAATAAAATCTTTAGAAAAACCTGAAGACTTCATTACGGAGGGACGAAAAGTTTGTTTTGTTTTTTGTTGATCAATTAACAAACTGAAAAGGTACCCCAGTTAAGAAACTGGGGTCGATAAAAAAGAACACCAAAAAAGATTTGAAAATATGCTTCTTGAGTTTTTCGTTCTGTTTTATAACCCCTCAAAAAAAACGTTTTTTTTTTTGCTATATTCCCATCAATATCAAAATTGGATCAGTGCAACGAGATCAGTGTGATCCTCATGGCCATGAAAAATAAATGTTTCAATTTTTCGAAAATGTATTTACTAAGTTAAGTTGTCAAAGCTATCGTGTCCCTATCGTATACGTCGGTGGTCCCAAAAAGAATAAAAACAATAACAAAAATTTTCATGTGTAATGCTATATTTAGACCTCTGGGATATGTCAGAATTGATCTGATTTGATTGTCTTTTTCAACTAATGGACTCCACTTTTGTTTTATGCCCTCAACATTTTAATGCTGTGGGTCCAAAAGTTTCACTGACAATAAAATTGAATATTTGTTGACATTTTATAGATTTTCGGGATAATAACGAAGTCTTTGGTTGAAATTTATTAATCTTCATTCAAAAATTAATTGTGCCCTGTTGTAAATATAAACATTTTTTCTTGCAATATTATTTTTTTTTTATCCTTTTTTACCAAAATACTAAACTGCCCCTTAAAACTCCGATGTTTTTTCAATAGTTGCAATTTTTCATTGGAATAATTTTGAATATTTAGTGCCATGTACAGTCAATGTAGTCTATAAAATTTCTGTTGTGTTTTGTGGAGATCCAATAAATTTTCAAATATAGAAGAAAAATATATTGAATAATTTCAAATAGTATTGCAATAAATGCAACGAAATGGACTACACTGAATCGCAGACAAAAATAATCATATGAAAATTTAAATAGAAAGATATTTAATTATATAACTTTAAAAACTAGAAAATATCGGAAAATGCGAATAAAGTTAGCAAATTATTAAAATTATTTGAATTTGGTGGGTTGAAACCTTGGAGACAAAGGCATTTTTCTTAATTAAATGTCAATTTGGCAAATATTTTGGTAAGTTATCATCTTATTCATTACAAAAACATAAAAAAATTGGTTTTATTATATCTTAGTTGACGCAAAATTTTTCTCCAGATTTGCGTTTTCATCATTTCCGTTTTCTTTTATTTGTAAACAAACCGGAGATAAGTCACACGAAGCCTCATACAATTTGAGTTATTTATAAGTCAATCATTTTTGACTTTTATAAAAAATTTTTGCAACCACGTGCCTTGTTTTTACAAAAATTCTAATCGTATAATTTGCACTGAAAAGTTTTTCCTGATATTAGTTATAAATATTAGGAAGGATAATCTGGCCTCCTAAAAAACCTACAGATGACAATTATTTCTTTTTTCGCTCTAAGCTCCAGTGGATTACAGATGAGTTAGCCAGCTTAATTTTTTTTAAAAACTAGGAAAATATTACTGCTTACTAGATACTTGACTCTGGCTTAAGGCTTACACTAGTTCCCTAAAGCTTTTTAATGCAATTTAAAATAAATTTAACAATTGAAGCCTTTTTTTACTTTTAGATAGGTCATTAACAGTTCTAAATAATTTTTGAAATAAGTTCCTTGAAAAGTTTTTATATAGAATTTGAAAATGAAAGCTAATATTAGTCCTTAGTTTTCCTTTAATATCTCCTTTTTATTTTGTATGATATTTAAAATTTCAATATGATCTTTAGACTCGTTTAAAGTTTTAAATTTTTTTCTTTGATATCTTTTCGAAAAGCTTATTTTAACTTTAAGAATTACTGTTAAAATTAGAATGCGATTTGAACTTTAAGATAAAAACTTTTTTAAGTAAAAATTTAAAATTTTAAAATTTAAATTTTGAAACTTTAAAAATTAACACGCAAAAATATCAAGGGAGTTAATCCTTTTGTTAGGCTAATAATATTTTAATGGTAATTATAAAAAAATAAAAATTAACAATCCTAAGTAATTTGACAGCAAAATAACATTCCCCCTCCCTTCTTCACAAGAAGCTTTCCATGACAATGAACGACAGTTAAAAAAATGTCCAGCTAACTTAGTGGTTTGAAAAATTTAGGAGCTCTAGTGATTTTCTCTTTCAAATATTCGGCATTATAAATTGCTGTGAAATAAACTTTGAGGGCAAATTCAGAATAAAAAGTTTTTCTTTTTCAATACTCATTAATATTTAATTAACAAATTAACAATAATAATATATAAAAACAATTCCATATAAAAACAATTCCATATAAAAACAAAATCAATATAATTATAATTCTTAGTTTTTAGGTTAGGTTGTACATAAGTTATTATTAAGTTTCAATTATTATTAAGTTTTATTTAGTTTTAAATATCAGAAATAAAAGATAAATAATTTAATTCATAGTTGATAGGTTATATTATTAAGTTTTAATTTGGTTTATATTTATTATAATTATTCAAATGACAATTGTCTGAAAATTTCGTGTAGCGCCTGTTACTTAAATTTAAGTGCACGCGTGTTTGAAATTGTTGTTGTTTTTACATATAAAAACATGAAAAAGTAGCTATGACGGCGACATTCTGCATGCTCTATCTTTGAATTTTTCACTTATGCACTTTTCCATCATAGAGCATTCAAGAATTCGTCGAAGAGAAATTCACTGATGTGAGATTTGCCTACTCGAGTTGTAGAAGGGGGTATAGCTCAGTGGTAGAGCATTCGACTGCAGATCGAGAGGTCACCGGTTCAAACCCGGTTGCCCCCTATCCTATTATTTTTGTTTTACTACTTTTTAATAAATCATTAAAAAATTACGATAGTTTTAATAAATTTATTTGAAATCGTAGCCAAATTTAATCTTATTGTTAAAATCTCTAAAAGTTTTACATAATTTAATAGTATTATGTATTTTGGTTTTAAATACTTGAGAATTATTAGTACAGCAATAGTTTCAGCAGAATACATGCATTCAGACATTGTTTTGAAAGACCATTTGCTGTTTAATCAGAACTTTCGTTTGATTTGAAATTGATATATTTAAAGTTTCTAAGTGTTTTTAGTCTTTTCTAAATATTTCTTATTCAATGGGAAAAACATTTAACAATTTTAAACTAACTAAACTCTATTTTCAACAGTCCTAATTAATTCAAAATAATTTCCAATTGCTTTTTCCTAAAATTCTAAAAATAAAAAAATTTTTTAGTAATGCAATTCTATTTATTTTACTTCCTTTTTTTTTATAATAAAAAGAAACCTTTCCAATAAATCTATAAGGACTACTTAAAGGATCTTCCTTGTAAATTTCCTAAGCAATCGTATTCAATTTCAAGTGCTTTCAAAAAAAAGTTTTAATTTTCTTTCGATTTATTCTAGTTAAGCTTTTTTTTGTCTTTACCATTTCTAAATTTGTACATAAAAATATCTTCCTATCTTAAATTCAAGAAATTGGTTAAGTGCTTTTCTTTAGAGGTATAGTAAATGATCCCTAAATATTTCAAAGAGTAATAGTAATTGGATTGAAAGTACATACACAGAGTTTCCTTTTTATGATAAAAAATAAAATCAAGCAAGAGTAGAGTTGAGTTTTTATTATTTATATTGATTAAATTGTAAGTAAACAAAAGATAGAAACTTTTGTCGATGTCTTTAATTTGTTTTTTATAAGTATTTTGCATTTATGGTAAAGATATCAGTTGATAAGACTTTTATAAATTACCAAATCTGTATTTTTTTATTTGTATACGATTAATGTAATCCTACCAGACTTCTATATCATCAATAGCATCGTTCTGAAAGAGAATGAATCGATTTCATGCCTTTCAAGTGACTATTGACTTCCACCTTTTGTACGAAATTTATCTACAATTGTCATGTGTAAATTTGATAAGTCTCACGATCAAAGGTGACAGAAAATCACACTTACATTAACGAATACAGCTCTAGTAGTGTTTAAAATCAACTTTCAATAAAAGTTTTAAAAAAAAAAGCAGTAATAATTTAATTTTCTTAAAACATATTTAAAATTTAAATACGTTGTTATAAAAGGTTATTTTTTATTTTTGTTTTTACAAAATAACACTGAAATTTTAATAAATATTTTACTTTAATAGTAAACAATATCAAGTATATACGTAAAATTGATTTATTATAGTTTTTTCTTTATATTATGTTATCCAATTTGATAAATTCCAATGAATTTCTCCTGTATGTAGAAGCTTAATGTAATGGAAATCAGTTATAGAGAACAATATGTCATTATAATGTTAAAAGCCTACGCCCGCCAAGCTGTATAACAACAAATATACCAAATATCCAGAACATATACATATGAATGATATTAAACATAGGCGATTTCCCATTCCAATAAATCCCCAAAGATTATCTTATTTGAAGGGATCTCACATACATAAAACCAAAGAGGAATTGTCAATCGGGTTTTTAACTAAAGCTATCATCAGGATTAGCATAAACATATATCTGGGCTAATCTCTGGAATTCGATCTATAGCCAGTTATGTGGCTATAGCAAAAATAAAATTTAAAAAAATTATATCTGAACGAGTTATAAATTTTCAATATCCAATATGACAACATTTGAAATTTGTGATGTCAGTTTCTGTCATCGGTATAACTAATTCTCTAATTCTAACTATATAATAATAATAATAATAATAATAATAGTAACAGTTATAAAAGTAATTTGCATTTTTTTCAGTAGTCAAGTTAAAAATTCTATCTGATTGTATGTTACTTACTAATCGTACTAGAAAATGCGTAGGATTGTCAACGAATGACCACAATATCGGCCTTTAGTATTATAACTTAGGTTAATTTTGTTAAGAATAAATTTTCAAAACCTCAAAAAACAAAACAAAACAAAATATAAAAGAGAAAGCAAAAAAACGTGGTTCATCTATTCAACTATGGTACTAAAAATGTTAAAAATTTTTTTTGATACTATCATTTTGCAGGTTACAGCTCTGAAATTTGTTGACGTGGGCCGATTACTACTTTCTTAAATAGAAGTTTTCCATGTTTTTAAACTCTATTAGTGATGTGTACCCCTTTTGTATGCAAAGATTTTGTTGGAATGATAACTAACTAAATCCCTGGCCTATGGATATTATAGATTTTAAGTAGGCAGAACAAAGATATTGTCCTAATGTCTATGAAAAGGGATAGGTTTTCTAATATATATATCACTATATACATATGTACATGTCTGGATAGTATAGTGGACATATTTGTGAACATTTTACTAACTAATATTATTAGATGAATTATTTAAAAACCAACAACTAAAAGAAAATCTTTGTATCTATACTTGGTTGAATAGATTTAACAATAATTCTTTAAAATTCCGTTAAATTGTTTTATTAAAATATTGTTTGAAAAATTCATTTAAATTGAGCAGGATGAGCTCTTTCCTTTGCCATTAACTACGTTTACTTTAGTAGCCAGTAATATGAAGTTCTTTTAATTCTAATCGTTGTAAAAATGATTTTGTAAGACAAAACAAATTAAAGCTTACATGTTACGCAGTGGGAAATTCGTCACCATATGTATTCTAGGTAATGAGAATGCCACAATATCTCAAATACCAAAGTTGGGTATTGAAAATTGATGAACAATATTAAATAAAAATAATTTAATTAATATTATTGACACAATGGGATCGTATTTCTGGAACTGCACCTAATATTTGTCAATAAACATTAAATTAGTATATATCCTGAATTATAGTCGCTACACACTATAGCCCAATGGTATTCAATCTTTCTTTTTGAGGTGCCAAATAAGTGGCACCGAAAACTTACCGGGTGCCAAATTCCATATTCAAGCTGAAACTTTTTGACAGCAACCATTTCTCATTTCTGCGCGGCACAATCGTTCCGAGAAATCAATATAATAAAATAGGTATTAAGCATTTATAAATACAGCTCACCGAAATTTGACAATCATACGGTTCATCGCATCAGTTTATTTAACTGTTTTATATTATGCGTCATATTTTGATAAATAATACTGAAAGAGGTCTTAGAATTAATCTTTAAAATGAAAAAAAAAAAACCGACTGCGTATTGGCTTTGGTCCCACTTGAAAGTGGCTTGAATAGCACTGCTATAGCCTTTCACTAGAAGATTGCCAATGTTAAATTACTAATGTTGGCTCCATATAAATAAAATTGTTTATTCATTATTATTATGAAGTGAGTTAATATTTTTTTCGAAAAATATTTATTTATTTATTACCCTGAAAAAATTGTCTTTATTTAATTAATAATTCAATTAACAACAATCAAAAATTTAAAACTACATCTACAATATTTAAAAGTCAATGCTCTTCTAAGATCTGATCAGAAAATTGTTACAAACTCTTTATATTATAATCAAATTTAAAGATGTTTATATTTCCGCATTGAGGATAATACTTAAACAAATTAAATTTGAAGTGTATAAAATATACCTTACTTACTTACTAACTGTCTGGCGTCATATAATTAGAACTTTTCCATTGTATATTTAACTTTTAAATTCTAAATAAAACCACGAAAATTGAAAACAAAAAAAAGAATGAAATGTTTACAAAATTTCTTCTACTTTTATTGTCGATCATCGAACGAATTATGTATAGCCAAATAGATTCATATACAAATGTTATTAGAATGCAGTCAATTTAATAGCGGTACATCTTAATTACTAAAGCAGAACTGTTGAGTTGATGAAAGTTTCTGGTATCTCTTTTAACACTCTTTAATATCCATTAATAGCCTAAAATTGATGCTGTATTATATCCTACTGTGTGTTAAATATGTGGCTGGTGGTTAACTTGAGTCACATATGATCGTTGAAGTGATCTTAAAATATTTTCATTGTTTTTGTTTATTTTTATTTATTTATTTATATTTATAGATTAGGATAGTTTGCTTAACACAAGTCACACTATAAAACTAGACAATTTATTGATAGATTTCAGACCGGTATCCAATTGTAGATCAATTTTTTTGTTTTCGTTGATCATTTCTATTCATTTAAAATTGATTTTTATAGAAATGTGTGATTTCTTTGCATTTTTATTATAATTTAAAATTTTTTGTTTTGTTTATTCGTAATCGTCTTTGTTGTTTTTTATTTGTTCATTTTTTATTTTTATGAGAAATATTTAGAAAATAGTAACAACAATATAATAAAAACTAGAAAAAAGAACAATAATGACAATAAATAATCCAATAAAAGATAAGAAACGGTTAAATGACTCCCAAAAATCTGGTGGCCTCGGTTTTATATTGATTTCTTAATCGTACGATCATTAAGGCAAGTACCAAAGCGGTGTGAAGAAGGTTTCACAAAAAAAACTGAAACAACAAAAATCAAAATATCTTTTCATGGTATCTATAAATGTCAAACTAAACAACCTTTGATGGTGGGATATTGGTGGGTTGCGGTTGTGGCGTTCATGGGTGGCATTCAATATAGATATATACCATGCTTAAAATCAAAAAAAAAAAAAAAAAAACTAAAATACAAACAAAAAAATAGGCAGCCTAGACATAGGCCGAAATTGAGATATTTAAAAGCATTGTAGTCTATTTTTGTTTTTTATTTTTATTATTAACAGCTTTTGTCACTTGTAGCTTAGAGATAAAACGTGTGTGTAGGCTAAAGAACTTTAGAATAGTCGTCAAATTTAGCAGAATCGATTGGAAGAACATTTTTATTGATTTAGCTTCTTTTTTTTTTGTGCGGATCTTATAAAACTTCTAAATTTGGGGAATTAAATACCTTCCAAACTTAATGATAACTATTCGATTTGTGGTTTGTTTGTGGTGAAAAGAGGGATACAAAAATTATATAATTGAAGTCGCTTGCTTGGTGTGGATAATTTATTTTTTTCGGCCCACACCTTTTTTTTGTAAAGAAAAATTAATTACCTAACACTAACAAGGTGTTAAAAGAGTGAGCGTTTATTTAAACCTAAGTGGGTCTATAAGTGTGAAGTTTCAATTCGTCCAATTTTATGAGAAAAAAACACAATTAACAAAATTAATTTTTTATAATCTGACTGTCCTTTAGTATTATGTGTTTATTTTTAGTTTTTAAAAGATTTTTGCATAATTTCAAGCAGACAAAGTATCTGAAATTATATTTATCAATTGCTGAAAGCTTCCCTTATATGCATAAAATAAAATGATTTTTTATAAAGGATATTAGATTTTAAAGGTGTTGATTTGTCACTAATACAAATTGCTCCAAAGGTGAACAGTTCACGTTGTGTTGTTCAAAATTATTTACATTTTGTATTAGAAAATTATGGATCTAAAAAGAAAACCAGTCATCCTTCAAAGCTCTCTCTCATCGTCATCTTCAAAAATTCTCCAACGTTTCAACTGGTTAGAAAATGGACATTTAAAATATACATATATAAATTTTCCGAGCTCCAAACTTACAAAAACCATCGCATTCGGAAACGGCTTCAATTCGCAGATAAATGCATTCAACAAAATTTATTGTGGTCAAGAGTCATTTTTAGTAACGAAAAAAAGTTTCATCTTTATGGTCTCAATGGTTTGATTTGAGAAAAGAAAAAAATATTCATACCAGAAGATCCTGAGGAAGAGACTTTGTAATGATATGGGCAGCTTTCAATTTGATTTGTGAAATCTAAAATGGCTTTCATAAATGACAAAATAATTGCAGAGAGATACGAAGTCATAGTGGATATCTTTTTGTTACCATTCTTAGAAGATTAGTATTAAGAAAATAGTATATTAAAGAAGGAAAATGCTCTTATACATAATAATCGACGAATAAAATCATGATTTTCAGAAAAAGGAATTTTCGTTGCAAACTTATGGGACATTATTTTCCATGAAGTTTGTGAACTTCAATAGAACTCGTAGAAATCCGCACAGTCAGCGAGCTTTAGGACAGTCAGTTAGATTTTTTATTGAATTTTTTCAACGGTTCGAAATTGATTTGTAAGTAATTTCAACTTAGTTAGCCTGAATCGAACCTTATTACCTACTAAAAAGTCAAACTTTTCATGTGTGAGGTTGATTAAAATAACCCTGAATAAAATCCTTTTCTGTTGAATTAAACTTGATTTTATACTAAATATCCTGAAAAGTTCAACGAAAACTAAAATCATAAAAATAGAAAACATCTCAAAGCAAATTAAATAATAAATCAATTTTTGTACAAAACAGATGCTTTTGCTTATCCTTAATTATTTTTATTTTTATATTCATTAAATTTTCTAGTCATTAAAAGGAATCTAATAAAATTTTATCCTATTAAAATCTAACTTAAGATACACATCTATAACAAATACTAACTTTTAAGTACTTATTGGAAATTTTGTTTCCTTTTTTTTTTCTTCTTGTTGTTGTTTTATTTTGTACCCAAAAAGGAAGTCAGAAGTCACAATATAACATCCGGACATCACTTGAACTTCTTCCTTTAAAATATATTACTATGCAACTAGAATTTACCTTAAAATAAGAAATTCTTTTAAAAATGAGGGAGAAATCATATGACAATATAAGATGTCATCGCTAAACAAGACATTTCCTTATAAATTTTTTTTAATTTTTAGTCATCCCTTGGATATAGCTAGACAGAATTTCATTCATAATGATAATTCGTGGAATCCCAGAAATTCTTTTAAAATAGCTAAAATGAATGGATCGGAAGTTGATAGTCGCATTTTCAGAATTTTAAGTAGATCCATGCTAGACACACATTTATTTATAAAATATATATGACCATTTTGTACGTGTTTTATATATGCAAATATTAATTTACCTGTTCTGTTCATTTTTTTATTTATTATTTCATTTGTCAATTAATTCCACATCATAAACTAAAGACACTGCTTAAATTTTGGAACATTGCAAAATTCCAAATGAAACGACAGGTGTAAGTCGGCGCCTATTACTCACTATTCAATTTTCTTTCTTTGCCTTTTTATTTTATAACTTAACATGTTTTTTCAAATATAAACTGCATCGATTGATTCTTTGTTTGTTTTTAACAGCCTTTTGCTTAATATTATTATCATCAAAAGCAAATCTTTTGTTGGATATAATCGAACATCACATCACAACACCAAAAAAATTTTCAAATGACAAGATGTTCCAATCAGAATGCCAATGATATTATATATATATATATATATATAAATATAAAAATATTTGGGTTCCAAAGATTTTATTCTGTTTTGTGTTTGTAGTTCGTCAGCCTCTCTCCAAAGTCAATTTTTCCAAAGCTCGAAAATTTGTTGAATCTGACTTGAACTCTAAAAAGAATCACTAAAAACCCAAAATTTTTGGTTATTGTGAAGGGATTGTTTATTAGAAATTCATCTGCTGTTGCAATTATATATATACATATATATTTATATATGAAACAGTTGTCTGCGTTACCGTTATTTCGGGATAAACAAAGACAACCAGAAGGATTATATGTAATTTTTTTTGGTTTTTAGTTATTTGTTGGACTCGAAATCCCAAATCAATTTTTCGTCGTACGTGTCTCAAGAGTCCTTAATTTAATGGGTTTGCAACCTGTTTTAAAGGTATACAAAAATTTTTTCAAAGAATTCACCTGCAGTCGTGGTATGACTTTCTTTAATTTGGTTTTATTGGAAGAATTTTATGATGGATATAAACGACGAAATTTTTATCTTTTTCTAATTTTAAACGATAATTTCCACTCCTGTAAATTGAATTAATTGAGATTTAAGATATAATTTTAATTTTTATAGTTCAAATTATTAATTGGATTATTAAAAAAATTATTGGTATGATATTCAAATTTATTTGAAATTTTAGCACAGTTGAAATTTTGCTAGAAAATTTGTTTGGGTTGTGCAAAATTATACTTTTTGTCCAATCATAAAACTATAGTTATAGTAGATCAATGTATGGAGAAACAAGCTCTTTAGAAGGATTTAACTCAGAAACTATTTGAGATTTTTATTAAAAATTTTAACATGTTACTTTTAAAGTACAAATTATCGAAAAATGCAATAAAAAAAATCAAAATTTTGAAAATTTCACACTAGTTATGCTCCTTAATGAAAGAAAATTTCTAGGCTAAAATATTTTCCACAACAATCTTAGTGTGTTTTATGATAAAAAGGTCAAGCAAAATCAAAAACAAAACCATTTATGGTACGGTACGTAATGTGAAATATGTCATTTTATTGCCTGAATATGATCTTCCCAGCTCAAATTTTTGAACAATTTTTTTCCAATTTTTCAAGGTCAAATAAGTGGATAAAATATATAAATCTTTTTGGTTAGTCAAACCGATTATGAAATATAAAGTTCGTTATAGGTTTAAGCTTGGGTGTCTATTAGCTTTAAAACCATTTAGAATTGGGTTGGTGAAATAAATTCTAACTTTCTGTACTTTAAATATAAATCTGAAAGAAATACGTTAATTATACCAAAATAAAAATTAATTATTGTCACTTTAAGTAGCAGTCCTGCTAAAATTTTAATAACTTTCTTTTCTTAGTCAAATCAGTAAAAGCAGACAGAGATAGGGAAAGAAAACTTATTATAGAAAACAAATCATTTTGTGCTTAAAAATTAGAAATAAATAAATTAAAAATTGTAGGAAGTTAGGAAACCCATTGCATGTGATGACTGCATATCTCCAGGAAATTTTTTAATAAAAAACTGGTTTATATTCTCCAATTGCATTTGCATTTTTCAATCTGATAACATAATATTTAAATTCAAGACAAATTGATTAGCTTGGGAAACAATTAAAAATAAATTTAATTATTAATGAAATTCTATCTAATATCTAATTTTACCGCTTAAATTGAAAATTACTTTGTATACCTTATATATAGATTTTTTATATTGTTTATTGTAAAGTCTTAATTCAAATTCCACACATTCCAAGCAAAGATACACCTGTCCCTTATTGATATGGTTCGGTGATCTTTTGAGAAGTGATCGCGGAAGAGTTCGTAAGTGCCGGCATTGAACTTCCTTCATTACATGTACTTAACGGTTGGCTGCATCAGACCATTGGGTCTGTATATATAAATTCAAGCTTGCAATATGAAATTTTCTTCTTTTTTATTTAACTTTTATTTTTTAAATAACATCAAGTAGCTTTAAAAATATTTTATTTTTACTTTTTTAGTTATATCTTTGCATGAATTGTCTTTACTTTTGCTTATGTACATTATAATTTTTTTTTATATTTTATTTATATTATTTTTAGTAATTTAAATTTGAATATGTTTTAAAGTTATTCAAATGCAGCCCAGATTCAATTTGAATTTATGTTTACCACAATTTTTTTTCTTTTTTTTGATTTTCAAGAAAAAGAAAACGCAAACAATTTAAATCTGCTGGAATTAAGAAAATTTTAATAGAATTACAATAATTCTAAAGAGAAAATTTTTGTTTTCCTTTCGAAATTACATAGAATCCAGAAATTCTTTAAGTATCCCGCATATTTTGATCTTAATAATTCATAAATACCCTTAGAATTAAGATTTCATCCATCGCGGAATATGGTTTTTACAAAAAATACCTCTGGAAAATAGAAAAGTCAATAACAGGGACCTTTAGTTTAGGTGAAAAGAACATGTGTCGCAAAAATAATTAGTTTTGCGTCTTCCGCCTTTAATCTCAAAATTAATTTCACTATTACAAATATTTCCAAAACAACCGTTATCACTTTTTATATCAAAGTCAGTATTCAAAGAGTCCACATAAAATTGGTTATCGCTACTTTCAATTTTATGGTACACTTCTTTCGGTAAATTTCTCTTTGCCATTTTATTAGAGTATTGTTTTGAAATATTTTAAGAAGCGAAAACGCCTAATTACACTTAAAAAAAATATATAAAATATTATTTCGAATTCTAAGTATCTCTGGCTCTTTGTTGTGGTGGCTGAGAGCAGATTATACGACTGGAACGGTAAAAAAGCGTTGGTGGCTGAGAGCGGACATACGAACGCAAAGGGTTAAATCATTGTTTCAAGAAAAACGCATTGAAAGTTTCAAACTCTTAGACTTTTATAATTATAATTACTGTTAACAACAAATATAAAAAAAAAAAATTTTAATAACAAATTATTTAGTGCAGAAAGTCTCAATAAGTAATAAAATTTTTTGGTCGGCTACGCTGGTAATCTTAAAAAACACCTTTGATTCAAGGCGCTTCAAGATATTTACTACCATTCGCTCACTTACTAATATGTTGAAATAAAAATTTAGAAAAATATTGTTAAGGTATTGTGTTATCATATAAAAATTATTCAAATAAACTAAAAATATTTTCATTGCCAAAAAAAATTCTTGAAAACATGCCTTTTTTCAATGAATTAACCCAACCATCCCCTTAAATTAAGCACAGCATTATTCAGCTCATTTAATTTAATTTAATTTAGAATAACGGTAATATAAGAAACAAACTGATATAATGGACCAAAACCAAGAACTGCATTAAATATCTTTCTGCTTTTAATTCTTACTAATACAAGAAACTTAATGACTTACAAAAGTTTGAAAAGCTATGAAGTAAATAATTTATTTTTATTTTTAATAAATTTTTCACAAATCTGATTAGATAGAAAAATTGCAAGTATTACAATTTAATTATTTCCCTATAAAGTAAATTTGGCTGATTGAAAATTTAAATAAAACAAATTATTAAATTGTTTAATAAATTTTATTAATGTTTTGTATTTTTGGCAGTGATTTTTTTGAATCTTTTTTTTTCCATTATTTTTGCATCTTTTCGAATTTATTATTTTATTTCTAGTATACATTTACCGAATATTTTGAAATAACAAAATTAATATTGATTTTATAAATTATTTGTCTATTGAAAAAAAAAATAGAAAAATAATAATAATAATAAATAAATTACAATATTTTGCTTAAATGTTTGTGGTTTTAAATATGATGATGATTTTAATAAAATTTCTTTGGCTTATTTAACATTGTCACTAGTTGAATATTTTTATATAATGAGGTTTATAGTTTTATTTTTATTTATATATTTTTATTTATATAATTTATTTAATGAAATTCTTAATAAATCAAATTTACAAAAAAATTATATGATGAGCGAAATTATACTTTATCTTTTTGGATTATAAATATGTGTGCACCTTTTGGCAAAATTGAAAATACAAAATAAATTTTAATGAAATAAATATAAATTAAATTTTAAATAATTTCATGTTTTGTTTTTAATAAATAAATATAATTTTAACAATACAATTTTTTTTCAGTGTATTTTATGGAAGTTTTATTTTACAAAATATTTGAAATTTTTAAAGCCATTGTTATAAAATTCTGGCATAAATTTCTTATATTGTTTTCAATAAATCTTTTTATTTAAATAGTTAATTTTAATTTTAATAACAATCTTAATTTGCTAATAGTTAAGTTTCACTCTTATTTTTATATTTAACTCGACTAGTTTATGTGTTTTGTGTTTGGTGATTTATTTTAGTATGAAAAAATGTATTTGGTATTTGTGCATTTTGTAGAAATTTTGGTTTGTTATTTTTGTGTTTTGTAAATAATAGCAAAATATAGAAAAACTAATGGTTTTTAGTAATTAAATTTAATTATTTTAATGTTTATACTCGTTAGTTGAAATGATTCAGAAAAAAAAGAGAAAACAACAAAATCGCCAAATTGCGTAGTAATTAATTGTTTAAAAACTATTCAAAAATAATTTTCACTTAAGCATGAATTCCGATTTTAATCTTAGTATTAATTAATTTTAATATTTTTAATTTAGTTTTAACTATATTAACTAAATTCAATTTCTCAGACAATAAAAGCAAATAAAGGAAACTAAAAAATATTTTCTTTTAATTACTCCTCCATGACGACGTTCCATGAAATTATTAATTTTGTTTTTATACAATTTTTATTATACTTTAGACTCTAAACTATCATTAATTAAGTCTATTAAATTAAAGTCAATTTAATCCAACGCATTCAATCATTACTGGAGCTTTAAATCCAAAAAAAAGAAGAAATTAACAAGCAAATCTAACATTGTTTTAATTTATGAAGAATTGTGAATAGATTAAAGTGTCTTTACCCTTTACGATTTTTCTGCAATGTCGACAACTCTGCTATGTGCCCTACTAAACATAAATGAAATAACTTTTTCAAATCTATTAATTAGATTACTACAAATCAGTGTGTTGTGGCAAAGCAAATTGAATTTTGTTCTGACAAATACCTACTTCTATATTACTTTATATATGGGATAACGGAGCCGAATCATTGATTTGGAGATTATAGTGAAACCTCCCGCTTTATGTAGGCAAACTTCAGCTACTAAAAGCGTCTATAAATTTGAGAAATTTATTGACATTTAATGGCGTTTTTTAAAATTTATAAAAATTTTTAATTATGTGTACTGTAACTTAACATTTGCTTGAATTTATCTCAATAGCGTATAAAATTTAAATAATCGACATAAGGCTCTTTATATTAGTGAACCAAGTATGCCTAAAAAGTTATGAAATTAGAAATCTATGAAATTTAATGCTTTTTAGTGGATCTGGCAATTTAATAATAAAATAAAAAACAAATTCTAGCAAACTTGTTCGAAGTCATTACAGATCATTATCATACATCATACATAGGACATTGTTTATAGGTAATTTTATGCCAAATAGATTGATTTCTTCACCTCATTGTGATTAAACTTAATCCATCTATTCTAATGCTAAGAAATTGATCTAGATGGATTAGGTTTAGTCTTCAAAGACTTAAGGCTATTTAGGCTAGAATAAGGAAATGTTTCCGTAGATATACGCAAAATAATGACAGACAGACGTTAGATTGATCAAGAGTTGAAAAGCATACATACCAAAACGCGCTAGTTAAGGCGAGAATTACAAAGAAAATATCTTCTTTCTAACTTCCTATTGGAAGGACAAGATGAAAAAAAAGGACAATTTTGTAATAAGTTTCAGTAACGGTAAAGAATAGAAAAATTTTTGAAATTCCTATGAAATAGAAGCACAAACCATGTTCACAAAGTTTTCCAAAATTTACAAGTACATATTTTCATATTGAAATTAGTTTTAATACTTACAAAAATTTTACACACCATCACCAGCACAAAACACTTCTTTTTTCTTTTTTAATATCTTTAGTTTAACTTTTTCTTTTGTATTAATATCTGTATAAACAATTTATACAAATATTTACAAAATTATATTTTTCTTTATGAAAAAGAGAACAAAACAAATAAACAAAAAATTTAATGAAATTTTGTCTTAAACGACATACTTACATATTTAATGATAAATATAAACAATACTTATTTATAATATATTTAGAAAGGAAAAAAATAAAAAATAATATTCTTTTCTATAGTTACAAATCAGTCTTTGGTAATATCACAACAGTTTGGTTCACGTTTTGGGATCATTTTTCATAATTTAATTATTTTATACAACAAAAATACAAATTAATAATAATAATAATAATAATAATAGGAAAAAAATAATAATATAAGAAAAAAACATATTTATAAAAAATATTTTTCAATAATTTACAAAAAACAAAAAAAAAAAATATTAAAAACAATAGAAATATGAAAATATATTAAACAAATTTTTAAATAATAAATCTGAGGTAACAAGAAAAAAAGGTAAATATATATATGTATATATATATATATATTTATGTAATGTTAAATATTTTTAACTTTATGAAACACCCAAATCATGAAGCAAATGTTGTTTTATTACTTCGCCCTCCTCTTCGAGTATTTGTGCTGTTACTGTATTAACTAAATTAAAAACAATTGCAAATATAGTAAATGCTGTATATATACCTAATGCTGACCACCATAATAAATATTCATGTGGTTTATTTACAAAATTTTTTAATACTAATAGACCAATTGTAAGTCCTGCTAAAGCTCCAGTTAAATGTGCTACATATGATACTGATGGGCCCTTAATTATTTCAATATAATATCTTGAATAGATGGCGTATCCAAAGTCACATGATGCTATGAATAAATAAAAAAATAATAATATAAGTTTACTATTTGGTATTTATTTGTTGAAATATATAAAAATAAAACGAAAATAGATTAGAGTATTTATAGGAAAAATTGAAAGAAAGGTTTTTTAACGTTTTCACATTTTTCAGTTAACTTGAAATGTTACTTTAATCGCTGTTAAAAGAAAATTATTGCTTTGCAATTTTCGTTTATCCTTCAAATATAGCTTTAATAATTTTATTGAGTTAACTTTTTGTGCTTTCTAATGGTAAAACATTAATAAAATAATGTGTCAAAATTTTAAGATAATCGAGTCAAAACTCTCGTATTTATTCACATTTAAATCTTCCCAATTCTTCCATTAAAAGCTTGTGATCGTCGGCCATAGGAAATATTAAAATGACAAAAAAAAACTTTCTCAGTTTATTTATAAAAAGTAGTGTTAGTGAGATCATTGTGAAGGGTTTTAAGTAAAAATCTTAATTTTTAATGCTACGGCTTCAATTGACGCCTACTATGATTTATCAATACGTGAAATCACATTAAAAAGGGGGTGAATCAAAGAGAAATTTAATTGCATTAATTGTGAAATATAATATATTAAAAAAAAACGAAATATGTAAGAATTTTTCAATCCATTGAGGATATGTTAACTTTTACTTGACGTATGTCATTCAAAATTAAAGCAAAAATTAAGATAATTCTTTTATCGATTCAACCAAAATAATCTTCCTTTAAATTAAGCGCTACACAAATCAATTTTTTATTCGTAGCCTCATTGATATTTAACTGAAAGGACTAAGTTATCATACGCCAAAAGCGCTGGTGGGCTCTTGGTATGGAATTGTGTCTCAAAAAACATTTCCTTTAATAAATAATTTTTGTTTTTTTTTTTGGTTTCAAATAGTTCCGTTGCAAGTAGTGGTAGGAAAAATATTGTTATCATATATAAACTAATTAAATAAACTAAACTAATCAACTGAATCCCTTTTAATCTATTAATAACATTTTTTAAATGCAAAACAAAATAAAAAAAAATTATGAAAAAACATTTTGAACAAACAAATAAAAAAGCAATTTAATACTTAATTTCATTACAAAACTTACCAAAAATGAATATCGATGCCAATTTGGATACTCCATATTTCATTGCACCAAAATTTAATAAAATATTTGCTAAATGGGCAGCAAGTAATGCATATACACCACCACTAGCACCGACTAGATATACTTCAGTATCAACAACACTAGTACCCAATGAACCAGCAAATACACCAGCAAAATAAATACAAGCTATCCTAAATGATCCATGTACCATTTCTAATGGTAATCCAATAATTAATTGAACAATTATATTAAATCCTAAATGAAACCAATTAGCATGTAACATCATATATGAAAAGAAGCGCCAGATTTCTTGTCTACGATCTGGTCGATAAATGAATACTGAATCAATTGGTATCGGTCCAGTCGGTTCCATTTGTGTTTCATTTGTTAAAAGATCATAAACAAAAACACCAATCTGGAAAAAATTTAAAAGAAACAAATTAAAAATCAAATTAGAAAATATTTTTAAAAAATAGCAAAATATTTTATTTTATTGTAAATTGTATAAATAATATTGGTGGATATTTTTTATTTATTAAAAATCAAATTAGAAAATATTTTTAAAAAATAGCAAAATATTTTATTTTATTGTAAATTGTATAAATAATATTGGTGGATATTTTTTATGGGGATTAGTAGTTTAAGATTTGGCGTTATATGTTATTCATTTTTGTTTTTTTTTTTTGTTTATTTTCATTAATGTATGCAACTTTTAAACATCTTATTATTTTGATAATAAATTAAGAGTGTCACGATGGGATTTTTATTCTTATTAGAAGAATAATCTGATAAGGTGAAGAAAAAACAAAACTAAAGAGAAAACAAAAATTCGATTTTTTTGTATTTATTTACATAGTCGAGGGTGTAACCATTGTATTCATTTGATTTTGTATCTTTATCCTTATTTTAACTTTTTTTCCACTTCGATCATATACTCTAACCTTATATGTTATATACTGAGAATGAAACATGGTAAACGATAAAGACACTAAAGGAACCACACAGCATCACACTCGCTTGGGTGGCATCTTGTATCGTTCTGATAAGTTTTATTATGCCGCTACGAGTTCTCTGGGCCCATGAAATCATCATCATGGGAATCATCTTCTTGCATATATTTTACTTAATTTGTTGTTGTTTTCTTTTCCATGGATTTTATTATTATTATTATTATTATTGTTATTGTACTTATTAAGATGTTGTGGGTGAAGTTTAGTAAATTGGTTTTAGTTAGATTCTCTATAAAAAAAAGGTCTCAATGGTTGATCATTGAAATGATTTTTATCATGGATTTATGACAATCTATAGATAATTAGAATTTGAAAATATTTAAAACAGAAACAAAAAAAAAACTATAATACAGGTAGCAAGTAGAATTAATAAAAAAGAAATTGAGTCATCTTATTCATAAGGAAGGAACGTGAGAATTTGAAATTTAGGAAGAATTTTAACGATAGAATTTTTGTTTTTTTTTAAGGAATTTATTTTTAAAAAAATGAACAATTAAGATAATTTCTTTTTGATTTTTATTTTTCTCATTTTTCTTTTGTATTCAATGAAGTTGAATATTATAAATTTGTACAGGATTTTTAGGATCCTTTATATTACCAATTAAGTTGTATTTTGCGTTTTGTTTTTTAGCATTTCCGTTTTTAGTCTAAGTTTTATTAATGATTTCCTTTTTAAAACTATGATAAGCTATTAAAAATAATTTTATCGATTTTAATTAAACATGATTATTGTTGATTTTATTACCATATTTGGATTAATCATTTCTTAAAGCGATCTTTTTTTAAACCACATCCAAACGTTATTACGCAATAAACTGCACACATCAAGAAAATCGTTTACTGTTTTTTAACAAATATGTTAAAAGCGTTCTTTGTTGAGTAAACAAAATTTGTAACAAAATCCTCAAATTTGATTTGATATTTAGATTTGAAAAAATTAACCCTAAGTAACACTTTAAAACAAAATATTAAACACTTATTCCTTCTTATTTTGGAGGGATGTTACTAAATATCCTGCTGAATTCCTTGAAAATTTGAATTTGAATTAACTTTTTAATAATATTAAGTGAACAATTTCTCTTTTTAAAATATTTATGCCTAGGAAACTTTATAGAGTTTTCTTTTTTGCTGTTATTTTTGTTCATATTTATTGATGTAAGTTTTTTTTTAAATTGTTCAATAAATCCTAAAATTCGGAAAGAATTGAAGCCGAATATAATTTATTTTCAACTCATATGGCGTTGACAAATTTTCTTCTGTAATTTAAGATAGAAAATAATATATGGTTGCCATTATTTTTCGTTGTCATAAATTGATGGCCTGGTATTATAATCAAAATACTTTTACTAGTTTAAATTTCTTAAAGTTTTTACTAAAAGTTTATGATTCTAATTTTTACAGGTATTAATTTAATTTTTTTTTTCTTAAACCTAAAAAACATAAAATTTTGTTTAGTGAAAGTATAAAAGTTTTCCAGCAATAAACTCTAAACATAATAAGCATAAAATGTGAATAATTTTATTATAATTTTGGGTAAAAAAATAAATTTGTTGCAATACTTTAACAACAACCAAAAAAATACCAGAGAAGAACTAAAACAGATCCATTTTTGTTTTTTTTTCAAAATTTAATAAAATTTATGCTTACACGAATATGCCGTTGCCATCAACAAAAGTGTAATCCCTTGTAAGAAAATGACTTTTTTTAACGTGGGATCAACAAACCCGTCCAAAAAAGATACAAAATACTAAAGAGCAAAAAAGAGACAACAAAATCTTATTTAACAATATTATTGCCATGTTGTTACTGAAATTGATACAAGAGTCCTTCAAGTTTTACTACCCAATTTGACAGGGAGATATCTCTAACGCAAGTGACTTTACCTTATTCAATGATAATTCTAACCAAATGGTTCTATGGGTTGATTTTATACATATATACGGCCTATGGGCTTTCTATCCAAAAAATTTCTATTTAAAGCATTACTACTTAAGTTATTATATCTAGAAGGACTTGTATTCTTGTTAAATTTTCACCCTCATAAACAAACAGGGGTATAAAACAGATGACTACTGTAATTATTTTGTTTTTCGGGATGAAAATATTGAATGCAATATCTACCCAAAAATTGTGTAGTGCAATTTAATTTTACCTCATCCTCCTACTACTACACAACTACTACAATTTATTCTCATATATTCAATGGGCTTATAATAAAATCAGGGTCGATGGGGTTTAAGTGATTTAGTTGTCTGACTGCTTCTTTTTGACTGCCAACTATATCTCATTTTCCTTTAAGGACTAGTAGGTATTTTTAGTGATTAATTGACTTTGCTTTGCTAGGTTTGAATGGAAAATTTAAGGGTGAAATTTGATATAATTTTTTTTTTTTTTGTAGTTAAATTAAAATACTTTTATATGCACAAAGCAGCTTTAGAAATTGGAACATTCGATTTGTTAATTCGAATATATAACATATATATATATATGTGGTATTAAATAACATGAGGGTTGGATCTTTAATTCTTTTTATAAGCAAAATTTCAAAGTAATTTAATACTTGAGTGGGTGTTTAACAGATTATTTGAATAGTTAAAGAAATTATGTTCTTATAGGGAAAAAATATGTAGAGGAAGAAGTTTTTGAGCATTTTTTAAGGATTTTTTCATTATTTAAGAAAGCTGCTTGGTAAATTTTCTAGGTGTCAGAAGTTGTAAAAACTTTACAACTATTTTTTTCAATTTTGTGTTACAATGGAAAATTTTTGTAGTGACAGTTTTGTATTTTACCAAAAATTTGAAAAAGTAAAAACTATAGTTCAGCAGAAATAATTACTTTTGCTTTTATTTTCTAGCCTATTTTGGATCTAAAGACTGAGCTATTTTGATCAATATAAAAAAAAGATGAAATGCAATTTATTTTTTGTACAGAATTTAGAATTCATTTATAAATGGTTTAAATTATTATCAGTACTAATACACAATACATGACAGTTGTACTTTTTAGCCACAAAAGATTTAAATTAAGCACAAGCAAATTTTTTTTATATACAACTTTGATCAAAAAGTTCTCGAAATAATCGCCGTGTGGTGCTTCTTTCACCTGGCTGCCAATTTTTTCCTTTGGCCTCATTTCATTATCAGTTGTTGAAGTTATTCGAGTACATGTGCCTCTGAGCATGTTTGAGCAATTTTTGAGAATTTTTAAAATGGGTTTGATTAGTTTGCATTAAATTTTGTGTTAAAAACAATTAAATTAAAATTACTACGATTTTTTTCTAGAGAAAAAATCCCAAAAACCCCTTCAAAATAAGCCCGGAATATAACATGCTAATTAATATGTTTTTATATCCCAAGCATTACTTCTGATGTAAGACATAAAGAATTTTACTTCTTGTTTTTCTACTTTTAAAATGGCGCTATCGAGAGCACAAATGAATTAATGTCACATTTTTACAGTCACTTTGACTATAATTGACTAAAAAAATTATAGTTTTTTTAAAAATTACTGTTTGTACATTTCTTTAAAAAATAAAACAATAAAATTTTGCAATAATTAATTTAAACAAATTTAAGTTTTTATTAATTCAAATTTATTTGAAATCCTGGCATTTATTTGAAATATTAACTAAATTCAGGGATTACTGAATTAAAAAATGAAACACGTCTCTACTTGTATTTCGCTATCCCGCTATATAAAATAAAATTAATTGTTATGACTTAAAACCCGGTTTTAGTCTGTATCTCCAATAAGATTTTCTTTTATTACAATGAGATTGGAAACAAAAGGTTCTAACGTTGTGTAATATTTCTAATTTAAAAATATTATTAATAACTTACCTCAATCAATGATATAAGTATTACAAATAATGGTGGTGGACAGCATTTATAATGATCAGCATCGTATTTTTGTTCAATATTATTTTCCTCAGTTGTTATATCAATAACAGTTGATTGTTTAGTCATACTTAAATAAATATAATTATTTGATTAAATAATATCCAGGCTTCAAATATTTAATTTGATCCTTTTATTTTATCTTTCTTGTCTTTGTTTTTTAATATTTCTGACAATGTTATACTAATAAATTATCTTTTTATTTATACTAATAATACTATTGAACATTTTTTCCAATTAAGCCAAAAAATAATCTAAATTTTTCTTGTGACAACACAAGATACTAAGTACCACAGGGACTGCATTCACTTAAATTACATTTGCAATATTTTTTTCTCATTTACTATTTGGCTTTAATTATTTCTTGTTCTTATTTTAAAATTAGATGATTTTTGTCTGCATTCACTTTTAGAATTCTTAAAATGAAGACGCCAGCGCCGAAAAAATAATACAGTTAGACACAACTGTTTAATATGTCTGAAATGAAATTGAAAAAGAAATATAATCAACAACAGTGGACTATACAAACATTAAAAATAATATAAAATAAAAATTAAAATAAAATTCAAACTAAAATTATTTCAAAAAAGTTTGAAAATAGAATTGGTCTGACTTAAAAGATAAAAATAATACTAACAGAAATACAAAATTTAAAAATATTAAAAAAACAAAACAAATGCTTTGTAAATTTGCTAAATGAAGTTGTACAGTTGTGAATGTTTGCTTTTTTTTTGTTACTTTTTGAAATTCGAACGCAATTCAAATTCAAAAGAAAAATTGTACTTAACTTAAAAGCAAAATTTTGATATTTTTCTCTCAATAACCTGAAAAAAAAAATATGAAAATTTATCTTTACTTTAAGGAAATTTCCCGAAAAAAAAAATTGTTTCCTGTTTTTAGCTCATGAATGAAAAAGAAACTCGTTCATCAAAAGTTATTTGGAATACGGCAATTTTTGTTACAATTTGTTTTTTTCTTTTTTTTATGTCATCCAAGTCTATGGGATATGTGCCAAGTGATTACTCTTAATTTTTTATTTTTTGTCTGGTTTATTTTAGCTAACAGTTGTACAAAATGTTTAGTTGGACTCAAACCAAGGGCATTATTTTTATATACTTATATATATAGTACAGTAAAATAGCCAGAATCATGTCTAGACGCATAGCAAAAACTTTGAACTTGTCTACGCTAATTTCATTATCATCAAAAGCTGCGTTCCAAAAATAATTTAATTTAAATTTTAGTTTTTGTGTTTTTTTTTTTTTTCTGTTTTGAATTTTCTTAATTATAACTTTTGCTTGTTTGACATTTACTACTGGAATCGATTATGTTAAATTACATTTAATGTATTAAAGGAACAAAGGAAATACGCTAAGGTTTACTTACAATTAGCTGGATTTCAAATTCAAACAAACAAACAAAAAATTCGCTGGGCAATAACTCAGAAATCACATGTTAAATTTAGATAATAATTTAGAGGGTATTTAACAGTAAATCCATGTTAATCTCCTTTTATATTTCACCCCAATTTGAATATTTAGTAGAAATTCATAGAAAGCAAGTTTCTGAATACAAAGCAGCCAAACTATAATAATCAGTTCAATGACTCCTTTTGAATTTAATCTAAAACTAAATTGTAAATTTTATTAGTGATTTGCTAAAATTTATTTATTCTGATTAGTTGCCTTTTCAATAAATTTCGTCCTACTTCCTTATTCTTCTTTTAACTAAATAGCTTTTAGAATATTTTTCAAAATTTCAACAGATGTGTAAAAATGTGTTTTATTCCTGTATTTATTTCTTCTTCTTCTTTATTCTTATTTTCAATTTAATTTAGTATCTATTTTTGGCAAATTACATGGACAAGGATATAAAAATAAAATAGAAAAAAATTCCAGACAGATGTAATTATGTTTAAACATTAAGATTAGATTCAGGTTTAAATAAATGAGACAAGGATTAATACATATATTTATATGTTACATATATATATATATATATATATATATATATATATATATATATATATATATATATATTTATACCAATTAGATGAATAAAGAAATTAAAGGCGCCGACGACGATGATTGTATGCAATTTGTAGTGAGTGACTTTAGATATTCTATTTTTGGCCTAAATAAATGATATTTAATTCTAGATTAAAGAAATTTTGTCCGGTCTAAAATTTCATAAAATAAAAACAGAATAACTACAAAAAAAAAAAAATATGTATAGGCATGTTCCAAAATTAAATTTAGGAAATAATTCGATATTGCTCAATTATTGCTAGTAGTATAGGGTGATTCTAAGTGAGTTATGAGAAGTTTTATAAAGGGTGGAAGCATCCAATTTCCAAGGATATGAAGGATATGAATGGCTAAAAGAAATTTATGGTCAGAAGTTTTATGAGGTTTTGAAAGGAATGAATGAAATGCATTTAAAAAACTTGTGTGCAGGGAAATAATAATATATAGTTATAAATTTTCCTTTAGTATATTTCGATTATTTCATTTATGGTAGAATTAATAAATTTCCAGCTTCCAAAAGTCATTTCAAGAGAAAATTAAAATTATTCCCTAGGTACTAGGGGAGTTTTAACTTGGGGAGTTTAAACATTAAAAAAATTTCTTTAGTTGGCTGAAAATCATCTTATAAAATTTTTAAAGTAGTCTCCTGTTTTGGTTACAAAATTTATAATTTATGAGTAGGGAAAACCTGTTTAAAATCTTACTCACAAATTCCCAATTTCCATATATGAAGCGAGAGAGCTATTTCACGGTTTGGAAATTATACTGAATAGGCCTCTTAAAGTACCCGTTACAAAATGATCAAATATACTGGTCTTAGTCCTGTGCCCCCACTCGACATTCCCGTAAAAACAAATATAATTTGTAAAACTTTATAAAACTCATTTCTATCACCTCGAATAAATTTATTCTTTTCTTTTCCCTGATAAAAAAATTAGAAAAAAAAAACGACAAGCAAATTAATTTATTAATATAACTGTAGCTGGTTATTTTTAAAAACATTAAATTCATCCATGCTTAAGATCAAGTTAAACAATAAGAAAGAAACGGTTTTTGTTTAAATTAAGAATAATCCATGGAATCTAATATAGCTCAGTGTCAGAAATAATAAAAACAAAACAAAACAAAATAAAATTAAAATAAAAGCAACAACAACAACAACAACCATAAAAGTGTCGAGAAAGTAATTGAAACCAGAAATACTGTAAAATCGGTGTAACCGCTGAGCATGAAATGTAGAAAAATCGTCACACAATGATGATCCTCGAACCTAATTTTTATTTGTTGTTTTTATTTTCTCTTATTATAAAAATTTCACGATTTAATAATAAGCTTATGACAGTTATCTTTTCCAAAATAATGAAATTTTATTTCAATTATAATTGAAATAAAATATTTTAAAAAGAAATTCAATATTAATGCTTCATTTTTTTCTCTCCTTTTTTTGGATATTGCCTTTTAATTAGAAACATTTTATTATTAAAAAATCGAATCCACTTAGCTCTAATTACCAATAACTAGGTTAGATAATGGACTTGACTTAATTTCAAATTGATCATTTCCTTTTTGATCGATTTGTGTAACAACCTAACAAACAGAACACATCCACATACAATAATAAATATTAAGATATTAATATTCGATGTCAATGTCAATTTAATTGTGGTTCGAATTTAAATTGTGTCTTGTTTACTAATTAGAGACGTGTATATCAAACTAGAATTTTATTAAGAGTTTCTTTTTTTCCTAAAATTCGCTAATATTTATAAAATATCTTACTCTGCTGTTAGCTTTCATAAATTCCCCGTTATAAAATTCTTTTTGCCAGTAAATATAAAATATGCCATTTTAGTTTGTATCTTAGAAGTTGTTAACGAACAAATTTTAGTATGATTTAGTTTTTGTTTTGTTAAGAAATCTATGACTTTGAATTTTTATGTGATTATCTTTCTGGATAGCAAAGGACCGTTTTAGGAGAAAATTAAACGTCAGTAGCGGCATAGATATTTTAAACTGAAAAAAAAAAAACAAAAACAAATTAAATTTATTTCATATTTCCAGGGTTAAAAATTCTCCCTCTCGTGGACGATGTGATGTATAAAGTCACCGATCAATATTAATTCATAGCTTCCACGCTATATGATACTGTTAGCTTATAAGAGGTGCAAGAGTCAAAGAACAAAAATAAAGAATTAAGAGAAAAATGTGCTACTGACAATTTTTATCACCAAGGCATTAGGTGAAATAGTCATAAAAAATCGAAATGGTCTGATAAAAAATATTTGCAATAAATTGGATGAATATCGAGCAGATTTTAATTCAGGAGTTTTATGAATAAATATTATCAAAAAGAAACGATGCAAAAAAAAATTCATTTAGTCACATTGTCGAGAAGGACTTGGCATAATAAATACCTTGAAAAAATTCACAGTAATATTAATCAAAATTCAACATTTAATTAAATCGTAATCAATTTGACATAAAGTAATATTATCTCCATCCTTCTGATATAATATTAATTTTACATCCTTAGTTTTGTAAATTGCTTTCAATGTTTGATACGATGAGATTTCATTTAAATCTTTCATTATTGATTTTAGCTTAATATGCATAACAATTTTATTGGATTCATGCGTATAACAAATTTGCACAGATACACATCTTAATACAGCCTGCATTAATGCGTTCAATTAGTTTTTACTTCCTTTACTTTGAAAAAAGTGCAACCGAATCCATAAGATTAAAATCTAATTTTCTAGTTCATATTTAAATCATTTTCTTTTTGATAGCCTTAATTGAATTCAAAACAAAACTTTTATTTAAATTAACATCTAATTTGAATTTGAAATAAAATTTCATTATCTCTATCAAATTTCTTGCTCTGTAAATCCGGAGGATAAGTTTCAAGCAAAATAGAAAAAAAAATTATAAGCTTTGAAGGTAGAGAAATTTGTTATCTAGATTTGAATAATTAATTTCATATTTTAAACCAATCAAAGCAAGGGAAGGATCTTCTCATTCGGAGCAGACGGGAGCTAAAGGGCAATTAGCCCGTTTTTATTTTATTTTATTTTTTTGTTGCAAAAGTTTTTAAAATATAGTTTATGAAATTATTTAAAAACAGCAATGAAAAATTTATTAACAAGTAAATTTAAGTTTTCAATGTCATCCTCTGGTGCAGTTAATTAATTTATTCCATCACTAAAATATTACCAACTAAAATTCACAATTTTCCTTATAAAACAGGAATAACCCCATTTACTTGATACTATTTTATACTAAGCAAATTTACCTATAATTTTACAGTCCTTGAGGAGCCAAAATGAAAATGGAAAATAAATCGATGTCCCTGCAGTAGTCACCTTATTAAAATTTTATTGTAATAAATCAATGTAAAATTAGTCGCGTGCTTAAAAGCTTTATGTCAGCTCAAATAAATTTCTATAAATCCTCTTACTGTCCCTGGAAATAACTTTTGACGGGTTCAAATAAACAACAAAATTATTGAAGAAAACTAATTTACTATTATTTATGTAGATTTATATATTTTTTTTACTAGTTAGAAAATATTTTGTTTTCGTTTCTATTTTGAAAGTAGAACAAAAACTGAAAAAGAAAAAAAAGAGAAAAACAATATCCTGAAATTTCTTGTTTTATTAGCTATAACTAAAAGATACCAAGCTTTATGCTTGAATAAATTCAAAGAATAAATTATAGCAGTTATCTAAGGAAAACATAAATAATTGAAAATACATAAATAAGTAAAAATCTAAAACTTTGAAGCATCGTTTATAAATGACAAAACCTAGGTTTTGTTACTTATCCATATTGTCAGAGAAATTAACCGTAAGGTAGTTGAACTTCATATATGATCATAACTTTTTAAGTCTATTAAATTATGTGCAATATTAAAAACAAAGCGATTAAAGCCCTGTTCAAACCAATGCGTTTTTCATTCGCACGACGGACAAGGTTGTAAAACGGGTGATGCATTTGCTCTAGCCATAGCTAGAATAAAAATTTTTGTTTCATAAAGATCATTGAATGGTAAAAGGACACTTTATGGCCTTCAAAATTTTTGTTTTTCTTTAAATTTTTGTTGTGCTTATTCTAAAAGGGATAGGAAATAATGATTTAATTACTTTTTGAGGCGCACCAAAAATTTTGAAGGCCACAAAATGCTTCTCTAAAGTTAATAAAATCATTATTTCCTATCCCTTTTAGAATAAGAACAACAACAACAAAAGTAAAACAAAAATTTCATTTACAACAGAGAAAGAGAAAGAGAAAAATTATACAAAATATCGTTGACTTTATATTTTATAATGTAGCAATTAAAAAAATAAATAAATATTCACTTTTTCGTTAAAAAAAACTATGGAAAATAGCCCTTTTTTGTACCGAATTAACCTTACTACCCCCTTAAGGACTATACCACTTTTTTTCACATGGACAATAGAAAATTCAATGAATTATTGGATTTATTAGGCCAAAAATACTGTCTTACGCGAAGCAATCCTTGTTAACTACAATTGTTCAAAATTTAATTTACTAAAAGTTGAAATAAAATTCTATCCAATATTTGAAATAGATTTTACACGTAATCAAATTCAATATTGTATGAAAATATATAATGGACATCCTTTATTATCTTTCTCCATTGAGGCTTATACACAATATTACAATAAACGGAAAGAAATTTTGTATGAAGAACCGCGTAATACAAGTGTATATAGCATGTTGCAATCGTGTATAAAATACAGCCTTTGAAAGGGTAATTTTTGCATCTATTGTGAATTTACAGATTGTCCAAGAAATTAACATTAAAAATTACCCTATTGTGTCATTAAGGTGTCTTAGCTTTTATTTTTTAATTAGCATTAAAACATTACTTGCTAATATATAGGTAGGATTGTTCGACTTAATCCCACTCATATCTACACCACTGATAATATCTATTATTGTTTATGGGAGCCAATGAAGTGTTTAAGACATTCTGTATTTCATATCCACCATAAACAAATAGAAAATTATTTGGACGTGTTAGCAGAATTGGTCTACGGGTCAGGTCTTTCCTTGAGCAAAACAAAACTAAATTTTCTCTATATTTTTTTTAATTATTTTGCTTAAAATTTTCATTAGATCAAATCTTGTCTAGTCAATCTAATCTCATAACTAATTAATTCACATAACTAAAACTCTAAAACTAAAATCCATAAAATTAACTAAATTACAAACAAACCGAAAAGAAAAACATTGAAACATATTGTTCAGCTGTTGAACAATTTATTTAAAACATACAATAACAAAATAACAATAAATAAATTAACAAAATATTAAAATCGAAATTCAAATACCGAAACTAGTTAAACCATGACATTAAGAATCCTCCAACCGGTCATCATATTCCTCTACTGCCCTTTCCGGTTAAATTCAGTGTTTCCCATCAATCTTACTTCCGTCATTTTTCGTGTGAATTTCCGTTTTTTTCCGCTCGAGTCGATTAAACAGATATATCTTTCGAATACATATACATAAATACACCTATATAAAAATTTATATATATATATGTGATATATGATTTGGACAATAACGCCATAACCTGACTTGATTTCTAATCTTGTTAGTACATATATATATATATGTATATATTTGGATTCTCATCTCTTGCATCTCGCTTTTTTCAATCTGTATAGATATAGATAGATGCAATTGTTGATTGATAAAATTGAACGGAAGCACGTAGGTACGGTAATTTAAACGGTGCATAGCCATCAGCTATCATTTGAATCTTTAAATCGATAATATAGCCGGTAGGGGTTTTGTCAACAAAGTGTTAAAATCGTGTTCTGATATTGATTTAAAGCATGCGCTTAAGGTTACTGGTAATTATTTTTTGCACTCGATTCGCTAATTGAATTTTTTGTTTATTTGTTTAGCTTGTTTTGTTTTATTTTTTTTTTGTTTTTTTTTTGTGGACAAATTTCTTTGATATTTTGAACTTAACTGATTTCTTATTTTTCGTTAAATGCAGCAAATTCTATACCACTTCTCTGATTTAGGTATAATTTTTTGTCAAGTTTATAAAATTATTTTCTCTTATTTTTTGTTTAAGACCATTTTTGTTTTAAGAACATAAATTTTTGGGACATTAGTATATATTTGAAGTTATTTGTGCAATCAGATCTGGTTTCCTTTTTTCATTAAAATGTATCCTGACAACAATTAAATAAACAGTACGATGTGTAATTTAAAATTAATTTGAATTTGGTTTAAACTTTTATTTAACCTAAATAGTTGATTTTTTGTTTGACACGAAATATCTATAAATCTTCAAGAGTAATGTCAGGAGTTTTGACAGGCAAGTTGCTGTTTCGAATTAAGCAAGTGATTACTAATAAAATTACATTATAAAGTTTACAACACGTGAAATTAATAAATATGTATTATGGTGCGTATACACCGGACGATTACTGACAAAATTGGTTAATATTCTGGCCACTTTAACGCACTATAAAATGTCAAACGATAAAGAGCAAAATTTCTGAGACATACAGTTGCTTGGAAATTTTTGAAAATATACCGTTTCCCTTACTTGTAAAAGTAGCAAAATTTTCCCGGAAGTGCGCTCGACATAAATATGAGAACCAATTGAGACGAATGGTTTAAGGCTTGAGTACACTATGTACGCACGCATGCGGTAAATAGCAGTAAATAGTTCAGTTTTTGTTTTGCATTATTAATTATTGCTTTTATATTAACAATTACTCCTTTATTAAATTAGAAAATAAACAAAAAATTGAGTGTATGATTGATGCCATTGGAAACCGTATGAGTGACCGCATGGAAAACCGATCAATGAGGGATTCGTGAGACGTTTGAGTGACAGTAAAGGAAGCCATATTTGTGACGGTATGAATAACTGTATTTCTGATAGTAAAGTGTGATCACAGCTTTAGGTAGGAGGAGCTGTAAACTAAAAATTTGATGTCAATCTTTGTATGACTTCTAACATGTTTTTTTATAATTCATGTGTATAAAAGGAAAACAAAAATATTTATTCGTTTGAATGGGAGCAGAAGGATAAATAATTCTGCTTATAAAATTTATTTAGAATTTTATATAACAAAAAATGTATATTTATTCTTTATGATTTCCTAGTTCAAAGCTCAATAACTCATTCCAAAGTGGTCAAAAATTTAGTCGCAAGTGTTGTATATATGGAACTGGGAACGAGTTAATTTTTAAAAAACAAATTTTCTATAAAAATCGTTCAGAAGCCTGAACAGAAGCAAAGTAAATAAAATCTATAAAAGTGAGAGCTGATCCGCAGTTTAAGAAACTCTAGACTAATAGACCTTAATTTTCTATTATTCCACAAAAAAAATATGTTTTTGTCATTGGGAACCGTATTTTAATCGTACAGAAATTTCGATATATAAAATCTTCTTAACTCCAGGTAAGTTCAGCTATTTCAAAACTTTTTTTATAAAAGTTAATATAAGTATTTATACTGTCCATACAAATTTCTTATTTTTTGTAGCATTTGAGATGAAATGTTAAAGAAAAATTTTCAAAAGAGAAACTAAAAAATTTCAATCGAGAATCAATTTCTATATGCTATCATTTAAGTGCATACATTTTTCACTAAAAATGCACGACTTTACCAATAAAGAAAAGTTTTTCATTAAAAAATGAAAGTTTACTTTAGAGTAAGTTTGAGAAATTATATCTTTGAAAAATTCCACCACTTTTTCAAACTTCGTTATTGGTAGCATTAAAAAGTTTTTTTTGAAATTTTATGAATATTAGAAAAACTTAGTCATCCTGTGAAAAATTTATTCAAGGGTTTTGTTATTACTGAACGACTCATAGTTAATTTTTTGTCTGATTATCTGCTCTAAAGGTTTTAGTTACACTTTTAGGATTATAAATCCTAATATAGTTTAAGAAACTATGATTCAACTTTCATTCGTTTTAGAAATAATTTTTTCTAATTTAATGTCAGGGAACGATTCTGAGAATAATTTTCTTTTTATTCTAATTTTCTTATATGTTGATTGATTTAGGAGTTTAAAAACAAACTTGAAGAGAATTTTATTCGATTATTAGTGATTTTAGTCATTTTGAATAAACTCCGAATCAAAATTCAAACTAGAATTTTGACTGAAACCGAATTCCAAGCTAGTATTTTGAAAATCCGACTTAGATTCGTAAAACCGAGTAAATAAAACGCTTTAAAATTCTTTTTTTTTCATCATATTTATCCTGAAAGAAAGACTCCTAAAACGGGTATGCCCCTTTCCAGCAGGGAACATTTTTGAAGATGGGAACTAGAAACTAAAAATTATTAAGTGTCAATTTTGACCACTGCACTAGCTCGAATTTCAAAAGGATTTTTATTTAGTTATATAATCATTTTTTTGTTTACTCTTCTATCTTTTCTGTTTAATCTTTTTTTCAATTCAATTGACTAATGAGTAGTTTTAAATCCTAAATGCTAAAAAGATATCCCTCCAACTAAAAAATCAAGTAAAATAAAATCAAAGAAAAAAAAAAATAAAAGAAATAAAGAAATCTAAAAGAAAATCATTAAATAAACAATTCCTTTAATTAAATTTATTTAAATTTTTCAAAAACCAATTTTCAAAGAATTTCTAAACTTAGTTTCAATGTTTAAGAGATGCCTGCAGTTTTTTCCTGAAAATTTTCCAAAATTCATTTCAATGAATCAATTAATTAGACTTAAATAATTCACAGAAAGCTGCTGTTTTCTTTCGCCACAGGAAAATCATTTAAATAAATATTCTAAAGAAATTTAATTTTGTTTTTCAAATCTATTTAGAAAAAAAAACAAAATAATAATAAAAGACTTACATAAATTAAGTACACAAATTGGGCAGAGAAATGTAAGCTCGTTTTGTTTACGTCACTCTTTGTTGGAATAGTTAAGAGCCTTTAAGGCAATTTTAATAGCCAAATTAGATATAAAAAAATTGAATTTCCTGTTGGGATTTTCTAGAATCAGAGACAGTCTAATCTCCAAAATTTTGTTAGTCTATTTAATCAGATCAAAAGTTAAAATGAACACAAATCTGTTGATAAATTTCCTAAAGTCAATAATTTAGGGAAGTAGCTAGAAACCCGATTTAAAACGATAAAGAAGAAAAACTTTATATTAAAGGAGGGATTACTTTCCTTTCCTTTTTTTTTGATAATCGAAATGAAAACGTGTAATGAATTATTTTTCTTTGGGGTCGGTGTTAGCCAAATTATAAAAGTTTGAGAAACTATGGTCTAAATTAATGAATGGCTTAATTTTATCTTATTTTTAAAAACTAACTGTACTTTGCCTAATTTTTTGGTTGTGTGTTGGAATAAAAGATTTTTATAAAGAATATTAATCCTTGTTTTTATGTAATATAGTTTTTCATTCTCAACAGGAAATTTTGTTTTATACATTCCTTTTTCCTTAATTTAATCTGTGGAGCGAACTTGTATAATTTTTGCACTTCCCAATGACAAAATTAAGGAGACAACATCAGTTCTACGATTTCATGTAACTGTCTTAATTTCTCTGAATCTCACATTTCTGTTATTTTCCTAATGACATTTATTTGCCAAAGGGATGTCTTATTCTTTTCAACAAAATCTCATATTTATCCTTTCTTACGCTATTCTCCTTTTTTCTCAAAAGAATAAATTTACACTTACATAAAGAAATACTTTTAATGAAGTTGAAAAAAAAACTTCAATTGTTGAAACCAGAAGTCAGAATTTAAAGTTAAAATTGGAATGAAAATTTATAAAGTGGAAACCAAAAACTAGAGTTAATGTCCTTATCAAAGCGATTTTAAGTGACTTATAAACATGCTATCAAGTCGTTACAAATGGGAAAAATCGCACAAATATATGAAGTAAATTCCTTAAGAACCGCAGCCTATGAAGTTTTGTGTTTCAGGTCACGATATTACAAACACCTGATAACAGAACTTTTTAAATTCAATTGAATTTTCAAAAATTACTAAACTCATTTTTTATAAATAATATCAACAGATAATTTTTGTAAATAATTTAAGAAGAAAACGGAGCCACTTGAAACTATTTAAAATTCAAAATAAAACATAAAAATTTGAATATACCGGCACTCACCTGTATTTAATTATGCAAAATGCAGTCAATACTATTTATTAATTTAAATTTATGACAAGTAAAAAAGAGAGAAATATCGAAAAATTCAAAATAAGTCAAAATAAATTTAAGGATTTAATTTACAAATCACTGGAAAACATAAACAAAAAATTTTACACTTTTATTTAAATTTGCTTTTTATAAATTTTCACTCAATTTTCACCCAAAAATTTATATGAAATGTTTAAACCGATAACACAAAACCACTTAACAGGATTTTTGATTAACAAAACAAATTTGATGACAACACCACAATTAACGAAATAACTTTAGAAATTTTATACCAAATTATCCCGTTATTAAGAATATTTAATCTCCTATCATCTAAACAGACTGCGTATGACTGACTGCTTCTGGATTGCGAAACATATTTATAAATAAGGCAAACAACACTACAGTCTTCTCCTCCCTCCTACAGTGCCGGCGTTTTTAATGTATACAAGTATATAGTCAAGCTATATAGTGTGAGTGGAAGTTTTTTTCTTTTTTTTTTGTATATTTCTTCAGGTAAGCATTCTCTCTTAGCGGAAGTTTGCCAAATATTTAAATTGACACCCACACCTCGCTCTTGTGTGTACGATGCGATGTATAAAGTCACCGATCAATGTCAATTCATAGCGTGCACGCTATATGGGACGATGCATCACATTTACCACGGTGACGAGACTACAAAAAAGTCACTGAAGGAGATTTTTCAGTTGGCTGTGGGTAGATTCTCTTATGTTATTTCTCTTTTCAAATTCATGCACATGCCCACCATTTTTCCCTTTGAATAATTTAAATATTTGGGACAAATGAGGTGAGAATCAGTTTCTTACCTGTCCGATTTTGTACTTTATGATTTGTTTTTATAATTATGTTTGTAGTATGTGGTCAGCAATAAACTGTAGTAATTCTAGGGGGGGGGATATATATAAAAGTGACCAGATTTTAAAAACTAGATTTGACTCCTCCTACAATTTTGAATTTTTTAAGTAATAAAAATTTGTTTTTATAATATTTGTAAGCAAATAATTATAATGAGACATTGTGCTAGATTTGTAGATACAAAATATATAAATTTTTTTAATAAGGATTTTTAGGGCTAGGTATGTCAAATATTTTTAGATGGCTACAATTTCTAGAGAATATACATAGGATTTATAGAATTCTAATTGGCATTGTCACAGCTAAACATGATTTTGTGCCTTTTTAGTGCTTCTTGTTTAATTAGACAATAGATTGAAAATTCGAAATTTTTTAAATTCAGTTCCTTGTTCAATTATATTTTTAAATCTTTTTGGCAAAAAATGCTATTATGTTAAGCGGCTGGTTCAATTATAGCCAAACTCCATTTCAGGCGTATATTATAGATTTTCTGAAAATTTGATTTAAATCCGTTCAGTGGTTTAATAAAATGTATTTGTTTTGGAAGACATATCAAACAAGCAATCAAAATAAGATATTGTTGATTTTTGACATAAGGAAATTTTAATCTTATTTTTAGTTTTCTTCATGAAATAAACTATTTGTTTGGAGCTTGCACTTGAGCAAATATCATGTGTGAATTTGTTTAAAGAAATATTTTAATAAGATATTAAGGACTGCAGGTGAGATGGTACCATTTGGAGATTTTTAAAATTTTTAAAAAGCCAAAAGCGGAAACAATTGCTCATCCTAAATATGTTATTTATTCCTATTAAGACAGTTGACACTTCCAATAAATTAAGCAAATTTGAAGTAGTGGACAGCACTTAGCTGTATCAAAATTTTATAGGTTTTTATGGTAGGTAATCCAGCACATAATGTGTTTTGGGGTCATTCTGTTAAAAATATTTTAGCTGACCTAATTTTTGTACAGAATATATAAATTTATAAAACTATATTACCAAGTATTTGACGAAAAATTAAAGGACTTGATCTGCTATAATATTTTTGACATAAATGGAATATTCTAGCACTTGAAATTAGAGTGACATGTAAAAGAAAAGTTGTCATCACTCAATGTAAATTTATTCATACCACACACTGATAAATATAGACCAGGATAATCAAGCACCTTTTAGTTGCCAATCCGCATACTGCTAGAAATTGATAAATTGGCCATGAGTTAATGGAATTTCAAGATATGTAATTAAACTTTATACTTTAAAGCAGTTATTTTTTCATTTAGATTAGATATCTGGTATCGGTCATAATTAAGTGCTTTAAGTGAATTCAAATATGCTCTCGGGTAAATAAAAAGAAACTTGAGGTTTATCGATTATCTCTATTAATCATTGATCAATTATTGACCTCTATAAAGGTATTATGGGAACTATAATCACCATCAAAATCAGTAATTTGTAAGTCGCTTGCCGAATTTTAAAAGAAAAAAAATGTTAAACATTCGCAGAATGAAAAATTATGTTTGAAACACAAACTTATTGGTTGTATTTACAATTATGTGCAAAGGTAAATTTATTTTATTTTATAGAATAAAGCAGAAAAGAAGAAAGAAAAAAAGCAATACATAATTTGTGACAGAAGCACTTACAATTGATGCAGTATTTGGTGTGAATTTGGTTTGCAAGTCCCTTAATGGTAACAGGAAAAATGTTTGTAATCTCTAATCTCTAAGGCTGCCCACAGAGTGCCGGCTTACAGCCAAGCTTACAGCCGAGCTGACAGCCGAGCTGACATCGATTCCCATTGTGATTGGTAGGCTTGCGCTCTGAACACTTTGAGCTTATTCCCATTGGTTTACCCATAACGACTTTATAGTCTTCGGTATCGGAATCGGCGTCAGCTCGGCTGTAAGCTGCCACTCTGCAGGCAGCCTAAGACTCATTAGTGCTTGATGGAACCAAGCTGTACAGAAAGTTCTAACGAGTCCAATAGTCACCAATGAATTGGCGTCTAATTATCGCTAGTTTGTCGTTCTTTTATTGAAGTTCAAATAAATTTTTATTTGCATGAAATCTGACATAAGTAATGATAAAATTTGTATAAGCAGAGGTATATAAAATAATATTTTGATAATATTTTACAGTTAAAATTGTTAACATTTATTTTCATTCATGAGCACAAGAATGTTAGTGAGTCAATTCGATTGGGTTTTTTAGCAAAAATCTGTATCTTTAACGCACCAAGTCACCTAAAATACCAACTAGGAATAACACAAAGCTTTTTACTCAACCAAATGACATTGATAAGTCACATGATCAAAATTTGTTCAAAGTTACAACTCTGTGAAAGTAGCTCAAAGTCATTTCCATTATGGTAACATTCTATACATTACTAAACTGGAAGACTTAAGAACTTAGGAAACTTGAATAAAATTGTACTCAAAAATAAAATTATTTATCAGTTTTCAAAATTAATTGTGTCAACTATTGATAAACTTTAGTTACTTCATTTAACAATATCGTTAAAACTTAAATTTATACAATATAGTCTATCATTTCCTAACCTCAATATGCTTTTATTGAAATTCAATACTTATCAGTAATTCAAGAAATTATTAGACGGTCCCATATTTGCAATTTGCATTAAGACAAATGATGGAGTCATTGGGGAAACTAAGCTTTTTATAGTAAACAAAAACAAATCCTTTTTACCAGACAACAGTCAGATTCAGACATCGAAGTTACTTATTTTAGTAAACATCTTAAATTACTAATATCTTAAACTAACAAAATTAAATATAATCAAAACAAAAAAAACATAACAAAGGAAACAAACATTAAACAGGAGTGCAAAGGACGCAGTAATAAAACACTAAAACAGCAAGCATTGAAATCCATTAAGCCAGGAAGAGCAGAAAATATGAAATTCAATCTTCAGATTTTTTTTTAGCTAACAAAATAAAGGATCGCTCGTGCCGTTTCAGACTTAAGCACGTGATAATTTGTTGTCTTCCCATTTAAGTTTCCGGCATGTGCAAAAATTCCTTTTTTGTTTTGGTGTTTGTTATTATCAAGCTGAGCTTTTATGAAAGCTATACAACTGTCACGTTTTGTTATATTTCAAACTGATGTAATTTGAAATTATTTTATTTTCTTCGAATACAGCTGCTTAGCTAAGTAACTCTTTCAGGTAATTTATGTAATCTTAACCTTAAAAAATTCGGTTAAAGGAAGTTAACGCCCAAAAATTACCGTAGAAAATTTTCTCTCTTGTAGTTGTTTTTGTTTGTTTTTTTTTTCATTCATAATTTAAGTGAGTGGTTGATGAAATAAAGATTTCAAGTCTAGACATTATACAATATAAATCGATTTGTTTGTAAAGGGGGTAGATTGAAAATTAAAACTAATCAGAAAATAAAAAATTCGCCACTTCCGTAGTCATATTTCTCGGATATAATATTTAACAATGTCCTTGCTCAAATGACACAAGTAAAAGGCTATCCATATAGATAATCGGAAATTGTTGTTGGCTGATTGTAGTACAATGTCTCAAATAGGATTATCTTGACCGACTGTATAACATTTATAGGGCTTGCGTGTATATAACATCTCTGTTTCATCAATGACTGAAAGTTAGTAGCTATTTGAGTATCAGTTTACTTATTAGCATTATAGGTAAAAACAAAAAAAAAAAATAGCTCCCTGTTGTTGCAGTATAAATTTTGTAACCCTTTTACTGTTTAAATATTATATCTACAAGTGCACCCTTGTCTAGAGAGTGGTAGTTTTGTTAATCAGGGTGTCATTGGTTATAAATTACAAGGCAGGTGAGAAAGGTCATTCCAATGGCAATGACTTTTGTGAACATTGTACAGTACTTAATAGGTGTAATAGCGTGGGAAAATATAGTAAAAAAAAAATATTTACTTGTTATAATTTGAATTATTTTTAATAATATAAATTTGATAAATTTTTGTTAGATCCTTAACAAATTTTTACTCCTAAATTGTATTATAAATTGATGTATAACATCTGAAAAATATTGTGTCAACATTTCAAGTTGATTAGATTAAAATTACCGAAGTTAGAAGAATTTGAGCATTCTTTGCTCTAAAGTAAGGAGGGAGTGAGAAAAACTTTAAAACATTTTCCTGCTTGTTTTGAATTTTGGCAGACTACTTTTTCATATATTTCATCAGGTAATTTTACAATAACAAATAAGTCGATGTTTTAAGCGAAAATCGGTATTTTGACTTCCAAAAGCTACCAAAAATTGCAAAAACCAAAAAAAGAAGAAGAAATTCCCTCGTTATTACCTTAACAATTATCTCCCTTAATAAATAAATATTCTGTTGTGAGTAATGATGAAAACCTCAAAACAACTTTTTCTCAAAGCATCTCCAGACATTCACTCCCACTCCGTCACATATTAATACTTTGAAATGAAAATTTTTGGAAATATTGTTCAAATGTTGTGCCAGGAAAATTTCTTGAAAATATACCTTTTTTTTAACGAAGTAACCGAACCATCCTCTTGGTAATGAGTTTTATAAAGAAGGGAAATGAATTATATTGAGGTGGAGATTTTACCATGAGGTAGAAAAGTTGTCTACACGCCTGCCACTTGACTCTAGAATGGTAAGGTTGGAGAGAGCAAAGTGCCCATGGTACAAAACACAGATCAGACTAATAAGTTTTGCTTCAGTTTTTGCAAGAAATTTTCAAATGAGTTCATCTTCATAGAAAGTTTGTCAGGGAACACAAAAAATTTATCTTGATGAAAGAGCATTCTGGCTACCAAACTACTACTACTACCATTACTCTTAATGAAGGCGCTAATTCTTATTCTTATAAGGATTCAAAAATTCTTGTTTTTGTCTACTAATATCTAACATAATAATGATGATCATCATTGAGGGATGTGTATCAACTAAAGATATACAAATTGAATTATTCCACTTGCTAATATCAATCAATTTTTCCCATGTAAGTAATTAACTTTGTTCTATTTTACACAAATTTTAATAAAGTTTCAATACTAAAATTTAATATACAAAATGCTATAAATTTCTACTTCAAATGTTAATAAATTTAAATTTCCTTAAATAAATTCAATAGATAAACAAAACTTAAAATAGGATTACTGAAAATAAAATAATTTCCTCCATATGTTGACTTAAATTACATTTTATTCTTATGATAAATATTGTTACCTCAATTTTAGTAAGACGACAATTTATTATGACTATTTAGACTGAATAATAAACTCCCCTAAGTCCTTGATTACTGGTATATTTGAGTTATTCTCGATTTTATGCCACTCAAGTGCATCTTTAATGTTCTCAAATTGATCTTAGAATAGGAAAAGTATTTCCATTAAACTTCTCATACTTTACATGATAAAATATGTTAAAGGAAATTACCCTGAAGGAGATGAATAATGAACCCTCTTAACTATGTTAAGTAATTAAATTGGTTGTTTTGTTACTTGTGCTCCTAATTTAATAGTTACTCATATAATCCAAGGGCATTAAGAGAATTGAATACACCTCATAAATTGTAATAGGAAAATTTAAATGCATCAAATTTTTCAAAAATGTCAAATAATATTTTTAATAGCTTTTGATTTAGTATTTAGAAATATGTCCTTGTTTTTGAATATTTAAGATAGGGGGAATAACAAACAGTAAAAGTGATATGCAGTTAAGAAACTTTAATGAATTAAGTTTTTTTAGGGGTTTTAGGCTTTAAGATACATATATCCATTAGAGCTTAATTTATGCCAAGCTTTTTTTTTATCATTACATTTTCTTTTTTCCAAAGTTCCAAAAATAAAAGAAAAATGTTTGCTAGCCAATTTCATAATAATTTCATTTGTAATAGGACAAAGAAAATATCGTAGATTTAAATGACAATAAAATTGGTACAGTCAGAACACTATTTAAAAAATTTACTTAATTTATAAAAAGAAAATTGGTAAAACTGTTGGGAAGTTAAGAGTCTTTAAGCAATGAGAGAAAACTGCTTTTCAATCTTTTTATTGCTTTTTATTTATGCCACAATGGATGTAAAAGTCTCCGTCCTGGTTACATTTTTTGCATTAAAAAGTAGCTATGATGGCTTCTTTTTGAATTTTCTATTGATGAATTTTATCAGTTGTGCAGTTTTTCATTCCAAACATGCAGTATTTCTTCTTCGGTAAGTTCAATTATGCACATTTTCTTTACTAGGAAATAGCAAAATGAGTTCAAGGTGCATTGATATTTAGCGATATTCTCATTTAATAACTAAATTTAATGGGATATAATTTTTCAGGTTGAAAAATTCTTATAGTTACCTAGAATTTAAGTTGATTACATCTATAAAAAACGATTTAAAGAGATGAGTAAAGGCAATTTCTTCAGCCTTTGCTCTAGCTGGCAAAAATTTCTAGCCTCAAAAGATGCTTCTTTAAAAGAGGATTAAAGAAATTTTCGTGATTAATACACTAAAGTACAGAATCTGCCATAAGATAGAAGAGAGATGACTATCCACTTGTTAATTGACTGCAGGAGTATAATCTCGAAAAAATTAAGGCATCGTTTTCTTTATCAAATGCTTAAGGTTGAAACTGAATGTCATTATAACTCTGGCAAGAAATTTTGTCAGTAGTTTTCTAACATAGTTTTTGGTTACACTACATCCAGGATCCCAAATAACTGCAAAAAATTAATACATATTTACTGATTTATTTATATATTAAAATTTGACATAATACTTAGTCGAGTTGAAGCAGTATAACCTTCATACTCCGTTATGCTTTTGAATACGACATTTTTAGCTTATACTCAATTTCTAAGCTTCAAAGCTGAATCATAGTAAAAATCCTAACACTGAATTTCACTAATTAAAATCTAAGAAATTAAAAAAAAGGATATATGTATGAAAAATCTAATTTGCTAAATTTCCTTATTGTAGAATAATAAATTTACTCACGTTTTCGAAAAGTACCATTAAAGGCATTTCTGCACGTATCAAAAATAATTTCGATGAATCACTTGCATTGAAAGCCCTTATGGCCTATTTATAAAATCATCCAAAATGCACTCTACTATAATCATCCGTTGAATAAGTGCTCCGACACGTGCGAATTTTCATATTATATCCTATCTATAACATGTGGTTGCACTTTAGTTCAATTATCTAAAGGACAATAAAAGACCTGCAGTTATAGATAGATATATATATACATATGTATATGATAATAAATAACAACAATAGTAATAGTATTTAATAATAAATAATAACTAATCTATGTATGCGTATATCCTATCAGGAACTAAATTTGAACATGAACATGCTTGAATGGATCGTAAAATTTAACAAAACCTCTTGGAACCTTAGATTTTTGGTTAAAACATCTGTCCCTGCTGTCAGCTATTTGCTTCTTCCTGTATAATGGGCTGGTAAGGATCTGATGGAAGCCAAAAGAATCTGGCATATTTCTAGTGTTTTGCGATTTTTTGTTTATATTCATATTGAGAAGCATGCTCTTGGTTAAAAAGAGTGCCGGCATAATGCAATTTGACACCGGAACAAGTAAACGCGTAGTTCTTGAAGGTTAATGTTCCAAATGATGAGGAAATTTCTTTTTACTTTTTCAATTTTTGTTTTGTCCTTTAGTCCACATGTGTGTTAATCGATGATTCCAGGTTATATAATATATAAATATAATATGTATATAAATTTTTTGTTATTGTTATTGATAAATTTTTTTTTAGTTGAAATTTTGATTGCAATATTTTTATATTTTACATTGATGTTCAATGTTGAATTTTTTATGAAGACTTTTATTAACAATTTGGTCACAGCTTGTGAGTAGAAAAAAATGTTTAGATCACAACTGTTAACTCTTAAGATAATTTGTGGTCAATATAAAAATGTGAAGAGCTTTGAAAATAAAAAATAACACATCTGTGGTTTGATATTTTGCAAAGGCTATGGACATCTGTTAAAAATGAAAAAAATAAAAATTCAAATAAATTAATAAATTGTTTATCAAATCAACCTAAGAGAAATTTTTGTTTCATTCCTTTTTGTTTGTTATTGTTATTTTTGAATAATGTTCCGTATTTTAAGTTCCATCATTTAAATAACGGATATCACACCTCCTACAAACTATTTCAAGTTAACAAGCAAAGTTTGAAGTGAGTTACGAACTTAAAGAGCACTAATACCAAATTCGAAGCAAAAATTTACAGCCATAAAAATAACTTAAATTCTAAGGCATAAGTAAGGATTAAGTTTTATTAGTTTAAAGGCACTTACATGGCTATCAAACTAACAATAATTTATGAGCAAAATTATGCAAAAATCACTCTAATAAATAATTGAAAATAGATTCCTTAGCTTAAAACTTAATTTGGAAAATTCATCAAAATTTGACAAAATAGCTGATTTTGATTTTTTTCGCGGAAATATTTTAAAAATTCAAATTTTAATGAAATTGCTGGCAGTAATTCTTTAGAAAATTATGCATAATTATCTATATGCATAATTTTGTAAAACTCGGTTTCAAAGAAAATTTAAAAGTGGTTTATCACTTAAAATCTTTTTTCAGGAATTCGAAGAACTATTGAAAAGTTTATTTGTGATTTTACCGCTATTAGTCACGCTAAATAATCATTTATGGGCAAAATTATGCAAAAAATATTTGCAATTGATGTACTATTTATTTAAAGGTTTAGTTTTAATTTTCTGAACTATTTTAGATGCATAAAATAAATCAGCAATTGACAAACATGTGTGGCTGTCAAAGTTATTACTAGCTTTAATGGGTCACAATAGTACGTGAACTTATGTTCACTCCGAACACTTACTAAGAAATTTGTTTATTTATAATTATTAAAAATTTCAAAAATATACATAATATAATAAATAATTAGAAGAAATGGTTATATTAATATTATATTCTTATTTATTGTAATAAACTTGCGTTAACTTTCGCCGTTTCGTCGTTATTGTGCTATGCACAATAATAATATTGGAATAATATTATTATAATAATAATATTGAAACAGGATTATATTGTTGAAACCGTAAAATATAAAACTGAAAATAATTTATTTTTTATATTTCAAGTCATTTAAAATAAATATAATACTAACTGGCACTGCAAACTTTGCTAATTTTTTAATTAAATTTAAAAATTGCATTTTAAAATTACAATTATTAGTTTTTTATAAAAAAAAAAAATAAGAAAAATGTCAGAAAAAATTTGATGCCAAAGTTTAAAGATTTCAAAAATTTATCCAAAATTAATCTAACAATCGCTCATCTCCTACTCGAAATTCCCCATTTTAAGCCTTTTGACTCACTAAAAAGTTTTTTTTTAGTTTTGGTCGGTACAAAATTTTTATTTTCAAATTATATCAACTCTCAGACTTAGGCTCAAGCCTAAAAATACGCTAATCTCAAATATTAATTCGCTACCGGTTCACTACTAATTCGCTACAGGGTTAAAATTTAGGGTACGCCTAAATGTATTTATTAACATTTATTAGAATTGCCGAATGTGTTGCGCCTGACACATGCCGGCATTTTTCTCATTTTATTGCGAGCCCGCCGGAATTTTGAATTTTTCTGTAATTTTTAAAAATTATTTATTTCGAAAAGTTTTTTCTTGGGATATTTATTTTTATTGGTATTCACTATGTTGAATATTTTTTAAAAATATTTTATTTATGCCATTTTTATATTTTTTTCGTTATCATCCTAAAGTTATGCTATTTTTACTATCTTTTTAGCCTTTCGCCATTGTAATACACCGAAAAGAATTTTTTTTATTTATTTAGGTTAGATATACTTAAAATTCATATCTCTATTGTCTCTAATTGAATGCAATTATTATAAGGTGTCCCGCAAATTTTCAGTTAAATTTAAACTTAAGCTTAATCCATCTCGTTTTATAATGTGTGTATAAATTTATTATTAATTAATCAAAATCGTAAAACAAGATAATTACAGAAAATTAAAAAAAAACTATAATTTGCAAATGAATTCACTACCATAAGTAATTTTATGGATTGGCTTGTTTGTATAATTCTAGGCTATATAATAAAAGAAAACGATTAAATTATTCAATAAAATTATTATTTTCAATTACTATATTTAATATTCTCTACCTTCTCTCCCTACTGCCATATAGTGTACTTTTTACTTTTCGGTAGTATTTCCAGGTATAGTTGAACATCACCTCACCAATCAAACTGTCAAACCTCACCAAATAAAAATCACATTTTAAAGTCATCAATCAATCAAAAAATTTAGAGTAAATAAATTAATTTTAAAAAACTTTTTAATTTAATTTCAAATAAAAAAATTCATGTGAATTAAAAACAAAAATTTTAATTTGCTTATCAATTAGTTACCGGCAAGAAAATTGTTTTTTCTTTTAAGACTGATAAGTTGTGTAAATAAAATATTTGCTTGGATTCATTATCATTAAATTTAATTTTAATAGAAAATAACTATTTCCTTTAAGACTTTTGATATTGAAAGCTTTTTCTCTTTTTCTGACTTATAAAAATTGAAAAATTTAATAAAAAAAAGTAACACCCTTTTCAAAAAACCATTCAACTAAATTATTTAATAATTTTTCAACTTTTCAAAGGTTATATTCTGTAAATTTGTTCGCATTTTTGATTCGGATTATTCACTACTTAAATAAATTGACTCCATCAAATTCTATTAGAGATAGGAAAATATCTTATATCAATTCTTTTTGAATTTTTCATTTTAGAAAAGTTTTGAAAATATTTGGAAAAAAAAAGAAATGTACTTCAATTGCCAATTGCTGGTATTTATTTATAAGAAGGGAAAAAATTGCATAAAAAACTATGGAAAAAAAAAATCGCTTTACAATAAGCAGAAATCTATCCAAAATATTATTAAATATAAATTTACTGCAAGATTTATTTAATTATTTAAAATAATTTTTGTTATTCAAGAATTTGAGCTCACTCAACATCAATTTTTAAAAACTGACCTCTCCTTTTATACTCATTTTTGCAAAAAAAAATTAAGTTCTTGATCTTTTTTTAATAAAATCTTTCTGTTTGGTCAATGGCCAAAGCAAGCAAGATTAAATTTACAATTATTTAGAGAGCTTAAAAATGATATTTATATTCTTTTTTATTAGATTTCGATAATTTTTATTTGTATTGGTTACATTATTGCAAAATGTCTGTGAAAAAAAAGGTAGCTGATTGGGTTCCTTATTAGAATGCAAAATTTATTTGCTATTTCTTCAAAGATTCTTATTACTTTGCTAGGCGATTCCAATGCAAAAAGTTCAGCGTCCCAATAATATTTTTAGTTAAATTTTTAACAACCAAGCAACATTAATTTAATTGTTAAAAATAAAATAATTGATAAATAAAACTATATTCAAATTTTAATATAAAATTAATAAACCAATATCTGCATGATGCATGACTATCATTATAAAAGCGACAAATTCTAACAATAAATACATCAGTGAACCTTTATTGAATAGAACTTCAAGAGAAAATCGAAAACTTTTCTCAAAAACATCTCAATTTTTCTATGAAATTCTATAATTTTTTGACTTAAATTTTACTTAATGATCATAATTTAATTTTTTGAATCAGAAAAGATTTTTATCATTCCGTTGGACTAAAGCTCACAAAGAATTATCATGTCCTTGGTGATAAAAATTGTTTCATAAATTATAAAAATATTTCTATGCATTATTAGTGATATGTAGTTATTAAGTTTTGCAAAGAATTTACTGTCAGAAATTCCTCCCTGGAGATAATAAACAGTACCTATTATTTTTTTCCAGAACGACAATATTATTTAAAATAATAATGAATGTAAATAAATATTAGAAACTAAAAATATTAGTCAGTAATTTTTAAAATTAGACACAATGGAGTATTTTAATAATATTAAAATTCCAACAAGTAATTTCGTGATATGGATTGAAAATTAACTACCCATAAAAGATAATCAAGATTTACTTAAAGGGGAAGAAAACAATTTTTTCTTCAGTTGAAGGGAGAAATTTTTTAAAAAAGATGAATTTGGTCTTAGGATTTAAAAATAAGACCATTATCCCTGTAATAATTTATTTATTTATTAATTTTGTTTTGCATCTATGACGGACGAGAGGCGATACTCAGTCGCCATAGATTTTCACATGGTAGGACGAGTGGCTAGTGACAGACGCCAATCGGTGTACATATATGTAAGTTTTTGTTATCTCAAACCGATAGAATCGCACTATTGTTTCTTTGAAAGGTTCCTTGGCTGTTAAGATTTTTTTATACGCTGTGTAAAATCCAAAATCAGTTGATTCTTGGCGAGTGTGGCGCCAGCTATAGTTAATTAAGTAGCTCTAATTTCCCTACTGGGTAGTGTTTACTTTTAATTAGCTAATAGCGCTTGGATGGAGTAAGAATGTTGAAGAACACTGCTCCTATACACGATCTTCTGAAGGTCCTCCAGAAGAAGTCGTTGGGTGGTACGCTAAATACTTTTTTGTTTCAGTTTATCTGAAATCAAAAAAACGATTTGTTTTTTTCAGTGAATCGATGAATCCTTCTAGTAATTGAAGGAATAGTCAAAATTTGAATTTTTGAAAAAATGGTGGCTATGTAAAGAAAAAATTTCAGTTTTTGGCAAAAATTTTCACGAAAAATTGTTAAAAAAGATAGAAATAATTATCCCAAATCGTGTTAACCCACTTTTGAGAAAAATGCGTTTAAAGTTTCAAAAGAAGTTTATACATAATTAAATTTTTTTCTTCAACTTAAATGATATCATCAATTCCAGGGGCATAAAATGAATCCTTTCCAATATCAATAGCTTCTAATAAGTCGAGTTGATGTTGTCGACGAGCCATTCTTTCTTCGCGTATGCTCCCATGCACTCTTGATTCAGATAAATTAAAACGAGCTACATCCTCTTTCATGACATAGGTATGGGCAGCGGGTTCAATTGACAGACCTAGCGCAATCATGAAGTACAAAAGTGATGTTGACCTTCATCGTATACTCAGAAAATATTTACCGGATTGGTTTGAGCATACTTAAACATAAGTACATTCTGAATATTTAAAATAAAAATGATGTTTTGAAAATTCTAACTTCGTATAAGTAAACATTTAATAATATAGTATATTTTTTTGAGGATTTTTCAAAATTATTTTTGGAGATATAGTTGTTTTAGTCACACGTCATCCAAACCGGCTCGGTTGGAACGATTCGAACGAAAGACGATAGAGATTCTCCGTCTACCTGCGATCGTAAAGCTTTTGGTACCTTTACATATATTTTGAAATTCAATAACCGAACGTCAGCCTAATATAGGGTTTAAGAAATTATATACTGCGCTTAGCTTTACCCGAAACTATAAACGTATTTTTCCCATAAACTACATTTTTCCCAAATCTTGTCATGATTTCTCAAGTTCTACTGAGCAAATTTACTTAAAATTCCGTGTGAGTCTCTTTTATACATTTCCTTATCGTACTAACAAAGATTATAACAAATTTTCAATTTTTGCTATTTTTAAAAAATTTGGAGAAGTAAAAAAAAAATTTACAAAAAGCTCTCCTCTTTTCAGACAACCGCAATTTTGCAATTTTCCTTTTCAACTTTTTTTTAGTTAGTATTCTCCTAGATGGATAATTCCTTTTTTTTGTTTACTTCAAATTACTAAGACGGTTACAATTGTGACAAATTTCACACACCATTTTTTTGAGAGCCCAAACTTCATCAGGATGTAACTTATAGAAATTTTAATATTTTTACTTTTTTCATGTATTCCTTAAACATTAAAAAATATCTTGTAAAACTTTATTGCACCCAGGGCGCTCGATCTTTTGAGGTCCCCAGGAGGAAAATATAATCGCTTTTTTTCTTGTCATCCCCTTTTATATTTTAAAATATGGCCCCATATTCTTGTGTGCCCAATGGTTTTTTCTTTAATTTTATAAAAGCAATATATGTAAAGATGGAAATTTTAATTGAAAAAAGTTTTATTGGAATCGTTCTTTTTGTTTTTGTTATTTCTGCACTAGTTATACAAAAAATATGTGCTAAATCAGAGAAAATGATAAATACATGTTAACTTAGATTGATTTCTATCTACTAAACAAATTTTCAATATTCAAGCAGAGCTCACTCGGTCTATTTAAAATTCCTCGATCTACTTCCAATGGAGTACCCGAATCGGCTGATATGCTTTTTCTTACAATTTTCTCTGAGCTATTTGGAGATAATGAAAATAACGGCGACAATGGAATTTCTTCAATTTTTTCTAAAGCTTGTTTAATTGAAAATGAATTCTGCTTATGATATACCAGTGATAGTTGATTACGTATCAAATTTGTAGGACTAAATCGAGTTACTTGTAGAACTGGTATATCTAATGCTTGTTAACCATCTTGATAAGTCTGTAATGATAAATCATCTTTATCTAAGCCAAATTGACGACGTAAAAGATGACTTGATCCAGGTCTACTATCAGATCTAGATGTTCCATATATAAATTTCCCTTCATCCAATATCTAGTGGTCGAGTCACAATAAAAACAAATTTTCGCAGCAATATAATTACATCTCCTTGGACCCATGTCGAGGTATGTTTACGGCTTATTTCTTGATCATGTAAAAAAAAGTAATTATATGACAAGCTTTTCTCATTCATCCGTTTCTTCTTACCGTCACCTTGCGGTAGGATGATGAACGCGTTTTTTATAGAGGTATCCCCAATAGGCCTAATCCTTTTTTCACTTAACACATAATAACTAGGCTGTACTTAGATATAATTACTCGCGTGCTACTTCCCGTTTAATCCCTGCTGTTTTCCCGTCAAATCCCTAACCCGTTGAAAAGTACATAATATATTAATTAATAAATTAAATTAATATTAAAATATTTATAAAAAAACTATATACTACATACTATACTATATATTACACTACTTGCTATATTACTTACTACATTACTCACTAAGGCAACTGTAACTTACGTTATTGACAAACGACTTCAAATTTAAATATACCATACTACATACTATACTATACTATTTTTTACTGTACTCACCGAAATTTTCAAATGTACTGTCGTCGTGTTGTTTACAATACACTTAAAAGAAACAAATTGTTATTGTTAAGGGATTCTTTTTTATGATGATTATGATTGAAACAGTAGAAGAACAAAACCGGAGTAGAAAAGAGCGTATGAAGGTAAGAAGGGCGTCCCAGAGAGGTGTTTCTGCATACGTTATATGTACGAAATGCACCAAGTACATGAAAATGCATCTCGATGTAACAAATTTCTGCAATACTCCGTAGGCCTGGATAGTTGAAACAGTAAAAGAAGAAAATCGGAAGAAAAAAAAGCGGATGAAATATATGAAATATTGACATTATATTGACATAATTAAAAAAATTCTAATTTTTGAGAAGCGTACCCCCCGCCGCCTTAACTGATTTTTTGACTTCACACTTTCCAATTAATCTGACTCTTAACAATAAATATATGTATAATGTTTTGGAGTGTCCTTAGATAGCCCTGTGTATTATTTACTTCATGTTATATTTCTTTAAAAGATTTAAGCTTCCTGAAATTTACACTAACTCAAATATATATGTACATAAAAAATATGGGATAAGTTTGGTTTTAAATGAAAACAACAAAAATATAACTTATCACCTGTATTTCTTACGTTAATTTCTCACCGTATTCTTTACATTAGGCTGATTTAAAAAATCTTAAATTTAAATGCTTACCCCGTAACACAACAAAAATTACTTTTGAGAAAGGTCAAGAATTTTCTTTTAGCAATTTTGTAGACATATAGACAATATGTAGGGGAGACATTTGCAGGTTGAGACGCTTGAAACACCGCCATTTTGAAATGCTACTGAATAGCTTACTCAAATCTTTCAGCTGTTAAAGTAATGTCACATCCCATGTTCATTTTGCATAGTCATCCGTGCTTTTGATCTAATTTTTGTAGTTTTTAAATTTTGCATAATGTGAACATTTTCTACCAATTCAAAAAGGAAAATCAGCGTATTTTTTAGATTTTTATTGTCAAGTGAAAAGATGTAAAACATGAACTGAAAAAGAAAAAAGCGTGGATTTCGAAAATGTCACTTTTTTGCAGGTTGAGACATTGAAGTATTTGCAGGTTGATACACTATCGTGGTTCGTCTCGAGTATTTGCAGCCGCCATTTTTGTGATTATTTTTGATTGAAATAATTAATATAGTGAATGCAAAGCATTTTACTGTGATTAATTAGATTTATTTTTTTTTTTGAATGCTCTTTTGACTTAGAATTGCTGCCCGCCGAGAAAGGATAACAAATCACGGCTTTAATGATTTTTATGTGTTAGTCCGAGCAGTGGAAGGAATAAAAATTCAAAAAAAAATCTATTGGGAGAGTTTCAGCTGCATACAGCAATCCGAAATCTAGCTTGGTACGCAAAATTAAGAAAATCAACAAAAAATGTCAAAATATTTCACTGCTCGATGGTACTGAACTACTCGCGTTAGTTCGTAAATCTGCATCGTATTTCCCACCATCTCTAGTGACGATTTTCATTTCTCAGGAAAAAATTAGAATTGTTAAATTGACTGTTTTTTCAGGTGTTCGCTCCGCAAGAGGGGTTGCTTGAATACGTAGTAAAATGTACCAAACTTTACTGTGGGCTTAGCATTTCGGACCATTGCCTTAAATAAAACATGCATATCTACTGTATTTTTTTACTTTTCCAGTAGACTAATAGTGGTGTAATAACCTGCAAAGCATTTTTTTTTCTGTTACATTTTTAATACTTTAGAAATACAAAAATTTGCTCTGCTTTGCCGCTTTCCAACGATATACTTTAGTATTAATAACTTTATTGTATTAAAATGTTATGGCCCAAAATTAAAGCCTGTCTCAAGCTGCAAATGTCTCCCTTACCTAATGAAAAATCTTTAGTGAGTTTTGCATTTGTCTTTCCTGAAAAAGCAGCCATATATGTTTTAATATGGCCCTGATTGCACTTAAAAAAATATCTAAAATTAATGTCTCTAGAGACTAGAAATATTCCCTTAAATTTTTTCCAAGTACTCATAATAATATTATTTTAATTTTAAGTCACTTTCGGTACTTTCTTCAAACACAATTTCCAAAATATCACTATATAAAAAAAATAAAAATAAAAAACTAAAAAATTAAAATAACAAAAAAGAATTGATTAAGTGAAATTAAATGAATGTAAATTCAGCAAAAGCTCTCAAGTTCAACAAAAATATCACTCGAAGATTATATCAGTTTCAATTCTAGTTAATACACTCAGTCAGACCCATTTTAGTGTATGGAAAAAATATGCTAATCCACGGTCAACAAGTCAAATTGTAATTTTATACTTCCATTAAAACGAAAAAAAAAAGTAAGAAAATCTTACAAATTTGATGCACAAGAAAAACAAAAAAATTGAATATCGCTTACGAAGGTTTTAAAGTTAAGGTGAATATTTTTAGTGGGTGATGGCAATGTTCATTTTGATTGTTTAACTTCTAACACCTCTTCTCTTTGTTATTAATTAGCTTCAAGCATGATTTCCCATTGTATAAAACCATTAATAAAGCTTTAATCATTTATACTTGTAAATTTTAGCATAACTACATATAACAGTCGAAAAAGTTGCTTTAGTTGCACTCAGCTACTTGACGGGGCTAATAGTCTTTTAAGCTGTTTCTTATTCTCCTTTTCTTTTTCTGTTAATATATCGTTTCTTTTTAACAACTTGTTTTTTAAAAGTTTTCATTTACTTTTGATTTTTAAATGAAAGTTTTCTTTATTCAATTTATTTAGTGGAAAATTTAAATCAGTGAAGTATCAAAAGATTATGTGGAGTTAACTTAAATGAATTCAAGCCTAAAAGTGATTATGCAACAAGTGCAACACTAAAATAATTAGAAAATTCCAATATTCAGTGAAACTTTTACTTGGAATTTAATTTAATTTCTGTTTGTTTGTTATTGTTGTTGTTGTTTTGTTATATTTGCTTCAAAAAAAAATTTAAATTATTTTTTTTGTAAATTTTTCGTATAGTTTTTTGTTATACTAAATATATTCCAGCTATAAACTATATAAATAATTATAAAATTTTAATCAATACGTAATAGATAGGAATATTTTTAAGAAAATTATGGCAAATATCCAACAAAAACTTGATCTTCAGGATGATCAACGTTTTGCTCTGATGAAGGTAATTTTGAAGTTATGTTAATTATGCTAAAATTTTTGCCTGGATTACATGGAAATTTGCTTTCAAGTTTTTAAATTTATTTTCATAATGAAAAAAAATTAGCTTTAATTTTATTTTTATTATTTGAAGTTCTTTTGTTAAAAATCTTCGTTTATTTAAGTTTTATTTAAAAAATATATATATTGCTTATCTTAATATTTAAAGGAAAGGTGATAATTTTTTTTCTTTTTTATTTTTGAAATTAGGAATAACTCTCACGTTAAATTCCAGTTATACTAAAGCTAAGGAAAATGTTTATCTTTTATATTTATTTAGTATAACTCTCAGATGGCGGTGAGCAAATTTGAATATTAATTGAGAGTCTAGACGCTAGTCTAATTGAGTAAGAAAGCAAATTTATATCGCTTAAGCAGAACACTGGTTTTTTTTTTTTTGATATTGTCCCCTTCAATATTCAATATGAGTCAAGGTTGTTACATGACAATATATTTTTTCGCAGGGGTCCATAATTCCTGAAGACCAAACATAGGTACGATCTATCAGTTATCATTTGATTGGCAAACGTAACGAGCTCGCTATATGCCCAGCTATAGTGGTAGAAATAGAGCGGGTTCTATTAAACTAACAATTTCATTTGTCACACTGCCATTAGATATGGCAAAATTTTAAACTGAATATTTTATGAGTAAAAAAAAGCAAGTGAAATATAAGCTGTATTCCAGAATCTTAACGAAATGATTTGTTGTAAGAATAGAACATTCATAAAGTTCGGCTACTAATATTAATGCTAAATGAACAAAAAAAATTGAGACTCCGAAAAATGTGAATGGCGTTCCACGAGAGTGGATCCCAAAAACGCAGATTGTAGCCTTAATATTTGTTTTCTATTTTAATCAAGCGTAAACCAGAAATGGAATATTTGTCAGATTTGTTAGGAAATTTAATCAGATTAGTTTTGAGTTATAAGGTGACAGTCTAAGTTTGATCAAAGCAAAATCTATAATTTTAGCATTTCCTGTTAGAAAAAAATTGGAGGAGGCAATTTTTCCTAGTTTCTAAATTTATTTTGAACTGTCAGGAAGTCAGCATTTCAAAATATGTTCAATATTCTAGTACCACATATTCAGATTTCGAAACAAGGCTAGCAGATATTTTGACTGCGATAATACCACAATTGATAATAAATCCAAGCGGTGACATTGAAGAAACGGATTTCATAATTTCATCGGAATAAGCACTAATGAAGAGTTTAAAGTACAGTTTAGAAACAGATATCAGCTATCCTTGTTTCAAAAAGTTATTCCTGATAATTATTCCATACTATACAATTTATACGAGAAAGAGATTTTAGTGCGCTTGCACTGAACTTTTTATTAAAAATCTAAAAAGTTTAAGATACTTAAATGATTTCCTGAAGATCAAATAAAGAAGAAAATAAAGTAAATAAAAGTGAAGCTTTTAAGCTAATAAAAGAAACCTTCAAACTTTGTAAGCTTTTTTATTTATTTTTTCCATACATTTATTTAGTAATAAAACTTTTAACAATATTTGAAGATTTCATCTTTAATTTTTTCTCAAATAAAAAATTAAATTTTCTTAACCTTGTATTGACAGTTTTACTTAATTAGATATTTGTTTATTATTATTACCATTGTTTTTTTCCTTCTTTAGCTGAAATTGTAAACCTCAACAATTCTAGTAATCATATAACATTGAACGTTAGTATTAATTTATTGTTTCATGGTTAAAGATATCTTAAACATATGAAAATAATCTTTGGATAGAGTTTCTAACAAACCTGAGTCTGCATAAAAATTAGAAATTAAGCTGAAATTCCTTCACTTCATTTACCAAACTTTCATTCTTGATATTTTATGATATGAATTATTTTCAATATTCTTATTTGAAAAGAAAACAATAAATTTTAGTATAAAATAATTTAAAAAATAAAAAATTTTTTAACCTAACATAGCAAGGTTATAAAGTCAGAAAACAGCCTTTGATTTTTAATGTGTATTTTTTAAATTTATATTTAAGCTACACATTTGATAAAATTAGCGAAAAAAATTAACAATCATCATAAGAAGTGATTATATAACATTACGAGTATTATTCGTCTTAAAACCAAGGTTTTCTATGTTTTATTACCAATGATGCAGTTTTAAATCCATTAACCTTGGAGGGATTTTTTTATATAACTTTTCCACTAAAATTAATTTTCAAAATAGAAAAAACTGAAAAAATAGAAAAACTGCAAAAGAATTATTATTTATGTTTTTGTCATTAAAGCTTGAAAGCATAAATAGGCTAAGAAATTAATAAAATTATTTGTTTGGCTTTTATTACTAAGGTCAATTGAGTATTTAAAAAACAGAGCTTTTTGAAATATCACGAATACTTAAAATAAGACCATATGAATTTATTTATTTTATTTGTTTTTTAGTTACTAACGGAATTAAAATTGAAAGATATGTAGTTAATTATTAAAAACCTAAAACTTAAAACAAATTGTTAAAGATTACAATCACAAGAATAAGAGATCAAAGCCTGATAAGCTAAGACTTGCAGAAAAAAGGTAGAATCATTGGCGAATCATATCTTTTTGTCAAAAAATAACTCGTTTTGGTGTTTAGTACAAAGACCTTTAGTTTTTCTTACATTTTTAATGCATTTGGGCATGCTCTCTACTATCTTTGCACTATGAGTCTTTTTTTATTATTTGTTACAGTCTGAACTCTTAGCCAAAAGTCTTGAAGGACTCTTTTGTACATACTTGCCTTTTTTTAAGAAGAGCCCATAATTACTACCTTGATAGAAAAGTTCCCGGAATGAATTTTGGCGGCTATATGACACTCCTAGCACTCGGCTGTCAATTTTTGTTATTACATTTGCTCAATTTATCACCTATCCATTGCTTTTATTTATATTCCCACCAAAATTTGGCGTCATTTCATCATCAGCTGTGAAAGTTCTTCAAGTGCCACTCAGCGTGTTCACGATTTTTGAAAATTTTTGCCATCATTATCCCCGAGTTTTTGACTAAAATCAACACGAATACCATCCAACAATAAGCACTGAATTCACCTGATTTGGCCTCCTGGGACTTTTTCTTGTTCAATCGAATCAAAAAACCACTAAGTAAGAGGAATACGTTTCAGCAGCTAAGAGGAAATAATAGAAAAATCGAAGATGGTCCTAATGAAGATACCTAACATCAAGTTTAAAAATGTTTCGAAAACTGAGTTAAGTATTGGCATAAGTGCTTTGCAGTCGACGGGGAATACTTTGAAGGGGATAATATCGATTTGTAACAATAAACCTGTATTGTCCAATTTTGTAATAATTTCCGGAAATTTTTTGATGAAGGTAGCATGGCTACCTCAATTTTCGGCTACGCGCTTATATCTATGAACTTTAAAATATGTAGATGGTAATTTTTTTTCATTATTTCATCTATTTTAACTAATCAATCAGTTAATGCGCCACCAAATAAAACAATCCAAAACCATAATGTTTCACCCACCGTATAACGTTGGTTTCACGTAATGCCTATTGTCCGTGATAGTAGTATCCTGAGCTGATATCTATGAATTTATGTTTCATCTGACTGGATAACTTTTTCCCAATCTTCAATTTGCCCTCCTCTAGATCCGGGATTTGCAACATGTCAACTTGGTTCAAGAATTATTATAGTATCCCAAAATGCGTTACAGGGTACCATGGAAGGCTTGATTAAATATAATATTATTTTGTCTTTTTATCTAAAAAGAGATGTAAAAAGCATTTCTTTAGAAACAACTTTATTTTTTTCTTATATTTCCATGGAAATATTTGAAAAAAAAATCTTAAAAATCAGCTTATATAGAGGTTAAGTTTTACTATAAATTCCTACAACTTACTTATTGCATAACATGTAAAAGCAAATCAAATGTCTTTGCCAATTAAATATTTTAATTGGGACAGCTAACAAGTTTTTCTTAAATTTCAGATTCAGATTTGCAATCCATAAGTTTAGTTTCTTGACTTGGAATACTTTTTCTTTAACCGGTTTAAAAATTGGACTTATCTGGTTCACCTTTACCTGTTTACTAATGTTCTTCTACACATTCATCAAAAAGGTGTTTACAAAACAAAATCTTTAAATAATATAACAGACTTTTTTTTAAGGTTATTTAAAACCAATTGTATCTTAATGAAGTCTGTTAACTTAAAAATTTTTCTTTAAAAAAGATGACAAAATAGTTTTTACTAAGAATTATTTTGCAATCAAAATAAAATACTGATACAATTTTTAAATATTTTAAGTAGGTTTGAATTAAGTTAAAACAATTTTGCAAAGCTGATACTTATACTTTGTTTTTTTGCTTATGTTGAAATTTGATAAGGACTAGAGCAGAAGTTTCTAAGCTTCTTTGTCTCGAAAGTGGTTTGCCATGTTTTTTCCTTTTATTTAGACCCTTATTTAGCTCATATTATGTTTTGTAAATTTATAATGTTTAATTATGTTTTTAACAGATTTTTAATTGCGGTGAATTTTAGAATGAAAAAACACAAACACACACTAAATCGTTAAGGTATTATTGAAATTGAAACAATCCCAACATGTCTGAAATAAAATTACTAAGGAAAAACTAAATACTTTTCAATAGGAGTGACTAGCCCGATATTTTGTAAACAAATTTTTATCATCAACAAATTTAGCATCAATTTAGTTTAATCTTAAATTTCCTCGGTCAGAGATGTCCAGTCTGTTTTATTTATTTTGTTTAAAAATTGGCAAGAGCACTGAAATCCTTCTCCACTAGATATGAAGATGGAAATATTAATTAAAAATATTCTCGCCAAATTGTATATTATGGAATAATTATCAGGGACAACTTTTTGAAAGGAGAACAGCTGATATCCGTTTCTAAACTGTTCTTTAAGCTTTTCGTTAGTTTTTATTCCGAAAAATTTCTCTTGTGTAACGAAATCCGTTTCTTCAATGTCACCACGTGGATTGATTATCGCTTTTACTATTATCATATTTTGAAATGCTGACTTCCTGATAGTTTAAAACCAATTTAGAAATTAGGAAAAATTGCCTCCTCCAATTTTATTCTAACAGAAAATGCTATAATTGTAGATTTTGCCTTGATCAAATTTTGACTGTCACCTTATAACCTTATAACTAATCTGATTAAAGTTCCTAACAAATTTCACAAATATTCCATTTTTGGTTTACGCTTGATTAAAATAGAAAGCAAAAATTAAAGCTACTATCTGCGTTATTGGCTGTTTTCACACGAGGAAACATGTTTCCGGTAACATTTCGTTACAAACTGGTTTTTTTTTTTCGAACAAATTTTGATCGTCCACACGGGAAAACAAGTTTCCTGGTAACATTTCATGTGCAGATAGAATAATATAAATGTGTGTGTGCATTTAAATAAATTACTTCTTGTATGTGTTAAAATGTTTCTCTTGATACCCAAATTTTTCTGGAAACAAATTTAACTTCGAATTTACTGAATTTCACCCCTTACTTCTTGCCGCTCTATCCTAAAAACAAAAATGTTACCGGAAACTTGTTTCCTCGTGTGGAAACAGCCATTGGGATCCACTCTCGTGGAATCCCATTCACATTTTTCGGAGTCTCACATAGACCTCTTTTAGTTCATTGTCGGCCGCTCATGGCTGATGTAGACCCTTTTGGGTGCCAGTGGAATACACTACCGAAAACTTAAATGCTAAAGTAAAGTTAGTTAATGAAATTGAAACAATTATTAAAATTTTAACAAATAAATGGAATTTTTGTTTTTATAAATTAACTTAAAAAAATTTATCTTTTGAGATATCTTGAATGTGACATTTTAATTTTCAATTTTACACATAAATATAAAATTTTGATAAAGAAAAAACAAAGACGGTGAATCATTGAAGTTAACTAATTCCTTTTTTATTTTTTTAGTTTCGTCGCAATGTCTCTGATATTATTAAAACTCCAGATCAAGATGATTATTATCTATGTCGATGGCTACGAGGTAATTACTCGCTTGTTTTGTTTAAATAATAATTTAAATTTTTTGTAAATTTTAAATATTTGTTTCTAGCACGTAAATGGAATCCAGAAGAGGCAGAAAAAATGCTTAGAGAGGTATGAATATTAATAATTTTTTAATTATTGTTTTTATGTAGTAATAACTCATGAAGTATAAATTTTAAATCTAAGAAAATAAATAAAAAAATTAGAAATTAATACATAAATATTTAACCTAGGTATAGTTTATCGCTAAAATTATCGCCTTTGGTCTTAAATGAAAGTTTTTTATGATTTGCAAACCACAATAAAATTAAAATATTTTATCCTATCTGCAAAAAAAAACTTAAAATATTATTATTATTTAATATTTTTTATAGTAGAATCTTTTATTTTTAACTAAATTTAATTTCAGTCAATGAGACAGCGTTTAATTTGGGATATTGATAACATAAAAAATTGGCAATGTCCACAAATTTTGAAAGATTATTTACCTTATGGAACTTCAGGATATGATAAAGAAGGATCTCCAAGTAATTTAAATATAATTAAATGAAGTTCAAAATATTAATTATAATTTGTGTTTTTGATTAAGTAATAATTGTTCCATTTGCTGGAATGGATATGTGGGGTACATTACACTGTGTCTCACGTTCTGATTTTATTCGTGCTGCCGCCCAGATCCTTGAAGATTATATGCAATTATCATTTAATCAAAGTAAAATTCATGGATATAAAGCAAGGCAATTAGTTGTATTATTTGATATGGAGAATTTTTATTTTAAGCAATATGCATGGCGTCCAGGTTCCTAGTTTTATTTATTAATTTTTTGAATTATTATTATTTATTTGTTGTTTATATGGCAGCTGCTGAACTTGTTATAAGTCTGATCAAACACTATGAGCTTAATTATCCAGAAATATTAAAAATATGTTATATTATAAATGGTAAGTGTTATTTAATTTTTATTTTTAAATTGGTTAAATAGTTTAATTAGGCGGCTTCTTTAATGCTAATAATAAATAAAATAACTACGGCCATAGATAATTTTATAAACAGAAATAAACGCAATTTTTCAGTTTTACTGAAATATTTGGTTTACTTTATCCTAAGTCAGACTTAGTACACATTTGGTTTGGGTATTTTGAACATCTTTTCCGAATGTGTTGCAAAAAAAGGTACCAAAGCGATGAGATTTACTCTATTTCTAACTGAAATTAGCAAAAAAAAAAAACATGACTTATTATATATACAAAATATGACAAAAATAACTTAAAATTATTCTGTCCTTCAAAGTAGAATTAACAAATTTTTTAAAATGTATTTAAATGACCTTTTTTAATACACTACACTTTTTACTACACTGATCATTAAAAACATATATTTTGTATTATTTATATAAAACATGTGCTCTGTACATTTTCAATTGGAGTTTTTAATTTCAGCTCCAAAAATATTTTCTTTAGCATTTAATGTTGTAAAGAAATTCTTAGATGATTACACAATGAGCAAAATTATGATATTTAAAAGTGGATCCGATAAATGGTTACCAAAATTATTATCTCATGTTGATCAAACACAGCTTCCAGAATACTATGGGGGTACACAAACTGATAAGGATGGTGATCCAATGTGTAAATCAAAAGTAAATATCTAATAAAAAATAATAATAATAATAACCATATTTGAACATTTTTAATTTAAGATTTGTTGGGGTGGACGGATTCCAAAAACAATGTATTCGAAAAATAAAGAAGAACGTGAAACTAAATTAGAAGAACAAACAATTGGAAAGGGAAGTAAATTAAAACTAGAATTCATATGTAAAGATGAAGGAGCAATTTTAAAGTAATTATTTTTAAGTATAATATTTATTTTATTTATTTGTTCTTTTAATAAAGGTGGGAATTTAGAATACTTAATCATGATATTCGATTTGGAGTTCTTAGTATTGAAAATAATACTAAAGAAAAACAATTTGATGTTCCTTTAATGACAATCAATTCTAATGATGTTAACGAAATCGGTTTCATAACGTGTAAATCAAATACTAAATGTAAATATAATAAAAAAAAATACAGTTTTTATTTTTTTATAAATAATTAATGATAATTTTGTGTTTTAATATATTTTCAGATATTGTGGTTTTTGACAACTCCTATAGTATTCTACGTTCTAAAAAAATTTTATACTCAATTAATTTGTTGCCATCTCTTAATATCATAGAAAAGGAAGCTGATCGCATTTGTAATAATGATGTGGAATAAAATATTACAATATTGAATTAGTTAATTTCTAATGAGAAAAATTTGTTAAATAAACAATAAAAGTTTTAAATTTAAATATCATTTTTATAGAATTTTGTTATTCATATAAATCAAAAGATAAAAAATATTATTAACAGTTTCTTTTTTTTCTTAATTCAATAAAATCTAAGCGAGACCTGTTCTTTGATAAACCTTTTATTTTACTTGCTTGGATTTTTTACTTGCGAATAAATGTTAACGCCATTTTTGATTGTGTAAAAGTTGTTTAGATATTTTATATCCCAATAAAATAATTAATCAAAACAAAATAAATCGTATAAATATGAATATTTTATTCAATTGAAAGCATTAATTTGCTATCCAATTTGGTTACGCATAATTTTTCATCACAATTCAATTCAGAACCAGTTTCTATAATATTAAAAAAAACTAAAAATAAAATGAGTTATATTAGGTTTTTCCCATGGACTGTCAAAGACATAAAGTAACACTGTAATTAATAGTTTGATTTCATAAATAAAAATAAATATTTTCTAATTCGGTCCTTGATTTGGGCCCATAGAATAACTTTGCGATGACGGACCACCCTGTCCAATTGGCATCGGAGAATGCATCATAGGCCCTGGACTTGATCCTACTTGACCAACTGGTGAAGGAATTATCTACAAAAAAAAAGAAGGAAATAAAATCGAAAAATCTTAACTGTGTTGAATAAAAATAAAAAAACTACCTGATTCCCCATTTGTGGAGGTGGTGGTGGATTATCATTAGGTAACATTAAATTATTTAATAAATCACGAACAGCAGGAAATAAAGAACATTCTGCATGCTGAGATGCATAATCAGCAAAACGTCTTAATTGGCAGCTAGCTGCATTTGTAGCCAATGATTGAACTTGTTCCCGACGTTCAGCTAATTGTGTTATATTAGAGCTAATATCATATATCATTGGTAAGACTAATGATGGACTATCTTTCCAATCCATTCCAGGATATGGTATTCTTGTAATTTGTAACTAAATATTAAATAAATTATTATTATGTTTTATATAACAAAAAAAAATATTATATGATTTTTTTATTACGAAAAATAATATTTTCAGACGACATATAACTACGGCTGGATTTCCAACAGGCACAATTGGAGCTGCTGATGGTGGTACACGCATACAAAATTGAACTGTCCATTTTAAACCTTGTACTAAATCAGGCATTAAATCTAAGCGCATTATCTACAAATAAAAATATATTTTAAAAACACAAAACATAAAAATTATAAATTTCTATACCTGAATAAAATCTTTTAATACTTGATTTGGTACATTTAAAGCACGACAAAATCCATGAAGGGCATTTGGACGATAAGGTGGTATAGCTACCCGTAGATCAAAAAATTGTTCAATCACTTGTAAATCATCTTGACTCCATTGATAAGTAGGTTTACCATCTGGTGATGGTGCTGTAGGCATTAATTGACTAATCTTAATATGTAACGATTGCATATGCTGTTGATTAAGGACAACTTGGCATTGAAGTCCATCAACTTTAAATAAGACAACACCCGGTTCTATACAATTAACTGCTGTTAACTACTTATAAATTAATTTATATTAATGAAATATTTGCAAAATACATAAAACAAAAAAGCATACGCATTCTTCACTTTGTATACATCTTTGAAGCTGACGTCTCATATAAACACAGCCAAGAAAACGTTCTAATGGACTCATATCAGGACCAGATATATCTTTATTTGGATGCTGAGAAGGACGACATAATGTTTCTAAAGCCTCATGTGTTAACAATGTTGGTACTGCACCAGCCCATGATCTAGCTGGTAAAACTCTTGATAAATGTGGGGTATTTGTTTGTGGTTGTGATTTATGTTCTGGACTTTGTCCAGGACGAGGGGATGGTCGTGGCATTCCTGGTGAACCAGGCCAATTTGAAGCAGCTGGAGATAAAGCTGTAAATGGACTTCCATCTGTATGACCCTGCATATATGAAAGACTATTAGGACCAGGTGAATGTGCCATTGGACTTGGTTGAGGATTTAATGGTGATGATGGCATTAAACCACCGGGTGACGGATGTGGCATATGCGGTGCTGGTGGTGATGTCATACTAAAATTAGGATGATTTTGTCCAATTGGATGTGGGCTAGCTGGTGTATGTGGATTTGAACTTGAAGGTGGAGTTAATGGTGGAGCAAAACGTAAGCCGCTATCACGTGGACTTTGTGGACCACGCATGCCACTACTTAAAAATGGTGATGAACCACCAGTACCAGGTATATGAGATTCTTCCATAGCGATTGGGGATGGTGGGTTATCATCTTCACTTTGTGATCTACGGCGATACACTGCTGATTCATCCACATATTTAGATAGAAATCCCTAAATGAATATATATATATATATATTAATATTAATCTCTTAATAATATTTAGAAAATAAAGTTACTTTTAACCCTTGTGTTGGAGAAAATTCTTCAACAACATTACTCCTATCAAAACGACTATAGGCACCATCTCTTATAGAAATTAGACCACTACCCCTTAAGCGTATTTCTAAACAATACATTGCTTGATATGAGAGACGTAGTAATGTTGGTGATTGGGGCAATATGCAAAAGGATAAAACTGGTACTTGTGGTCTCTAAAACACAAAAAAATGTTAAATATAATTCAAATATATCATAACATATAATTATTACCGGTATACCGAGTTGTGGTAATATTGGAAGTTTCGATATTGAACTTAATGGTTGATATGTTTCATGAAGAATGTGAACAATATGTGATAAATTATAATGACGATTTAAATGAGATTGAAGTTGTTCTCGCATCATTGAATGAGCATTTATTGCTGAAATTCCACCTACAAAAACCTGAAAATAAATTATTTATTTTTAAACATAGCACATATAAATATTGATTATATTATTATAAGCAAAAAAAAAATAAATTCTCAGATTTCATATACGAGGAATATATAAAAAAATAGTAGTGATATTTGAAATGATGTCTAAAAATCACAAAAATCCTTTATACTCGACAAGAATTCTATAAAAAATATATTTGATCATTTTAAAATAATGTTAATCAATTAATTGGGCATTTAACATGGTCTTATATTTCCTTTATTTTATTTAGGAAGGATAACAATAACAATATCTTACTATTAAAATTGTTTGGTGCAATTGATAAAAAGAAAACTCAGGCAAAAATTCACACTATCCATTTTTGATAAAATAAAAAAAAAAAAAAAAATATTCGCAAAGTAATATATTTATTGAGTTTGCTTTACAAATGTAGCAGATTTTAGCAACGAGAGATGAGATATTTGAAAGTAACAGTATTTCGATCAAAAACTTCAAATAAATATTATGTTTGCATTTAAATTTTTACATAAACCTATTACAATTACTTATTTACCTTCTAAATTACCTAAAACTAAAAAGTAACAAAACTCAAAAAAATAACAAACCCAATAAAATTATGTTACTTTAACACAACATATCTGATATGATTTTCGTTAAGATTTCGAACAAAATACTTTCATTCACATCTTTCTCACCTAACCCAGTAGAGAAAGTAGTTCTACCTGATCAAGGAAACAGGGATACTTTTCAGTCATAATTCCAACTTTCTCGGTGATAACATCAATGAATTTTGTTATAAAATAGTCATAAAAGCCATGACGACTTTCTTCATGAAAATATGACTGAAAAGTCTCAATGATGCCCACTTTCTGCATGCTGCATTAATGAATATTTCACAAGTGAACTTTACGGCATGAATTATGCATGAGAAACTCACAGATGAGTAATTTCTTTACTGTGTAAGTTAGCAGATTTGAATGTTGCTAAAACAGACACAAATTAGGGCAAAAATATTCAACTAAAAATGAGCAAAGACAAATTTCGATAAAAAATTTTGTCATTAAAGTGTTTATCTTAAATTACAAAAATTCAATAAATTTAACAGAGGACTTTTGTTTTTAATACAGTGTGGTTTTCTTATTTTTATATTTTTAAATTAACTTTTATTTATTATTGTATTAAAATATTCAGCAAATCCCCGATTAATATTAAATCAAAATTATTTTAAGCATTGTTTGATTTTTAGTAACTTTTGCTTTTTAGACAAAAATATAATAACTTAAATTATGTAATTTAAGTTTTATATTTTTTCTTGAATTGGAGATTATATGTGAAATAAGTATAAATTTTCATGTCTCCCTGACATTTAATTTTAAATAAAATGATTGCCTAAAGAATAAAAATACTTTAAATGTCATCACAATAGGATCATCCCAATGATACTTTCATTAATATAAAATTTGAAAAATTTAAATTTTTTCACAAATTGTTAATATTTTATGCAAATCAAGCGACTAATTTATCTTTAAATGTTAAAAAAGAAACAAAGTTTTTGTTTTTACTTACCATTCTTAATCCTTTTGTATGAAAAGACCAAGAAATATTGCATGTTATTTCCTTATTTGGTCCATAACTAAGTAATAAATTTGTATAGCTATATGACTTTACACTAACCATACTATGAATATTGTATTTTTCTAAAAATGAATAATAAATTAAATAATTTAATGAAATTTATAAATCATGTTTAGTAATTACCACTTTTATAATGTTCAGAAAAATCATATACTAATGTATATAGGTAAACAATTTTAGCCCAATCCTTAAGAAGATCATCAACAGTTTTACCAAAATCATTTGTAGATAATTCATAATGTAAATAAACTGTTCGTCTACTACCTTGTTCCTTATGATGTGTACTTTGTAATGGTGTACTATAAAATACAAATTCAACTACCCATGATCTTAATTGATTATTTTTATTCATTTGTGTACGAATAGAAACGGATAAAAGTCGTTTAAGTAAATCATTCCAAACATGTTTAGAAATGACTGGACCCGTTGAATTCGTCTTTAAATTTAATTCAAATATAAAACATTAAAAATATATAAAATAAATAAAAAACTATATTTACTTTAGAATTTGTTTGTTCATTTGGAGATGTATATGATCTTGGCTTTGGTAATGTCAATAACTTAAGAACTAAAGATGTAGCATTCGATTCAACTTGGAGTCCACTATGAGGTATATTACGTTTTGTAAATTCTCTAGCTAATGTTAAAAATGGAATTTTTTCATCACACATTGCAACTACATGAGCTAGTTCTGGTATAAAATATGCTGGATATATAGTTTTCTGTTGTTTTGCAGATGGTCCTAAATCTTGGCTTGATATTTTTCGTTTATTTGATCCATAATCTTTTTAATTATAAAAACAAAAAAATTATATTAAAATAATTTTATTAGATTTATATTTTACCATCAACATTTGTACCAGGTCCATGGGTTACAACAAATGTATCAAATTCAATTAATTTTAAAAGATGAATATACATTTTTGGTACATCATTTTGTAAATTTTCTTCTGAATTATCACCCTCAATTGAAGAAAATTTCACAAAACCTAAATGAAATGTATATTCCATTTCACTAATACATTGTAATTTTTCTTTAAGTTCGACAATCTAAAATATTAATTAGAAAAATGTAAATTCTTTATTTCAAAATAAAAAAAATTAATATTTACAAGAATAACATTTGGATGACGATGTAATTTAACAAAAATTTTATGTCTTCCTGGCTGAAGTAAAGCATTATCTGGACAATTTAAGAATGTCAAATTTTCAACAGCAACTGCTGGGAGATGTTGAAGAGTTTTTTCACAACGTTTATGAGTTATCCAAAATCTGAACAATAGAGTTTTATTTTATTTTAGCAATAAAATTTGAATAGAATTTAAATTAAATGAAATACCTTAATTCAGATATTAATGTTGCAAGTTTATTACGATCACCATTTAATGATGTTTGAATTTCAATTGTTATTGGACAATCTAGATGTTTTGGTACATGACAACGTAACATTCCAGTATGCGTATCTACTGTTATATGAACCTGTTCAGCACGAAGACATGGATTAAGTACTGGTACTGTTAGAATAGCAGGTGTTCCTTGTAGATGATCTTTAAAGGGAAAAAGGAAAACAATTTGAATCCTAATAAACGTAATTTATTGTTTAACGTTATTTCTAAGATTTCCATAAATTTTTGAAGAAAAAGTGAAACACTTATAGTTTAATTAATTACGTCGAATCAAAAGAGTTACTGATTTGTTGAATTGGCTAGTCCATTTCAAAATATTTGGAATATAAATTGTTTTGTACAAAAAATTAAAATTTCTGTTATTTAAAGCTTTAAAGAAAATCTCCATACACTGAAATTGCAAATATTTTATTATTTCATATTGTACCAAATTAAAGTAATTTTCAAAAAGTTTCAACATAATATATTCTCAAAGAAAAATAAAACCAAAATACAATACTTACAATCGACATCACTTAAAAATGTTTTGAATTCTAATTTTAAATCATTCAAACGTGCAAGCGATCTAATATAAACGGTATGCACAAGTAATCTTTCCATTGATAAATGATCTGAACGAACCGCTCTATCAGCAACTTCTGATGATTCCTATAGTAAGAGTAATTAAAAATTAAAGTTTTTTCTTTTAAGTAAAAAACAGTTTACTTTAGTGCCAATAGATGGTACATGAATGACAGCCAATGGTCTTGCCGAATCATTTGGATCATTTTGAACTGTTAATCTATAACCTAATTCAGATTTAGGATCTTTACTAGTCAATTCTCTCCAATATGAAACAGTTAATTTAACACCAGGCACATATTCATCAACATGAATATTATCATCTAATCTATCCATAATTAATTTTAATGTTTGTGTATATAAAACTTCCAATTGTAATGATTGACAAAAATGATGTAAACAATTATAAACTTCAGATAATGCATTTTGATTATCAACTAAACGTGCTTGTATTAATTGATGTATATAATTAACTTGAAGTGTATGTACAAGTGCTTTTCCATCTCCAGTCTCTTTATCTTCTACCAAAATATCAATATCTAATAGCCTCCATGGTACATTAGGTCCATCACCCATAACAGTTAATGAAACTTCAAATTCATGATCGACATGAAATGTAACTCGTCCACTTTTAATCTAAAATCAAAAATATAAATTCAATTAATAAAAATAAGAATTTTTTTTTTCAACAATTTTTAAAAAACCTTAAATTTTCTCATTTGTGGTAATAAACTGCCAGTAACTAAACGATGTTGTATAACTTGATTTAATCTTAAAAGTGTTTGCTTTTTTTCAGCCGGTGTAATTGGATCAAGAGGAACTATTCTTTCTTTTATACATGTTGGAAGACGATTATAAGTTCCAGTTGTTAAAACTTCAACAGCAGCTGGAATATGAAAATTTGGTAGACGTGCACGAACAAGTGTTTCTCGAGCCATTCTCGCTAACATATCAGCAGTTTCAACAAAGAGCATTGATTGTTTATCTAAGAAGCTCATAATATGCTATTGTAAGTTGAAAAAAGAAATAAATATATCTATAAAAATTATAAAAGTTTTGTTTAATTTGATATATTACAGCGGATTTGTCGACTTTTGAAGCTGAGTTTGCCCATTTTACTAAGGCCAAAAGACGTATAAATAATTGCCTTGTCCTTGCTGAAAAGTTGTATATTTCTATTTTACGCTCCATGTCTGTTTTTCTTGGAAGCCTAAAATTTTTTTTCAAGATTATTAATTTTTAGAAAACAAAGTTTTTAATTAATAATAACAACAACCGAAGGATAATTGATTTTTGCTGTTTTTAATGATCAATTTTATTTAAATATTCTCCAAAAATTGTAGACGTATACCATGCAAAAAAATTAGTTCAAATAACCATATAATATGAACAAAATTTGATCATATTGATTAAGAATTACTGTACTTGATAGTATTTATTCCATTTTTTAAAATTCTATTGCGTGAAAAACTTAAAACGTTTTTTAAGGCGTCAAATTCTTTTCAAGGTTCTTTTATAAAAGTAGCTTAAAACAGAAATGAATTGAGAACTTCTACATCACTTACAATTCTGCTAATACTGTTAAATCATGATAAGTTCTTTGTAAAATAAAATCTATGAGCATCGCTAGTGATATTGAACTCGTTCTTGGGCCTCCTTCTTGTCCAGACGGAATATAACCGGAGCTTGGGCCTTGTTGCATTCCTTCAAGTGGTTGCGGAGCCATTTCAATTCAAAGAAAATTATAAATTATTTACAAAAATTTACACTATGGAACACATTTTCTGCATTTTATTTTTTTAATTTTGTTTGGCAGGAAAACATTGACAGCATCTTTCAAGTATTTGGTCCAAAACAAAACTAGTATAAATAATTTAGTCTGTATACCAAATATTTTCTAAGGTTAGTACTACCATAAATAACCTTACTTAAGGGTATAAAATTTTGATAGTTGCCAAAGAATTGAAGTAATAAAAGAAAAATATAAATAATTTTAATGAAAATATTGCTGTCAATGATAGAATCATAAGATTAGGCAAAGCTAAGATCTATCATAAAAGTAAAACATATAAAAGCTGGGTATAAAATGTTTGTGTCTGTCATGCCTAGGACTCACTAGCGATTAGCGTATGGAACGACTTAGCCCAGTAGAAATGGAAAGTTTTCCTAAATACCAATCGGAGTGGACTCACTAGCATATTACTGTTTTCATTGACAGAAAGCAAAATGCTAAAGTGACAGTTCTATTTGTGATATATGTGTTGTTGCTTTAAGTAAAACTTTTTAGTAAAACCGACAAGGCTAACTACCCTACGGGAAATTTGGTTGCGATTACTCAAGAAGCGCATTCTAATAGCACCCAAACTACAAACTGTCAGCAACATGTGTATTTATACGCATGCGCACCAATATTTCCACAGCCTTTTATTTGCTTAACAGGCGTAAATACCTTTGATAGTGTTTGCAATGTTTACAAGTGCGGACATACCAATGTTAATGTCTACAAGGATCGGAGTTGAACGGGAGCGCTACTTTGTGTATATCTACACGAAGGCAAAGCGCAATGACTGCATAATTTTTCCCGTAGGGTATAGTTGCTAATTCAGACTATATACCAATTCAGTGGAGACTAATGGACTCATTAAACGTCGGCTTCAAAGGGAAATTTGAATGCATGCATAAACGAATGGGAATGGGAAATATTAATTAATTTAAAAATTGTATTTTAAAATTATAATTATTAGTTTTTTATCAAATTTTATAAACACCAATTTGCGTATAATCCAATTTACAGTATTGTAGATAAGACATTCAGATTTTTATTATGTATAAATTCAGATTCAGAAAAATGCAAGTACAACTGTTCTGAATTATTTTCTGAAGGTTTTGAGGAATGTGGAGCTTAGAATTGCGGTTTAAAATCAGTAAAACTATAAAATCCACAGCTTCCACATCCACATTCCACATTCCGCATTTGCATGTTTTGGAGTCCTTTGGAGTCGTTTGGAGTCCTTTGGAGTCGTTTTAGGCCCTTAAAACCCGCGAAATCTGCAGGGGTCGTTTGGGGTCGCTTTAAAATTGAACGATAGATAGACGATTGTTGATAGACGATTGTAGAAAGCGTTATAGAAAATGTAGAAAACATTATAGAAAATGTCAATTTAAACTACAAACTACAAACTAGGATTTATTATTTTATTCTTATCTTATTTTTCTGTTTATTTTTCCGAGAATCGTCATTTTGTGAACTTCTTTCGAGAATTTGTAAATAACGATTCCATTTTTAAATTTAATCCTTAATTATATTAAAATAAATGTAAAAACTGTAAATTTTACGTTTAAAAGTATTTAATATACCAGGAATTAAATCAGAATTTTTTTGATTCGCTTTTAAAATATTCATTAATTATAATATATAATATGATATATAATATGATAATGAAATTATTCTCTACTTTTTATGATGCTTTGTTTGAAGTTAATTTTGACAGGTCTTCTTTCACTTCAAAAGATATACTTAAATATTTTTTACTTACCAAATATTCATATTAAAAATATTTTATTTTTCTTTTAATGCGGCCAAGCGGTTTTGGCCAAGCAAAACTTTTAATGCGGCCATGCAGTTTTGGCCAAGCAAAACTATAGACTAAACTAATAACTCTAAATATGAAAAAAGAAAAAGTTAATTGTAGTGGATAATAATATACACTTTTAAAATATGAAAATGTTATTTCATTGATATAAGCTAAATTTCAAACAAATAATTGCCATCTTGCTTAAAACTGGTTGATTTTTAAAGAAAATCATTTGAAAATTTTATGAGAAATTTCAGTATAGTTAAAAAATTTTTTCCACCAAATAATTTTTTGGTTTTTGTCTGATTGAAATGAATTTGGGCTTAAAATTTTTATAGAAAGTTTATCATTAAGGTTAAATGTAAAAATATTAAAAACAAAGTTTCTTTCAAGAAATCACTCAAGCCAAATGTAGTAAACTTAATGTTAATTAGGTGATTATCATTTTAATAACAGAAAATTCTACAAAATATCTTATTATTCTGCCAAAACCACATTATTCAAAATTATTCCAGGGCATAAATATGAAGGTCGTCTATCATTATTTCTTCTCTACTATGAACATTATTTTGTTTATTTTATCAAAACTTTTACATTTTTTTCAAGTCAAATGCTTTAAACTTAAAGTTAATTAAACTCAAGTTTTTTAGCAATGCAGGTAGTTTTAGTTTATTTAATTAATTTTAGTTCGATGACACAACATTTAAAAACTATTTTTCGAAAGTTTTATTTGAAAATATTAAATAAGTGAGCGAGTATAATGTCGAAGAGGATACACGTCGAACGCACCGTAATAGAGGTTTGGTTTGCCATTAAAAACAGTTAACTAGTTAAAGGCCGCATTGGGTTCATTAAAACTGCATGTAAGTTAGCTAAAGAACCTTCTTGAATACAACAATTTAAAATCAAAATACTTTTAAAAACGTCCCCAATTGCGTTCTTATCATTGAAAAAAGGGAAGAATAAGAAAATTTTCATTGCCCGAATGCAATGTGTTCATGGTTTGTATTACTAAAGATCTAAGATATTCACTTCATACAATTGGCTATGAAAACTATTCTATTATTATTTTAGAATTTTTAAGTTTATAATAACAATAACTTTTGCAGAAATTAATGGTTAAGGTTCTCTTAAATAAAAATGTGGAGCTACGTTTTTCATGAAATTTGGAATAGAAACATTTTACTCTGTACTCGTCGTGATAACACGTCATTACTTAATTTTTAATCCACGCACTGTGAAGGGTTTTTAAAGTTAAATTCGGCTGGTTAAGAAACGCATCTTTGCCTTTTCTATTCTTGTCTGACTAGATATGCTTAGTTTTTCCTTAATCAGACTCCATTCCATGAGTAAATTGTGATGATTTTATTTTTATCGAGTGATAATCTAGATAATGGAGTCGATAGCTCTCATCGGTGCTGAGGTTCTTAAATATATGACCTAAAGCTATTTGCTTTATTCTGCAATGTGATTATCAGATATATATTAACTGTGTTTACTTTTCTCTGTTTACAGAGAAGGGTTTTTTTGCCTAACCAATCTGTTATTGCATTCAAGTCCTCTTTTCTGTCTTTCAAGTCCTGCCAAATTGAAGAGAACTGAGCTATGCCATTTGTATACATGTGTAGGGTAGCTTCCTTGAAATGCTGTTTTAGTTTTCTTGAGATATCAATGGGGTATGTTTGACGGCGTTTTGGATTTTTCCCCTACCTGGTGTCTCCCTAGCCTAAAAAACCAAAGTGAGGGGCGAGGCGAAGTACCCCAATGGTAATTATATTGAGCAATAGCAAGCTTATTGGATTTCCTTGAAGAAAATTTGTTTGCCTAATTTTCTCAGACTAGGATACTGAACCATTTATGGGTCCAATTTTATAGGCTCTAGGTAGGTTAATTTTTTAGCTTTAACACAACTCTGTCAAAATCTATCATGTCGAGAGCTTTGGAGTAATCGATAAAAACACAACGTAATTTTCCTTCTTGCTTTTGTATTGAATATTCTATTATGTTTATGAGCACGTCAAAAATTGAGTGGACTAACGTGCTTGACTTCCTAGGCTATATTTTAGCTACCAACTAATTTTGGGCTCTTTGTTAAATAATTTTTCTTAGATTTTTTCATAAATTGACATTGAATACTGAATAAATACATAATAATTAGAAACTTTAAATTGTGTTTAGATATAAATATATACAAAATGAAATGAAATTAAATCAAAAAACTTTTTGAAATTTAAAACAGGTGACATCGACAGATATCAGACTAAAATACATACCCACGGCTCGTAGCATGATCTAATTAGTGAGATTTTGAGACTTATTTTTTATTCTATTTGTTTTTCTCTATCTTCTAAATCTGTATATTACATCTGAGAGTCATAATTTGTCTACGAACTCAGTGGCGGAGCTTTGTATGTGTTTTTTGTTTTTGTTGAATTTGTTTTAACTGATTCAATTTGTTTTTAAATGACGCACAAATTTTCCATTTCCAAGGATTAAATTAACACAAGTCTTAGACTTTCGCTAAGCACAAGGTTCGTTAAAATTGATTTATTAATCCTAACATATATTTAATGAGAGTGTTAAATAAATCTGAAATATTTTGTAGGTGCATAGAGCTCCTACTAAAAGTTTAAGCAGATTTTATCTATTTTTATTTTGATTTTTTTAAGTATATTTTTTTGGATTTTTTTAATATGAATAGCTTGGCACGCGCCTTTTACTGATCAGTTATGACACTTGTTGTTTTGAATGAGTCATACACCATTTTCCAAAACTTTTGCGAAATTTTTAAAAGATTGACATGTATTCTTTCAAGAAAAATGAAAGACCAAAATTGGTTTGGGATTCAGATGAACTGAAGTATTGTAATTACTTTATTTTTTTCATAGAAAAGTTAATTTTTCCTATTATTCAAAAGGAATTTCTTATTATTTTCGTAAAAGTAGTACAATAATCTAATTTAAGAAATACCTAACATAGATTTTTAAGTACTGGATTTATTTACTCTTTGAAATGTTTTTAATTTAATTTATTTACTTGTATAAGACTAACCTTGCAATTTAAATAAAATATTTCACTTATGGAGTAGACGACAAAGAAAATTCTTTAGCTTCAGAGAGTTTTTTTTCAGAATTATTTTCATTGTTAGGAGGAATTTCACTAAAGCACATAGTTAAAGAACCAATAAGAACTCTATTTATAGAGTAAAATACTAAGATTCTTTGTTGGGTGGAACCACATGTGTTAAGAGTTTTTGTCGATTTTGTTATTTCAGTTGATTTGATTGGATCCCCATTAAACACTTGTTGGATATAACTTTCACTTCTTATTAATCCAATCTAAAAATAAAATTTAATGTTAATTATTTATTCAAATGAAATTGAAAGCCAGGTAAATTTTGAACTAAATTTTTAGACCAATTAAAAAGTTTTTTGTAGATATTATAATCCTTAAATCTTAATTTTATATGAAATTAAGAAAATCTATAAGAAATTTATTGAATTTTTCATTCTAATATGTAAAAGTGTATTTCATTTAACGGTTTTGAAAATCGACTTAGTTTTATATATTCTATAAAAATTTCAATCCAGAATAATTAACAAATTTATGGCACAACGAATATCTTTTTTTTCTTAATTTTAAACGAGTTTGCTTTTTATCTTTCATTTGTGTTTGTAGCGTATAGATTGAGAATATACTGAAAAAAAACAAATAAAATAAAATTTTTTGGAAACAAAAAATTAAACATATAAATACAAAAAAACGATTTATCAACAATTTTACCTGGAATGAAGTAATAATAGTCTTTCTTTCAGATAGAGTAAACGTAATAACCAAAGCTGCATATATTTTCAATAAAGAATTTTCGACTGTTTCAAAAGTTGCAAAAGTGATGCATGTCCAGATTCGGCTGAAATACTGTAGCTTATTCTTAGATTTACGACAAAAGGTTGAAAGAAAAGTTGGGCTAGAGATCTAAAGCTCGCTAGATAAAATAAATTTATTGAAAACGATGTTACAAAGAAACTGGACAAACAATGGCTTTGCACCATGTAAAGCTGATTAGTCTTAATATAAATTTTTAATGAATTTTTTTTTTAATGAAACAACATTTTCTTAATGCACTAAAAGCTTAACAGAAATCTGTTAAGCCGATTTAAATCTTGGTATTCTTTTTTTAAAAGTCCACCATTTTATAATTATTGAATAAAACTATTTAATTCTTCTTCAAACTAAAGTTATACAATAAAAAATAAATAATAATTAATTAAATTTTTTTGATTTCGAACAAATACAATTGTCCCAGTTGATGGGATAGCCATTTGCTTCTATATTTTTTGTTTCACTTTTACCGCAAAAATTTATTAAATATTATAGAGTATAGTTTAATATATTAGTAATAAGGAAAAATAATTGAAAGGGGTGTATTTTATTTAATTACCAAATAAATTTACTAAAAAGACATCCGACAACAACCTCCTTGATAGAAATTATCCACTTTTATATCATAATAATGTAATCAGGTGAGTTCAGATATATTAAAAGTCTAAAAACTCAAACTATTAAATCATGAGTATCTTATTGGGTATTGTGATCCAGAACAAATAAATCATAATCTTTTTTGGAGATTCAAGAGCCATAATTATATTAATATAAGACTTAACGGTATGGTATTCGAAGTTAACATGTTTTATAGTAAATGAACATATTTTTTCTTCTAAAAGCGTACCTTTTATAATGAAATGATCAAAAAGTAAAACAAAAAAAAAATCTTATTACTATATTAACTTAATAAAAATGACATATTAAAAATAGAAAATATAATATCTGGGCTCGATAACATAGATTTTAATTGTAGATGCACCATTAATTTTTTGAGTACCACTGTATGATCTTAGCACGTGTTCATATATTAATGAGACCAAAAATAACTTTATGTGACTTCCTTCCTTTTATGGTTGGCTAAGTATTTCCTGCACAAAGAAGCATAAGTTGCATAAAAATTGCATCCATTTTAAAAATGATTTTATATTTAAACCATATATACATATATATATATATATACATTTGTTACAAATCTTTCATAAATTTTAATAATATCAAAACATAAAAATATTTGACGTCAACGTGCTACATATGTTGTAAGCTATCGCTACTTGTTTTTCTAGACAAAAATGAATGTTAATTTTGATGACAACACCTGCAAAATATATCACCTGTTCCTAACATAATACTCTTTAGCCAAATATATTTTTAGATATGAAAATCAAAGAAGAAAATAAAACAAATTTCTGCATATGTTTCTTAAACCTACGCATACAAATATCGCTAATTACAATATATATATATACATATATTAAAACAATAAAAACCAAAGAAGAAAAAAAAATTTTTAAAAGAATTTCTTTTGATTTAAGATTAGTATATGTTTCCAGCTTCCATGTTTTACTGTGCAGCTTTTCTATTATTAATATTGGTCTTAAAGCAATTCTAAATTTAGTTTTTGAAATATACACAAGTCTTATGCCTTTTCATTAATTTTTTAAGTATACAGTAAACGCCAAAATAAAGAAGGTGCCCTATGTAGATTTCCTTGATGGCTTTTTTTTAATTGCAATTTTGTAGCCAGATTGATTATATTTCCAAATGCAATCCACCATTCTAATAATTTACTTTAATTGATTTCTTTATGTCGTAATATTTTTAAAAAATAACTTACTATACTAATCCCACTTAAATGAAAGGAATCTCGGCAATTCTGCGGTGCTAATATTTGATTTCTCTTTAAATAAATTCAAATTTGTTTAAAGAAAATTTCTTACATATGTTATTTACTGTACTATTAATTAAAATTTTTTTCCATTGTTTTTCAAAAAAAAAAAAATCTCTCTAAATATCTTCGTTCTACTTTTGGAATATCCCCAGGAAAAGTGATGCTTTCATTTTTGGCAGTATTTAGTATTTTGCTTTGATTTAAATTAGTTGGAAAAAAACGAATTATTTCTTTTATATATCAAAGAACAGTTGTCACAAAAAGTTTGGCAAGATATGGCCAAATCATTTAAATATTGAAAAGTTTTAAGAATTTTTTTTTTTTTCTTATTTTTGTTATACCTGTGTAGTAATTTTCAAACAGCTTTATACCTTGTAAAATATTGACAATGTCCTAAATAAAAGTTATATTCATTCAAGGTGTTTTTCTTTTGCGTCAATAACTTTGGCAAATATTTCTTATTCAAAATAATAATAAGTTAATGTCAAGTACTTTTGAAAAATATGTAATAAATAATATTATAAAATTAGTCATGAGGTTTTTATGTAGGTTCATTACCATCAATTAAAAAATTATGTTTTTCACAGTAAAAACATGTTTACATAAAGCACTTAGAAATTTATTAACACATAAATACCGGTAAATTTTCTTTTTATAATGGAAAGGTTATAATCTACTATTTTCCTTACATTTGATAATAAATAAGAGTAAATTTATAAACAAACAAATTTTTTTTATTGTACTGGTGACTTTAGGAAGTTTCAACTTTTAAGCGATCAGTTTTTTATTTTCATAAAAAAACATACCCATAGTATACCATTATCATTAAAAATCAGCTGTACTCATTTGACCAGATGAAAGTTACAGCCTTCCCAAACAAATAGATATAAATCTACAGTTTGCTTGCGCTAGAGGAAACCGAAAACTCTGGTAGTGCACCCGAAATTTAGTTAAAGGCTGATGTGAACTAGTAAAGTTTTCTATAAAACCACATATGACCACTAGTATGTATAAACTTTGTATCAAAACAAAAAGTAATACTTGAACTAATTGCAGCTGTATAGGAAAAATTGCCAATATGCTTGCATCCTATTGAATAATTATTGGCTAGAAGTACTTCTGGAGCTTACTTGATCATCTGTGCTGCCAAATATTTCTTGACAAGCTATTTTACGCTAGAATGAATTTGAATTATGAGGCTTATTATTATGAAAATGATGCATGCATATAAAAATTATTCGGGCATCCCAATAACTAACGAATCTCTAACGAATCAATTTCTTTTAATTTTATGTATTTGAAAAACTTTATTACACTGCGTACGACGTTATGAGCTTTGCATTAGTACCTGAACAGTAATGAATTGCATGACAGATAATTATTTAATTTTCCAAAAAAAATCATAAATTCCATCTTGGTGGATGGAAAAATATGGAATATTTAATTGAGATGATAAAACAGTGTTTGTTTTATGTTGTGGAATGATGATATTTAGAACATCATTTGCAAAGTAAGCGAAGCCTAAAAGATTCCAGAATAGCATTCAGTTCTCGAAAATCAAACGATTAGTTTTAGAGTGAATGGACAAATTTAATAATTATTTCCATTTCAGTCTTTATGCTTCTTGTTGTTGTGAAATCACCCAAGAAAGTTTGGCACCTTGTTTTTCTCTTTGTGTTTGTTGTATACGGAAACAACGGACTTTTGCTCTTCCCCTCTTCTCATTTTTTTTGGTTAGTTTTTGCAAAAAAAAATTAACAGAATAAAACAAATAATAAATATAACAGACACAAAAACAAAACAAATATAATATCAGTCTGCAATATAATGTCACAAATCAAAAAAATTCAAATAAATAATAAAACCTCTGCAGTCTGCACTTAATTTATTGTTCTTACTCTTTAAATTTTACTCCTTCAAATTTTTGACTGGAACACAGAAGAAGAAGAAATTATATTATGAAGTTTGACAAAATTAGATGTTGTTCGCTAGTGGACATTATAGCAGTTCATTTCATATGGATCATTATAGCAAACGCTGTGTCGAACAGTCCAAAAATTTTTGGACATTTATCCATAAACTATTTGAAAATGTTTGTCACAATGAATAGACACATTAAAACAATATTGTGGAAGAATTTACAAGCTAATCAGAGTGAAATAAATTATAACATGTGCATGGAAAGAGAAGAATAGAAAGCTTAACGTTTATGATTGAATATATCACTAAAAATTTTTACACCAGTGCCACTAGTCTTTATTTAGCTTGTTAAGCCCAATACATACTCCAAAGATTAATTGATTTCTTGGAATAAATCATCCCATATTCTATTACATATAGAGATCCAGCTGTTTAATTACAACAATTTTCATATAAAATAATTTTCTGTAATGGAGGAGGAATTAGGCAACTAATTCCCTCCTTTGGCTAAAAATTATTCGTTGGTAATCGAAGGAAAAAATTAAGGAGAATGTCCACAAATAATATTAATTTTTGTAAATGAAAAGTAATATTTGAATTTTTTCCCAGTGGTTCTTTTGCTACAAAATGTCCAGATATATTTATAAATTTGTAATCATGTTAAAAGCTTAGATTTTTTGTTAATTTGTGTTAAAAATAAAACTTTAATTATTTTCTACATTTTTTTATATGATAGTGAAAGTTGCATTTTTAAGACTGTTGTCCATGTCTTACACAACATTATGTCGAATTTTAGCTTGCAAATTTTTGAAAACACTCCCCATTACCCATCTAGATAATAAAAGCCGCTTGTTGAATATGTTAAATAGGATGGACTCCTTTAAAGCTAAAGGTTTATGCAACTTATGGTGAAAGCTTGAAAGCATCTTCTCCTCAATCCACTTTTGTGCTGCGGGATAAAAGCCATCCTATTGTTATTCAAAAAGTTTTATTATAGCCCGTCAAAACTCCAAAAGGAGTGTGCACACATTGCTTTCGGATTTTCAAGGCAATTACTACTCGTTTGTTTAAGTATTTTTATTGGAAATCTCCAGCTTAGTTTTTAAATATGTCAATATAAATTATTGAGTAGGTACTAGGCACTAGGTTCAGTGAAAACGCACTATTATTTAAGAAATAAACTTAAGATTTCTCATAAAAATACTTTTAAAAAAATACTTAATACTAAAAGTACTAAGGTCTGTGAAAACGCACTATAAGGTGAATACATTTACGTCAATTTTTTTTTCATTTTGCTATAAACTGAACACTTTTCACAATATATGCACACGTGCCTCGCTATGCTTTAAGGAAAATTTTAAACTCTTTTTGACTGAATCTACGATCTTTAGTCTCCCATAAAGCCTAAAATCAAAGTTTTTAATAACGTTAATTTTTTGTTGTTTTCATTAACTAACATCAGGCCATGTTTCCTTTTATTTTCAGATGTTGAAGAACCACACTTTATATGTATATTGGATTTCTTAAATTTTTCCGCATGACCATTAATAAGATTTTTCTCGCATATGTTTTAGAGCAGTCATCCTAGTCTCTAAGTTCTTTTTTTTACTATTGAATGCTGTATATAAAAAAGCTTACATTTTGGAATATTTTTATGTTATTTACTTGTTCATTAAAGTAAATAAACAACTTTTATCATATTAAGGCTATTAAACTAGAAATAGCAACAAAGATTTTCAATTGACAATTTGAAAATATTTTGAGAGCATAAAAATAAGAAAAATACTTGAGTTATCGAAAAGCTATAAAAAAGAAAAACTGAAGAAAATGAAAAAAATATACTTTGTGTGAAATTAATTACACGTTTTTATTTGTCAAACATGCTTAAAATATTTTTTTTATCCCGCATTCCTCCTATTAAATAATGCAAATATAGAAAATATATAAATTTTTACATCTTCATTTTTAAGTCCAACTTCTGATTAACTTTATAGATTGATTAAATATCAATTAAAGGGCAAGGGAAAATAGTCAATAAAATTAAATGGAAGTAGTCTGCGTCTTGTAAATTTTTCAGCCTTCATAAGTTTCGAAAGAATTCTTTAAAGAATTTTAGAATTCCAACATATTATCTAGTTAAATAAAATAAAATTTTCAGCTGAAAAACCTACCAGAGGAGGGGGGGGGGGGGGGGAGTATTTAAAAGAAAGAATAAACTTTAATTTATGTTTTACTTTATGGATAAATTGTAAATTTTTTAATATTATATTTATTATTTTTCTTTTAATAACAAATACCTGTATTATGCATAGTTTGAAGAGTTATGGTAACAAAAATTTGTTTGTAAAAGTGTTTTAAAAATATTTTATTAAATTATAAAATTAGAAATTTTGGGTAAAGAGACTTACCAGCCAATACTTCTAGTATTAAACTCATTAATAAGCTTTTAGTATTGTTACAATTTTAACGAGGTATTAACATGTAACAGATCATAATTTATTATTATTTTTCAAAATAATTTGATATTACGTTCTAGGTGACTTCAAAATTTAAGAAACAAATCTTACGATTACTAAATGTAAGTATACTGATTTGCTGAAAAATATAAAGATAACCAGCCACTTGCCCAAACTTTTGTTATATCCCTTTATTGGTACTTAATTCAATTTTAAATTAAAAATACTTAAAATATTCATCTAAATAGTATGCAAATGGAAATACCTTTTGAACCATATCCTAAAAATAAAATTTTCAAAAAAATTGAAAAAAAAGAAAGAGAAAACAAACACACAAACAAATCAAATTTCTAAAGTTAAGATTTTGTTATTATTTATTTATTTGTTAAATCCAACCACCTCTAATACTAAAATGAAGTTGCTTGAGTTAAGACAACTGGGTGCACCCACCGCGTATCCAGTTGATATTTTTCAAGGACCAAAAATAGAACACGATCAGCAAACACACATTGAATTCTAATGATACCACGCGGCGATCACACTTTGCCACCGGTAAGATTTATGCTATATATTTTCATTTTTTCTTTTATTTTGATTTTTGTTTTCATCTTAGATGAATTTAAAAAAAGTAAATTTCATCTCCTCAGTAAGTTCTTGGGGTTCAAAAAATTCACTTGATTCCCCCAGTTTGAATCAATGCTAGGGTATCCCAATGTGTTATATTTATGTATATAGAATATACATATATTTATATTTTTGTATAGATATATAACCGAATACTGAGGGTAGTTGGCTCTTAGCGGGAGTTTTGTCTACTGTATTTGTCGAGCGTTGATCTTGTTGGATACTACATCCTCCTCAAATATTTTTATTTTAAGAAATTTAGTTCTTTTTGAGATCTTGATCTGATTAAACGCGTTTCAATCGGTTAAAAATTTTAATAATTAATCTATAATACGCATGCTTATAACGGGTGGTTTTTCAATCAAATTAGTTTTTTGTTTTGTTTTTTTAATTTTGTTTATTATGTGGTAATAAAAGATTTTACCAAGGATACAAAATATTTGATCTTTGTAATTATTGTGCAGGTGAGTTTAAGATATTTTTAATGTAATCATTCAATTCAGTTCTAATTTAAGAAATTTGAATTATTTAAACGATTATATAAAATAAAAATCCATATATTTGTTTTATTTTACTTTTATTGAAGATTGGTTAAAAAACATGAACAATTTTTCTGATTTTTCACTTTAATTTATAAATTTTTTGAGCCCTGCTTATGCTTAATATGATATTTTAATAATTTTTAAATTTTTGTACAAGTTTTATAAAGTTTTTAAGCTTTCTTTATAACTACTTAAGGAGGGAATGTTTAATTCGTTGAAAAAAGGCTTGTTTTCAACATAGATAGTTGTAGTTTATTTAATTAATTTTTATATGATAACAAAACATTTAAACAATATTTTGCGGAATTTTTATTTCAAAATAATAATAAGTGAGCGAGTGGCAGTGAATATTTGGAGGCGCCTTGAAAAAAGTTGTTTTGCGGTGCTCATCATAACTCCCAACAGAATCATCCAAAACCAAAAATTTAAAACTTATGTTTTAATGTTTTTCAAGATAATGACGAGGGAATTTTTTGTTTTTTGATTTTTCAATTTTTGGTATTTTTCATCTAAAAAATCGACTATTTTGTTATTTTAAAATTCAAAATTATTAAAAAAAAAGCTCTTGTTGAAATATGTGAAAAATTTATGTGGTAAACTTCAAAACGATTGGTCCAGTTATCGTGCGCACCAACTTGATAATAGCTGCGGTAATTTACTCCGATGTCTAATTCTCTTTTAAACTCGTTATTAACTTAAGAGCTGTACAATAAGTTTTTAACCCTAAAAAACAAGAATATTATTAAAAACTTTATAAATTACCATTTTTAGTATAATTTTTATATGTCAATACACTAGTGCTTAGAAATATATTAGCATATTAAAGTAATATCAATACATTAATCTTTCCAAAAGGAAGGAAGTGTTTTCGTAACCAAACGTAAATTGAAAAACGTGATACCTACAGTAAATTGTAACGTATGGAAAATGTTAAAAGCAGAAATGATATTATAAAAACATTATCGGAATATATTTTAATCAAAAAATTTAATAAAAAATTTTATCAAAATAGTTAAATAGCTCTTGAAATATTCCGCTCACCTATTTAAAAAAGAAGGTTTGGAAAAAGATAAAAAAAAATATAGCCGAGTGCAGAAATATATTAAATTTTATAAACTAACAAACTTTATAAATTTTTTGGAATACTAACTTTAAATTTAGAAAAAAGATGATAACGGTTAACGCTACAGCTTGGCTATTATTTAATGTAATCAATTAAATTAACATTAGCTACAGAAAAAGCAACTTTAATGGCACTAATTTTGATCAACCAACAATTTAGTAAATTAAAATGAATCAACTTTTCCCTTATTTGAAATGAAAAAAAAAACAGCTCTGTCAGCTTTTTTGTCTTTCTTGAACTAACAAGAATACTAGAATACTCTTTTTTATAAAAAATCAAAAACGTTTACTGTCAAAAATCTTTCTAGGAATGACACAAATGTCAAAGCTTAGGACTAAACTTCGTTTTATTCAAAAGCAATATGGGAAGTGAGACATATAGCCACTAATTCAAGCAATAATAGCTCTTATTTATTTCTAAATTTTAAGCATAAGTATGTGAAAAGCTACTATACTATCAATATTGATTTTTAATTCCAAACTTTCTTTTTCACATTTCACATTCATGTTTTTTTTTTCATTTCGAATTCCTCTTCCGTTTCCAATCCGATTTTATCAATTCATCTTTTAAACACAAATTTCATTTCATCAAATTTTTATTACAAATTTCATAAATTAATCAAAAATTAATTACAATTTCTAATATAAAAAGGAAAAATTCAATACAAAACAATATCTATAAAAAAAATGGTTTTTTAAACGAAAGCGAATCACACAAACTTTTAGCTAACTTAAACTTTTACAAAATGGGCTAAATAGACCTCATTACTGAATTTTGAAATTTTAATTAACTTATTCGATTTGCATATTCATTTAGTTACTTGTTTAGAATTTAATTTTTCAAGTGTGCTTGACAATATATGTATATGAAAAGTAAACAAACTTTTCCTTGACTTACTAATTTTGAAGTAAAACTAAAGTGACCTAAATTTGTTGCACTTTGTTAATTATTATTATTGAATTTATGTCCTGTAATAAGGAATTTATCTGTGTTCACTTTTCATTTGAAATTTTTTTTATTCAGTTAGAATGAAAAATTTAATGGATTTTAAAAAAAAATTACAATTCATTAATTTTAACACCAAAATGAAGACAAGGAGAACTCTATAGTTAATTTGCTCCTTTCCTTGTTTTTTGAAGGTATGTAGAAGGCATAACTAAAATGTGTCTTAAAACTTTCTAATTCTTTGACACGTGTAATTGTTTTCTACTTTAAGTGCATAAGCCTGAGAAGCAATATGCTAAAAATATTATACGAGTAAATATGTGGAAAACACGTGAACATAATTTCAAGATTACGGGGTTTCTTAATAAAACACTTAAATTTATTACAAAAAAAAACTTAATATCTAAAACAATACCTATAAAAAAATAAAAATCATATACTATATGTAAGATACATATACACCCATACAATTTTAAATCAATTTACGCAATATGTTTGCAGGGTTAATAATTGATACAGTATACAGAAATTGAGTTTTGAAAGGAGAACAAGCGATTATGAATTTTTTGCACAGTTAACATAATTTGACATTTAATATTTATTATATAATTAAACAAAAAATCATTAGAATATACATTTATCAACATTTATCAAACGAAAAACTAAACACTACAAAAAATAACAGAGAATTAAGCATAAAAACTGTTTTGCGTACTTTTCTCTTTCTTTATTTTTTTACTGGCTATGAATACATACTTTTAAGTTATAACCCTGCAAACTTTCCGATTTGCTAATGAATTCGCTAACAATCCCCTAGAAAGTTGCAAAGTATTCTAGATGTGAAATATATGCAATCTTCACTAGAAAATTACTTCATGTGAATGATAGATAAGGCCTGTTGATAAAAATCAATGAAATCTTTTAGTTTATCTCCTTGTTTATACATGCCATATATTAACCTAATAACAAAAACATTTCATTTTTCATTGTTCCTTGTGTAGAGCACATCCCTACTTGTCAAATTTGAAATACAAATCACATCACAGACCCAAGAAATTAGTTTTTTATACTTATATGTAATAATTATAATATATACCTTGATCCCTTTTACGTATAAATAAATAGAAAACTGATCTTTTTTTGACTTTCAACTGTGAAAATTAAATAGCTTCATATTTAGTAAATAGATTAAAATGGCAAACAAAGCTTTTGGCTTTCTCATAAATAACTTCTTAGTCGATATTATGAAATAAATATTTAAGTGGTCTATTTAAGTTTTTAAATATATTAAACAAGATATTAGTGAATCTACAAAGAATTTTCTTTAAATGTTTTATCCCTTATAGGTTATGTTAAGTACAATCTTCACATTTCTTTAACAACATTAAATAAGAAAGTTTTAAAATAATCAAATATTAGAATTTCAATTTTTTTACATGCTATTATAAAAATAAATACCAACATAAAATCTTCAACTAAATAGTTATCGAATTTCAAACAAGGACCCAACTTATTAAAATCCAAGAAAACATTTTTTTAATTATAAATACTTCAAAAATTTACTTTTTTCCATATTATAAATCTTTTAATTACATACTTAACGAAGAAAATATTTTTTACTTATTTTACTCAATCATTAAAGAGCTCATACTTTCCAAAAAGGAAAAGGGTATATCAATCAATAACAAAATACTTAACCGTTTAGGTCATGACACAATACCAGCTATGAAAATAGATTTAAAAACGGAAGTTAAATTTTAACATAAGAAAAAAGAAAACACAAATCTTCTTGATAGTTCCAAAAATACTTAGAATATCCCAAAACATTAATATTTTGTTTAGATTAAAGGCAGACATTTATAAACAAAACTATCATGCAACAGGCGTCCGGGTAGCATCAATTCTCATAATTTTACAGGTTGTTTAGCTAATATTTAAAAATGGGGTTTGGTATTTAGTTTTTTTTTTTTTTCATTTTTATAAATTTGGAAATGGCATTTTATTAAGTAACAAAAATATATATAAAAGTATAGAAAATTTTAATAAAAATCATTTATTAAATAAGATTAAATTTTGATTATGGCCCACTATAAATATTTCATAGGAATTCTATAGAATATTGTACAGTCTAGTGCATAGAAATTTTGTAATGGCTACCAAGAGTATCTATATATAAATTTTAAAGTGTTTCTGGCAATTATCCAAATTAATAAATGACGCATTTTCCTGTTAACAGTTAGCAGGTTGTTTTACCTTTCAGTTTCAATGATTGAAAAGCATGTCTATATATATTTCTAGATATTCTACATGGTTTAAGTCTATAATTTATCCCAGATTTGTTAAAATATAGCTAGATATCAATATATCTAAATGCCTTAGTACATATTAATAAAAAATTTTTAATAGTTTCTAGCTATGAACTTAGTTAACCTGGGAATTATTGTAAGCAACAGATTCTATTTTAATGATACCAGAGATGATGCCAGAAGTCAATGTTCTCTTAACTTAAAAACATCATTTTACAAAAGATTTTAGGAATTTGTTTGTATCTGATCATTAAATTTTGCGTGAGTGGTGTCATATAGGATATATTTCAAATTGTGGGCTGTATAATAACTAGATCAAAATTTTATGAATTATGAATGGTGAAAAGAAAATCACAGCAAAGAAAAAAATTAAACAATCTATAAAATTAAAATTAATCCAAATAAAAATGATTTTTCATGCGTCATTTAGCTTTTAATAATAATTTTGAGATTTACTAAAATAAGGAAGACGTCAAAATGGCGTATGAAATACTCTGTTTATGGCCACAAAATATTTAATTAATCTGTCAGAAATTTAAAAGCTTTTGGTAAATATTTTTTAAAATTTTCTCAAGTTTAAATTTTTTAAATTTTACTTTTTTTAATGAGTCAAACGATAATAAATTACGTATTTTCAAGTAAATATCTAAAAAAAATTTTAAGTAAATGTTAAAATGAAAAAAACAACTGAATTCTGTGATATTCTGCTCAAAAATCCGTAGAAATAAAGTTTTATTCCTTCCGAAAGGCGAAAAAACAGGAAGAAAACATAAATTTTTTTTCTAACTGCCACATTATGTGCAAAAAAACTTTTTTTTTAAAAAACAAAAATAAAAAGTTGTACAATTACATCAAGTACTGAATGTCACTACTGTGAGGGCCTTAGTTAAGTTTTTAAGGAATACTGGTTAAATGGATATAACTCGCAACTGAATTTAAGGAACAATAATATTATCTGGTAATAATAAAACCAATTTTGACATACGGCATACAATTATTGGGATGTACACGTGAATCCAACAGAAAAATTATCCAAACAAGTCAAAATAAGTTGCTTCGACTAATTTCAAACGCATACCGATACGTGTCAAATAAAGAGTTACACGAAAACCTAAAAAATAAAATGGGTAAAGGAAGTTATACATGAACACGCCTCTAAACATGAAAAAAGACTCCATCATCACCCCAACATATAGAAGCTATACTACTGCTGGACACAACCAATTAGATAAGACGGTTGCAACGTATGAAGCCACACGAAATAACCTAATTATGATAATATTAGCACTAATAGGGAACTGATCATAGGCTCATAACTCCCACACATGTCATAAGTACTTAAGTTAATAATACTAATAAATTAATCATTAAGATTAAGATTAAGATTGTAGTAAGCCAAACACTGAAAGGAAAGTGCAGAACTATTGAGAAAGAACAAGAAATGAGTAAGCAAACGAATGTAGCTAGGAAAATATAAAGGTGGGCACTCAGTGCGTATATCTCAGCAGGTAACTTTTATGACGTCATAGACTCACGCTAAAGTTCCCCCTCATATGTGGATATTTCAGCGTGAAATTCATTTTGACGTCAAAAAAGTTACCCGCTGAGATATACGCACTAAGTGGGTGCCCACCTTTATAACGATTTAAAGCTTGCTTTCATAAACTTTATGGAAGTGACTTCATCTACATTTGCGCAGCTTTGAGGGACTTTTCCTATTTGTATGGAAGTGATTGACTGTTGTTACTAAAAATTATGGAATCGATAAGTCGAATGATTAAAAGTCGTTTGTCATAAAAAGCACGATCTTATGAAGGAAACTTTTAAAAAACTTAAAAAGTAAACTTGTATTGGCTTTAAGAAAAAGCAAATATCTGTATTGTAACTTTGGGCAATGTTATCCTACGACACAATCATGACCAAAAAGTGATTATAAAAAAAAAATATTTTCACACAAAATAATTGACACAATGTTAACCAAAACTATTTGTCCTTTTTTAATTACCTAAGTTAATGTGGTTCCTATTTCTTGATTGAACAAATTAACAACACTCACAAAAGCTAAACTATCAAAATATGCTTACGCTGTGATAAAATAAAATAAAATATTATATTATTGGTTTCTATGTTTATCGCTTTGCACTAACAATAAGTGATTTTGTGAAATAAAGAACATAAAAGTCACCTAGTAGCAGCCACTTGAGTGTTGAAATAACGTACTGCATTGCGTCAATTTTACATGTCGGTAGAGTATAAATATAACAGAATATAGAATATAACATATAACACAGAGAAAACTTGGAAATTTAAGGATTTAGAAAAAAAATTGTGTCAAAACACAAGAAACAAAATTAACTTATTTTCGCAATTTTCTATATGAAACTTAGAATGTATCAAATTGTAGCACTTTGTAAGCCTAGTATTAAAGGCACTCTAATCTAAAATATTCTTCATTTATTAATAAGCAAATAAAATTTTAAATCTAGTAACTTTAATTTTAATATAAACAAAAAATTGCTCTAATTAAAAATAATTTTCAGCTTAACTAAAAAAATTACAAAAAAAATATGAAAATGAACAAAGTACAATCAACAACACCAGAAGATTTATACAATCTTACACAATTAGCTGAAGTTACTCTTGCTGCTGGTCCTCTTGAAACCGCAAACATGAATAATATTACAGATTATATGATGAATGAAAAAGATAAAAAATTTAATGAAATAAATATTAATAAAAATTCTATACAATTATCATGCAATAAAATTCGAAGACGACATACTTTACAAGATGATTGGAAAAGAAATATTGAAGATTTTCCTCATGATATCCTTTCTTGCTGTGAATTTCAAAATTCTTCAGTTATTAAACATAATAATTTGATATCTAGTAATAATGAACAAATATATAAATCTAGTGATGAACATAATTCATTTATATCAACATCTGATGATGATTCTAATTATTATAGTCATAAAATTTTTGATAGAAAAAAAATAAGACATCCAATTATATTAGAGCCATTAAGACATGATGAAAGATCCTGTTGTAGTCTTCCAAGTAATTGTGATGAACAATTAAAAAAAACAATCTCTGAGAATAGTAATAGTTCATCTGAAGATGATCATATATGTCCTGAATGTGGTAAAAAATATTCAACATCATCAAATTTAGCACGTCATCGTCAAACTCATAGGTATAATTATTCTCTTAACTTTAATTAATTTTTGGAGTTATTTTTGTTTATTTTTTGATTCTAGATCAATATTAGATAAAAAAGCTCGAAGATGTCCACATTGTGATAAAGTTTATGTATCCATGCCAGCATTTTCCATGCATGTAAGGACTCATTTGAATGGTTGTGAATGTCCTCTTTGTGGTAAATGTTTTTCACGGCCTTGGTTACTACAGGGTCACATTAGAACACATACAGGTAAAATTTATAGAATTACTATTTAAAATGGTGTAAAGTATTTACTATACCAACCAAATGAGTGTATTATTTACTTGTATAGTTCATCCTCAAAGCATTGGTTAGCTATAATTTAGAAAAGAAACTCTAATGAGTCACCAGTCTATCAAGGATTATATTATAAAGAAAACACAATCCTTCAAGTTTCACAATAATTAAATAACAAAATACTATCACCCTCATTTAATTTCAGTTTATTAAAACATTTTTTTTAATATTATTATGAAAAATAATTTTAAACTGAAAAATTTTTAATAATATATTTTTTAATTTTTTTTCTATTTTAGGTGAAAAACCTTTTAAATGCAGTATTTGTTCGAAAGCTTTTGCTGATAAATCGAATTTACGAGCACATATTCAAACACATTCGAATACAAAACCGCATTCCTGTAGTAGATGTGGCAAATCCTTTGCTCTTAAATCGTATTTATATAAACATGAAGAATCATCATGCATGAAAAATCATATAAAACGTGAACGTGATCGTACCAAAGTCAATAAAATTCATTCAATTAAAACAAAATTATTTGATAAATCAACAGTAAATATAATTAAATCAAATCAAGATCCTAAAGATAATAAATTTGATAATGATTATGATGATAAAATTCAAAAAAGTTATACAACATTAACATCATCAATGTCACAAGCAGATTATGATAAATTTGCTAGAATAAGTGTTATACGTACACCGTTATCACAACAAAATTATCCAACAGGTGATATATCTTTAAGTTTTTATCAAGAAAATCCAGTCGATTTTTCACCAAAAAATAATTTTACACATTCAAGTAGTACAAGTCCTTTTGAACTGACTGGTGGCTATACAACAATAGTCGCATAAAAATAGTTCTAAGCAAAAATTTTTAGTTTTCCTTTAAAATTCCAATGAAGTATTCATTATTCATTTGTAAATTACAGAAAAATCTTAACATAGTATTAGTTTTTTATATTTAGTGGTTCACTATTATCTTTTTGTTGCTTATAGTAATTAAACTAATTGTAAGTAGCGAAAAAATAAAAAGATTTTTTGAAATAGAATTTAATTTAACAAATATAAAAACTGGAATGAAGGCCCTCAAAAGTAATTTATTTTTGACTTTTGTGTACGGTTCGGTCTAAATCAATAATAGCATTACAATATCTTCCTAATTATTTAAATTCATGTTGCGTATATGTAGAAAAATATATTTAATTTGGTTTAAATACTTTTATATTATGCTTCTTTTCACCCTGTAGGATTGATTTTCTGTATATCCTTTTAAAAACTATAACCAAGTTAATTTAGTTTCAAAAGTACTATGTCTTAAATGCCACCTGAAACACTTTATGAGGTAGGCTTTCTTGATGAAATATCCACTTTAAACTTATTGTTAGCTAATAAGGAAAAAACCAAACGACATCTGGGGCTGCTTTTTGTTCATAGAGAAATCTCTTCTCAGCGCCCTCATTAAAACCTGTTCAATATACATTTTAAGTTTAGGATTTGAACAAATATATTTTCATAATTTCATCTCTATTTAACAGACTCTTCATGACTGATTTTCATTGCTATTCCAAAAAATATGCCAAAAAACTTTTCAATAGTGTTGACTAAAAGTTTTTTATTTTGCAGTTGCCTGCCAAGATTCAAAATTATATCAACAAAATAATTACTATCAAGGATTTTAAGTTAGTTTAAACTCCAAGCATTATCTGTATTATTTTCACTGAACGTAACAGTGTTTTAAACTATTAAATTTTTTAACTTAATATGTGAAAAACAATAAAATCCATGTCACCATAAGGCATGCCTATTTATTTTTAATCTCTGGGTGCTATATCTGCATTCCCTGTTAAGTCGAATGCTTATTTCTCCAGACCGTATTCCCCTTGAAATACTTTCTGAAAAAACAAAAACCCACACCTTCCCTCAAAGAAGTTACCATTGGAAAACCCAAGGATAGTAAAAATATTTCGGTTTAAATGAACCTTTAAGATTCAAAGCTGTTTAATAGTACTTCTGTCCGGCAAAAAATAATTTTCAGTAAAAATATTAAGAGGGATTCACTCATAGACATTTTCGAAGCTAAATTCATTTGGTATTGTCTCGAAAATATTGTTTAAGTTATTTAATTTTAAACTGAATTTGAAAATATATTTTTCTATTTGAATAAAATAATAAACAAAAATGAAAATTCACAGTTTTCTAATTATCTTACAAGATTGACACACTAATAAATACCCGAATCTATGGTGCACTAGCATCTTTTATAAAACAAAAAAGCTTTATAGACTCAATATTGCTTTTTTTCGTTATAATTTAATTTTTTCTTTATTGTGTCAATAATTATAGCTTTTAAGAAAATATCACTTTAAGCACTAGAAATTTGTGATAGTTTATATTATAATTAAAATAATTTAAGCAACCCTAAAATAAAAATGAATTTGTTAAGAAAAGGGCGAGATAATCTAGTCGTTTTAGATATAATATTGGTTGAATAATGTTAATACTTAACTGCCGAGGTACTAGCTTAGAAAGCAAAAATTAAGGACTACATAATATATCTAAAGTTAATCTGCCGGATAATCAATTTAAAAACATTTGCACACGTTAGAAAAAAGAGGAAATATATATATACGATATATATAGTATAATTATATAAGATATAATAATTGCCCAACCTTTCCTTTACAAAAGCCATCGAAATTGATTCGACTCGGCAGTTTGGTGTTAAGTACATATTCTACCAGTTTTAATTTTTTAATATGGTATTAATAGTTTATTGAAAAAATTATTTTAAGCTCAAGTTCAAATACCAAAGCAATACTTTGTTTATTATTTTGCACATATCAAAGGTTTTTTATATTTTAATTTGCTACCAAAAATAAAAATATTGTTAAGAAATTAAAAATCAACAAAGATTTTAAATTCTTTCAAAACTTCTTTCTAAATAAAAGTAATATTTTTAAAAATTTTCATAAACAATAAATTTTAATTTGGAATTTTGAAATATAAGTTTAAAAATTTCGAATTTTTATAAAAAATAAAAAAGCATAGCATTAAGATATAAAAGTTTTACATACATAATAAAGAACATAAAAATGTGGCCAGACAATGTGCAATATTTAGTATCTTTAATTGTCAATAGTAATATTAGTAAAATATTATTTAAAGAACACTAATAGTAGTAAGTAGTTTTATTAATGTTTTTTCTTTCGCAATTTTATAAATGATTGATTGAATACACTAGTTATAAATATATAAAAACTATTCTTTTTATTGTTAACAATCATTAATTTGAGGTTAATGCGATTTGGTGGTCTCTAAATCAACAATACTGCAGTCAATTTTCTATTCAACTAATATCTCTAATGTTTACCAGCCATAATAACTTGAATCTTATAAGATATTGAGTTGCATAAAATTCTAAATTGTGTGATGGATTCAGGAAATAAGTGAGGAGCTAAATGACATCATCTGAGATCTGAGGAAGCTTACATATTCCCTACTTCAAGCCATACATATAAAAATTTATTTACAAAATCAAACTGTAAATTAAATATATTAAATTATATTAAAAAAATAATTTAAACACAACATTTAATTTTTCCTTTTTTTTTATATTTTATATTAAAATTATTTTAAAACTTATGAATCACACATCTACCTTTACCTTGAACATTTTCATTCATTCATTAACAAAACACAACATTTCTGGACTTTATTAAAAAATGGTGTTCTAATAGGTTTAGCTCTATAAATCAATGTTTCATATTTTAAAAGTTTCACTGTATTTAATTATTATTTTATAAATATACTAGTAGTTCTGGCCACACGTTGCTGTGGCGTAGTTATTATAGTTGACGAATTTATTTGGCATGGATTCAAATGCTCTATGCTTCCAGCAATCGTAACGCGACACTTTACCGTTAACGGTTTGCAAAAATTGGAAAGATGGGGATCCTTGAATATTAACCAACATAACATAAACGTAATGTCCCAATGTCGTCCAATTAATACCCATAACAATTGAATTAAAATCAAAATTTTAAAAGAGTAAAAGAAATAAGTAACACTCACCTGCTTAGACACTTAAATATTATTTTTCACCAAGTAACCAACTGACATTATAATATGTCAAAGCATAAAAAAATTTAAAAAAAATAATAATAAAGAAAAAGAAAATAATATTCACCGTTCAAATTGAGAATTAATCATATTCTATAAAAGATATTGAAGATTTTTCATCGAGATAAAAACTATCCTATCTCCCAAGTTAGATCAAACAACGCATGGTTACAAAATTTCATTAAAACGGTTGAGTAGTTTCGGAGATTAGTGTAAACCAACATCGTGATACGAGATTTTTATATATAAAGATTTGAAAGTGCTGTGTAATATTTAAGAAAATAATAAAAGTTATTGCAAATGAACCTCAATTTTCAAACAATTCTGGGAAAAATCAGAATTCTTCTGGATACTTCTCAATACTGAATCAATGATTTGGCTCTCTCAGCCCATATAAAGTATATGGCTGAATCATTTGTGAGTAAAATATTCAACATGTTGGATATTTTCTCTCTTATTCGCGCTTTCCATGTACTTTAAATGGGAACTAAGCCGAAGTAAGAGCCGAATCATTGAATATAGCTTTAAGCGGGGTATTCACTATGTTTCCGAGTCAACCACTTGGCTTTAACTTATTGTTAGATAATGAAAGGACATTCACGACTATCAATACACTGAAGAAAATTAAGGAAATGGTTTGGAACGATTATATTTATCATTCTAGCTCTCTCTCATTCTTTAAACACAATTGTGTGTATTTACTGTGAACATTTAAAGTTCAAGTAAAAAATATATTTCTAGTCATAAATATTTTGAATTAAATTTTAGTTTCAAACTTATATAACTTTGCTCTATTTAGTTGTATACAAATAGAAATTCTTTATTACAATTAAAAGTAAAAGAAATATATATAAAAAACTTACACGCGTGATTCTCGGCATTTACTACTGTAAATGCTGTACTGTGTGACTTTGTACTACTGTCATTTGAAATTTAACATTTATTTTTTAAATATAAAATACTTCCCCCAAAGCTCTTTCAATTACATATTTTAAAATGGCAAAATGGCAAATTTTTCGTTTAAATTGCGTTTTGACTTCAAACGAACAGAAAAAATATAGAAATGAAAGAAAGAAATTAAAAAAGATCGTTGAGGGAGGAAAATTTATGCTTGAACTAAATAAATTTAATTTTGAACACCGTAAATTGACTTTTTTGAATGATGACTTGGGAAATGCGATTAGCTTATTTTTTGATAGTCTTATATAAAATCTTTACAAAATGTTGTTGAAAAGATATTTAAAAATATGTAAAAAAGCATTTTTATCAATTATTACGTTTTCATCTAAAGTAAATATGAGGTAGAAATAGTTTTCTAAAATTAATCTTATCGTATAAAAGAAAATGATGTTATATATTGAAATATCACTAAAATAATAACTTTTTACTTGCTGACTAAGGCTAAATAAAATTCTAATATGAATAATCGCAAATGAAGCCTTTATTTAGTCCAAAGACGAACATTTTTATATTACCAATTAATGATGGCATCAAAAATATGAAACTAAACCATTCTGCAACAGAAAACACTTTAACTAAAATAATTAATCTTTTTTTCTCAAAGTGAATCCATCTTATTCAAATTGAATTGCAAAAATAAATTAATTGAAATGAACAGTCAATGAATGGCCTGTGTACATTGCTAATTGTCTGGTGTTAGCAGCTGGTTTAATTTTATTAAAATGATGTACTTAACTTAAGAGGTTTGTATCATGAGTTCATTGTGCTAAATAATAATAGAAAATTAAGTTAAACAGTGCAAAATATGGAAATTTTTAAAGTTTTCAAAAATGATTCCTTAAAATAATAGCATTTAGACAGGGGATTTATGGATTTTCAAAAATGCAAAAGATTTATTTTGATATTTTCTCAAATCACAAACTCTTAAAAATATTTTGTAGAAATTTCAATTTTAAAGAAACTTTAAGATATTTTATAATATAACAGATGCATTTTCTCTTTTACTAATATTGAACATGTAAACTCTATTAGCTATTAGAATTGTTGTATTGGGCATAATTTTTTATAGGACCTTTTTATTAGATTTTTGATGAGCTTTAATGAAATTTTTACCTTATTTTTAAATTGAATAAATCAATAATTCTATTATACAATGGAGATTTCTTTGAGCATATACCTGAGGATATATATAAAATTCTTAGATAAAAAAAAAGTCTTAGATAATGAAAAAGCGTTTGGAATAAACTAATTTGAGGCCTAATTTGAGGCACTTTCAATAAGAAAATTTGTGTTTTAGGAAGTATTTATAATTTTTGCATATTTTAGCTTTGTTTTGACACCATAAGCTCCTGCTAAGGAGAAAATCAGAATTTCGGTAGGAAAGAAATCTTTAAAATACTTAAAAATCCCTTAATTTTTCCGACAAGCCCCTTGAAGGCTCATGGTTTTTGAACCAGTTATGCAAAATGTATGAACGCCATGTATGGAACAATTCCGCACATGTGTCTTTAGTTAATTCCATTAGGAATACTCCCTTATACCCTTTCAAAATTAACGTCCATATTTTAATTGGTATTTTACTCTTTTCTCATATAATAAAATGGTTTCACATTGAACATTATTGATAAATTTTATCATTTTTTATAATTTTGCTACACAAACTGTAATTTATTAGTGTTATACTTATTTTCGGTATATTAGTTTCTCACTACGTTTTTTAAGTTGTATAATGCAGAACAAAGGAACCTAATATTGACAGATTTTTTCAAACAAAAACATACTATTGGCCCAGTATAAAAAGTTATTAAAATTATTTTTGGTAGCTACTAGTAAGCTAAATTTTTTTTATCGAATCTTAAATTAAATACTTAGAGTTTTCTTAGTGCTTTATAAATCTCCCAAATCTCCAAATCACAACCTGTCAATGACTTGAAATTACCTTTAATTAGTTCCAGTTATGTATGTTGTTTATCATACACACATATAAAAATTGTTTATAGTAAAATTCAATGAACTTATCGAAATATTCTAGAGTTATAGCATTTAAACAAGAAATAAACAAATTTTTACCCACAGCAACACTAAGAAAATTTCTTAAAAATCAAAATTTCATCAATTGTCATAATAATAAATATTTAATTGAAAATTTACTCAAATACCTCAAAAAAATTCAATTTAATATCGGGGAAGCAAATATTATGATAAAGTAATCGCACCTAAATTGGATGTATAGCTCTCCAGTTAAAATTACGAGTTACGAATAAGTTTTGTCAATTAAGGAAATTTTATTTTGTCTTAAATTTAAAATTATAGAATATAAAATAAGCAAAATAAGAAAACTCAATTTTTTTTTCAAATTATTATTTCTTTCTTCTCAAATTAAAATTAAACTAGTACATCTTTTTATGTAAGCATCCTTTGTATTAATTTAATATTATTAATTATTTGTATGAAGGCTTCATTCATTTATTTTAAGTGGACAAACAAATTCTTAAGTTATTTCTGCTTGTGCCTTTTAAGTAAACAACTACAATGTATTTGTAGAAGACAACTAAAGCTAAAATTTAAGTATGTTAAAATTCAAATTAAAGTTAGAATTGTAACAACAAAAACTCATTTGATTGGATTTTTTTTAAAATGGGTCAAAAATCATGAAATGCCTTCAGTTAGTGCACGCGCTTCATTCCGATTAGTTCGTTATAAAACTATGTGCGGCTCAATAATGAAATAATAAAGTTTATAAAAAACTTATAAATTTAAATTAAATTTTACTAAGTAAATCAAATATTGTTCATTTTTTATTTAAAAAAATAAACTTGATTGGTTTTTCTCAACTATTTATTGTGATAAATTTAAAAATGTGATCACTAATACAGGATGCAAATTTTATGTATAAATTTTTTCTTACTCAAAGTAATCATATTTATGAATACAATATAAAAACCCAAAAAAAAGTTGTGTACTTGTATATAATCCTATATAAAAAGAAAAAGAAAAACAATCAAAAATGATATACCGTTACTGGATCATCTTAGGCGTTGTATTTTTGGCTTATGCTGAATCTACTTCACTTTGGGTAAGAGAAAGTAATAGTGAGAAAATCACTGTTAGATTTTTTAAAACTTAAATCTATATGATTAGAATTATCATTTAGGGTCGTTATGCTCTAATTTTATTGAATGAATTTGATAAAAAAGATTGAAGTAAGAGAACAGAACATTCAATCGTTATTTTTCTAATACAAATTATTCATTTCCAAGGTCAAAATCTAAGTGCAATTTATTTTAATTATATTATTTTAATTTGTTTTTTTTTAGTTTTATGAATGTAATGAAAAATTTATTTTTTCCAAAAAGAATATTTTAAATGTAATCAAATTATTTAATATCAATATAAAACTGCAGGATTGATCTTTATTATGAAGATGAAATCTAACTATCCCCAGATATGACCCCGTATAATCTGTGTCAGATGTGACCTTTTTTGAACTTTAATTGAATTAATGAAAACAATACATTTATTTCATTATTCATATTACTTTTACTTTCAATATTACCAAATATAACGATAATAATAATAAAAATAATATGTACTAAAATTTAAAATTGAATTGAATATTGGAATTAAGAACAAAACTAGTGTACTAAAACGTAGCTAAATATATGCTTTTGATTATTTAATATTTTCATTTGGTTTATTTTTTTCAGAAAACTAAACAAAATACAAACAATAAAATTACAAAGAGATTTATACGAGCAGCTAGAGGATTGTAAGTATAAATTTTAATTTTCTGTAAAAAATCTTTGATATTTTTTTTAAATAAATTACCAATTTTTAGGTTATATAATATGCGCCATGTTATATTTTTTTTGTGTACTATTGCCAAACTTTCTTAGTTTATTTCCGGTAGTTCTTATCTCTTTTTTTATATTTTTTATAAATATTACTTAAATCATCTTCAAGGTTAGACCAGTAAAAAATTTTCTTGGAATTGTTAAATTTAAAGCAAGATTTTTGGTTTTATTTTGATTTGGGGAAAAAAATTGTCGGTAAAACTTGTAGCTTAGAATTGAATTGGACAAATTTTTATTCCATTTTTGTTCTTCTTTTGATTGAGAAAGATATTTTAGAGTTAAGTTTTTAACTTTTGTTAAGTAAATTTTTGACCTAAAGTCAGCTATGACTACTTGAAAAAAGTTTTTAGCAGTTTTTAAGCCATATTTATATGATTCTAATGAAAAAGGCCAGAAATTTGATACACAATTTTTAGAAAAATCTGAGTAACTTTTATTCAACATTTCAATTCCTGTTTAATTTATGGATTTACTTTTACCTTTGCTACCTAAATAGGCCTCAGTTTCTGTGATAATTTCAGAATTTTTATAGCAAAAAAACAAAAAATAAAGAAAAAATGCAACCTATGAGAGCTTTGTCCAGTTAACTTAAGGTTCAAAGACATTTTGGGTAAAATTTTGCAGTAATGTTTATTTTCAGTGTAACGCTCAGTTTCTTATTTACTTTCTCAGTTTTAATTTTTTCGCTATACAGAGTCCTAAAAAAAGTTGTCTTTTTTTTTCAAGTATAATGTTAATTTTTTTTTGATTTTTTTCATGTTATATAAAATTGCTACACAAAGAATAAATTTAATATTAATACCACAATCACAAATTATGGTGGCAATTGGTAGCTTTCCGATTGTTAAAAGGCCATTGAGATTTTTCAAACTCTTTGAACCCTAAGTTTAAGCTTATTTCAAGAAATTTACTTCTTGAATTTTTCTAATCATTTAAAAAGACTTTAAAAACGTTTAATTTTAAAAAAAAATTTTTAGAAGAATACAGGATTTCTAATTTTTGTTGACTTATGTACATGAGTGTTTTAATTTGGCAGCGATGAGATTATTAGTGCCAGACATCTCTTTTTCACAAATACGTCAAAATTAGTCCCCTGATTATGACAAAGAGATTTCCTTTTACTATTTCTAAATCTTTGGTAGCCTTTGCCAGCCAAAATACTAATTTTCGCCTAAAAAATCGACTTATTTACTATTGTAAAATTCTTAATTATTTAAAAAAATGATACGCGAAAATGGTAAGTAAACAACGAGGTGTCCGCAATTTGTAAATTAAACTGCAATTTATTAATTGAAGTTTCTTTCTAAGGTTGGTTGCACTTTGAGACACTTTCTTTCAAATTTTGGTATTGTTTTGGTATCTGTTTGTATCGAAATATTCCTTGATTTTTTACATAGAATAGTCTCATACTGCAGTCATTATATTGCAGTTTTTCGCCAAAAATTTAACAAAAACGATCACCTTAGCACCATATTTGCAAAATGTTTGACTTTTTTCCCGATAAATAATTTAAGTTTCCATTAAAAGGAAACAACGAACTAATTTATATACTATCAACTAAAAACTTTCAATTATATTTTATACAGAGCTTTTATTGTTTTATTTCTGCTAGCAATCTTACAATTAGGTAAATTTGAATTCAAGAATATGGAGTTGTTTAAAGTCTTTTTTTCAAGCAAAACAATAGAAAAATATATTTAACTCATACAAATTAAAATCAAGCTTTACATTAAAAATAAACATTACTGCAAAATTTCTTATTTAGAAAACCTTTATTTTAAAAATTAGTTAAAAAGTAAGTTAGAAATTAAAATCAAAATTAAATTTACGCCTCGTTAAACTTAAATATTTTAACAGCTCACTAAACTTACTAGCTAAAAAACTCTCCTTAATTATTTACCCACTATGGCACATTTACTTTGTATTTCTAAGATTAAAATTGATTAAAGTAAAAATATTCTCATGGAAATATTTAACTTTAATAAGCTTTTGAGCACCTAACCTAGAACTAAAAAATTTTTAAAAATATATTCAAATAAAAAGAAACAATCAATTTTAGAGCACGTGGTCAAACACAATCACAGTATTTAAATTTTGGTAAACCAGAAGAAGAAGGGAAAGCTGAAGCTGAGGCTAATGAACAAGGATCACGAGCTTTTGTCAGTACGGTGATCATAAAATTTTAATATTAGTTAAATAAAATCATCCCGCTTTTTAAATTTTAGCTGGGACACATGGAATGGGACAAGCACAAAGTCAATTTTCATCAGTTGATTGCCGACCATGTTTTCCAACGCTTGGTGATATAGGTAAAAAATTTTTAATAGCAGACAGATACTTGAAGAAAACTTTTTTGTTTAAGAAGAAGATAAATTAGATCCATACCAAATTAATGGTGATAGCTATGATCATCTAACAATACCTTCAAGTACTCTTAATAATATGCAAAGAATTCCAGCACAGCATAACAAATTAAGCGGAACAATAAGTCCACAGTCTAAAGATTATGTGTCTACTCATCATCCTGATAAATTAATTGCAAAAGATCCAAATGAAAGTTATGGTAAAACAGAACAAGCATTTTTACCAATAGTCCCATCTGTAAGCTCTACAAGCACATTGCCAAGCAGTATTAATGGCCAACAAAAGCCTGGATTTTATCAACCAATTCCTTCTGAAAATAAAATTGTCCTAAGCCTACCCCAGTCAAAATATGATCAATCTTTATATCCAGAAAAAAATAAGCCTACTCCATTGAACAAACAGATAGAAGATGAAAAACTACCCCATAGAATATTTCCTGGAAAATCTGATAAATCAACTATAATTAAACCTAAAATATCTGCTGGAGACTATTCCACATATCATCCAGGAGTACAAACTACTGCAACACAAAAAAACACAAATGGTATTGAGCCACCAATAATTTCTGCAAACCCTGATTCAAGGTCAAAATATCACAAGCACCCTCAGCACATAGAAAGAGATCAATGGAATCGACAGAAAGTACCACCAATTTCAGAATCCTTAAGACCAAATCTAGATAACACTTTGAAGGATAACTTAAAATATCCCTTCAATCATATTTCAGAACCTTCAAATGATAGACGTTATATTTCTCAGCCCACAGATTTCCAGACAAGCCCCTTAAATATATCATATGGAAGAGGAAGTTTACCTCAATCTGAAAAAAGTACAAAACAACCCCAATCAGGTTCACCCAACAACGGATCAATTCAATTGAATCCTATAAGTCAACAATCTCCAGGAACTGATAAAAAAATTACCATTAGTCCACCAAAAGATTCTAGAGGGAGTCTTCAATCATTTTCTCCAACAAGTCATTCAGGTAACCCAGAAAAGCCATATAATTCACGATTTTTGGATGACCGTAGCCAAAAACCTCCTCACTCTTCACCAAACCTTCCTTCCCACACGAGTCCTTCCGGTGATTCAAAAAAGATGAATCATGCCTCAGGTAAAAATCTTAAAATTATTTTTTTCTTTTTAAAAGTGTTTATTTTTTCATTAGATCCTTTATCACACTACACAAAAATTTATCCAGACGGAACGCATGTCTTAACCCTTCCTGGAAACGATCATACTTTGATTGGCCCTGAAAGAGGCTTAACAGTTTTGGTGGGAAGTGGTGGACCTCATCAGACAGTCATTACCGATCGCCATCCTGACAGCAGTGGACTGCAAATAATACCTGGAAGTAGTACAAGTGGTGGTCCAAAACAAACAGTTTATACACCTGCAGGAGGCTTAACAGTATTAGTTGGAACTGGTGGTCCAACGCAAACAGTTCATAATCTGCCATTGCTGACAGAAAAGGATTATAACTCGAAAACAATAGGAAGTTCCAGTTTATCCTTAGCCCAACCCCAAGATGGTTAGAATTGTGATTTTATAAAGACATATAACATTTATAGAACTTTTTAGGCAGCATATATGATAAATCTATCCAAGCCACTGTAAGACCACAATCTGTACAAGGTAGTGCAGTGCAAGATATACCTATCCAATATCTGCCACAACAGTCTATAGATTCTAAAAATAGGCCTCTAAATTTACAAAAGCTTCCTGGCCAAGCCGATAATAGTTTTCCTGGTGGTGCATATTATCCTCCTTCTACTACCCACACTAGGCAACATTTTGCAAATCAGCCTTTTGATGAACTCAACAAAAAAGGTCAGGGCCAAGGATATTCCTTACCTTCTGGAACTCAAATTCCAGACCAAACAACTGGAGTGATTCCCATGCAATTTGGAAGCAATAAAGATAAACAGCTTGCTAGTGGAAGCCATGAGTACACACCTCCCACAGAAGGTAGTACTTTCATACAAAGCAATGGACAGCTTCCAACTAATAGCCAATCTTCTATAATCCCTGCACAAGATGGAACTTACATTCCAGTCCAACCAGGCAAAAAATATACTGGTGAAAGTCCGAACATCATGACTTCCATACAAGGTGGAACCTATACACCTGCACAAATCAGTGGGCAATTTCCAAATGGGGGCCAATATTCTGTGACTCCTACTCAAAGTAAAGTTCAGCCTTCTGGAGAATCACAGGTTAAATATCCAACCGGAACCCAACATACGATAACTCCAACACAAAATCATGCTTACATACCAGGACAAAGTAGTGGACAACTTTCAAGTGGGAACCATTATGCTAAGCTTCCTACACAAAGTGAACTACAGTCTACTGGTCAATCAAGTGCTCAATATCCTGGTGGAGACGCACAAATGATAAATGCCGCAAAAAATGGAGGTTTCATACAAGGACAAAGTAATGGAATGCTTCCAACAGCAAATCAGCATTCCATGATTCCTACACAAATGGGATTTCAGTCTCCTGGACAGTCAAGTGGTCAGTATCCTGGTGGAAGTCCCCAGACCATAGCTTCTACACAAGGTGGAACTTACCTACCTCAACAATTTCCATCAGGAAATCAGCAGTCTTTGATTCCTACACAAGGGGGATTTCAACCTCAAAGTCCAACTGGTGGAAATTCGCAAAATATAATTCCTACACAAGATAGTGTCTATATACCTCCACAAAACAGTAGACAGTTTCCAAGTGGAAGCCAATATCCTACGATTCCTACTCAAAGAGAACTTCAGCCTACTAGTCAATCAAGTCCACAATATCCTAGTGGAATTTCACACAACATAGCTTCTACACAAAGTGAGGCTGACTTACCCGGACAAATTAATGGACGGTTCCCAATTGGAAATCAGTATTCTACGATTCCTGCACATGGAGGTGGTATTCCTCCGCTTGGTCAATCGAATAGTAACCCACAGACAATAACTTCGACTCATGGTAAAGTCAACACACCCGAACAAATAAGTAGTCAGTTCCCAAATAGAAATCAATACTTAATAAATCCTACACAAGGAGGATCCCAGCCTCCTGCTAACTCAAATGGCCAGTATCCTAATGTAGTATCCAATGCTCCTGATGGATTTTATATGCCACGACAAAGTTATGGACAGCTTCCGATAGAAAGGCAATATCCTACATATCCTGGATATCAGAATCCTGAGCAATTAGGTGCTCAAAATCCACCCACAACAACTTCCATAGACGGTGGAACTCACATAGCAAGGCAAAATAATGGACAGCTTCCGAATGGAAGCCAATATTCTACGATGCCTTCACAAGGTGGTCAATATCTTGGTGGAAGTCCCCAGACCACACAAAATGGAGCTTACATGCCCCAAAACAATGAAAGACCATATTATGGAAGCAATACCTTTAATGGAAACCAGCCCCTTACTGGAAATATGGGACAGATCTCGCAAGGTAAGAAATACCCCATACTTTAATTTCAAAATGGACTTTAAAATTTAAAATTACCATTCCCTAAGGACGTTTTATTCCAATAATTGATAGCCATTATCCGCAAGAATCGACAGCGTCTAAAATTTACTCTTCACCTGGGGCATCACCAGGTTTTGTAAATCACGAAAACTTAGGATTTCAACATAAGCCTACAGTACAACAAATACCAGAACGAAAACAGCCAAACTTTCAGGATCCATATCATAAACAGGTCCAGCTAACCGGTAGTGCTTATCAGCCAATTGCAGAAAACCAAGGTGGAATAACTTTTGATCCATCAATTCATTCCTCTAGACCAGCAGAAAGTCCAATCACCTATTATGGTGCACCAAGTTTTTCCCAAAGTCCAAGAGAACAAAAGCTTCAACAGCATCCTGGCTCTCCGGCTTTGCAGGCATATGCCCCAGGCTACTATTTTCCTCAACAAATTTCGGGATATCATGAATCTGCTCCAACAGGAGGTTCTAGATCACCTGATAATGGCTTTGGAGGTGGAGTTTTATTACATCCTGGATCAATATTACCTTCTACATCTAGAAATTCACTTCCACCACTAGATAACACAGGATCTTCAGGGTCACCTCAACAGTATTATTCTAGGAATGGCAACCCGAGTGTGGATTCAACAGGAAGTAAATTCCAGCCAGGTACTTTTGTCTCGTGAAATTCAGCTTTGCATTATATTATAAATGCCCCATTATGTGATAAAAATTCAATCATTCCTTTTTCAGACTACAAAGTTAGTGGTCCAGGTCTTCTCAGAATACCTGAATTTGGTAGTGGTACGTTGATTCCTCCTCCAAGCATCCCATCAAATAATGAGAACATTAGAGGTGGTATAAGAGAGATAGGAAATAGCTTTCCAATAAGAGATTCTCTTCCGTCAAGACATCAGACTAACGGTGGTATGCAACCAGGCTCTTTAAGTCCTACCATGCCATCTGAAACTTCTGAATTAAAGCCAGGTTGTTTTAATAAAAAATTTTTAAAAACATCACAGCATACGTTTTCAATATAGGCAAATCTGAGACCGATATCCAAATACCAAACAATTTAGCAATAGAGCAAAAACAAGTCAAAAGTGATATTGAGGCAGATGATTCATTTTCGCAAGCTGAATCCTCTGTAAAAAATGGACAAGCTCAAGCTAGTGCTCAAGGTAAAAAGAACGGAGGTACAACGCAAACACAAGTATCAGGTACTTATACAGGAACTGGATCATTTAGTGCAAGTGCTATGAGTTCAGATAATGATCGATCAGCAAACTCTCAAGTTGATTTGTATTTCTTAATTTTAAAAAAAATTTATTTAAGACTACCCATAAAAACAGGTAAGTGGAACACCGGAAGGTGCAATGAGCTCTGCTCAAGGACAAGGTGGCTCCGGAAAATCTCAATCTCAAGTTAATGTAAATTCCAAAACTGGTGGTACTGTCGCTTCATCACAAGGAAGTGGTATAAATCATCAAAGTCAAAGTGAGGTAAGATCTTAAAAGTTTTTTAATTAAATAATACTATATGATAATATGATTAGGTTCAAGCAAATGAAAAAGGAGGCTTAGCAGATGCTCAGTCAAGCGGTCCTGGACAAACTTCATCACAAGCCCAAATTGGCTTTAAACCACAGACAGATCAAGAAGAAAATGACAAAGAGGTATTTAATGGTGGGGGACAAGCATCAGCACAAAGTGGATCTTTGTCGGGACAAAGTCAAGCTCAAATACATGGAAACTTTAAGTAAATATGTACTAAAATTAATGACGATAAAAATATTTTATATTTAATTTTAAAAGGTATGGAATTTCTTATCATGGGGCTGCACAATCTGCCTCAGGAACTAAGGAACAAGTAGCTACATACAGAGAAAAAAATAAAAGTTTATTTCAAACAATTACAGAATTTGGCAGTCCGAACAGGTAATTTAAAAGTTATCAAATTAATAGTAAACATGGAGGCAAATTTCGATATTAGCTTCATCTTTTTATTTTTACTATTATATATTTAGCATATTTCCAATTACGTAACTGGCAATTGTGGTTTCTGTACATTTTCTGTACATATCTTATTGTATGCTTATGCCTGGGACTCACTAGCGCGTAGCGACACAAAATTTAGTGCTAAATGCTAATGAGTCCATTAGTCTTCACTGATGTTCCACTCCACTGGTATATAAAACTCTCCATTTTTACTGTGCTAAGTCGTCTCCACACGCTAAGCGCTAGTGAGTCCCAGGCATTAGACATAAATATTTATTAATTTTAACTTTAAACGTCTTTAGTTCACCATTTCATTTTGACAACTATCAAAAATCAAATCTATTATAATCGCACTATTTGATGAAATCTGACGACTAAAATTAGCATTTACACAAAAAGCTTGTTAAACATTTCACTCCTTTTTTCCATATAATAATCTGTTTCCTTCAAGTTAATTTTCTTATTACCTTCAAGCGAAAATTTTTTAAACTAAATTAAAATAAAAAATTAGCATCCCCGTCGTTAGTTATCGATCAATATGATAAATTTATACAAAGAGATAAGGGATAACAAGTAGTATTAAACAAAATATATTTATTTATTTTTTAGAGATGGTATTTCACAAAAAGTTGACTCAAATTATGGTCTCTCAAGTCAAAGCCATGACACAGATCGTTCAAATTCAATATTTCATTCATTAACAAGGGATAAGGCTAAGCCACTTGAAGATGATACTGGAAATAATTCAGACAATGATTTTCGTTTAAGAGCATCTGAAAAGGATAACGAAGGTAAACCTTCATGTATGACTAAAAATTAATAAATTTTGTATTTTTTTGTTTCCCTAGAAAAAGATGCTGTAAAAAAACAAGACGAAGATATTGAATATGAAGAAGATTTTGAATATGACGAGGAAGATTATTCTCAAGAAAATCCAGATATAGATGAATCGAAATCAAAGCTAATAAATACAGATAAAGCTAGTTCTGACTCTGATAAAATCAATGATTTTATAAAAAATGAATCATTAGATATTATAACAACAACAGTAAATTCAAATATTCTAGATACCTCTAAAATATTTTCACAAAATTCTCCTACACAAAAGCAACAAATATCAATTAAAAATCCAAATGATAATTTTAGTATAGTACAAAAACAAAATGGTCATACAATATATTATCCAAAAACAACAACAGAAAAAATACCAGATGGTTTCCGTGGTACAATAAATACTGAAAAAAAATTTCATACAAAATTTTTACCATCACGACATGGACATAAATCAAATAATATCACAAATGGAAAATTTAAATCACCTAAAAGTTATGTGACTGTAACTAAATCAGTTACAGGTTCATTAGATACTAGTAAAAATCCACCAGTAGAAAATAAAAATTTTGCATCAACATATTATACCAAATCATCAACATGTGGTTATTTTACATTCTCTTGCAATATTGTTTATGGCGCGAATGGTAGAAGCAAAATTTGTCGCCCAAAGGCACCAACAAATGGTAAATGCTAAATATTGTGCTGCCATAACTTCATTAAATATATCCATTTTATATTTTAAATTTATATAAATAATTTTTATTTTTTTTATTCAATTAAGTGGTATTTAGCTGTATTTGATTATAAAATCGTCATGTAACAATTATAATTACATGTAAGCTTTAAAAATTTATTTATGTAGTTTTTTTTTAAAAAATATACAATGAGTGCACAGTTTTTAGGAATCAAATCTTAATGCATGGAAAAAGTGGTCTACAGTAAAAAAAACCCGCTAATTTCCTTATCAGTTTAAGATTTATCGACACTTGTAACTCAAGTTTATGAAGTCGATAAATGCCACAATCAAAAGTTCCTCAAAACAAACCCCTTTGTTTTTTTCATGTGCCTATTTATGTATTTCTTATGCCTAGGACTCACTAGCGCTTAGCGTATGGATGTAAAAATGGAGATTTTTCCTTAATACCAATCGGAGTGGACTCACTAGCATATTACTATTTTCATTTACAGAAAGTAAAATGACAAAGTGACAGTTTTATTTGTGTGGTTATTTACTTTAAGGACAAAATCTTAATATTGAAATCAATTCTTCCCGAATTAAAATATTCCTTTGATCTTCTTTGAAAAACCGACAAGCTAGCGCTATATAACTAGTCGCGAATTCAAGCTATATACCAATTCAGGGGATACTAATGGACTCATTAGCATTTAGTGCTAAATTTTGTGCCGCTAAGCGCTAGTTCCGGTTCCGGACAAGCTTTAAAGTGTATAGTTACCGTGAGATTAATTGAGATTCCAGTTTTTAAATCTACTTTTTATAATATTTTCTTAATTTTTTTCATTTTACCATTAATTAATCAGATACAAAATGTACTTTTGAAAATCTTAAATTCATTGATATAAAATTTTTAATTAAAAAAATTTTATTACTTTTTTTATTTAATTTTTATCTTATTTTGAAAGCATTCAATGGAGGGAGCGATTTGTGAGCAAGTTTTTAAACATGTTAGAAAACTTGCTAACAAATCACTATTTCCATATACCTTTTAGGGAACGCGAAAGCCATTTGACGATTTGGAAATTATGGTGAATAGTCAAATAAGTTAGTATGCAAGTAACTATTCAATTATTTAATTAAATAAATAAAAAATTATTTTATGATAATATTGAAAAAGAAACACATGAAAATATATTCATCCATTAAAAAGAATACAAAATAAATTTGCTTATTATTTAACCTGAAAGAATTATGTTTTTGTATGTTATCCTACTTACAAAAATTGTGAAATATTTATATTTGACATAGTTGAATTTAAATCAATTGAAAGTATTTTCTTTTGAAGTTCCTTTCTTCAAATAATGCATTTGAAATTCTTTCATTCCCCCAAATATTATTATTATTATTAATATTAGGTGTCTTAATTTTTATTTTCTTTGAATATATTTTCATGTGTATCTTCTCCAATGTTATCATTTAATAAATATTTATTTATTTAATTAAATAATTGAATAATTATTTACATACTAACTTAATTAAAAAAAATACAAAATAAATTTGCTTTAACCTGAAAAAAAAAACTTTGCAGTACAAGCCCACACATAGTGCAATCCCACCTTTTGATATATCATATGGCAGAGACCGATGTGCACTACTCGAGTAAAAATTGAAAAATAAATTTATCTGTGAATGCAGAGCATGTAAAAATCAGAAAAATATCAAACATATGTTTAATATCAGCCAGAAAAGTCCCAGAAAACAGGTTTTTATATAGAAAAGGAAGCAAAAGTTGTCCACTTTTAGTTGTAGTCTATAGCCACCTTTAGAGTGGGCCTACACAGGGCAGCTCACAGCGAAACCGGTTATTTTTCATACAAAACTCACAGAATCGCTTCTGCTGTGAGTTGTCCTGTGTAGACCCGCTCTTACTTACATAAATTAAGTCTATTCACACAAATTCGATACAAGTTTGCATAAAATTTTTCATTTCATGTCAACTTTTTGAATTTGAAATTTTATTGGAAGAACTAAACATAGCATAAAATATTATATCCCTTCTAAAAAATGTTTGCTTCTCAGGTGGAATTAGAATTTATTGAACTTTTTTATAAACTTAAAATTATTGAAAATGTTAATACCTCTAATTAACTAATTGAAGAAGCTTTTCATTCCTGAAAATCCGACAAAGTTAATTGTACGAAATCAACGAATTTATATCACAATCTAGACGTTGGCGACCATTTAAAGAAATAAGTTCAATCACAACAAACACTTTAAAAATATTAACTTCACATTTCTTAATCAATTTAATGGCTGCTTCTAATGAACCTCCTGTTGCCAGAAGATCATCTATTATTAGAACTTTTTTCCCAGGTTTTATTGTCCCTTCTTGTATTTCAAACTCGTCCTAAAAACAAATATTTTCAATAAACATACTATCATAATCATCATAGTATTGTTTTGCTTACCGTCCCATATTCAAGATCATATTGCACTCCTAAGCATTTCCCTGGTAATTTTCCTTTTTTCCTTATTGGCACACAGGGTATACCCAATTCTGCAGCAACAAGGAAGCAAAATAAAAATCCTCTTGATTCCAGACCGACAATCACATCAACATCTGGAAAATTTTCTTTTACATGTGATAAAATCAAATCTTTTAAGTACACGCATACTCTTCCATCTGCTAATGCTGTAAATAAATCCCTAAAAACGTCGAAATTAAATTTTAAAAAGTAACAAGTTTCATATTTTACCTGAAAACAACACCTGGCTTTGGGAAATCATTGAATTTTCCTATATGATTTTTTATGAAATTTATCTTTTCTTGATTACTCATCATTAACTAATTTGAAAGTAATCTTGTGCAGATTAGCCTTCATATCAAAACTGATTAAAAATATTTTCGTTCCTGAATCACGTGTGAATTATTTTTTGACAGCTGTTCAAATGGAAAGAGTTGTGTTCTACTAAAATATAACTTCGCCAGTCACTTCAAATTGCTCAAATATGTATATATAAACCGGTTATTATGCTGTATAGCGTATAGCGGTTGACGTATATTGACTGCAATAATTACATTACAAAAGTCCTTTCGAAAAGAATAATTTGTAGCTTTAAACTAATTTTATTGCATCTCTAATAGGGACTATTCACTATTTTTTCCATTTGACGTCAAAACTTGCTTACCTCCTACCAATCGTGTACGTACATAGTGTAAAATATATATACTTTAAAATGGTGTGGACTAATTTTATAATTGTGTGTGTATATTCAAGAGAGCTACACTTTCAAAGTAAAATTGAAAAAATTACACATATTTTTGTCATATTTTTATTTTAAAACATAATTTCAACTCTGACGTATAAACGCACTGCTGTATAACCCAGCTTGTTTTGACAGATCCATATGTTTTCTTCGATGTGCACTCCTCGAAGGCAAAATGGAAATGATTTTTTGGCATGTATGTATTAGTAAAGGACTAATACAAAAGAAACCGATAGCGATTTGAGAGTAGAAAATTAAACATGTTTAATTTTTTACTCTCAAATGACCCTTTCCATATAATTTATATGGGACGAGAGAGCCATTTGACGAGTTGGAAAAAATAGTGAATAGGCCCTATAATGCATTATTATTTACTGTAAGTCAATTTAATACAATGAAACTAGTTAGATAGCATAAGTTATATATTTTCAATCAAAATTCCAAACTAAAATAAACTATTGAGTATAACCGCACCTCAGAACTCCTTTAATATCCCCCATAATACCAAAAGCGCTAATCTAGACACCAAGTAAATTGAGCAAATTTATATTAAATTTGTCATCCACTTTAAGAAATCCATAAATATGGCTTCAGTTGTCAAACTCCACTAGCCGATTTTTGTAAGACAAATTTAGTTAATTTTTCGTTTACTATATAAATGAGCTAGTTTTTTTATGTATTTTGTTTAATCTTAAAAAAACTAACCAATCTGAATTTAAAAAAGAATAGGAGGCTTTGATGGATTCTGAAGCTGATCCTGACATTGAATTTATAGAAAAAGATAGCGGCATGTGTTCCATGGGAGGTAGCAAGGGTGAAACACCCGAAAGAGCTGTAAAATATTTATATTATTTTTAATTGAAATTATTAATCAAATTTGTATTTTAGGGTAATGATTCTAGTGAAATTGTAAAACGAAATGAATATGACGATGTAAGTATTAAAATTTAAGCGTGATTATAACCTTAAATGAATGTTAAAAAACCCGCATAAACTTTTCATGAACCCCTTTATGTGACGTAATTGGTACAGTAATGTTAAATAAAAACTAATAAATTAATTGGCATTTTGTTCAAACTGTGTAATAAATGTCAAATGTATTTATTACAAAATTTTTCAAATTTGACCTTTTTCCTTATTCATATTTCGATTAATTCATTTTCTTACTTATAAAAATTTTGTTTAGAATTTTTTAAAAATCATCCAAGTATTAAGAGCGTAATAGAAAAATCCTTTACTCCCAAAATTATATTAATCTATAATTCTTTTCTTAATAGGAACCTGATGAAAGTTTCTATGAAAGAATATGTGGTTTGAGTGAAATGTTTCCTGAATCCGTAAGGAACTTTTCTTCAAAATTTACAAACTATTCTATAAAAACAACAAAAATTTTATATCGATTTTCCTGCAATACAGCATGGGTGGTTTGTACAAGTTCAATAATACTCTTTGCTCCCGTAGTTTTTGAAACAGAACGTTGTCAAATGGAAGAAATGCAACGGGCACAACAAAGGCAAGTCCTTTTAGGCCCAGGATCGGCAATAAGTTCAAGTCAAGCAACACCTGGTGGGGCTCCAGCGCTTCCTGCTTTACAACGATAATTTACAAGGTTACAATTAAAAAATTATAATAGTCATTTTTCCATATAAAAAGTGACCATCAATGTTTTTTGGCGAATAGTAATAAAGTCTTTACTTTCTTTTTCACTATTGTAGTAATAGATTTGTGTATATTTGACGGATTATTTGTTTGTAAAATTATAGTCAGATAATAAATTCTTAGCTTAATAAATATTTTCTTTTTGATTTTTTGGGTTTTTGCAAAATTACACATTGTAAAATAAGTTATTAATTTACAGATTTAAAGATATATTATTATATTTCATTTTTGTAGTAAATTGCAAAATTTGGAGTGTGGGAAACCGAAAATAAACATATTTTTAAAATTTACAAAGAAAACTATATGTAAGAGCAAAGCGAGTAACTTAAGACCTTTTGCAATAAAAGTTAAAAAGTCGTCGACAAGAACGGCCGAAATTTTGTTGCTTCAGCAACTCTATCCTGCTCATTAAATCCAGAAAAAGCAACTACTGAATCTTTAGAGATTTAACTAATCAAATCAATCATTATAAATAAGCTAAAAACGTTTGAATGGAAAATTCTTTATGCTAGAAATTGCCTTCTTATATACTTTGACTGTATGTGTTGCCACACATTTAATTAATTCCAAAAGGTCTGAATTTTTGCACATATACTTGATAGTGAAAACATTCAAATAAGGTTTTATTCTTCTAAAAGATTGGTTGAGTTATGGCTTGGTCCATGAAATATTTAAACTCCATTTTGAGAGCACTGAGTGAATTTATAGAGCTTTGAAATTTTTCATGTATGCTTAGTTGCCTGGACATCTAAAAATTCCAATTTTTTTTATTTATATTAATTGGTTAGTAGAATTTTCGAGGCCTAAGGTAAAAAAAGCTCATAACTTTGTTTAAACCATTCTCAAGTTGGAAAGTATCTAAGATAAAAACTAAAATGTGCTTTGATTATAAAGAAAGAAATGAAATTATACTTTTAATTAAACAATATTTGAAAGTTATCTTGTGAAAACAGTTAGATACTAATTAAAAAAAGGAGCATGATACTTTAGCTGCTTACAATCATTTATAAAGCAATCCTTTGGAACTATTTCTGATCATTCTCTTAAATTTATATTCTTATAAAGACTTCAATACATCTGGTTAAGCAAAAACTTTTGTTCCATTTTCGCTAATAATCAAAGCACCAAAGCCAAGCAGTATCTACTAATATAGAGAAACTTTTCAAAGATATTTTATATACAAAGTAGCCAAAAAGCTACACCTGAATGACATAACTAAACTAATATCAAGTTTTTATACCTCTACGGCTGTCCTAGAATAGAAGTACAAGTCTAGTACAAATTTTCACTTCGTCTTGAATTTAAAATTGAAATTACAATAAACCAATACGTCAGAATATAGAGACACGTTAAAAATTTATAAATACCTTCCCCAGGAGAGAAAACATTTTATAGGATCTTATCTGTAAAACTGATCTATACGAAATCAAGTTATATTTTCGGATTAGTTACTCCCGTTCTAAAATAGATAATCTTATAAACTCGACTAAACAGTTTTTAACTTTCAGAACATTTTTTTATTTATGGAAACACATTTCCACATGTCCACTAGGATCTATTTAACTTTAGAAACACTTGACAAAACTTAAACAAAATGACTAACAAGAAAAACTCGTAAATTTAATGATGAAATAATAATTACTAAATTTATACTTTTATAGGTGAAAATCAATTTTTTTGTCAAAATAATACATGTTCATTTAACAAAATAAACTGTTTTAAGATAGTCTGCATTATTGCTTCTGTATTTATAAACTTTGCAGAAGGCTTATACGTTTGTAGCTTATTCCAACACTTTTTGTCTTTTATGTCAGAAATTATATAAAACTTGTATTCATTGTTTTTATTGAGCGATGATATACTTTTAATAATAGTACCACCAGCACATTTTATTATATCTATAATATAAAAATTAGTTAGTACAAATATGATAAAATTGAAATATTAGAAAAAAAATATTACTTGATAACTCATCAGGTGTCGGCTTAGTATTTGCTGTTATATAAAATGCATATCCATTAAATATTGGCTTCTCTTGTGCAAGACTTAAGGAGTTTTTTAATTTAAATTTAAATTTTTCTTCAAAACTCTTATCATCAATTATATAGTTATCAAATGGTATAATTTTTTTACTTTTTAAAACTTTATAAAGCCAGTTACAGGAAATAATTGGTAAACCTTTTGCTACAGCTGCTAAAAACTTCCATGTCCTATAAATTCTGTCTGTGATAAGTGCGTTACACTCATTTGGACTATTAACAACTTTTAGACCTGAAAAAATTTATAATGAAAAATAAAACAGTTTTAGATAATTTAGTTTATTTTTCAGGTCTACTACGGACGGTCACATAATGGTGCCAACTAATACAATGAAATTAAATAATTTCAGTTTATTGCTTAAAATTATGAATAAAATTTTGAAGTATTATGTATGTATTTTTGAAGTTCCAGAAATTTGAATCATACGAAACCATGAAAATCCAACATTTGATTTTTTGGAATGAGAAACCCGAAACGTTGATTCAAAAACTTAGTTAATGGCCTATATTTATGTCTGAGGACTCAAACAGTGCTTAAATCGTTTAGAATGTATATACTATATATATATATTTGCTTTTGCATTATAGATATACAGTTTCTCCTTGTCGCCTACGAATTTAAGTCTCCACAGTATGGGAACATAAACAATTCTGCGTATAAGTTTTATCATTAGCTTAGCACCAAAACTCTATCCATGTTCTGAATCTGCACTTAAAATCTTACCTTTTTTGTTCCAACGTTAAAGTAGCTTAAAAAGAAGAAATTATGTTTAGCGCAAGTCATATCTAAGCTTTTTAAATTGCTCTTTGTTCTTTTTTTAAGGGTTACTAAAAATTGTATACAACCACCAAATTACATATTCAAAGATTTTAAAGGGAAAATTTCTTTGCGCACACGTGCAGTTAAATTTGATAGGGAAAAATTTAAGAGTTGGCGTTATATAAATAAAATTATAAAGCTAGAATTCCCTGCAGCTCAATACTCAAATATGAGTGATGTAGCTAAAATTCTTCAACCTAAATCTACTACTAAAGTTTTTAAAAAATGTTCTAGAGTAAGTCTGAATAACGCTTGGCATGAACGAAAAACACACCAAAAACCAAACAGTTTTATATTTTGGAACAAGTATTCAATACAATAAATTCAAATAATAAATTATTTCTAAATTGTTAGCTATTGAATTTTAATTCATTTTTATAAATAATAAAATAAAATTTCATGATAATTAATAAAAAAGATATGTCATTAAAATTTTTTTTCACGCCATTGACGCCATTATCTTTTATTTTCTAAAATAAATGCAAAATTTGCCAAGTTTTGTTTATCTTTATGAAATAGATTTAGGTTATATTTCATATTTTTTGATATACACAGTGTCAATGGAAGGATTTAAAAAACAGAGCTACTTAACATTTCCTAGCTGAATCCTTATGCATTTGATGGATGAATTCTTGAAATAAGTTAGTGTGTCATTATTAACAAATATACTTCAACAGCTTTCCGGCTTTCAATCAAATAAAAAATGACATACTACTACATATTCTTGACAACAAGGAAAGTCTTAGATAGCTTGTGGATTAATCATTATGGAAGGCTTATGTAATTTATACTATAATCAAAATCAAGTTTTTAGAAATTCGGTTAAAAATTCTTGAGGAATTTATGAAATACATTCTAAACCCATCATAGGTCATCATAGCACGATGACAGTTATGGGCACATTCCTGTTCAAAAACTCAAAATTTTACAAAATTCAAACTTGTAAGCATGGAGCGGAAGGCTCCAAATAGTTTTTTTTATAATTCGAGTTGTTTAACAAAGACACCCATGTAAATTCCATTTAAATAATCCGATTTATTTCTTGCATTCAGACTACAGACACTGCAAAATATTAATTTTATTTAACTTGCGTACTTACAAATATTATTATTCATAATATTTCGGTTATTCGTTAGATATGATTTCAAAACGTTCCACCACAAATCTATTTCAAGTAAAAACCAGATTCTTGTGGGTATCTTTCTTTTCAACGATATTTTAAAAATAGTTCCAATGATAAATAATGGATTATTTTTGGAACTTGTGTAAGCATAAGCAAAAATTCGTAAAAAACAGACCCATAATCTAAATCCTATAACTGGTTGTGTTTCAAAACCTCTAAAATCCAACTGGGTGCGAAATTGCACCATCTGGTTAATAATAAAACTACGCATATTCAAGATAGTTAACGTAAATTAATATGTTAAAATTTTATACTTTTTAATGAAATTGCTAAAGATCATTAAAAAGCTTAAATTTTTAGAATGTTATTACAATTTGAATTTATCTTTGAACTTTAAAAATTAATGGCAATAATTTAAATTCTTATACTAATAATTTACCAATAATTAGTATAAGAATTATAGAAAATTATCCACACGATGATTTAAAATAAGGAAATTATTCAAAGGTTATTGAAATTTTTAATAAAAAGTTTGTTATTCTTCAAACCTAATTTGATATTTTTAAAAAAATACTGGAGCAGTACACCAATACAAGAACTGCACACAAAATCTAAGCTTATTTTATTTTACTCTTTTCACTAAAAACTAATGACGATCAACAAAACAGTTCAAAAGGTCTCCTTGTAAATATTGAAATATTTAATTTTTAAATACTACTAATTGTAATATGTTCACATATTATATATTTACAGAGGAACATAACCTATTACAATTATCTACTGACATTATAAATTGTCATGAAATACTTATTACGCATATAAAAATTTTATTTATGGCAGGAAAAACAAAAATTCAAATAACTAAAAGTTTATAGTATTATTAAATATAATTTTTTAAGTTTTTTATTTTAATACATGAAATAAATTGTTAATTAAATTAATCAAAAAAAATATGCATAAAAGGTTGTTAGAGTCTCTAGTTTTATTTTATTCATCAGTCACTAGCAAATAAAAATAATTAAAAATAATTAGTATAGTTAATTAGTAATAATTAAAAATAATTCAGTTGCAAAAATCTTATAATATATAATTTCGATAAGAACTTACCTAATTTCTCCATATCTTTTTTAAACGGTCCAGGATCAACTCTGGTAAACATTAGTTTATATTTTGACCTTGTTTGATATCTACATTCTCCACTTTTTGATGATGTCTTTAAAATAAAATATTTGAATTAGATTTTTTCAAAATACAAAAAATCATCACTTGATTAACATGGTGTAGAAAGATTTATAGAAAAATTTTGCAAACCAAAATGATGTTCATATTAATTTCTTAATATTCAATATGACGGATGGGTACCTTAACCGCCTTAAATGCAATAAATATTGGATGAAAAACAGAGAATTCAAATAGTTACGCTCACTTTTTAAGGCATTAATGTTTTACAATTATTTTTGTTATGGATAATATAAATATAAACTCCCAAAATAGTTTCATAAAAACGTTAAAAATTACTCCTATTTTAAACATAGTCAATAAAGGATTAAGAAATTGATTTAAAAGAGAAATCTAATTATTGCAATTGTATGTTACAGGACCATTGGATTTCTTAATCAATTATCTAGCAGAAATTTTATCTTATTTAAACACTTTGATACAATTTCATGTACAAAAAATATAGTCAAACCAATTTTCCACTATTTAAACTGTTTTAATACAAAAAAAAGGTTTGTTTTAGTTTCATTTTAAAAACCGTATAAAATAAACACCGTGATAATCAAGAGATGGTATAAATATATGAAAATTACATTTAAATGACCAGCATTCGAACTATTTGTGTCAATTAGTTTGATTGTTTTGTTTACTGCCTTAGAATATTCCGAAATTACTTCTTCTGAGGGCAACGAACCTAAATTTTTTTTAGACTCTACATCAGGTTTAATTTTATGTTTTGATCGTGTCCAACGGGGACTTGCAACAATAACTTCATTTTTATTTTTACAAATTTCATCAAATTTACTACCAGGAGAGTCTTCTGTTCTTATTTTGTTTATTATTTTCTGATTCTTTAGTTTTCTTATATTACGTTCATTGGTTTTTTTAACAGGTTGTTCTAATTTCTTATTTTTTATTTGAACCTCATCATCCAAATCCCGTTCTAATGGCAATCTTGTTCGTTTTCGGTTTGAATATAAACCGCTATATATTTCTTCTTCTTTTTTGACTTGATTATCATCTGGAAATATAAAAAAATCGAGAACTGATCAAAAAATTATTAAAACTGAAATTCAAAACAAATTTTGTGTTTATACTTCGCTTCATTTCATCAGGAACTTCTTCAACTTTTTTTTTGTTAACCGGACTGGAAGTGTTATAATAGGCAACTTTTTTATTTATTTCTTCTTTGGTAGATACGCTTGCAACTTTAACAGAACGTGTGTCATTTCCATCATTAGGATCTAATGTTATAAAAGAGTTCAATGTTTTTTTTGGGTCAAAAATTTGTGTTGGCTCTAATTCATTTTCGTCATATAATGCTTCAGGATTTCCTAAATTTTCAATTTTTGGATGAACAAATAATTGTGTTTCATCTAAATCCACATCATCCACCCTGGAAATGGAATTGCCTTCTTTTTTAGAGTTAATGTTTAAATCTTGTGAACTAACAATTTGCGGTTTAACTAAGTTCCTATCATTGCGATTATTTAAAGATAAATCTTGCGACATTCTGGTCAAAATTTCATTTGTATTTGGTGTTTTTAAAATCTTCAGATCAGTTTTTTTGGACATTTCAAAATTTAAAACATTAAGTTCTGGTGTACTGGAATTACTTCTTAATATGGGTATGCCGGCAATATGACTGTCAACATTTTCATTATTCAATACTTCTAGATTCTTTAAAGTTTCAACATTTTCAGTATTCAAAAAAATCTGTGTCTCATCTAAATTTTCGTCATCGTGATTTACATTTTTATTAAAAGGTGAAAATAGTTTACTAGTTTTGGACTTTAACGTCATCATTTCTTTTGCATTTGATGTATTTATAATTCTCGGATCAGTTTTTTGATCCATTTCTAAATCCAAAATATTATTTTGAGGTGTACTTGAATTTTTTCTTAGTATGATCATACGATTATTATGATTGTTATCATCAATACTTTTATTCCGTTTAATTTGAGATTTTTCTTTTTCGACTTCATTGTCCGGAAATAAATGCACCTCTTTTTTATGATTTTGTTCAATTTTTTCACTTTCCTTAATATTCGAGTTTACACCTAGATCAATATTAAGTAAAAGATTATCTGAACTATTACTTGCTTCATCAATATTATTAAAATCTTGCGTTGTTATACATATGAAGTGATTATCAGAAACATTATCCAAGGCTTTTCGATTTGGTTCCACATCTGGTGTCTCTGGCACACACCATTCATCATCATTGTCAGACTCTTCAAAAATGTTTTCTTCTGGGTATAGTTTTTGTGTTGATGGTATAAGCAAACTATCGTTTACAAATTTATTATCGCACCGAGTTGGAACATCAAGCTGTACCTTATTATTATCTACATTAAATGACTGGCAACTGTATTTATACCTACTGTCTTGGCAAGGACTTTTAGGTATTACTAAATCCTTTGAACTGTTCATTTGATCATTTGCTTTCTGAATGAGAATAAGAGCTAATAAAGTAAAATTAAAAAATAATTTTTATTTATTTTACCTGCATAATGCTTAATTCACATTTCATTTTTCCAAAATATATTATAGCATTTGTTAAAATATTAACAGGTGTCATTTCAGCTATACGAATTCCATCTAAAAAAGTCCCGGTTTTTGACAAGAGATCAATTAAAGAGATTCCGTTTGTAGCAATTGTAAGAGCTGCATGCTTTACATCAACAGACTGTTGAAAAAATTAAATTATTTAAACCTTGTCTAAATATATAACTACATATATATTTTCTAAATTCTACCAAGAAATAACAGTATAGCTATGTTGACATTTAAAACTACTACGCATATAAAATGCATTCATTACTTCTAAAATGAAATTGGTAACTAAGCCTTATTACAAATTATTATACAAAAATATAAAAAATACGCTAAATACCGGATGATTTAAGTTAATATCGTGTGTTAAATCCAAGCAATTGCGTCCAATTAAATATCGCCCTAAGCTTAAGTTATGATAAACACCATCCGCAAATAATTTGATAACATCCTAAAAATGAATACAATAAATATCAAAATAACAAGCAATTGTCTTACACAAACTTTTTCATCGGCTTTTAACATTGTTAAATAAATAATTTAAGGCAAAACATACAACATTTAAAACAACTTTAAAAACTATAAGATAAATAATGATTGTAGCACATTTATTAAATAGTCACTACACAAACCAAGCTACCACGATTGTTGCTTTTTTGAAACTGATATTTATAACTTTTAAAAATTGAATTGTTATATACTGTTATTTTTTATTAACACCCGGTTTAAAATTATATAGAAACAAAAGTTTGGTTTAACTTATCTGTCACTGTAGGAGCTTTAATAGGCAAGTTTACACTCAGAAGTATATTGACTGCAATAATTTTTTGACATTTTTATTGACAATATATATTTTATCCTCTCTAACTTTTTCTATTACATTAAATTGACTTACCGTAAAAATAATGCATTATTCGCGACTGTGTTACGACTAACGGTATGCGTAGAACGTACAAAAGTTTTAATTGACATTCTATGACAGTTTTTTTTAAATTTTATCGGCAGTTAGATCAAAATCAGGAACTTGAGGTTTTCTTGCACTTTACCCCTGTCAAGACAGTGCTTCATGTATAATTTTTTTGGAATATTAAATGAGAAATGCAAACCTCTTCTTATAGTTATTTTTTCAATAGTCTGTTGCGCTCCCAGACAGAAACGCTGGAGAGAAAAATCCCCAAGATTCCGTTACGTTGCTACAATCCTTATGAATCATTAAATTCATTAAGATAGTTGATGGGAGGTATCTAGACCTTTTCTTTACCAATCCCATGCAATTAAAGCCCAAGTAAGTTCTTCCTCAACTACTTTTGTAAATTATTTTGTAAGAATGTCTTATCAATAGTAAGTAATTGAGAAATTAACAAAACACTCTGCGCTCGGGTTTTAAGATAGTTCAAGATAGTTCTAGTAACTAATGCACTAAGCAGTATTTACTAATAAAACTAAAGTGCTGTTTACTATGACCCAATTTGCAACTTACTGAACCCTTTATGGAGGATGATATTGTGAAAATCATTTTATACGATTGCAATAATCATAATGAAAAAGATAATATTATTATTACTAATATTATAATAAAAATTGTACGCGTTTTTGCACGGACTAGTGCATTTTTTAACAAAATTTACAACTATCTATTGTCACCTTCCCTAGCTTGTAGAGACATTTTTTAACGGCTCAATAACCCATGGGAATTTCAACAGAATAATTACTTAGCTTACTGCCTCGTTAAGTTTGTTTAATTTGCATTCAAAAACCTTGATTAATTTACAAAATTCAAATAAGTAAAACTTAGAACCAAATCCAATTCAAGTTTTTTTGGGTTTTTATTTTATAATAAACTTTTTTTATATAAGTGTTCTAAATTTATTTTTTATATTCTAATTTTAACTGAGCTAATTTAATTAAAAAGTTCTGCTTTTTTTATCTATTTTAAATAAATATATATAAAAATAATAATCAAAATAAACCATATAATTTGCTGTATTAATATAAAATTATTATTTATTTTTGTTTTTTTATATAATATAATATATAATAATAATATATAATGTTTCTTGTTTTACAACTTCTCCTTCTACCATTAATAATAATTAAAACTATTATTATATTACATAAAGCAATACCACTTAAAATCTTAAGTATAATCTTGACAAAGTTTGTATTTTTCCTGAAAGCATCAGGTGGATTAATTTTGATTTTAACTCCTGTATATATAAAATTATTTTTTTATTTTATGTATAAAATTTAAAAGACCGATTCTTAAATTTAAATATCGCGCCTGACGAACTACAAAAATTATCGGAATAGCTGGAATTAGCTGGAAAATTTCTGCATACCATGCCCTTGATAGCGGCCAGCAGATTTTGGACCCCAATTCATCAAAAATTAATTTAGAGACTTTTCTGCTTATACGATTGGCATTTGAGTCGATCACATAAACATTCCTCAGCATTTCCGCTGAAATAAAATTTTTATTGTTTGCAAACAACAACCAAAAATAGGTAAGTTAAATAAATTTTAAATAGGGTAGTTGCTAATTAATTTTAGGGTAATCAAAGGGTTTCCAATCGGGGTAGTTTTTCAATTATTATTGAAGAAAATTAAAATAAGGCGGAAAAAAATTTGAATGGGTAAAATCGGAATATTTTTAGATTTTGTTGTTTTTTCAAATAGTTTGCATCAATTTAGTGTAATTTTAAGCAAATTTGTGTAAATTGGGGAAACTTTGCGAGATAAAACGTGCAAATTAATGCAAAAATGGCTGGATTAGTTAGAAATAGGTGAATTAATATAAGTTGAATAATGAAAATAGGCAAATTGATGCAAAAAAACGGGTAAGTTCGTCAAAAATAGTAAATTGGGCCAATTAAAGGTATTTGAGGAAGTTGTCGTTGAGTCAAAATACGCAGACGATTTACGTAACAGTAGATCGAGTACGGTTATTCTGGCTTAATTTTTGCCACCTTTTCATTTTCCTTAAATCCTTCACGACCAGGCTTAAAATTTCTAAAGATTTTTTATAGCACACTACTTTTGATGTAATGCTATATGCTACCAGTTTTATAGTTCAGCTTTACCATTTTATTTTATTAAAATAAGCTTTAGTCCTTTACTATACATAGAGTACAAACAAAATTAAATTTATCATTAAAAATGTTAATAACGTTATTTTGACTCAAATAACTAACAAGACGTTGCTAAATTTTTTGAGTACATTTTGAAAAGATTTATGTCATAAATTTTAATATTTAAACTATAGTATATAAATATACTCAATATGTAAATTTTTTATATATAACTAACATAATTTAAAAATAATAAATTAACTATTAAAATATTAAAATTAACTAGTAATAGAGTAAAATTTCGCACTGTTAAAAAACTCGTTTGAATTTTTTTCTTTATAATTATGAACTGAAGCATAACTTTTTAAATTTTTATAATATCAATTTTTCTAAATCATCAATTTCTTTTAAGATCTCCTTTTTCCTTTTAATTTTATTAAGTTGATCTTTTTCAGGTTTTTTTAGTTCTTTTGATTTGATTTTTTCTTCGATTGCTTCAATTTCACGAATTTTTTTCTTTAATTTACGTATTTTTTTTAATAATTCTTGTTTTTCATCTACAATTAAATCATTTAATTCATTTGATATTTCTTCTTCTATGATTGAATTCTCTTTTGTCAAGTTTTCTGATAGTTTATTTATTGATTGAATTTCTGTAACGTGATTAAGATTGTTTTTTTTTGGCATTACAATAACACCTGGTATATTATTTATTATAGTTTTCTTTGGTTTTTCCTTTTTTATTTCAGTTTGAACTGGCCGCATTCCAACTGGATATTTTGAAGCTTTATTAGCAAAAAACTTGCCTTTACTTTCATATAATGGTACTTCTTCTTGTGGTACATATCCTTGTTTAACTCGGCGTGCTTTTCTCCATGTTCCGTCTGGTCGTTGTGTTGCAGGGATAAATTTTCCTACAAAACAATATACTTAAGAAGATATTTTTGTTATATGAATTTTACCATCATTATCTGTTAAATAAGTAGCCATTTTTCATCTAATTATATCGTCTTTTAAAATTCAAATTTATGTAGTTTGTCTTTTGTTTTTAATTTGTAAAATCCATTTCTAACTTTTCTGTCTGTCAAATTTGACAGAACTTGAAAGGAACAGTTCGGACCTTACACTAATTTTCTGCGTTCGAGATCTCAGTTGCCTGCAGCAACCCTCCGAACAACTGTCAAAAGCATAAAAATTGAAATTGAGTGTTCATTAGCTGTTTATAAAGGCCCAAACACAATGAACGCGGTTCGCGGCGCGCAAGCGGTGACAGCTGTCACAGCTATGGTAATCTTATATAGCTGAATTTCGTAATTCTGAATGAAAACGCGTTCCACTTGCGCGCCGCGTTCATTGTGTTTGGGCCTTAAGAGGTAACAAGCAGGCGGAATACTCCAAACACTCGGAATGAAAAAGCACACCACAAATGGTTGAACAGGAAAAAACACGGCGAATTTTTTAACATTTGATAATCAATTGACTGAAAACTTTTCTAGTTTTTTGAAATTTGATGAATAAATTTTATTAATATTAAACAAATGTATTTGAAAAGCATTTGTAAGCATCGTTGAGGCAGTCAGAAAATTTTTTCTATAACTGAACTTTCATTTGATTTTTTTATTTTACACGTTGGGAGATTGTAATATTTTTATACAGTTATACACGAATTTAAAGACTCATAAGAAGGGAACTTCAAATATGTTTCCATCAGGCTGTTCCATAGCTCTCCCAGGGTATTCGGAATATGTTGGATTGGGAAAATTCAAAGTTAATTTCGATCTCACTTCCTAAATCTAGATTGTACTCCACTTTAACCCCCTTTCAACAGCTCCATTCCTTCTATGATGGATTAATAGATAAGAAAGATGGATAAAAGGAGATTAGAACATCTCATAAATTTTGGAAAAAAATTTTTATATATTTATATGGGAAAATATAAGAAAAAAACATAAATAAAAGAATATCGTAAATGTACTAGAAATTGATCCACCAAACAAAAATATGAAAATGGCAAAGGAATAAGGCCTAAAACCACTAGGACTTTTTTTTCTATCACTTATCATACTGAAAGCCCTCAGCTCCTAACAAGAAGAAACTAGGATGATCACCAGCTATCATCAGCAAGCTGTTGCACAGTCACAGTCAGAATGATAAACAAACAAAGGCAAAAAGTTTTTTATTTAGAAGATTGGTTACTCAACAAGATACAAGAGGCAGAAGGAATGATTATTTTTAACCATAACGCCAATCTTTTTTTCTGCGGATAGACCGATCCGAAGATACTCTGGAACCTTATAATAGATGACAGTCACCTCCTTAACATCCTCCTCTTGACAAGTGGGGAATCAGATTTGAAGGCACTCCTCCGGCACTTTGGTTCCTTGTTCTAAAATTAAATTAAAGACCATAGAAGAGTTAAGAGGGAGGTGTTAGACTTTAAAATATCGTCAAAGACCACGTCACATCCAAGAATTAGACGCTTATTAACAAAGAGTTGTCAGTGGATGAAATTCAATAAAACAACTCATGAGCTGGATTACAAATAACATACACCTGCTGGAACTGCTTAGGTATTTGTTTTGATGGACTATGCAGAGGAAGTAAAGCACTACTTTTGCTTCTCTTATTAAAATATGGAGTTATAAACCTATTGTTCTAAATGTAATTTGGAAAATCTTCTCCGAGCATCTTTTTGATCTTAGACTTTATCTTCTAGTGTTGATGCAATTAATAAACTATCTAAGCAGAAATCCAAACCAATAGTCATATAAAGAAAAAATGAGGTTAGGATTACTATGGAAAGAATTTCCCTGAATTATATATCATTTGTTAAAAAATGAAATTTACTTTACATAAATTTTTTTTTATTAGTTCAAATCCATCACCGAACAACATGTTTAGCTTTTTCTCTTACATTAAACTCAGTTTTTTAAAAATATTTAAGCCCTTCTAATATGTATGTAATATAATTATGATAAATGATTATATTTGTTAAAATAAATAAATTTCATTATAAATACGCCATGCATATCTTGTTTTCATTTACAAGTAAAAATTAATGTTTATTAATAAATTAAAATAAACTAATAAGCAATTATTTAAAATTTTAAAAATCTAGTATTCCGTTTTTTCCCCATGTGGCATATTTTGAAATGGCAAATGCTCTTATCTGTAAGTAGAACAAATTTTAAATAAGTAAGCACAAAAAAAGTTCTTTAACAATATAAAAAAAATTTTTTTAAGTATATTCCTACTTATATTTCTCATTCATTCCCATTCAGTGAGATTGCGAATTTTTCTGAATTCGGAATTCAGAATTAGTTTTTGTTATCCATTGCCAGCTCAAAAAAATTTATTTGAACTTGATTGGATGAATAGAAACGATTTTATTAACAATTGAAGATTTTGGTGTTTTTATGTACTTTTGCAGATTTTTTTTTTGTAATTCGATTTTTCATAAGAAGACCTGGGCTGGGATTCTGTCTGGGTGAGAAGTTAGCGTGAGAATGAGAAAGTCGGATTTTGTATGGCAAATATGTCCAAATTTGACATTCTCATTTTCATTCTCACTTCTCACCGAGACAGAATCCCAGCCCTGACCTGCAATAAATATTAAAGAAATATTTATTTCTTTATTTATACATATATTATTGATTTTTGTTATTAATTCCTTCTTATTGTTAATTAATTCTTGTTTTTAGTTATCCAAATTATTATAAACCATAGAGTAAAAAATCCTATGATTTTGCATCATCTTCGACGGCCAAGTTGTTTAACGCTCATTTCCTAGATTTGTTAGGAGCGTTTCAGTGTTGAATATTATTAACTGCTGAAATCTTACAAAAATCATACAAAAACTGTTGAGAGCAGCGATTGATGCTATTGAGCAAGCATTAAAAGATAAATAGCCTGACTACACCAAGAGGTGTAGCAAAGAAATTTTGCAGCACTCGAACACATGTTGTTGCTGTAAAAATTTTCTTTGAAAGACTCAAGTATAAAATTCACGCCTATTTTATTCTTAAAAGTAACTGAACTACTTTGTCAACTACTCAAAATGAGTAAACTATAAACTTTTTTAAAATTTTTTTGTTACGTGATCATGTTTTTTTCAAGTGATGCATAACCCCTTAAAGACTAAACATTAATATAGTTTACTAGGCGTGTGATAGACACCTGTTTGACAAATGTAGTATGTATAGTAAATTTAAACACTGATAAAAACTGGCTGTTAATAACAACAAAGAGGTCAAACGAGTAGAGCTTATCCATTTGTCTCTTTGCTATGAACAAAATTATCATATTTGGATGCCTTATCAGTTACCCCTTGACAAACGTGACTAAATTGTGGGAAAAATCTGCCAAAGAAAATTCCAGTTGAATGGGAGCTATTGGTTTAGGTGAAGTACTACGTGATTTAGATTTCAAGCCTTGTGGTTTCTTTAGGTGCGGAGCTTGTAAAGGGATGGCTAAGTTTATATTAGGAGAGAAAAAACAAAACAAAAATAATAGTCTTGTTATCATAAATAAAGTTTCACGTGTTACAATTAAACTCATTCAAATTTATTTTAATTTTAATCACGTTGCCGACAAAAAATTATATTTTTTCCTATTTACTTACAGTTTTGTGAATGTTTTTTCTCCATCTCTCCCATAACTATGATGGAATCATATCCTGGAGTTGTTTGGAATGCAAGTGGCCTGAGGATATTGGGCTCAGGTATATTGATTATGTTTTTTTTGTAGTCAACTGGTAAGAACTTCATCGCCCATGGATGATTTGGTATAAAATCTATTTTACCATTGTTTACATCCTTTTTTTTGGAAATATAATTTAAAAAAAATAAATTTCAATAAAAATATATATAAAATATGTATTACTCTTTTATTGAATGTATTTTCGTTACTTTCATAGTCATTAAATATCTTCAATATCCTAGGCTCATTATAGTTTGGCTTATGAATTTGTCTTGCAAAACAATAATAAGCACAAAAGATGAGGAGTCCGATCAAAGTTGAAGTTGATAATGGGGCCATCAAATCCAATTTTTTTTTCCAAGGAAGTTCTCTTGAAGCTTTTTGGAATCAGTTATCTGTTAACAGTAATAATAAAAATGAAATTATTATAGAAAATTTTTGCATTGTTTTTAAATATTTAAAAATTTTCCTTTTTTATTTGATTGAATTAAAATTATTTGATGAAAGGTTATTAGGCACAGATTGAGTTTAATAAAAAGAAACAAAAACTTATAAATAAAAAATAATCTTCTCAAATAGCTGAATAAATCTAACTTATGTAAGCCTCAGAAGAGATAAACAGTAAAGGAATTCTGAAGGGACTTTTTTCTTTTTGGTCAGTTGTATTAAATGCCAACGCTTTTTAAATAATAAATAAATTTAATAACATGGATATACATATGTCAAAGAATTTGGTGTTAAGATAGGAGGAGTAAAATTTAAACCAAAGCTGTTACACATTTTCTTCCTCCAATTGGTCTAATTGGAGCCATTGTTGATAATTTTTCCTTAAAATGCAGAGATCAATACTTTTCCAGCTAACTGATAAATTTTTAGGAGTTTTAGACTGCCAATTTAATTAAAAGATGGAATAGTGGATTCATATTTTATTCAATGTAAGACTTTTGGTTCGTAATTTTCTTTTTTTCAATTTTTTGAAAATGTGAACAAAATATTTTGATAAACTTTTTTTTTTTTTTAAATAACATCCTTTATTGGATATGACTGGGACATTCTTAACTAGTTAAATTTTGATAAATAATTAAACTTCTTTTTAAGATTTTCAAAGTTAAATTTTGATAAATAATTAAATTACTTTTAAAGTTTATTTAATTTTTTAAACACTGTCCTTTCTAAATAAAAATAACTTTAGACAAATTTTATCTACGTATTTCGAATCTCAGTAAGAAATTTTTTAGTGATATTAAAACGGGAAGTAAGAGTAAGATCTGATGAATTATATTTCCACTATTTTTGATTTTTCTTATCACTTTCCGAGCCAGTTTAAGCAATTTTTTGAAAATAATATATTGTTAACACCAATTGAAAATCACTGTTGGTTGTGCTTTTGGAATGAGCAATGACCCTAAAAATTTTTGAAACTAATAACTTGAAATTTTTTTGGTCAGTTTTTGGTTTTTAAGATCATATTATCTTTATAAGGAACCATAAGCGTAATAACTACAACCCAATTTGATAAAAATTGAAGTTAATATTAACTGAATAACAGCTGCATGGCTTAGGACAGAAATTTTATTATAAAAGAGAATAAATACTAATAAACCAAAATTTTGAATATTTTGTAAAACCTTTTTATTGATAATGTATTCCGAGAATCGCAATCTCTAATAAATTATTTACAATGAAAACTGATTAAAAATTTTCAAAAATTAAATCAACGATAGTAAAATTTATTAAAAGCCAGAATTTAATTTATTTATACTTTCAGTTTTAAAATTTTTATTTTTAAGAGCAGTCATTAAACTGATACGCTTGAATAGATTTAACGAACAAATTTAAATATTTTTAATTGATTTTTTGCAGCTAAAAATGCATGATTTAATTTAATGTATGTTTAAGTAAAAAAACTATCTTTTTCCGCTTGTTCGAGCATGATTTACTATTAATATTAGACAAGCCTCTTTTACGTACAATTAAGTCCACTTTAAATGACCTAAAATTAAAGTTTATCAAAATTACACTAAACTTAAATTTTTTCATTAAATCCGTTATCGGTTTCAATTGATATTTGTACACTTTGTATTAAAGCATTAATTTCTAACGTAATTTGTACTTCTTTTGTAATGAATTTTTTGCTAATAATACGAAGATTAAAAAGAATGCACTTACATAATAAAAAATATAATTAATATTTATCCAGTAATTTAAGGAGTAAAGAAAAATTAAGTTCACTTTGGTATTTTATTTAAATCCTTAAGAAAACAGTACACTATACAGGATACTTAAAGTACATTTAAGTAAACTGGTAAAATGGAAAATAATTTAACCGGCTAACTTTTATAAGAAACAGGTATAAGAATTAAATTTAGCGCAAGTTCACGATGTAGACCGACGCACATAAAAGGCGTACAAGAGGCAAATAACAAAATATTTCAAAGTCTGGATTGAAGAATATTATATATTCGATTGAGCTTTCTTCAATTAAACTTATAAAAATTTGATTTTCCCCATCGATTCTATAAATGTTCCGTTTGGTTATTCTGATGAGATAAAATCGTTTACACTAATATCAGCAAATAGCTTTTAAGTAATACGAATTAAAAATTTCCTGATATAATTTGTTATAAAAATAATATACATATATGTATGTTATGTTGTTGGTATTCTTTTTTCTTAATTAAAATTTACATAATATGTATATAATGTGCATATATATATTTTTTTTGTGCTTTGGTTTTTAATTTTTTTAAATTTAGTTAGCATTCATTCAAGTAATTGCGCACTTTATACGTTATGTATAGCTTTGGTTACATACTTTATGCGTTTATTCTTCTGGTTAAAAATAATTATAGCAAATGAAAGCCGTTAAATTTTTTACAATACGTTCTTTACCATAGGTAAAGGTAAATCATATCTGGGGTAAATTTCTCAAAAAATTTTAATTTTTAATTACATACTATGCCTATACGCAAAACTTCAATGAAACTTCTAGTAAAAAATTAGTAAAAAAAACGAATAATTTAAAAAATACATTTTTTTTGCACTAAAAATAAGTCTTATTTAAACCTCGAAGCTAAGGAAAGCTAAAGATATATTTTTTTAGGAATTATTACTACCAGGAACAAAATTAAGCAATACTGGTAAGATTAGAATTAGTTTACTACTTCCTCCCACGCATTTCGTGTAAATTTTATGCTAAAAATTTTCAATATAACAAATAAAAATTGAACTTGTATAAGCTCTGGTTTGTTGTTTGGGCCATCTTTAGGCTTAAGTAACTTTAGGTCAATAAATATGAGGAATTTGTTGTCAATGAAATATATTTTTAACTTTAGTGCTTCTGTAGTGGGAGCTACATAATTTTTGTAGTATTAGAAAAAGGCGGTTGAATAAATTAAAAATTTGGATACTTTCCAACAAATGGAAAACTGCTTAAGTATTAAATAGATGAAAACAAAGTAGCTAGAGGTACTTTTCAGGCTACCAAATATGAACAAAAATCTACAATTGTTTAAAATATTGCAATAAAAATTAAATGAAAATTGGCAAAAACAAATAACGTAAATACTACACAAAACATTATCTAATTATTCATTTTATGTTATTATTTTACTAAGAATGTCTCAGGTTATTATCAAATTTCTTTAACAAAATTAAAAATTAAATTGCACTTACAAAAATCAAAAATTTCAGTTCAAGAGATCAAAAATCGGAAATGGTGTCTTTAATCTATATTTTAGGCTAAATTTATAATATTTGGACTTGATATTGAAAAGCACGACAACTGAGGGGCATTAAAGTCTCATTTTATATCCCAAGGGCGGGCGGTCAAAGTAAACAAAAGTGATTCCAGTCGGCACTAGGTCACCGATTATTTTCAGTAGTTGATAAATTATTTAGAATTTGTATGAGTGTAAATCAATTCAGAAAAACCAAATGAAAACTTTTTGTTTTGATACATTGTTTAGCCCGTAATATTCAACTAAAATTGATGAATAATATTTTTTACGCATAAATGCTCTCTTTTTCTTCGATGTTAATCATAGTTTAGAATATGATCAGCTAGCTAGTGTTGATAATACTATTTTAAATTTTTTTTAAAGAAATTTTTGATGACATAAAAAACTTGACTTGATTAGTATTATTCACAGGACTTTGCTCAATTTAAAGCAAGAATATAATGTTGGATTACTAACTTTAAGCTTAGCCACAAAAACACAGATAATACTGAATGCCATTCTGATCTAAATGGGTCGGTTACACCAAAAAATATTAAAAAATAACAATTGGGGATGATAAAATGTAGGTGAGAAGATGCAAAAAGCAGAAAATTCAGAAATATTATATAACAATTTTTCCCTGAAAAAAACTAAATTAAAAGGAAAACACGCTGATTATTCAGAGGAGTGTTTGAAATGTTTAAGGGGGGGGAGGGGCGGTTCAATGATACTTTGACTAGATTTTATGGGTTTTTGATGTTAAGTAGTTTTCAGCTGAGCTACAGTGAACACCGAAAATCATCCAACGATGCCTTTGAAAAAGCTGTGTCATCGGCTTGTTTGCAAATATTTTCTAATAAAAAAATTATAAAAGGAATGTATGTGAGCATGGATAAACTATGTAGTAACATTAATTTTTAGATCATTAGTTCTTCGATAAGTTCCAAAGTGCTTTAAGCCTAAAATTGGAATTAAAACAAAAAATTTTATTTTCACAAAGCAAAAATTGTAATGAAGTGGATCAATATAAACATTCCAAATTTACCAAAACAAGTTCCAGATATTAATCTAATGGAAAATCTTAGGCTAATATGGAGAATGGATTCCGAGCTTATAACATAACTACTTAACATATGTATGTGTAAAAATAAGATATTAGAGATGTAGATACTATATTGTATAAAAGCCAGTGATACAGTGAAAGGTTGTCAAAAGCATGCCCAATGGCCTAATTGCTATAATAGTGCAAAAGGAGTATCAACGCAATATTGAAAATTATATTTTTTTATTATTTAAAAGCAATAAAAATCAAAAGTACGAATAATTTTATGATCTTTGTAATGGGAATGAAATGAAAAGAATTTATATATTTTCTAAATGAATGTTTCTATCACCTTAGAACATACATAAATTAAAGTTTAGTTATTAAAGTTTATTCCTCTCATTTCATTAGTTCCTAGCTGCTTTCCCAAACCGAGCATGTAGTCATGAATGCTATCAGTTCGGGGGGTACGAATTTTTCTAGGAGCCACTGTACCAAAAATCAAAAATACCTAAGATATCATTCGAAATTTGCTGTTTACTATAACTTACTATTATTATGTAGAAACCTTCAAAAACTATTAGTGAAAAATAAAAAAATGCAATCATTGTTTGATTAAATTGACGTAGTTAGTAATAATTTTAATTAAAATGTGTGCAGCGATGCACAATTGAAACTTATACATAAATAAATTCCTCAGAGACTTTTAATGGATAATTGCAAATTGATTGGTGACGTCGACTACTTAAACTGCGCATTTGATTTAATTTTTTAAAGATTTTCTTTACTTCATAATTCAATAAAGTGATGGTTTCGTTCTTAATAAACATATTCACCAAATTCAAAGATGATTGATATTTTTACGGTTTCTTTAACTCTTAAGTGAATTTCATGTGAATGATTATTACAAAAGAAATAGCTATACAATTTCCTATTATAAAATATTTTCTTTAAATATGAATCCATAGTTAGCTTATAACATTTTTTGTGATTATGAAACATTTCTGGTCACTTTATTAAGTTTGAAAACTTTTACCATGCAATTATCTTGATAACAAGAAATTACATAAAAAGAATATTAATTGAAAAATTATGTAGAACAAAATTCAAAGTAAAATTGAAGCCATAATCTTTATTGCTACTCTTAGAAACAATCATAAAAGTCACAAAAGTAAACAACCAGTAAAAAAGTATGTGCTAGGAAAAATATCTTTAAGGTACATATGTATGCATAAGAATTTAAAATGAGAATAGAATTTTTAAATTCAGGTTTTAACATTTGACATTTCAAAAAGTTTTAAAAATTTGTAAATTAAACTTGCCGCCCTTGAGAATTAGCTTTTTTTACTTAAGTTGAGAACAATTTAATGCATTATCTTTCAAATAGTACATGATGATCAGACCATTGGCCGTTGGCATTTGACAAATGGCGGGCTCTTCAATTTTTAACATGGATAAAATTCGCACTATGGTCCTTATTCGATTATCCATAAAAGTACTTTAAGTCGATTGAAGCCACAAAGTAAAATATAAAGAAAAAAGTGATAATCGATTCAGTGACTTTATACCAATTCTCCATTGAGCTTTGTACAGTGTATTAAATTAACCTCCCGTACAAAAAAAATCGTTTCTCGATTGCCAATTGCTTGTATTAGTGAAATTTAGGGAATTTTGTTGGAAATGTCAGAAAAAGTGTCATAAAAGTAAACATTGAATGAAAAATACACAAAATAATTTCAATGTGCTTACTTGCAAAATCAGTATTAAACTAACTTATAAATATTATATTAAAAATAAGCAGGAAAAATTAATTATTTTTAAATTCACAAAATAATTTTAATATACACAGTATGTCCCAAAAATAACCGAACTTTATATTTAAATCGTCGTCCAGAAGCTAGTAATCGTGTTGAATTGGTTTAAAAAGTCCGTGAAATCATTGGTATCGATGTTAATTTTACCACGAGAAGTTGTCTAAGGAATTTAATATGAGTAAAAACACTATTAGGGGAATTTTGAATTTTAACTAAATTTTAACTGAAGATTTGCGTTTTTTTCCACATGAGTTAAATGAAGACCAAAAAAGTGAACGAATTTTTTATGAAAAAACCGATTTCTCTCATCTACTATCCTCCATATTCGCTTGATCTATCACCATGGACTATTTTTTATTTCCAAAAATGAAAATCAAGATGAAAGGAGCATTTTATGATGATATCCCAGCCAATCAAGCAGCCGTAACCGAGGTGCTGAAGAACATTCCTATAAATGACATAAAAAAATCTACGCATGCGCTAATTGATCGTGCAAACGTTGTATTGAGTCTAATGGAACCTATTTTGAATAAATAATAACTTTTAAAGATAATATCATGTGTGTTTTATTCTATATCTAAAAAGTTCGGTTATTTTTGGGACATACTGTGTACTTACAAAAATCCCACCATTTATTTCCTTTTTAACACATAAATAGGAGAATTTTTAATGTTGGACAACTTATCAATTTACAATAGATGGCAAAATTTCCTTTATGAAGTCTTCCAAAGGCCGTATTTTATGCACGATTGCGACATGCTTAATACACGTGTATTATACATTTCTCCATACAAAATTTCCTTCCGTGTATTTTAATAATGTGTATACTTAATCCTCAATGGAGAATAGGTATATGGAAGTATATTATAAAATTTGTTTAAGTGCAGCCATGTAAAATTATTTCAAATGATGATTGTTTTAAAGGCAGTAGTAAAAATAAACAATAAAATTGAAGAAAATGTGTTTTCTACAAATTACAGGAACTTTTTGATTGTTAGAAATTATAAGATTATGAAATTTTTATACTTATAAAATTTGCTGTCAATTTTTTATGCAAAAATCAAACTAGCTTTAATAAGGCTCATGGTCATGAGGATAGAGAATATTAAATGCGTTACTCCCGTCTGTTTATTTAAGCAGATTTTAACTGATTTATCCAAGGTTTAGCACAATCAAAAGTATTCTTCAAATACAAGGTAAAAATGGAAGCGTCAGCTTAACTGGATAGAATTATCTTCGGAACATTGACATAGCTCATTACGAGGTACAATCTTTTTAACAAAAGCTTGGCACTAGAATTACAAAACTAATTGAAATAAGCGATTGAAGAAAAGTTCTACTTTTATCCAAAGGAAAAGAAAAGGTATAGAATATAAAAACAGAAATATTTGAAATATCATTTTATTTTAATTTGCCCAAAGTACAAGTACATTGGCTGTTTTTAACCGAAAAACGAATAAAATCTCTTTTCAGTAAGAAAAGTTTGTGATTACACAAATTCGATATAAATGGCTAATTATGTAAATTTTTTTCCTAAGTACTTTATTTGTGGCATTATTGCAAGCTTTTGCTAAATCTAAGATCTTAAAAATCCAGATCAGAATTTTTATATTTTGTCAGCCTTGAAATAAATATAGAAATATCATTAAGATAAGTAAGAAAAAAACTTGGACGTTTCTTTTTCTAATTATTTACTACATAAAAATTTGTTAAAATTCAAAAATTGGCGCCCCATTCGTAACAAGTAGGCTAAGGAATCAATTGCTTATCAGAAAGAAAGATGATGCAACTGAATCAAATAAATCATACGATAATTTTTTTTATTATAATCATGTGTTGTACACAGAGCGGAAGTCGATTGTAGCAAAAAAAGTTTTTTCAATCATAAAATAATATATTTATAGACTGCATAATACTTCCCAAAAAAATAATAAAAAATAGAAACTGGAGCAAAACTAAATTTAAAAATCAGTAATTTATTAAAAATATTGATAACATTAGAAATTTGATTTTATGGTTTAATAACTCTACAAAAAATTATTAAAATGCGTAGTTAAGTATATTGTGCGCAATTCTTAAAATTAATAATGATGATTTCCAAGTATTCAGGGTAACTACTTTTAGAATCGCAATTTTGACCAAATAAATTCAGATATTATTAAAAACATATGCATCAAGTGTCATTAACACTTGAGAGAATTAATGTCTTTTCATAGCCTGTAAATGATAAAAAATCAAATTTTTATAAAAAATAATTAAAATTAAGCTTGAGGCCTACTAATTATTAAGTAATTGTTTCCGCACGTTTTATAAAATTTCATTTTGTTTTTTTTTTTTTTTTTGTAATTTTAATGAAATTGTGATAAATTAAGCAACGTAAGAAAAACAATCTTGAATTAAAATATAAAAAAAGGTAACCTGAGTGTCGATGGAAGGATATAATGGTACAATTGTATTTGTGTTGTATACTTCCCAAATTTATGCTTTTTATTAATAATACTTAATTAATTATTATTAATACTTAATACTTATTATTGTTCTTTTAAATGAACATTTTTTATATTTCTACTATTAGCTTGCATAAAAATATTCAATTGTTAATAAAATGTTTTCTATTCATCCAGTCAAGTTCAAATAAATTTTGTTGAGCTGGCAGTGGATGACAATAATTACATTTAATAAACTACTTTTTAATTTTATATGAAAGAAAAATGAATTCAGAAAAAAGAAAAAACAATCTCACCTAATGCGAATGAATGAGAAATATAAATAGAAATATATTTACCTTAAAAAAATTTTTTTTTATATTACTTGTTTGTACTTAAATTCATTATTTTATTTTAAATTTTAATTGTATCTCAATATAATATAAATTAGAATAGATTTTTTTTATTTTCGAAAAGAATAAAATGTTGTCCTAGGCGAAAATGTCGTGGTTGTACGAAATTTTGTATTAAACTTGTCGTCTTTGGCATATAAAGCAAAACAGATCGACAGATCACATTGCGAATTCGTCGTATTAGAATTTAAAAGAAATATTCAATTTCTTGAACATGAGTTTTTAGTTTTAATAAGTAATTTAATATGTGTAGTAAAGAAAATGTGAACTTTAAACTTCAAATGACTTCTACCACATTCAATACTCTCACAATTAGTTCGGTTTACCTTACTGCTCTTTGCAAGCCTTTTATATTTCTTTAAATGATTTTAGTTGACACGATTTCTACTTGTAGATCTATCAATTTTTGAAAATGAAAAATATTTTCATTAAAAATCTACACACATTAAATTTATACTTAATCATGAAAAATCTATAATTAAATACTGATTGTATGGCATTGGGTGTAATTAACATGCAAATTTACTAAATTTTACACAAAAAGTTCATAGCATCTGTAATGTTCTTACTTCCGTTTTAAATTTTCCTTTAGATTTTGAGCCGTATACACCTACACACAGTAAGTTATTAAGCCAGATTTTAAAAAAAGGTTCACTGAATTAATATTTTTGCGGAAATTCTATTTATAAATACAATTATATTTTTTCCTTTTAAAGACCCTTTGTTTAATATGCATTGAAATATAATTCCATTTATCCCCATTTAGATTCATTTGTTTAATTTTGTTTATTTTGATTACACGAAAGATGTAATATATAAGAATATAAGGGAAAAACAAAATTCGTTTAAGAAATTTCTTTAATCCTTAATAAAAGAATGACATAGCTAAATAGCTGCTATTATGGCTATTCCAAAAATTTGCATGCTTCAAAACTTCTAACGCTCTAATTTTTCCATTTGTGTTTTTAAAACTTGTACTGCTTTAATTTTTTCTTCTGTCGAAAAAAAATATCAATAAATTTTTACATTAGAAACCAATTATTCTTTATGAATTATGCTAAAACAGTTTTGGCAAAAGTGAACCACAAATTAATATTTAGCTTTGTGTTTTAGATATGTTTCGAGAAGGATCTTTCTATCTCAAATTATAAGCACAACAAAAAAATTATTTGGACCACTTCTTTTTGCATTTTAGTTATAAGTAGAAACCAGCAGTCAAAATATAATAAAATAAAAAATTAAGATAAAAAGGAAAATGTAATATAGGATAATTAAAACTGAAATTTTCTAAGCATTTTTCCTCTAGAAAAACATATACATGTATGGATTTCTAAGTTGTATGCTTTTCATAGTAGAGAAAGAATTTAAGTAAAATAAATTTGCATAGTAACAGAATTCAATTCTTAAAAATTAATCTAGTTTATTTAGTTTAATCGAGAAGCGTGAAAGCACGAAATGTTCAACATGGTTAACAATTTGAAGACATTTAGAAAATTAAAGTATTCAGAAATCTGGATATTAAGTGTAAATGTTAGTGTTTTGTGTGGCTTAATTGAGATATAAAGTGGAAGTTTTTAGATATATTTTTCTGGTTTTCCGGGTCATAATGTATTGGAGAGAAAAGTTCGAAGCTTCACCAAGCTTCAACTTGGCCAGAAAAAATTCCAAAGACAAAAACAAATAAAAATAATTATGGATGGTGGAAAAATAGAGCACTTCTTGGAAGTATCTAAATTTTTTGAAGGAACTCAAAATAAATTAAAACGTTAACAAGTTTTTTAAGAAGAAATGAAGAATGTTTCAATGAAATTTTTACTATCAATGAAAAAGATATCTTAAAGGATACAAATATCATAGATGCTATACCTTCTGGAATTAACTGTTACTTTAAAATTCCAAAGAATAATAACAGTTTTAGAAACATTTTGGTGCCATTTATAAAAGCATGAATTTTTAATGTTTTAAAGATGTGAATATCTGCAAATTAATTTTAAAAATAAGTAAATCATTAAAAAAACTTTTTATATACTTTTATATTTTCCAAGTATAAGTTTCCTCTTAACAAAGTGCAAAAGCATGAAATTGCAAAACAATTTCAAGTTAAATGGCAGTTTCCTTTATGAAACTAATAAAAACACTTTTACAAGGCTTTACTATTTTATGGCTGTTGCAGATGCCTATGGGAGATTTCTTTAACGCTCGAATTTACCACATGTGCTCTTAACACTATACATATTGTATATTTTTCAGGGAAGAAATGCTATGCAAAAGAAAAGGAAAGAAGGTTATGAGAGATGTATAGGTGCAATAGTTCACCTCGTCACACAGAGCGAATAGGTCACTTGTTGCGTCAATCAGATGGAGAGGAAGAAAATTCAATCAGATATTTGGGGGTTGAGTAAATCTACTCAGGATATCTTGGAGGAAATCCTGGACTGGGGTAGCTCCAAAGGAAATTTTCACTGGGACGGCAAAAACAGCCCGTACTCATTACATATTTAGACAATCTCAATAGTACAGCCCAATCTATTTCTAGTTTGTGTGAGCTAAGCAAGACCAAAGGCAAGCCATCCACTATAAACATATCTGATGCGTGCATTACCTTGAAAATGACACTTTTGTTGATAAAAATTAAATTTGTAATACTGGTATCTAAAAAAATAAATAAATTAAGTATATTTCTCTTACATATTTCACTACTGTCAAATGGCTATTGGCTATTGTCATTGAAATTTTCAGTATTCCTCTGCATACTGCATACAGCGATTTGGACAACCAAAATATAGGCGATATTATATATTAATTCTGAGGTGCAGTTATACTTGATACTTCTTTTGAATTTGACATTTTGATTGAAAATATATAATATAGCTTTCTAACTAGTTTTATTATATAAACTGTCTTACCTTAAATAATAATGTATTTTAAAAGCAATAAAATTAGTTTAAAGGTACAAATTATATTTTTCGAATGGACTTGATAATGTCCATATTGCAGTCAATATACTTCTGAGTGTAACCGCGCCTCAGATCGCCTATAATTCTGCTGTCTAAATCGCAAAATGGCTGTTTCCACTGCCACAGCTGAATTTTGGATTTCTGAATGAAACCGCGCTCTGCTCCGCAACCGCGTGCATTGTGTTTGCACCTTTAGTCTAGACAGGGCCCTTCAACCCATAGTCTTCAAGTGAGCATAGCCAAATTAGAATTCTTTTAAGCTATGAAAAAAAGAACTGTTCATAGTTCTGCACTGACAGAAGTGATTTGAAAATTTTACAATGTTTTTGTTTTCCAATTTTTCTTCGAAGTCCTTCAATTTTCTTGAAGTTTAAGGATTTCGAGCAAGCTTTGTTGCATCCTGTCAACTTCCATTATATCCGAAAATTTGCCAAAGTCAATTTTTAACCTTCTTGGAATAAAAATTTTTCTACGATGTCATCTACAATGAATGCATGCATGCAATTAGAGTTCGCCCAAGCAATGAGCGATTTTAAAATAATGTTTCCGGATATGGATCGTGATGTCATAGAAGCTGTGCTTAGGGCAAATCAAGGTGCCGTGGATGCTACAATTGATCAATTATTAGCTATGAGTGTAGACAATCAGGTATTTAATTATATTAATAATTTATCGTAACTTCGAAGGATTTCACCTTTTATAAACAGAATGAAATACTACGAAATCAATTAGATGATTGCTCCAAACAAAACAAAGATCAAAAGGATTCCAGCACTATGCAATTAATAAACATTGATGAAATTCAAAATACTACAATTGAATCAGTTCAAGAAAAACAAAAAATTAATCAAATAGCTGAACAATCAGGGGCTACCAGACGACGCTGGAACCCACCAATCCTTGGGCCATTACCAGATGGTTTTTTACGTATATCGAATTTAGATACTAATCGTACTGATGATCTTCCCGACGAACAATTTGCTTTAATGCTGCAGAATGAAGAATTTATGAATGAATTAAAATGGAATCAAGAATTCATGAATACATTAGAAAAAGAACAACAAGATAAAGGACGTACAGAAGATGATGCTGCATTTAAAGAACGATTAAAGCATATGGGTAAAGTTTCTAGAAAAAAATTTTTACAAATGGCTCGTGTATTTACATGGCAAAGAAATAAAAAAATTCCTTTTCGTCATCCTAATTCGTTATTACTAAAAGAGGAGCACAGTGATGATGAAGATGGTAGAGTTAAAATCTGAAATAATCTAAACAAAAATTTTTGTCATAATACCCTAAATTGTTATTTTAAATTAAGTCACAAGTAATTTTATTCAAGAAGACTGTAGATAGAGTTCGCTATTGTTATGTTAAAGTGATATATTTATTTGTTATTTGTGTAATTATAGTTTGAAGAGTTATCATTTTATTTAAATTACAATAGTTTTTATTATGTCAATTGAATGGTGCTTGTAATTCAGAATTTCTAGCTTTTACCATAATTTAGAGTTATACTATTAAAGAAAATACTTGTGTCATATAATATTATAAAATATTTTGAATTTGTTAATATGTTAAAAGGAAAATTCAGATCATGTATTTGTATAATTAATATGTTTTGTTGTTATAATTTAATCTCTCAATAAGCTTAAACAATTTTGGAATTCTGTAGATCTAGTCAATAACGAGCAAATAGTGCAATCACCTAATGTTTAAAATAGGAATATAATTCAATTAGACAAAAACTTATTTATTTATTGCTCATAAAATATGTCTAAAGTGTAATATTCTTAAAATTTATGTTTAATTATCAAACAATGTAACATCAAAAATAAATCTTTATCGTTATGAAAATGTTTTTTTTTAGATTTTTAGCTTTGCAGAAAATCGTTTTTTTTTACGCTGGTAAGAGTGGGTCTCAACTCACAGCGAAACTGGTTATTTTTAATACAAAACTCACAGAATCGCTGTGAGTTTCTGCCACAGCCACAGGGACAGTTTCTATCACAAGTTGTCCTGTGTAGACCCACTTTAATTGTTTAACGTTATAATAATTTTTTAACATTAATCCAGCATCCACCCATTAATGGAATGACTTGAAGTAAACTATTTATATTTTATTTAAAACTAAACTAAGAACCTATAAATAAGTATGGTTTTTTACGAAAAATAGAATGGTCTAACAGGCATAAATATTCATTATACTCTATAACAAAGATGGGCATTAATTTTTGTATGTTTTGATTTAATTTCTTATACCGATTATAATCATATAATTATATGAACGCACTTGGGCAGACGCATCTGTTATGTATTGAGCAACTTTTTAAATGATACCTCCTAATTTTCAAAATCTAAAATAATAAACAAAGTATGAAATATAAATTAAATTTTAAACGTTGTTAAATGTATTGGGGTATCCATTCCGAGAATTGCAATAGTTAAAAACGTCTAATGGTAGCATATTTGATCACTTATTTAAATCATCAGCATTAAAAAACTAAGGAAATTTCTTCATCGAAATCTCGATTTTCATTTGTACGAGCCTCTTCCAGCTAACTCTGTTCCTTAATAAAAGTATTTTTGTAAGTTGCCACATCGGGTTAAAGTGAACAGAAAAATTTAATCACCATGTAGAAAATTTCTCAATTTTTTAAAATTCTTAAAGCTCTATTACTTTTTTCTTAAAGATTTATTACATTCAAAGGAAACTTTGACATTTAAACATAACCTATAGAAGCTATACTAACTAGAGCAAATTGTTCACACATTTTTAAAAATTGTGAATTTTTCTTTAAATATAACGCTGTATCAATATAGAAAATGGTTAAAGCAAAGAAAAGCAAAAAAGAGGAGATTCCTACAGATGGAATGTAAGCTTAAAATATTTGAAGTTTGATACGTTGTATTAATTTTATGGTAGATTTTCGCTTTTTAATTTATAAATAAAAACATTTTTCCAGGGAAAAGGACACAGTTACTAGGACTGAGCACTATGATGCTGAAGAGGATACAAAAAAGTCGAAAAAAGAAAAGAAAAAGTCCAGCATTAAAAAAGATATACTCGCAGACACTGCAAATAATGATGACGTGAAAGTTATTCAGAAAGGAGTGGAGGAATTGAAGTTTTCTTCGAAAAAAAAGGAGAAAAAAATAGAAGAGGAGCTTGAAAATTTCAGTGAAAATGAAGTTGAGCTTATAAGGACAAAACCTTGTAAGGAGAAAAAGGCCGGTTTTGGACTTTTATTAGTTGACGATGAAGACGATAATGATGAAGAACCTGAACTCATTTTGCAAAATGAAAATGAAATGGATATGGAAACTTCGAAAAAAAATGAAAAATTTGCCCTGAAGGACAGAAACAAAACAAACAAAAAAAGTAAGAAATCGAGGAAAAGACAAGATGATAGTGATGATGATATTGATAAAGTACTAGCTCAGCTAGAAGAAGAATATTCCGGGCAGAAAGCAATTAAACCTTTTGAAGTGTCAGTAGAGAAGAATATACCTAAAGAAGTTCCCATAAATATAAAAGGCAGAGATAATGCTGATGATGTAGTACCTATTGTAGAAGGTGATGATAACCTAGAAGAAATAAATACCGTGAAAAGTGCTGCACAAAAGAAAAAGGAAAAAAAGGAGAGACAAAAAAAAGAGGCTCTTCTAGCAAAACAAAAAAAGTCTATGGAAAAAACTGATGAAATCGAGGATAAAGAAAACCCGGAATTCAGTACCGACCCTAAAGATATAGAAATAGAAAATGAAAAACTCGTTGAAGATGAGGATGAAGATTCTAGAAAAGATGACAAAAAGAAAAAGAAAAAAGGTAAGTAACAGCAATATTGAAATATAAAAGAAGTAGAGCAATTTCCATTTTTGTAGGGAAAAAAGAAAAAGATGAAGATAAAGAAAAAGATAAAAAAAAAGGTCTAAGTAAGGTAATGGTTGCCGCAATGCAAGAAAGACTTAAGAAAATTAAAGAGGAAGAAGAAAGGCAGCAACGTGAACAAGAAGAACGAATCGAACGTGAAGAGGAATTGGAACGCTTACGTTTAGAAAACATCCGTCTTGAACAAGAACGTAAAGAGAAAAAAAAGCAAAAAGAAGCCGAACGAAGAGCAAGATTGAAAGCTGAAGGAAAGCTTTTAAGTAAAAAACAAAAAGAGGACCGTGCACGAGCTCAGGCAATGTTAGATGCTTTAAAGGCACAAGGAATAGAAATACCTGATCCAGCAGAAAAACGTGTACGTCCTGGCACCAGATCGAGATCTAACAAAAAAAAGGATCAAAAGCCTAAATCAAATGATTCAAATAAGCTTACAGATATTAAAATGGAAGTATCTACTACAGATGAAAATAATCAATCAAAGCTTACTGAAAAAATTTCAAAGGATACTGTAAAGGATGAATGGGATGCTAGTCTTTCAGAAGAAGAAAATTCCGAAAATTTAATTGAATCAAAAAAGAAAATTTTAAATAAAAATTTCAAAAATGAAAGATCTGTATCAAAAGAATCAGAAAGTGAAGAAGATATATCTAATGAAGAGTTATCCAATGAAGAAAGCGATGAAAATGAAATTGAAAATAAACGAAACGATGAAGTCAAACAAGACCGTGCTATAGAGCGTATTGAAAAACGTAAAATTGATCATGAACAAAAACGAAATTTGGAAAACTTAAGGGCAGCCGTAGTTTGTGTTTTAGGTCATGTTGACACAGGAAAAACCAAAATTCTCGATAAACTACGCCGAACACATGTTCAGGATTCGGAAGCAGGTGGAATTACACAACAAATAGGTGCAACAAATGTTCCGATCGATGCAATCAAAGAACAAACTAAAATTGTTAAAGGGGTAATAATCTAAAAAAAAAGTTATTTTAATATTAGTTTAAAAATTGATTATTTTGCAGGCATCCTCATTGCAATTCAAACTACCAGGGTTATTAATAATTGATACACCTGGCCACGAGTCATTTAGTAACTTAAGAAGTCGTGGCTCGTCTCTCTGTGATATTGCTATATTAGTTATTGATATAATGCATGGTCTAGAACCCCAAACAATCGAATCAATTAATCTATTGAAATCAAAGAAAACACCTTTTATAGTTGCTTTGAATAAAATTGATCGACTTTATGACTGGAAAATAACGCCAAGAAAAGATGTTGAAGATGTTATTAAAGGCCAAGAACAAAATACACAAATGGAATTTATAAAGCGTACAAAAGAGATTATTGTTCAACTAGCTGAACAAGGTTTAAATGCAGCTTTATTTTATGAGAATCCTGATATAAGATCTTATGTATCTTTGGTACCAACTAGTGCTATTACTGGTGAAGGAATGGGAAATTTACTTTTTTTGATAGTCGAATCATGTCAAAATTTATTAGCAAAACGTTTAACATTTAGCGAAGAATTACATGCGACTGTACTTGAGGTCAAAGCAATTCCTGGTTTAGGTACAACAATTGATGCAATCCTTATAAACGGCCGATTACGTGAAGGAGATACAATAATTATTGCTGGGACGGATGGGCCTATAGTTACACAAATACGTTCTTTACTTATGCCTCAACCTTTAAAAGAATTGAGAGTTAAGGTTAATATTTTTAAAAAAGTGTTCTTTTTGATTTATTTCCTTTTATTCATAGCTTTTGTTCTCTTAATTTCAGAATGCCTATATAGAATATAAAGAAGTTCAAGCAGCCCAAGGTGTTAAAATAGCCGGAAAAGATTTAGAAAAAGCAATCGCAGGTATTAATTTGCTGGTTGCTCATAAACCAGATGAAATAGAGATTTGCAAGTATATTGCTAGTTTTTTCTTAATTAAATTTTTATAAATAGAATCTTATGTTTGATTGTAGAGCGGAAGTAGCACGTGAACTGAAACATGCCCTTAGTCATATAAAATTAACTGAACGTGGTGTATATGTCCAGGCATCAACTTTAGGCTCCCTTGAAGCTCTTCTCGAGTTTTTAAAAACATCAAAAATTCCGGTAAGTGTGTATTAGTCAAGTCGCCTTGATAAAAATTTCAAGAATACATTATAAAATTTAAAAAAAATCGAATTTTAGATATATACGAGTATATGATTAGAAAAATGATAAATAACATCAATTTTTAATTTTTGAGAATATGAATTTAACAAAATTGCCGCTAATGTGAAAAGATGAAAGTGTTAAATGAGTATAACAATATATAAGCCTTTATTTGGGGTGGCTTTTTGTCCTTATTTCGGAGCTTAATTGTTTAGTTTTCCTTTCTGAATGAAAGAAATTGTTATCAACCTGATTTTGCTTTTATAGGCATTTTATATGGATAGTTCTTTGAAAATCCATTTCTGTTTTTCAATTAAATTTTTCAAAAATTAGAAATGAGTATTCATTGGTTCGAACGTACATATTTACTATAGACAATTTAGACATTTCATAAAACTGCTTATGCCACCTTATTTTTCAATATTTTCTCATGAGATCGTAAAAAATACTGCAGTGCCAATATGTTAAGTATTATGGTTCTTTGATACCCTTTCTTTGGCTAGAAATAAATATTTGGCTTTCTGTGTATTGGCAAGCCACTGACAATTTTTAGTCAGATTATTCTCTCTTTTTGATATTTCATAAATTTTAATGTTACACAGTCTAATGCTGTAATTATGTGCACTTGGTCTTCTTTATTTTGAATTCAAATATCAAAATGTTCGTCAGAAATCACGAAATAATCAGTTCAGCCATTGAGTAGTAAGTCTTTAACACCTACTTCAATATTTATGTACTTTATGAAAAAAGCGTATTTATTTCTAAATAGGAGAAAAGTAATTCAAACCCACCCAGACAACGCTGAAGATTGTGTGAATGAAATCAGATGATGTTTTACTGGGTATCCATATGAAATTTTTCAAGACAATAGAAAGCACGTTACGGTATAGAAACAAAAATTTTTTTTTAGGTTTACAACGAAAAAAGCTTCAGAATGACACCATTAATGGTTTCCTTGTTGAAATAATAGGGACCAATATTCTTGTAGGACCATCTAAAAAAGTGCTTGTGCGAATTTAAGAAAGCTAACTTTATTTCAGTAGAACTAAGGTTTAGATATGTAAAAACGTCCTTAGAAAAAAAAGGTTCAACAAAGATCAACAAATGCAAAATTAGTCGGTTTACAGTAAAATATTAGTCGTAGAAACAATAATTTGTATTATTTTAATTCCAAAAAATATTTCATTCAACTAAAGAGATTGGAGCTCAGTTCCTAATTTGAAGACACCATAAACAAAACTTGCAATCATTCTCATCAACCGGCTGTGTAGATAGGGGGATATTTTTGTTTAGTCAATTTCCTTAGATGCCTAAGCTTTTTTTCTTTAACTACCACTCAAATAGGGGGAGGGGGGTATTGATCTTCTTCATCACACTCTTAATATCTACAATACTGACATAAAACATCATAATTTGCATATTTATGGACAATGAAACTCAAAATATAACAAACTTGTTCTCTTGATTTTTTTTTTTTTTTCATTTGCTTGAACCACAGCAACGTGTGGCCCGGATACTGATAGTAATTATATAACATTAGTAAAGCTTTTCGATATTTTTACTTTCATTTTATTCAAAAATTAATTAGAGCTAAATTTTTTCCAGGTTTTAAGTTAAATTAAATTTTTGAGAAATTTTGTAAACAAAAGTTTTAATTAGAAACTTTTTCAAGAATGAAAAATTGTTACATTTTCCAGCAGTCTGAATTGTTTTCCTCTTTTCCGATCATTGATCTCGAAAGTCATTTCCCTTCCGTAACTCTTGTGACGATTTGTTCAACATATGCGGATGACGCATTCTAGAAAATATTCTCGTAATGTCTGCTCCTAATTTTTTTTTAATACTTTTTTGCCTTTTATATCCCAATACGCATAAAAGATAAATTTTCTTTTTCGAAGATATTTTTAGCAGTTTCCATAATAATTACGGAAAATCAACAACTACAACAAAATAAAAAAAAAAAAGAGTTGTTTATTTAAGTAAAATTTTGTGTGTACAACTGAAATAGATGCCGCATTAATTTTTTCATAATAAAATTATTTTCAGTTTTTCTGATTTGAGATATTTATTTACATTTATTAAATAGCTTTAATAAATTATTGGCATAAAAACTATATGAGACAGTATTGTGGAGTATTCATGAAAATAATTTTTTAGCTCTATATCTTGAATCAAAAACTACGCAAAATTGTATAAAAAAATTTGATATTTTTATATGTGCTCATTGAAAACTTCAAATTTTGCATTTTTTATAGCTTAAATATTTTGTTGTGTTTTTGATCTATTTATTTCAACTAGTGGAAAATAATAAGTTAAATTATTTTTTAGAGTTACATAAAAAGTTTAAAACCCTGAGGAAAAGCTTCCATTTTTTTTCATTGCTTTCTTAACACTGAAAATATTCTACACGGGCAATTGAAAACATTGCAAAAAAATCAGATTAACGATATATGAAATAAACCATGCAAAAAGCGATGCCAAATCAAATTATTTGTGAAACTTACAAGAAAATATTTTTCTTAAAATTGTGTATGACACAATAAAAAACAAAATTAGTTTTTGTTTTTTAAGTAGAACTGCAAAAGGTTTTCTAAATTATTTGATCATTTGAGGGGGGTTACTGTTAGCTTCTAATTCTCTATTAGAATTACAGACGAGATAATTTTTCATTGATTTTTGACTACTTCAGTTAATTTTCTCATTTTTCAATCTAATATAATCACACCAAAAGACTTTACTCTACTTCCACAATTTATTAATTGAATATTTTCGACATAAACCTTCACACACTAAACATATACAGCTATTTTCGTTTTTCAATGGAAATTTTCGAAATAATTATGTAAAACTAAAGGTAAAAATGGTTTCAAACGTTTGATTTAATGTTGCGTCAAACTACTGGCAAAACACCAGTGCAAATAGAATTTTGGCAAAAGTGTCTACTTTTTTTAGTAATACAATTAGGCCTTTTAGGCCTGTTTCAATTTTTAAAGGAAAATGTCCGATTTCATCAGTAGACAATACATACGCGCCTAAGCTATACGTGTGTAGCATGAACGCATAAATGCACTCAATTTTATGTACCCCAAGAGGGATTAAAATTCACTCTATGCATGTTTTTTTCTAATCTGATCGCAATGCTAAATACCACGCCTATTGGGATGGTAAGATTTAACTTTTCTGTATGCAAGTTTGATATACAATAAAATGCAGAGTGAATTTTATCTGCAGAATTAAAAAATTACTAAATTTCCTTTCAAAACATATTTCCCGTAGCAATTCTTTCTTTCCGACATCTCCGCTTTAAGCTCTAAAGATCTAAGCTCTCAAATAAACTTCAGATTGTCTTAAAGTTTCATGTTTCTTTGGAAGTAAATATTAGATGACATAGTGTCCATCTATGCTTCAATGTATATTATTTACATACGTTTTTTCTATTATTGCATATTAACATTATCTATTTAGTTTATGATTTTTCATTTTTTGTTTTTTGGGCTTACACATTAAGTAGTCAGTATTTAACTTGTTTTTGATTCTATTAAATTTCATATAGCTACAAGTCTAAATAGTTCTAAAGTGTATAGTCATTTCGTTATAAATGTGTTTTAATTCCCCAAAAAAATCTATAATAAAATTTAAATGAATATGCGGGACAACCATTATTCGTTGCTTTTTGCCTATAGGCCAATACATGACAAATTTATGAATGAAGGCAGAAAAATCACTTGACGAATTAATGAATGAAAATACGCAATTACGTTATACGCTGTACCATCCAGGCAACATTAATAAAATTGATTTATTTTTTATTTTTTGTCAAATTTTCCTCATATAAGAATTTACATGTATAAATAAATATATACGTAGACAATTCTACTTTACCCCTCGAATATTTTACCAACTATGTTTAACATGATGATATATATTTTTATAAATTTTATATGTGTATGTATTTAAATAAAAATATACAGCATATAAAGGCATATTAAAACCCGACCCATTGGAAAAGATGACTGTTTCCGTTTAAAGAGTGCATAAAACCAAAAAAAAAGAAATAAAAAATTCAAACTTAAAATTTTTGTTTCCGGATTAAGTTTTTATATAAAGGCGGTCTTTATATACTACTAGCAACTTGAGACGTTTGTCTGACAGATTGAGAGAAATAGAATACTTAAAATATTGTCAGGCAATTTATTTTGGAAAATTTTTTCCAAGTGTTGATAGGTTCCTTCTACAATCCAAAAAAAACAAAAATCAAAAATACTAATCTAAATTAACTATTTGTACTGATTAGCAATTAATGTGTTCTAGGTTGGGTTGTTTTAAAACGGATGTGGGTTGGTGCTGTCACAAATTTTAATATCCGTCGCCAAAGCAAAATTATATCTAGAAAATGTAATTTAAAATATTTCAATTGTAATTGTTTCATACTTTTGAAAATTATTAAATATTATTATCATATTTTTGTTCATTTTTTAACGGAAATACTGAAACATAGTAGACTTACAATAAAAAGTGATTTCTAGGTAATATTATTATTTGTTGAATACTTATTTGAATTTAAAGTAAGAAATCCAACTTGATGTTAATTGTATGAGAGCGGAAGTACTGAGCCAGAAAAAATAAAATTGCGTGTTCTTGTAATATATTTAAAACTATTAACTCATCCTTTGCTTTGAAAAACAAGATCTACACCAAAAAATCAGCCAACGTGTTCACTAAATTTCATTTCCGGAAACTTCTTTTTCATTCATGGAATTCTATTTTTGTCAAATAAAGATACTATAGAAGCTGGTGAGTGGTGTTAAGTAGTAGGTAAACCTTCCAGAATCACAATTGCAAAGTAAAATACCTTTTTTTTTTAAGAGATCGGGACTAAGATTATTAAATTATATAAAATATTATCTTAAATCAAACATTTTACATTTACTTTAAAAAAATGTTTTTTGTATCGATTACCACAATTTATTAAATTTTTTCGAATTGAATCGTTTTCAGAATTTTTTATAAATCAACTACTTCCAGTCTGTAACTAGCATCATATGCTATTTTAATTATTTTTCAGGTATCAAAATTTCATTTAATTCTATTAATATATGAATTAGAAACCAGGAACTATTCCTAAATATCTAGAACTGTTTTTGATATTTTTGTTGCTTCAGTATTTAATTTTGCATTTAAATTTCCACATTTGTCCTGTTTTTCTAAGAATATATTCATCATACTTAAAATTTCGTAGCTGTTACGATTAAAATGGGCTTATACTATATCTATTAAGAATCGTTTACTCCCAAGATTAAGGCTTATTAAATGAACAAATATTTGCCATGGCCGAAGTTAAATTCATACATATATATATATATATATTTCTCTTATGTATTCATCATTTGATCTGATGATTGAGGCTCATCCGGGAAATTGTTACGTCCGCTAATGTTTACATTAAACTTGCCGCACCATCAGAGGAAACTTGGTCTCTAATTTTTGAATTTGTTGCTAACCAACTTGGTTTATTCAAGATCATTGAAGCTTCAGCACTTACATAATTTATTCATAGTCATTGAATTGAATTTTTTTTTGTTCTCTCTTTTTTTTGTATACAATTTTCAAAAAACAATATGAAATAAATATTATTCACAATTAAATTATTAGTAGTCTTGGTTGTCTTTTTTGGAAATCATAACTATGCCAAATTAAGAAACTTAAATCGAAAATGAATTGTAATTAGGCTTACATGCATATAAAATGATGAAACGGGAAATCCAATTGGAATTACAGCAAAACCGGCTTTGAGATTTCTGCCAACCACAATAGAGAAAATCAATGAATGAATTTTATTTTCAATTACTGTAGCCAACAAAATGTGTACTGCCTAAATTTGTCGAAGTTGAATTGCAGCTTTCTCTTTAATTTTAAAAATATTTTGTAACAAAGTTCCACTTTAAAACTTCTCAAACCTATCCTGTCTGTTTGTTTTAAAATAAGTTGAATGAAATTAATATATATGTTTGTTTTTTACTTATTTTATATTTAATAAAAAATATCATTTGTTAAACATAGAACGTGACAAAAGTTTCTATTGTTTTTCTTTTATTAAAAAAAAAAATAAAAATAAAAAAAATTTCATAATGAATGGACATATTTACGCTTTCTAATATTGTACGTAAGTTAAAAAGTCATTCATATTGGCCTGAAAAGTAAAACGGAAATGAAATTCGGTTCTTTTTATGAATGAAAATTAATCGACCCTATTTGAAATTTCAATTTCTGATAGTGTTTTTCATTAGGCGGCGACAGTGTCGGCAGTTATTTATGTTTATAAAGCCGGAAAAATTCAGAGAAATGGGAATTGAGTATTATATTATTATAGCAGTGGGCTATCAATTTTTGCCGCCCATTCATAGTTAGCGTTCATTCACTTTAAAATCTTCTGTTCTCTTCGTTTTTTTTTTTCTACTTCCTTAGTGAGTATGAGATTGCGCAGTTTTTCATTACTATACATATATTCTTATATTTAATTTGTTTGCTTGACACATTCTTGGCCTCTAATACATATATACAGTGGGAGCTGCACACGCTTTATATATTTTTGTTCTACTTTCATATCTAAAGAAAGAGCTAATTAGCTTGTAAGGCGAGGCTAAACATGTATTTTATCAAAAAATCAAGGACGCCGGTCGTATTTATTCTATTTTTTAGATTTTTTAAAGATAGTGCCAATAAGTTTTTATTTAGTTACTTTATTTTACTGAAAAAAAGTTCAATGACATTCAATTGCTTTACAGATTTTAATCTAAAACCAAAAACAAATAAAAAATCTTAAATTATGTCTGTAATAAGTTTCTTAGTTGTTTTACTATAAAATTTCATGGAATCAAAATGAATATTATAGACAGCAGCCTAACACGATTAGTTGCGTTACGTTTATTTTGCGAAGTTGCGTTACTAGATCATCTTATTGAACCAGGAGAAATACATAGGAGAAATATCCTTTTATAAAGAAGTTACTTTTTTAAACGGCTAAAAAACGCTGCAAAAAAGTCTACTTTGTTCTTAAAGTTAAAAAAGATACATATGTATTATTTCTTTTCTATGTTTTTTTAAGTTAAACAAGTTAACGCGTGGGTATGGCTTAGTTGAATGTATTTGTGAATCCAAAAAAAGTATGTTATTTGTATATACCGACATCCATACAAGCAGTCAATTTTGACTATGAAACTCGAAGGAGAATATTTATCATATCAATTTTTGGATAAATGATCAACACAAGTATAGAAAGTTCCTTTGTTTGTTTTATGTTGCCTCTACACATTCGTCACATTCGCCGAATATAAAATTCATTCTATTTATCGCCTTCACTGTGTATCCATACACACATTTGTGCATTGTTATCAAACATTTTCATTTTGACGTTTGTGTTGTATTGCATTTGACATTTTTGACGTTTGCGTTGCAAAAATTTGTATAAAGTTCGCCAGCAGAGCAAACTCGCACATATATCTCAAAGCATGGGAAACCATTTAGGCAAATGCACCCTCTATACATTCGTGTATTTGTTGAATTTGCGTATCATTGCCGAACGTGTTGAGGCTACATTAGATGTAAAAACTTTTCCAATGTATCAAAAAAGAACTCACCAACACATTTATAGATTCTAATCTATACACAAATTGCTTTCGATAATTTTTCCCCTTGTAAACACAGCAAAAATATGGTTACTTTTAGTGAGATAAGTCCTTTTGTATAAACTTACTCGATTGTGTCCAACTGTTTTTTATGGGGATTGCACTAATACTTCTAAAATAACTAATAATGTCCTTACAGCGTTCACTGCTTGTGCTGAAGCCATTCTGGTTACTTATATTTCATTATTAAATATTTTCTAATAAATCTAATGCTTTCTTTGATAGTTTTTACCCCCAGCCTTAAAGGGGTATTTTGGTCAAGAGACATGAATTTTAGGTACTTCTTGAGGAGTAATAAAAAAAAAACAAATAATATTTTTAGTATTCGTTATTTTCTATAATATTTATTGATTCCTTAACAATACACAAAAAAAAAAAAATTGAAAAAATCAAAAATCCAAAATCCAAAAAGTTACAGACTGATGAAGTGGGGGGTGTAAACAAAATGGTGCTCGATGGTTGCCACGATTTGAACCTTCTGAATAATCTGAGTACTGCTATGGCAGGAGCTAGGATAATTGAGAAAAAAAAATTTTTTCGTGAAGTTGTGGCTGTTTGAAGTCAATAGACGTGTTTTTTACCACTTTTTCTACGTTTCCGAATTTTTTTAAATTAGTAAAAATGGAAATTCTTTTATAATCCTAGCTCCTGCGATAGGGAAATGTATGAAAAAGTGAATCGGTTCAGTGGAACTTGAGAAATTATGACGGCCGTTTTGAAAAAAGTAGTTTCGAGAAAAACGACTTTAAAGTTCCAAGTAAATTACGCGCAGTATAAGCAATACAATAGTACTTTATACCTACATTTTTAATCTGCGACTCCTCCGTCATACATTGGGCCTTCCTCTATTTCGAAAAAAAAACACATTTTCCGTTCTTCTTTCTTGCAAGTGAGCAGCTCTGGCCTCCTTTGAATCGTCAGATGCTCGTATTTCTGAGCGCTCAATCCGGGTATTGTCACTGTCACGTTTAGTAGCCAATGCATAGGCTTCTGGACCAATTGTTACTTCCATAAGAGTCATCATTTTTAAAATGGGAATGAAAACTTCATTAAAAATACAAACTCCTATAAACACACGAGAGAGTACGAGAGAGTAAACAGGCACGAAGTGTACTTCCCTTTTTAGATTTCTGGCCCATTTTAATTAAAAAACACTCGCGTTACTTCATGCTTAGAATTTAACTAAAAGAAATTTTAACTGAACACTAAATATGAAAAACTATCTCAAACTAGATAATATTATATATTTAATGCCTGGGACTCACTAGCGCTTAGCGTGTGGAGACGACTTAGCACAGTAAAAAAGGAGAGTTTTTTTTATATACTAATGGACTCATTAGCATTTAGCACTAAATTTTATGCTGCTAAGCGCCAGTGAGTCCCAGGCATAAGGGTACAAAGGGTTTCACGTAGAAAAACGATCGCAGGTAGACGGAGGAACTTTATCGGAATTTGTTCGGTAATGATGCATTACTGAAACAGCTATATCTGCAAAAATAATTTGAATTTTGAAAAATCCTCATAAAGTCATATTTTTAAAGGCTTATGCTTTGAAAATATGAAAAAAAAATCGATTTTTTCATATTTCTAGACCAGAATACCCCCTTAAACTATTTACACTTCTCTTACATTTACGAGAAAAAAAATATCAGTGCAATAAAACTATGTGCATTCGTGCTTAAAGTGAATTGTAAATCCAAAGTTTACCTCCCCCAAAATCAAATCCCACTGTCATAATTCAATTTTGGGAATTTCGGGAGCATAATGCTAAGGAAAATGGAACATACACATCAATAAAATAATTCTACACCAAATCTTGACATGAGTTAGATGCTTGGTGAACTACAGTTAAACGGAAAAAATAAATAAAACCAAATGATTGAATTGTCAAAGTAGTGGTTGGCAACCCAGATAATTAATCAAGTAAAAAATGTTTAAAATAAGTAAATATCGGTCAAACTGCGATGAATTAAAAATACATACAACAGAGATAGTCGTAGTCTGTGGAGAAAATCATGCTATTCGCCAATGATGTTAAGACTTAGATTCATGACAGCTTTTAGCCGATATTTATTAACATTGTAAAATTTATTTAGTAACTGGAATAATTTAATTGCTGTCAATTATGTTACTTTCGTACAAATTTCAAATTCTAGGATAATACTAAAACATCAAAACACATTTTTTACCATTTTGCTAGGAAAATTAGGAAAAGCTGCATAATTTTCATACAATACGTGTAAAATAAAGAAAATCAAATTTTTTTATTGTAAACTATAATTTAGCTTTGTATTGAAATCATTTGATATTTATTTATAAGCAACAGAAAGTTGTTATGTTTAAAGACATATTGCATACTATTACGCCCACAAAACTTTAGTGCGACAGATACAAATGTCGTAAATCTGCATTTTACCTGCACTCTCTTAATTCGTAGACATTAAATACAATTTAAATTGTTTTGGCAAAGTGGAAATATTTTTATTTTTATATTTGCGTAGGTAGCTCATTCATTGATTCATTACAATTTACTGATCACACCATTGGCTACCACCATCATTTCCAACACCAAATTTATGACATTCATTCACAACTTTTTTAATTATATCCCACGGTGTAGGTGTACATATTCGTTTAGAGAGTCTATATAGTAAAGTCGCGAAATTTATTTTTTTTTAAGCTGATTGAATTTTATTACTTGAGTAAACGGACTGATTAAGGTATGTAGGTGGCTGAATTTTTTTGCCTCTTTTTTATTTTTTATTTTGTTGAATATCATATATATAAATATATAACTAAACATTTTTTTATCTACACATATACATAACTGTGATATTGTTACCGCCAGCAATCAAATAAGAAGCTGACTTTGTATACATTTCGTATTATATTTCATTTGCATGAATCCGCTTGATATTTGCTATCCGTATATAGAACTATCCAATTCAGGTTAGTATTAAACATTTAGTGGAGCTTTCAGCCTACTACAAAACAATTCATAACGCAAAATTTAGTATTTCAACTATGAATATAGCTGCTCCATGTTAAAAGAAAATTTTAAGTTAAGTTATGCAAAAAAAACATTAATTTTGTTTTAAAATTAAATCTAAAAGCGATATAAATCATAACAGCAGCAGATCGACGAGTTTTGTGACCCACGGCATTTACTTCTAGTGTGGTGCTCCTTCTTCACTAGTGTTTGGTATATATTATTTAAAAAAATTGAAAAACTAACAAATAAAATAACCTTATCAAAAAGATATCTTAAAGGCTAATTTTGGGTCGCTTAAGTCCTTAAAAGAAGGGTTTTTGATATATTCCCAAAAAATATATGCTTCTTAGGTCTTTTTTCCTTATTGGTCTATAATTCAGAAAATAATATTTTTATAAAATAAATCAAATTTGTTTGTTAAATATGACCTACTTACCCAATTGAAAGCGTAGCTTTCCACGGTTTCCTTTAATTCAAATTTCTGGAACTTCAACCACAATTTCGGACACAAAGTATATAATTTCAGTAATATTTACATAGTTTACTTATAACTTCAAAAAATTCTTAATATTTTGGGCTAAAAATTTTTGCAAAAATGTATCTTTTATTTAAAGTCTTAAAAACTTTAAATATTAAAGGGATGGATCAGTTAATTTTTTGAAAAAAAGGCATGTTTTTTTGACAAAACAGGTAGTTTTAGTTTATTAAATTAGTTATTATATGATAACACAACATTTGAAAAATGTTTTTCCAAATTTTCATTTCAAAATAAATAATAAGTGAGCGAGTTCAGTAAATGTCTGGAGGCACCTTGAAAAGAGTTGTTTTGCGATGTGCATCAATACTCGCAACAGAATTATCTAAAAGAACCAAATTTATTAAATTAAAGAGGGTATATCTTGAGGAAATAACAAGGGGATATTTATTTTCCATTTTTCAATTTTTGGTAGCTTTGAAAGCCAAAATACAGACTTTTGCCTAAAGAATCGACTTATTTGTTACCAATAAAAGAAAAAACACGCATTTTTTTGGGAATATCTCGTATATGCTTCCTTAAAAGAAAATATCACTGTCATTTTCGGATCAAGTGACATCAAATTAGCCTAGAAAAAACCTTTTTGTTGAGGTGAAGCCAAAAACTTGTAGACTAGTTTTATATACTGTGTAGGTTTTTTGTGACAGGAATAATAAAAATCCAATAGTAAATTTAACTTTAATACTGAATAAGAGTTACTAATAAAATCTTCAATTGTAAAGTCCCAGAATTTTTTTCTGGCTAATCTTCTTACAAGTTCTTTTTTTTTATTGAAAAATCTATTAGCTCATCAAAGCATGTCTCAAAGGCAGTTTTATTTTTGATAGAATTTCCTGACTCATTGACGAATGCAAATATTCATTTTTATTTTCTTGAAACTTCCTTCGGAGTGTGCAAATGTCGTTGATAATGTGCAGTATAGTCTTAGGGTGCATGCAGAGTGCCGGCTTACGGTTTATATGGGAGTAAAGAATTCAGAAAAATCTTCAGATTCTTTTTCAGATTTAGAAAAGGATATCTGTTTTATTTATACCTTTTCTTTTTTTATTTATACTTACTGCCACGATTTAAAAACTCATTTCCTCAGCACTTACGAAGTTTGGTTTTATTTCTTCACTCTACTACAGCGCAAATGAAGTGCGGGAATGGCTGGAGTTAATAAAATGAAATTTAGGATTCAATTTAATGATTAAATTAAGATTTCTGAATTTCTTTTTCTTTTTTTTTTTTTTTTTTTTTTGTAAGTTCATTCTTTTTGAGCCACAGCAACGCGTGTTCGGGTACAACTATTGGGTTTTTTATAAGTCAATGATACAAAAATTTGAAAAATATTGGGCTACTGCTTGGCAGGAGAAACTATTCTAGAAAATTTAGCTCAGTTATTTCGTTTATAATTTCTATTAGAATTACAACAGTGTTTTTATACTTTCAACAATATTCAAAACTTAATTTTCAATTTTCTTAATAAACAGTGTATTTTTTGTATCATAATCAACATTTTAAATGTCATTATTTATATTACTATTTTTATCATTTTTATGAAATATTAGGCTAAATGGATATTAAAATAAATCTTCTTCAACTATCTTAATGGGAGCTACTGATAATAAATTTTTCTTTTCACTAGGTTTCTATTTAAAACTATTTGTATACATTTACAGAAAATAGTTTTCGTATTTGTATAACTACAGTAAAAAGATATAAAAAGCTTTTTTTTTGTTAATTATTGCATACCATGGTTTTTTCTGTTAGACATTTAAACTTCCAATAATTCCAATGAAATGTGATAGAGCCATTAATTTCCCTTAACTATTTAGTTAAAGACTGTAGGTGGATACATTATTTTCTAGAGTAAATTTTTACAATGTCCAAATCCACCCACTTTTTGCAAACTGCGAAATTTACAAAAAGACAGCTCAGTATTTCTTTATGAGCCTAATTTATATAGAACATTTTTGATACGTAATTTTGGAGAAAAAAATATTACTTTTTAGCTTTGATATTTTTTTGTTTTTCACAAAAATAATTTTCATTGTATATAAAACTTCAAAATAACTTGTGATAGTATATTAAGTTTTTATTTGTATATCTTTTGTTTTTTATATCTTAACCACGCCTAAACATGCTACACTATTATTTGGAGTGAAAATCATATCTGACACCACCTTCACTATTATCTTTTGATATTTATATTTCAAAAGTCTAAAAATCTATAATATCGTTAACTAGTTAAAATTATCTTTGTAGAGCTTTCCACTTATTATTTAACCATCAAATAATTCAATTAATATACATATTAAGATTTGATTTCATTTAAACTTTTAATCCGCTAAAAATATATAAACAAAATATGATATCCTATTTATGGTTTTAAGCCCGCGCAAAAAATTTCGAAAATCGAAAAAAGACAACAATTGATAATTATATAAAAACAAAAACGTGATCTTTAAAATAAATAAAAAGTTGATAGTTTCAATGTGTATTGAATAATCAAATGACTTTATTAAATTCAGAATATCATAGCCTTATTATGTGGGTGAAGTTGTTTTTATCTTAAATATGACGCAAAATCTGATGTAGGTGGATTTGATGCTAGTTTAATAGAAATTGTAGAAAGTCAGCAAGGTGGAGAATGTTTATAAAAAACAATATTAGCTTTTTTTCTTTAACCTTTAACTTTAAACACAAAGATATTTTCTTAAATTTATGACTGCAATTACAATTTAATATCATTTTGAATTTAATGGTATTTTTATTGAAACCGTTTGTTCCAGCAAATTTTATTATTACTACCTACCTGAATACTCTTCAGCATAGTTCAATAGACTTACAAGGAAATCTTACGAATGCGAGTGTATCAATTTTCCCCAAACTCAGATATATTATATTGGACATCTAAGGTTAAAAACACCCCTAAAAATTCGCAACCTCAAATTTTTGAAATATACTTACAGGGAAACCTCGTAACCATTGAAAGATATCAATTTTAATTCGAGTTATAGGTAAAGTAAAGTTTGATTTAGGGGGTAAACTTTGGGGGTATTTTCCTTACTTTTAATGGGGTATTCTAGTCTAGAGACATAAATTTTTGGTACAATAATAAAAAAGGAACAATATTTTTACTAACCGTTATTTTACAAGATATTTATTAATTCTTAAAAAATAAATGAAAAGGGAAAAAGAATAAAAGTTACAGGCTGATGGAATGAGGGGTTTTTAAAAAAACATGGCGCCCGAAGCTTGTCAGGATTTGTAACCCTCTTAGTAATCTGAAATAAAAATAAAAGAAGAATAATTGTTCTAGAGAAATAGTACTATCCTAATAACTAAAATAATTGAAAGAAAAATTTTTTTTTGCAAAATTAAATGGAGAGTCCCTATCGTCCTTTGTTCGCTTCGTCCCAGCTGAGCCGTTTTAGATGACGCTTCACTAAAACAACTATATCTCCAATTAATTACAATTTTGAAAAGTTCTCGTAAAGGCATATTCTTAAAGGTTTAAGTTTTGATAATTTTTGCAAATTTCTAGAATTAAAGTGAAAGTCAGTCGATAAAGGAAAATATACGTCTCTTATCTGAGTTTCAAGAAAATTGATGATTTCTGGCTCGTGGATTCCTTGTTGGAGTTGTTGTTATCCATTTCCATTTAATCCACAATGTACTCTGCTCAAACTGCTTAAGTATCAGCTGGCATGAAATGTTATTTGTCGTTGTTTAATTTATGAAATTTAGCTTTTTTTTGGGATTTTGATTTTTCACTCAATTATAACAAAATTTCATCAAATTTAATTTAATTAAAAGCTTGATCCAAGAAATATAAATATGTCAATATATCTTAGTTATCAATAAAATGAAATTAAAATAGTTTTATTCATGTTACTAAATATTTTTAATTATTTAAATCTTACAATAAACATAATTCATTTCTATAGCCTTCACCTGTGATTAACTTTCAAAACTAAATTTTGCAAATTAAACTCCTTAATATGGTCAAAATGTTTACCGTTTTAAATTGATTCATTCGCTTTACCCCTATAATACTATCAGACCATTAAGTATAGTTGATAATTTCAATATTTCCCTCGTATATTAACTTCCGTCGAGAAATTCGAGTTTAATATTAGTGACTTCCGTTCATTATTATGTTTGTATATGAGAGAAGGGCCAATCGTATGCTAAAATCTATAACAAAAATATTAACAGAAGGAAGAAAACTAAACAACTGTCGTGTTGGTGCTACCTTAAGCTTACGAAACTAAGTATCATTCTATGGGTATGGAATTCTTAGTTTAAATAAGTATTTTAAACTTTTGTGATTTCATCGAATGGAAATCGCTTAAATAATTAACTTTAGTTTTTTATTTTTATTTTTGACTTAATTGAAATTAACAGAAATCTTTTATTTTGGATTTAACTTCTGTTGACTGTGATTATTTTTTTTCTCTAGTTAGACTATTTAATAAAATTCTGGGACATTTATCAGATTTAATTCAACTAAGTAAAATTTTACACATGAATGATATTTGGCTAGGATATTTTTTCAATTATAAGGTTTGTATTATATTATATATCCTTTTTTAGCAAAATGAAAGATAAATTATATGCTGTATATAACAGTGTGTCTGACATTTTCGGGGATGCCCTCTTTCTTATTATTATACATTTCCTGTTTCAACAAATTGCATCAAATTTTAGAGTTCATTGAATTATTGATATTTAATTGAATTAAAGAGTGCCGTCTTATATTAATAGAGGCACTTAAAAAAAATTTAGTTGCATACACGCATACAGTCCAATATAAAAGTTATACACAAAAAACAAAAAAATCTTCACATATAAAGGTTGTTAAAGTCGATCGTTAGAAAATTTACTCTTCTTGTACGTTCACAATTAACGGCTGAACAAGCAAAATAAATATGGGACTAGAAAAAGCGTTGTCTGTCGTAGAGAGAAGAGAAGATTTATACACGGATTAATGATATTTAGTAAATAGTCTACAAAAATGCTTTCATTGATCCTTTTACTTACAATATAACGCTCCTCTCTAAGGCTGCCTGCAGAGTGCCGGCTTACAGCCGAGTTGACGCCGATTCCGATACCGAGGACTATTAAGTCGTTATGGGTAAATCAATAGAAATATTCTCAAAGTGTTCAGAGTGTAAACCTACCAAAGATTAAATTATCCCAATGGGAATCGGTGTTAGCTCGGCTGTAAGCCGGCACTCTGTAGGCAGCCTAATATATTATCCCGCTGAACGCATGCTTGATTCTCACTAAGGTTGTAGTTATTTTTATTAAATATGATAAGAAAAGATTTTTTTTATTATTCATTTATAATTATTTCAATTCGACAGTTTTGTTAAAAGTTTTAATGTATGATATTTTTTGAAGAAATTTCCAACATGACAAAAAGATTTTTTCTTTTGTAAGTTTCACAAAAGTATACTTTTGTTTTCACTTTCAGTTTCAATCCAATCATCGTCTAAGTTATCAAGTTCTGATTCTGCAGCATTTTCGTATTCACTTGAGCATTTTATATGAAAAACAACTTTTCTTTTCTTAAGAAATAAAAAAGCGTCACTACTAGACTCCTCACCAGAACTAGAATCATTTTTAGAACTCTTATTATTATTAAAAGTTGAGGGGGCCATGCTGCACTGTGACCGGAATCGGTTTCGGAACTCTTAAGTCACATTCTCGAATATCATATATAGTGTTCAATGTGAAACCGTTTATACGAAAACAGTAATATACCAATCATGATATGGACGTCAATGTAAAAAGCCCAAACTATTTTATTGAAATATGTTACAACTTCACAATGTAAAAAGAAGCGTGCCAATGATCCTCGTTGAAAAGTTTCTAATAAATAATCAAAGATGCTATTTAACTAAAAAGATTACCAAGGAATGTTAAGGTTTTCTATAGCAATAGCTTACATTTAAATAAAATTAAAGAAAAATTAAATAAAAAAGTTATAATGAAGATGAAAAGTTTTGTTTTAATTGTTTAAATAAGACAACAAAGCGAAATTATTTATCTATAATTTATTTGATCAAAAATTCTGGCGAAAAAAGCTACCCCTTCTTCAGATAAAAAAAGCGAACAATTTGTACTTAGATAAGACATCGATTTCTCGTAATCTTTCCTAAATTTTCCTGTATTACAATTATTAATAAGTAAAGCTTTCTACATGTTCCAGCAAATTTAACTTAATTATACTTAAAGCTGATTAAACATTATAATTTGCTTACACATAAATTCACAGATTCGGTTAGTTGTAGATTGTAATCTTGTATAATTGTTTTTTATTAATATTACTTTTTGCTTTCTCATGTGATAATACTGAGCATCAAAAAACGAAAAATCAACAAGAACAAAAAGAAGAAGAAAAAGATAACCATTGAGTACAAGCTTATTTTCCTGTCCATTCATTAAAATCTTTGTTGATAGTCTCATTCATTCGTTGTTCACTCATCCATTCCTGGACTGTGTTCATTCATAAGATGTGTGTGATCTGCGAATTGCTATGCAATTCTCTCCAAAAAAAATTGATTAAGATCATGACAAGAATCTGTTTTTATAACATTTTTACCGTGCATATACCTAAAGAAGAAATAATCATGCGTCGGTCTGTTGACGCCTCAAAAATAACAATTACGAAACATCTGGTGCATAAAAACATTAAAATTTGGCTTAAAATGTTTGAGAAAAAACCTACAAAGAAATTTATCCAGAAATTTTCAAAATATTTGTTGTGATTCAAAAAGAAATGAAATAAAATTCATAAATAATGTGAAAAAAAAAATCAAAATCCCAAAAAAACTTGTAGCCAGAGATTTTGCCGACTTCTCTGCTACACTGTATGCTCCGTTAAGCATTCATTTATGAATGAATAAAAACCAAGGCATTTGCTTAGAAGCAAAGTATATTAATGTTTCCATTTTTTATTTTAAATTAATTTCTTATTTTTTTTTTCAAGAAAAAATTCTTTAATGAGTGTTTGCGGTGATTTTAGTATTAATAATTTTACATTGCTTTTTTGTTTTATTTTTATTGTTCTCTCGCTATAGTCGCTCTAATACAATGAGAAATTATTTAAATATTTTAAATAAAATTGTATCTCATTTTTGTTGCTGTTGCTCTTTTCGGGTTATTCGCTTTACAAGCAGGGTTTCCTTCCTAAAGAAAAAAATTAAAACAAATCTTATGAGAAATTAAATTAATTTAACTAATTAATTAAAATAGGGAATACATTAAGAATGTAGTATTCCTTTTGGGGTAGGTGAATCAATTACTCACCCACATTGTTAATATGCGGGCACTATATTTAAGAAAGCATCCACCCACCTTTTACTCGGACTGCCACGCTAGAAGTAGAATGATTTGGAATGGAGAACATTGTGACATTTGCATGAATACTTTAAATACTAACTGTGTCTACTGGAGACCACAGTATTTCCCCAGCGGGTAATAATTATTCTGGATAAACACTTATCTTTCCTACGTGTTTGAGTATGATAAACTCAACTACTAAAGTTTGTATGCATTTTTGCAATTAATCAATTTTAACAATATCAAAGTCGAATTTTAATCAAAAGAGTAGAATATTGTGCATTAGATGGGATGAAATGAGCGTAAACTATTCATTTTATACAATAAATTAATTTCATTGAATAGTTCAATATTTAAAAAGGGTTCAGGATATGCCGGGGGTGATAACATATTTATTTTGCAATCTATTGATATATGACGAAATATTTGTTTATACATTTATTAATATAATATATTTGGCGAAAAGAACCTTTTTTATCGTTGAAAGTATATCTTCCTTGTTCTTATAAGAGGATAATACTAAAACCCTAAGCTGCATGTATACTTAAAACTTATAAATGTAAATTTTCTGTATTTATTGCTAACTTTTCTTTTCAATCATTATATACAATAATCTGACGCTAAATGTAAGCAATCGCTTCCCTGACAGAGAATCAAATATTCAAACTAAAACTCGATTTTAATAAAATCGATAAATTAAAAATTAATAAAGCTTATGGTTGTGTATATTTCTAAGCAAATCATAATGCGGGCCATATTGGGTTTGTTTGTGACAGATATTAGTAAGCTTAAGTAAAATTAGGTCTAATATCGACGAATTGTATAGACTTTTCTTTGCCATTTGGCATTTGGATGGACATTTTATTTAACATTAATTAATTAATTCAAATGAGTTAAATTTTAGAAAAAAAGCATTTAAATGAAATTCTATAAACGCAGAAGATTTTAGGTCAAGCAGGCTACCAGCTAATTTTACTTCTGCAACCGTTAGTAATAAGTTTGGAGAGTTGGAATCAATTTTTGGTGAAAGGCAAGCAAAGTTTTGACAAATAAAAATAAATGTTATCTTAATTGAATTTAATTAAAAAATAATAATATCTATGAAAACAATGAAATTCTCGTAAAAATTCTGATTTTAAAATTAAACAAATTTTTACAACATCATAAGCTTTAGTTTAAGTTTAAGTTTAGTTTAGTTGTTGTTTCAGGATATTATTTAAATATTTTTAATATTTTTAATGCAAAAAAAAATTTTATTTCTATTTTAGTATTCTGCAATTCGGATCGGTCCAGTTGTAAAAAGGGATGTAATGAAAGCTTCCACTATGCTGGAACACGAACCACAGTAAGCAAAATTATTTTTTAAGGCTTTTATTAACACTATACTGGGAAACACGTAGACTAACGATTTCATTTGTGTCTTAATTACATTTATATGTTTGTTTCACTTTTCCTATTAAATCTGTTATAGATGGGAAGATATGGTCCCAGATATTATCCAAGGCATGACATCAATCGACAATTAATTATTTTGTTAAAGATTAAATTTTACATTTTTGTAGATAAAATAATTTATATTTAATTCAATTAATTTAAAAACATTTAATTTTGAAAATTAATTCAGATTTTTGATGTCATTATAATTTATTTTCTTCTAAAGATGCTCAAGAATCCTCAATATTTTGAATTCCATTAATAAATTCTTGAATTTCCAGATTCATTTTCATTCATGAGTAAAAATCATGCATGTTGAGAAGGTGAGATTAAGCATTTTTAAGTTTCTTATTTAAAGACAAAAAAAAAATACTAATGAAATTTTCAATTGGAGAAAAATATTTTTGTAATAATTTCCTACTGTGCCGTAGGCGTGACAACGTTTCTTAATGTCAAGATCTTATTTAATAATTTAGAATTTCATGTATATTAAAATCCTCTTAAAAAATTAAATAATACCCAAATTTACCACATATCCTTTAGAAAATCAAATGAATTCCGTGAAACTCTCTTATTATAGCGTTTAGTAGATGGTGTATGGTGAATTCAAATGTTTGTCACAATGCTTTCTTTTTTTAAAAAAAGATTTTTTTTGTAACTCTTAATGCAAACATCCTGTCTCTATAGAATGCATCAAAATTGTTTGTCGACAAAAATGATTGTTGTTTTTTTGTTTTTATCGATTCAGAAAATGAAAATATGAATATTCAATGATTGAAGTTTCGTTGAGCATAGCAACATTGATTTTTACTTATATATGCTCATCATATAATTCTTATGTACGCATTACATCCAGCATGAAGACAAAAAAACAAATAATAAGAAAAGTAAACGAAGAAAACAAAATAAAAACAATTAAAACAACATATTCCCACATAAATGCATATGACAGCCATTACCATATGCAAATATATATTTTTTTATTTAGTTGAATGAACTGCTAGTACTCGAACTAATAGTTAGTTATATACTAGAATATTAAATAAAAATAAAGATGCAGTATTTGGTACATAGATTTTGTAATTACCACAAAACTATGCCACACCTGTATGACAAAAATTGCGAGGCGTCAAATATGGAGTGACTGGGCAATGACAAGTTAACCATCTGTTCTTTTTGAATTCTTGTAGCACCTTAATACATCCTACAAATTTGGTTAAAAACTTATTTTATTTGACTTTAATATTTTTTTGATGTTTTTTTTTATTTTAAATAAATATATTATAATTTGTTTAGAAAATTTCAAAAAAAATATCTTAAAGGTAAGTGGGATGTTCTTACATAAGATACAGACAGTAGGTTGCGTTTTATATTTATTGCTTTTTATATATTAATTTTGTTAATGTAAAAAAAAAAGTTTCATTTTATGGCTTAATTTTTATGTTATGGAACTCTTTTTTGATATATAGATATAGTCTTTTTAGTGAAAAAGTTTGCAAATTTGAGATTTTTATTATATTCAACATTTCAAAATATTTCTATTAACTTCAGATTTCAGAGAATTCTTACCAATAATTTTCAAATGTTACAAAAAGTTTAATGTTGTTAAAATATTCAATTTTAAAACAACACTGAAAATATGAAAGTAAATGACAAAAAGAAAATCATGAATTTCATTTGAAATTCAATTGCTTCCAGTCTCAAATGCACTACATATTTAACTTTCATTACTTGTATCTGTTACTCAGGATTTTGGCAATATATGCATTGTTGTTTTGGTGATTTCTGGTATTTTATTTTTGTAAATGCTTAAATTCCAATGATTTGTTACTAATAGTGCGTTTTCACTGAACCTAGTTTTTAATATTTAGTACTATTTGTTACAATTTGTATGGGAGATCTCTAGTCTTTTTCTCAAAAGAACTAATCTAAATCTAGTTCCTTGCGAAAAAATCATGGCAGTACGGAGGGGAAATTTTGAGTAATTTTTTCGGATTCTCTCTTTCGGCAATAGTTTAACAGTGAACAGCTGTGGAAGTTAGGTTAAGCTTGACTGTGAATATGACGTAACACTTTTTTTACAACAACAAAGATAAGTGAATTGAAATTTGTACTAAGTATTAAATACTAATTTCAGTGAGAACACTTATTTTTTTACTAAATACTAAAAGCTAGGTTCAGTGAAAACGCACTATAAAATTTGATTTCTAAATCCTAATAACTATTCGTCTACTACCTTGATCAAAAAGTTCTCAGAAAGTTGGCTCTTTATTTCTCTTTTGTTATGTTGCTTAACTATCAATATTCCCACTTAAGTTTGGCATCCTTTAATCATCAGTTGTGAAAGTTACTTCGAATGCCTCTGAACATGTTCACGATTTTTGAGAATTTTTGCCATCATCATTCTCAAGTTTTTGACTAAAAACAATACGAATAAACAACCACCTGATTTGGCCTCCTGTTCAATTGAATTAAAAAAAACCACTAAGAGTAATGCGCTCCAGCAGGCGAGAGGAGATAATTGAAAAATTGAAGATGGCCCTAATGGAGATACCTAACATCGAGTTTAAATAATGTTTCGAGTACTGATTCGGGTGTTGGCATAAGTGCGTTGCAATCGTCAGAGAATAATTTGAAGGGGTATTTTTAATTTTTTTAATAAATATCGGGAACTTATTAATCATGTAAATATATGCTATTTGGATCTTAATCATTTTTCAAAAAAATTACATAAGTTTTTTGTTTTTTGAGGAAACTTCAATAATTGTAGAAATTTTTTATTCATTATTATAAAATTACAATATTCTTATAGGATCTCTAAATTAAATTAAAGTATTTTCTTAAAATCTATAACGAAAAATTTTTATATTAAATTACAGATATGCTACAATTTTAGCATTTGATGTTAAAGTTGAACGTGATGCGCAAGAGCTAGCTGATACTCTAGGTGTAAAAATATTTCAAGCTGATATTATTTATCATCTGTTTGATAAATTCAAAGCATACCGTGATGAACTTAAGCAGAAAAAACGGGATGAATTCAAGAGCATAGCGGTATTTCCATGTAAATTAAAAGTAAGTCATAATTTAAAATCTTTTATTTTGTATTTCTGGAAATTTATTTGGTTCTTTTATATGATTGCATTTCACTTTCTTTTGCCCAATTTTTCTTAGCGGTGGGAGCTAATGTCTTTGGAAGATGTTCTTTAACGATTGTTTGAAATATAGACACAAAATTGACAATTGATTTTAATACAGTTAGTTTAAATATTATTCCTATTGAATGGGAATAAATGAGAAATATAAGTAGGAATATACTTTTAAAAAAATTTTTTTATATTACTTGTTTAAAGGAAGTTCAACATAAGACACTACCGAATATAAAATTTCAAATTTGACATTTTAATTCGTATGAAGATTTTAAGGTTTAAAATCTTTAGTCTATACAAATTTTTCACATTTTTTGATTAGGTAGGGTTAATATTGAGTTTAACCTATATGTATGACGACAACCTCAGATATTTTATTTGCGTTTTATTGACGTTACTTTTTTTTTTGTTTTTAGATCCTTCCACAATTTATATTCAATTCAAGGGATCCAATTGTTCTTGGTGTAATGGTTGAGAATGGAATCGTAAGAGAAGGTACACCTCTTTGTGTACCTAGTAAAGACGTAAGTAAAACTTTTCAAAATTATTTCTTATTTCCGGTATAATTATTCAGCGATTTTGATATGAAAAATTTTAAAAACTATGAAAGTACTGTGAAGAAGTGTAAAGTGACGAAATAGATTAAGGCTTAGAAAAATAATTCTTACTAATTAAAGCCTTGTACAGACCAATGCGTTTTTCATTCGCACGCCGGACAAGATTGTAAAACGGGTGATGTATTTGCTCTAGCTATGGCTAGAACAAAATTGTTTTGTTTTTGTTTTTGTCAGTAAAAGGACACTTTATGGCCTTCAAAATTTTTGTTGTATTTTAAATTTTAGTTCTAATGGAAATTTTTGTTGTATTTATATTAGAAGGGATAGGAAATAATGATTTTATTACTTTTAGAGGTACACCAAAAGTTTTGAAGGCCACAAAATGCTTCTCTAAAAGTAATAAAATCATTTCTTATCCCTTTTAGAATAAGCACAACAAAAATTTAAAGTAAAAGAAAAATTTTGAAGGCCATAAAGTGTCCTTTTACTGACAAAAAACAAAAGCAAAACAATTTTGTTCTAGCTATAGCTAGAGCAAATACATCACCCGTTTTACAATCTTGTCCGGCGTGCGAATGAAAAACGCATTGGTCTGTACAAGGCTTAAATTGCTAAAAATTATTTGATTTGAAAAATATTTGTTTGATTTGGCGAAAATTTGATAAATTTCAATTGGATCAACTCAATCAATTTTCAAAGACCATTTGGACTTGTCTTGTTCCAAAAACATTGAATTTTCTTGGAAAAAATCGTCATGCATAATCTGAAATGCAAAATCACTGGAGATGAAACATGGATTTGCGCGTAGTTAGTAGTATACTATTAAAAAATATGAGAACGTATCATAGTTATGATATAATGTGTTCACTTAATTCAATTCGGTCAGGCTGTTCAACACTGAGAAAAAAAAAAAAAAAAAATGATTAAAAAGAATGCCGCTAAAGGTGTTTTCAAGAAATGTAAAAAGCTCAAAAACTAATCGTCATATATTACCAAATATCAAGTAGCTTAAACCAATTATCAAATGAAGTTGTTTCTAAATTACGGCTACAATCATCAACTAAAACTCCATAAAAAATGTTACCAATAACAAAAAAATGGCTTACAATCCAACTATTTCAACAGAAACTCACAAAGATATCATAGTTTAAAATATATGCAATAGAGAGTCAGTTTTTACTTTTACATAATTTTCCTTAAAACTACCAAAGCAAAAAAAACTCTTTATGAATTTTACGTACAAGTCTTTAGTGAAGAAACATAAAAACTCAAACAATGAGTTAGTTCTATGTAAACACTAAGCATATGAAAAGGATTTTTATTTTTTCCTTTTAATAATAATACATCCGCTGAAAAAACAGTAAACGAAAACAAAATTTTTTTCTTAAGAAATATTCATTTTAAACATGTAAAGGTGACCACAGCTAAGGAAATGCTCTTGCACATATTTTATGTCCACCAAATGTGCGATTAACACCAGAACAAACGATGCCGGCATTGTTATCAATGTTCCCCTCATGAGCGGAACTAAAAATACTTCCTTTATATTAGGAAACACTTTACACAGCTCTTCCGGTTTTGTATATCATAAAGCCGGAACTAGAATTGCAGGCCGGAAACTTGTGTTGTATATAAACTCTTAACCCACCCTAAAATCTTATTCATTGGGATATTTTAACTAAATAAAAAGATCTTCTGTTATTAGACATTAAGCAAAAACGAACAAAAAAAAACCAAAGGAAGCCTTCTATAAAATTATTTTTCTTTCCAATTTTTTTTAGTAGGTCTTCTTAGTACGTGCTGTATACAAACGGACGTCATATGTTTTTCTGTTATTTATTTCTCTTGGAATTTAAAGAAAATATGGTCCCTTCGGATAAAATCTATGGGTACGTCAAGGTTACAAAAAAATAAAGTTATATGCAGAGAGTCTCAGACCAAAAATATTCTTTTATTTTATTGGCATTATTGGTTTTTTCTTGAAAAATTTCAATGGTAGTTTCCTAAAATTTACGACATTCTCAATTTTTTTTATTTTGTTTTTCTAAAAATATTTTAAAAATAAGTTTCGCAAACGCAAGCTATTAATGCTTTAATCACTTTTAACTTAAAATTTAAAAGAATTATAAACAATTTCATTTTGCATTTTGTCCTATAAAAGTAGAAATTCTGAATTTTTTGAATAAAATGGAAAGAAGCAGTTTTTGTAGCTCAAATTTAATTTCTTGTGGTAGCTTAGAAAAATTCTACGAATCTTGTTTAATGATTATTTCTTCATTAAAAGATCCTTAATCCAAAATTCGGAATAAAAAAAATTTATTTATGTTGTTCACTTATAGGACCACTAAATATAGTCTCTAAAATCAGTTCTATGCTTATTTGATTAACGCAATTTTGGACACCTGATGATGATGAATGAGAAATATTATTTAAAATAAATAAAATCTGTGTCTGCCTGCTATGGATTTTAGGGAAAAAGCTAATAAATTGTTAAACATCAAACTGTGACGAACAAAAACTAAACAGCTGTTTTGTTTATGGATTTAAGAAAATAGAATGGTTATTTTCAAGGTTAAGTGGTGGTTTTTAAGAAATTTTTTAAATATTATTTCTGGAGGTGGCAGTTTTGCAAATTTTGGTATCACCTCAATTAAAAGAATCACAATTGGCTAAACTACATGTGTGAGCAAAATCAAAGAGGTCTAAGAATTTAACAGTATTATTTAGTTTAATTTTCGAAGATTTTAGGTACCACTTAATTTATCTAGGATGCCACCGTATTTGCAATTTAAATTTTGCCAAGCGTCAACTTACCGTACTAGATTTCTGTTTTTATTAAGCAATTTTATTTTTTCACAAAAAATTTGCAAATTAGACGTATTTATACTTTGCGACTTAATATTCTGCCGACAGATCCTATGCGCGTATTCAGATAAAACTTGGATATTTGAAATTTCGAGTTCTTACGAACTACTTTTACTAAATATTTCACTAGCCTTAGGTCTATCCGCTAAGCATTTTATTTGGAATCAATGAACAACTGAACTACAAGAGTCTTGTCATGAATCAAAGGAATACATTGGCTTATCAATAGCCAGTACAGGTTTTTTTTTCTTACATAGATTATGTCAAAAAACTCTTGGGAATTGGTCACGGAAGCACAAAATGTTTATTACTCATTCAAATTTAGTTTATAGTCTTTAAAGTAAACCCTTTACCACACAGAGTCTAACTTCTAACATGAAATATATATATTTTTCTATATTTGCACATAAGTTTTTAACATCATACCTTATGATCAAAAAGTTCCCAGAATTCGTAATTTTGAATGTCCATGCTTTACCAATCGGTAAACCGTCGATAGGTTCTCTCTTGCAATACTAATTCTGACGTTCTGTCAAAGTTTGACATCAATCGGATCATTAGTATTTGTTTGGCGTTTGTTTTAGTAAGTAGTTACATTTTTGTATAGCGATTTTTATAATTGATGAAAAATTGGAACAACAATTGGGCCTCAAATTTTATGTCAAAAATAAAATTTCAAGTGCTGAATCACTAAGAATGATACAAGTAGCCTTTGGATAGTCGTGTATGCAGAAAACACAGGCAAAAGATCCAAATACGGTCGTGAAAGCCTGAATGATGATGAACGTACTGGACGCCTAACAACATCAACTACCGAAGACAATGTCGAATCTGTAAAGCAAATCATTTTGGAAAATCGTTGTGTGTCAATCCGAGAGCTTGCGGTGTTATTGAACATCTAATATGGGTCGGCTGAACACATTTTGGTAGATGTTTTGTGCATGAAACGTATCGCTGCTTGTCTCGTATCAAGAACATTGAAATTTGTTCAAAAAAAGCTTCGAATTTGTGTAGCTAAAGAGAAAGCTATCCCACATTCAACAAACACATAATAACTGGTGATAAGGCATGGGTTTACTCGTATGATATGCCAACTGAATAACAATCTTCGGAATGGCACTTCGATGATGAACCGAAACCGAAAAAAAGTCGTCAAAGTCGATCGAAAATTAAGGTTCTTCGATTATCGTGGTGTGGTGCATCACAATTTCCTTCCGAATGGCAAACAGTAAACAAAAATATTATTTGGGTGTTATGCGTCGCTTGCGTGAAGGAAGTCGCAAGAAAAGGCTTGATTTATGGAAGAATAATTCGTGGATGTTACCCTTCAAAAAATGCGCCATCTCACACAGCATTGATGGTTTCGGAGTTTTTGGCCAAAAACTCGACTAAAGTCATCAACCAAGCATCGTACTCTCCAGATATGGCCCCGTGTGACATTTACCTGTTCCAAAGACTCAAGTTGACGTTAAGAAGAACAAGATTTAAGATGATTGATGCCATAAGAGAAAATTCGCTACGAGAGCTAATAGTCATTACTAAACAGACCTACAAAAAGTCTATGGAAAATTGGATTTTGCGTTGGCATCAATGTATCGCCTCAAAAGGAGAGTACTTTGAAGGAGATAATAGAGAAATTGAAATTTAAAATTTTGCGTTTTTTTTACAAATTCCGGGAACTTTTTGATTATAAGGTATAATTGTGTAGGTATGTTCTGTTTTTTTTTTTTTTTATTATAAAATTATTAATTTTTTTACTTGTTTAGTTTGATTAGCCAGCAATTAGTCCACTCATTAATCGTATTAATGGAAATTTGTAAACCTTTTTCCCGCTTCTAAGTGATCCTTGCCTGGAGAGCAATATTGCCTTAAAAGTTTATTTATGTATATTCAAGTTCATACAATGTAAATCTAATGCATTAAATAATTTAGGCTTATAATACATTTTTAGTCGTAAATTTGTTTCCCAGGCCGGGAGCCCCGGTTTGTCGTCTATGTTTAATATTGTTGTTTTGTCGCAAAACTATTTCCTAAATTCATAAACCCGTTTTTTTGTTTTTTTTTTTCTTTTTATTTTACTTTTGGATCGAAATAAAGAAAACGTAAATGTTCCTATAATAAATTTTATTTAGGTAAATTTTTTTTTTTTTCTGTTCAAAAGAACGAAAAATGATTCTGTAAAGCTATCAGCTTTTCATTTGTCAGGTTTGTAGATAAAGAAACTAGTTTTATTTTTCTTTACTGAATTGGACTCCCCCTTTTTTGTTTTTATTTTTCAATTTTTTTTTTCTATTTATTTTGTTATTGTTGTAAATTTAAACTGTTACTCTGGGATTCATCTAGTACCAGCTGAGAGAAATGATTATATAAAAGGTTCTATCTAACCAATATGCTAATGATTACTAAGAATAAACCGGAACGGCTGGTGTGATATTGATCGAAATGTAAACTGGATAAAGGAAAATTCAACATGAAATGAAACTTTTCAAAAACTTAAAAAGAGAAAGGAAAACAAAACAAAAATTTAAAGAAAAGAAATAACTACAATGTGTATAAAAGGAAAAGATATGTAAATTATAAAAGAAATGGATGACAACCAACCACTCCCAACTGATTTCTTATATTTTATGTTAATCCCACAAGGTCCCAAAGAAAGAAGGTTATAATTACTTCCGCAAATTAAGGTGATCGTCTCAAGAACCTTATTTTATACTTCTCTTCGTTTTTTTTGTTTTTTTTGTTTTCCTTCTATGGGTAGATGATTACTAGAGCGATTCATTATTGTGAAGTGAACAAGCCTCTAACTTGATTCTTAACGTTGTAATTTTCAAGATAATGGCATCCAGAATCAAATTATCGAAATTGTTAGTTTATTTTGTTAGAAAACAGGAACTAGGTGTACTCCTTTAACATGGACATATCTATTTTATTGAAACGAATAAAATTTTTGTTTTGTCGTTTTGTTATAATAAAAAGAAATAGAATAAGAAATGATTTTCTAAAATTCTTTATTTCAGCTTAATTTTGTTTTTGTGCTGTTGTTGTTTTTTGTCTTTTGTTAGTCACATTTAAACAGTTAGGACGTATCTTAACTATAGATATTCCCCCTAATTTCATTAAAAAATCAAACTTCAATTATATCTAATGGTTCAAATTAAAGTATATTCTTTGTTAGTATTTAGAAAATTAAATGTATTTGTATTAAATTAAAAATTATATTAACCCAAAATTCTGTTGTGCCTACGCAAACTAATTTTTTACTCAAAAATATATCTATGTATGTTTTTTTTATATATTTAGACAGATATATAGGATAAAATAAAATAAAATAAAAAATCTGTAAGTATTGAAAAACTTGTCTCAAAGCAATCGGTTTATGATATAAAGACCCGCCTCCGACTTCCGTTCAGAAACTGAATATCTTGTCGTAATTTTTATGTCCAGTGTGTGTCCAGAAGCAAAAGTATTGCTAAATTTTTGTTGTTGTTTTGTTTTCAATATATGCCTGGATGGCAACAAAGAAAGAAATAAAATGCTAAAATAAGCAAAAATTTAAAATAAGAAAATAAACTAATACAGAACCACTTAGCAGGTGTTACAGAGCACATCTTAACGCACAACTTTTCTGATTCTTTGTTTTTCTCTTTAAATAAATCTGTCATTTCCGTTTGTTAATTTTGTTATTATTACATATCATATTGCTAATATTATAATTATAATAATTTTCTTTGCTTTTATTAGTTATATAATTAAATTTATTGCAAAATTTTTTGTAAAAACTGTCTTTGGGAATATAAAGGGTGCATTGCATTGGTGAGCCACTTTATGCATAATAGGCTGACGAGAAATGTTGAGAAGGATTTTGTCCATAATTATTAATAGAAATGTGTTGTCTGAATTTGGAAACATAATTTTGTTTTGCATTTTATCTCATATATTATAAAATTTTCAACTTTTTCTTTAATTAAATAGAAATTATGTAAATTAAAAGGAAATATGCTTAATAGATTTACCAGTAAGTATGTATGGCTCTCCAAGGGATTATAGTTTATCTTGTTGTTTTATTTTTGATTTAAATTTTTAAATGATTTCATTTAATAATTATCACTTCAATCAACAAGTGCTAAAAATATATATGTGAAATTCTAATCATTAAATTCTTTAGCAGCTTTAACTGCCATTGGGTAATTGTAATTGTTTTTTTTTTTTTTTTTTGATTTTGATTCGAAGCATTGGGAACTCTGTATTTACATCCAATTAATGCTTGCTATTCTAATATCCTTTTAAAGGAACTGATCTGAATTCCAGCATAAGAACTATTATTTTTAAGGATGCTTGATTATTCTAAGGAATTCAGATCTTAAAGGAATTTTTCCTCACCAAAGGCATAAAATAACCAACAATAATAAATCGGTTAATTACTTTTACACTTTTCCAGCAACCATCATTTAAAATCCCAGGAGATAAAGCTGCAAAGATTGATGATAAGAAAGTTCCATTAATGAATAAAATTTACAAAATTTGGCTTAGTCATTATTTTATTAAAATGGCCAAAAGTAATAAAGTGAACCCACAAATGTAAAACTGAACTATACTCCATGGAATAGACAGTAATTTTTAAACTGTAAGAATTGTGATCACAATGACGGTAGAATTTTAGAAGCAAAAAGCTTAACTAAAATTTATCCAAGTATGGACGGATAACTCTTACGAAAATGTAGTTAAAATCTCAGTCGAGTGTTATTTAAAGGAATCTGAATCTATGAGCTATTCAAACATTTGTTTGTATAGAAACTGTTACACTTTTAACTTGTTTTCTGCTGTCATAAAAGTTACTTAAATTACTCCCTTAGGCTTTGGATGCCAAATTAGAAAAGAAAGATATGTAGAAAAGTTTTAAATTTATTTGCTTGGTACTAAAAGTAATTTTTTATAAACTTTTATTGTTGCTTCTAAAGGTGGGCACTCACTTATGGCCCAGGCACAATGAACGCGGCTGCGGCGCGCGAGCGGTGACAGCTGTCACAGCTATTGGAATTAATTCAGCTGGATTTCGGAATTCTGAATGAAAACGCTTGCGCGCCGCAAACCGCGTTCATTCTGTTTGGGCCATTAGTGCACATATTTCCACGGGTAAAATTTTTAACGTCATAGACTCACGCCAAGTTGTTGATTTTTTTCCCCCTCAAATGTGGATATTTCAGCGTAAAATTCATATGCACACACACTTTTTGGATAAGTTTTTGCAAAAGAATTGCCATATTTTCCCGATTTATATTTAATTGTTGTAGAATTTTATTTTGAAAAAACAGGGCAAAACAGAAGCAAGGGAAGTTTTGTGTTTTTTTTTTCAGTTAACAAAAAGATGAAATTACACATTTAGAGTGGGTCTACACAGGACAACTCACAGCAGAAACTCACAGCGATTCTGTGAATTTTGTATGAAAAATAACCGGTTTCGCTGTGAGTTGTCCTGTGTAGACCCACTCTTAGAGAAAAAATAAATAAAAAAAAATTAAAAGAATAGAATCAAAAAAAAAATAACCGCAGAGACTCCCGCGGAACCGGACTAACTAAATTGTGAAATTTTTGTCATTTTTGACGTCATGAATGTTACCCGCGGAGTTGTGCGCACTAAGTGAGTGCCCACCTTAAGGTATTCAAATATACACAAATTATATAAACTGATGTATATTTTGAATTAATAGCTGTTTAGCTTCAATGCAAGATACCCATATTTACCTAATAATTTGGAATTGTTTGAAGTTATATAAACCTATGTAAATTTTTTGTGTTTCGCGCCCACTGATCACTAAACTGTAAAATGCGCAGAATAAAAATGGATTTTATGTGTAAATCACGTCTACAAAAATATCTTGATCGTCTTATTTAGGCATTTGGCACTTAAACTCTACCAAACCAACCAACCTAAACCTCTACTTCTACTTCTTCGACTGATAAAGTTATTTCTCTCTAGGTCCTGAATTACTTGATGACGAGCTTTGTGACGGTCGCCCAGAAATAACTGTAGTGTCAGAAAAGGTAAATATGAGACAGTTGATCTTTAAAAATTTTCTTGTCACATACCGTGTGATTCAGAGATCCTTGTCACATATCAGCTTTCATGAACATCTGGATGTATCAAAGCTTTGTGCTTATTAAATTCGAAAAAGTTTTAAGCAAACTAAGAAAAAAATGTATTTTGTTTGGAAGAGAAATGATTAATTTGCATCAAAAGTCATCAAAGTTGTCTTGATGCTACGAAGAAAAGTTGTTTGTTCACTTCAGATTACAAGAAAAATACCGCTGGTGCGTATTAGGATCGTAAAATGATTAACTGTGAATAGTATATACATACTTCCATTTCTTTGCCTAAAGTGTTTGTTATACTCCAAGAGAAAAACCTAAGATATCAAATCATCTTCTGTTAAAAATGCGTTTTTGAAGCAGAAAAAAATTCAATTGATGGAACATCGGTGGAATAATTTTTATTTGGTACCCATTAATTTCCTTTTGTTCCAAACCGTCATTGCCTTGCTAAAAAATTAAATTTTGAACATGCCGTTTCCTGAAAGAAAAATTATTTCAGCTGACGGTTATTTGAAATTTGAAGCTAACTTTTGCCAGAAATATTTAAAAGTAAAATTATTAGCCAACTTTTGCGAAAAGTAATAAACAATTATATAAACATTTTAATAAATTTTAAACTGATTAACTAAATTTTATATAAATGAAACGACAAATATATAATTTTAACGCATCGTCATGTTTATTTTAAGGGATTCACTTGTTATATTAACCAAAAATAAACAAGAAAACGCGAATTAAACAAGTAGTTTTAAAACAAATGTGATTTATATTATTTGTAATAAAGCTATATGCATTTTGAAAACTGTGTTTGAATTGAACACAACAAGACTAGCGAGAAAAAATATGGTAGACAAATATGTGTATACACTTAAAGACGCCCAAGCCTTTTATCGGACGCGTATGTTGGTATCTATTTTTAGTCCGGAGACATCCGGTCTGAAGTGTACTTTAATATTCTTGCATAATCAATGGATAAATTTTAAAATTGAAATACCAGCAATAAATGCTTGAATGGGATAGCTTATAATTATCCTTGGAATTCAATGTGTGCAATATAATTTTTATGTCTGCATATTATTTTGAGGAATATTATAACTAAATATTTCTGTTATTTAAAAAATTTTGATTTCTATTAAGATATATATAGAGCCGGAATGAGGGCTGAACGAGGAAGGAATAATTTATTAAATCTTATATATTCTCACCATTTCATCATTAAACAACATATAATTATTTAGTGGGGAGCTTCTCTTGTTTGCCTATATGAATAGATCTTTAGGTTTTCTTTAAATTTTCGATAAAACTAACAAGTATTTGGATTAAAAGTCGAAAATTGGTCATTTTTTAGTCAATGTAGTATAAAAAAATGGCATAAGATAAAACCGATCAACTCAAGAAGAGAATTCTGCGGATTTTAAGGTAGTAAAATTATTCGGAAATAGTTACCAATATAATTTTTTTCAAAATAACTTTTAGCTTCTGTAAAATCTTGAGAATTTCTTATTGTAGCTCCTTAAAACTAGAATTAAACTTGTTCAATGTTTTAATAATATATAATAGTTTATTAATTGTTTACAGTTTGTGGATATTGGAATCGTAACATCGATTGAATATAATCATAAACAAATTGAAAGTGCACGAAAAGGACAGGAAGTTTGTATTAAAATTGAACCAATACCTGGTGAGGCACCGAAAATGTTTGGAAGACATTTTGAGGAAACTGATTTACTTGTTAGTAAGGTCAGTAATAAATTTTAGATTTTAATTGATTTGATTTTCAAGATTCTAGTATCTTAAAGCATGTGTGATATATGATAGGGCACAGCAATTCAACAGTTATAAGCGATTGCTTGCTCAGCCACCTTTTATACTTCGATTTTCGGAAAAAACATCTAAAACTGAAACTGCTAACCAAAGTCATTGAGCTCTGAAATACAGTAAATAATAAAAATCAGTATAACTAACGTTATAAATATGAAAAATATTAGAGAAATATATTCGTGTATCTTTACCGGAAAATAAACTGAAAGTTGATTAAAATGATCACTCACCCTAAGCTTAAAAAGACTTCCAAATCTTATCAAATCAAGATTAAAAAGACTTCGAATTTTATCGGCCAAAATCATCACTTCCCATGATAACAAAATTGACTTAAAAACGGGACCAAAGCAAATAATAGAAAAAAATTCTTTTGCTATCAAAACTATTTTAATTTTTCGTTATTTCTTTATGTAACACAGACCTTCAATAAATTATGATATTAAGGAAGGTATGAAATTTCGGGTGTATGCTCAAATTTTTAATTTGAAGTATTTTAAATCAAAACATCAGCAATTACATACTTTCTTTTCAAGACTGAAGTTTCAGGAAATGAATTTTTTTATGCAAAAAAATTATGTTATTTTTTCTTCTTCAACAGATATCCCGACAAAGTATTGATGCATGCAAGGACTACTTTAGAGATGACCTAATCAAAGCTGACTGGGCATTAATGGTTGAATTGAAAAAACTTTTTGAAATTATGTAAACGCAAAAAAAATTATCACACAAATCAATTATTCCTCATTTGAGATAACTACAACAGAAATAAAAACGAAAAATAAAAATTATACATAAAAAAGTATTTTGTAAGAGTATGAAAATAAAATTTTAATTAAGGATAGAATTTAGTAATGATATAATTTTTAGGTAAAAACTAATATAAAATTATTTTAAAAATTTTTAAATCTTTTAGATTGAGCTTTTATCCAGGAAACCTAATAAATAAATTTACATTATGAAATAACCTTGAAAAGGATTGAATGAATATGTTATTCATATCTATCGCACTAATATCCTTGCGCGTCGGACATGCGCTTAGTATGGAATTTCTTGTTTCATTCAAAAGCTCTGCAATATTTTTTTTAACAATGAACCATTGGAACCATTCACATTCCCAAGAATCAATGAAATATCCTTATCTTCCTTATATTTTCCTTTTTATTATATACTTGTCATTGTAACCCTGGAAATTAGGTCAAGTAAAATTCATTCAACCCCGGAAAATTCAAGTTTTTAATTCAAGGACTTTAGCGTTTGAGAATTAAATGTATTCTTAAAATATTTCTAGAAATATTTTAGATTCTGTTGAACATTTTTTTTAATTTCTGGAATTTTGCACTTAATTTTTCTATTTTAATAGAGTTTTTCCAAGTTCAAGGTAGAATTTACAAGATATAATTTTGGACAAAATTATGAGGCATACAATAGAAATGTTATGTCTTGAACCAATTCATTCAAGTTGTTAATTTTTTTCTCATTATGCATTTTTAACTTCTTATAACCGTCAAAGTGTTGAAGATTATAATATGTAAATTAACTAAATTTAATTTAATTTTACAAATAAAATGACATTAGGAAACTATAAACTTCATAACTTGAAACTAAGCATTGTATTGATGTAAAAATTTGTGTGTGCTTAAAAAAATTAGAATACTTGCTTTTTTTTCTAGTAAAAGAACGGAACAAAACAAATTAGAATGCATTTGCTCACGCAAACGTGAAGCAAACTTCATTCATGCACTTCGTATGATAAAACGGGTAATCTTAAAAAATGTTTACTCGTTATTTAAAAGTCTAAATGTATATCTTCTAAGTATAATATATGCTAATTATCGTCATAGTCTATTGTTAATAATATGATGGTTCGAAAGAAGTTCTTTTCAGGCATCTGCAGGGCTTCTTAAAGCTTTTACGTTTTCTGTAGTTCTCTAAACAAATTTAACCGACCAAATACAATATCAAGCTTGCTTGCTTTTTACAAATATATTTATCGATATTCTTGTTAGATCTTACCATACATTAATATTCGTAGGGCTGGTTTCTATGTGAAAATATTATTGAGCTTTTTATTCAATCAATTATTGTGCTTTTCTGAGTCCTTGGACTAAAATATATCGATTTAGATGCTCAAAAGTGCTGTGACTAAATTGTAATAGATAAATAAAAACAAAATTTAATTTTTCTCAAAAATTCATTGGCACAGATTTCATAAACGTGAAACACAGCGACACATTCGTTAAAATTAATATTTCTATGATTTTTTCGTTATTATTTGGAATAAAAGCCACTGCTTGCAAAATCAAAGGATTCTTTAAAGCTTATTCTTTATTCTCATACATAGCCTATGCCTAGGAAAATTTACTACATACATTTTAAGCCCAAAATTTGAGACACAAATTTGCTGATTAATTTTATTGTTATCTTAAGTTTCCTTTCAATCAATTTAAATTTCTTTTGACTATTAGAGTTATTTGTTTGTTTGCTTTTTAAATAAGTCACCCCTGCATTTTTGTCTATTACTGCATTGTAAGCTCTTGAAATCTTAGATCGTCACATAGTCACGCAAAACTAGAAAACTAACCAATTATAAAAATTTGAAAGAAAGCTAATTCGCCATATCCTCTCCTACCATCCACCATCAATGAATCAGTAATTTTATCTGCTAACAGCAAACAATAAAAATTGAGCTTTGCCAACAAATAGAAGCTTAAAAAATGTTAACTTATTTTTATGTTTTTATGTTTACTTTGATATTTTCCAATTACTTTTTCATATTAGAAACTTCTTAAGTTGCTAGGTAACAACCTTAAATCTAACTAATAAAGTAGAGCTAATTTTGTAGAGAAAAAACATCGATTAGACTTTTTGTTTGATTAAAATTTGAAAAAAAAGAACAATAATTTTGATCGTTTTTAGTAAATTTTAGTTTTGCGAAGTAAATATTTACTCATTTCACTTTCCAAAAACTTTTGGAAAAAAAGTAAATTGTGAATATTGAAAACTTCTTACGTTGCTAGGTAACAGCCCAAAATATTACTAAAAAGGTAAAAGTCAAAACTGATTAGTAGGGGACACTTACGGGTCACAGTCGAGCTGTTTTTAGTGAGTTCTAGCTTGAAAAGTAAATATTTCTTCATATCACTTTCCAAAAAAAAGTAAATTTTGAATTTTTGTTATTCTAGATAACTATCGAAGTAAGTTTAATACTTAGATCAAAAAACTCAACAGTGACAACTTTACAATGGAAAACATTAGTAACTTAAATTTCATTAATGAATTATGGACAGCTGTGAACACCTCAAACAGTACACTAAAATGGAGTAAATGTGGTGGATTCATAATAATCGATTTTTCTTCACTTGACGATTACCTATTATCAAATTCATCTGTATTTCAAACGATGAGTCGTTTAATATTTTTACATCATCTAAATATGTTTGGCTTTAGAAGATTTTCTATTGAGTGTGCAGATAAAATTACATGTCCTATAACTTTTGGATTTCAACATGAAAGCTTTAAGCAAAATCAACCTGAGTTGTTACAAAATATTTCAATGTCTGGTGAAAAAGATTCAGTTTCAACTAATATGATAGCTAATGTTAGTCAAATTGATCAAAATGAAATCCTAAAATCAGCGCCAGGTAAATTGCGAAGAGCCAGAAGTGAATTTGGTGCAATCCTTAGAAGTAAAACGAGTAATATAGAATTGTTTGAAAACACAAATACGATTAAGATTGAATCTCCACGCCTAAGTGTATCCGGTTTTCCATTGAACCACGATTATGCAGGATATTATGGAAATATAAATCGCGATGACCTACATGCATATTATGGGCAATATCTACCTGTGTATCCTGTAATAGGTAATCAATTTATCATTTTAATTTATTTTCCTTTTGATTTCACCATGTTTTGTTTTAATTTTGATTTCAGCTAATACGAATGCTGAGGAAATTTTGAACATTAAAAGGTTATTTATTTTTTTTTAGCCTAAATTTTTCCATATTAAATTTTTGTTTTTTTAGTATTGAAGAAAATAATTTCCCTGAAGTAAATGAAGAAAAAGAATATGAAAGTGAGTACAATATGACATAATTTGACATTATTTAATTGTATATATTTATGGATAATAGATATGAACATTAAAACCGAAACACCTGATTTCTTTGCAAATTTTGAAGAACTTGTTCATGATGTTTGCAGCGATATTGAAAACGAGGATTTACTTGAATTCAGTGAGCAACAAAACAACCTTTAGCTTTGAATTTTGAGTAATTTTAATTTTTTTACTAGTTTTCTTTATAGTTCTTTAACTGTAGATTCAATGATTAAATTAAATTGATTTAAAAATGAAAATAGAATATTTAATTTTAAAATTAGCACATTTTTCTTATACGTTTTTGTGTCATTAATGAAAATCATTAATCGGCTTGTTAATTATTAAATTGTTATTGTGGTTTGGTTTTAAATTTATGGATATATCTATATATACTACAGGTAAGAAATATTTCACCATATAGATCCATTGAAATTAAACACTTGTATTTTTTCTACAAATGTTAAATATCATTTCTTATACAAAAACTATGCTTCTATTATTTCTAATGCCATAAAAATGAAACTACTCCTTTTTGTAAAACTACTGCTTTTTATAATCAAAAACGTTTTACAACAAACCTTGAAGTGATCTTCAGAAATGATTTCTAATTTTTAGCAATTCAAAAAAGCTCAAAAACGTGCAAAATGAATTGTTAACCAAATGCCAGTGTGACTTTAGAGAACAACGTAGCATGGAAACAGCGTTACAATTGGTCACTAAGGGTTGGCTAAAAACACTAGATAGGGCAGAAGGAATAGTTGCAGTTTTCTTAAATTAAAAAAATTTTCTAAGATGCACAATGCAAAAGGTAGAATGTATGAATTGACTATCTTAACATTTTATTGACCAGCAATTTTACACAGAAATTATGTCATGTCACCGTTAATTTTTGTAATTGAATATGAAAGTAAAACGTTGTAAATAAATTCTATATAATTTTATTTATACGGAATGAAATGAAAATAAACTTTGGACATATTTTTTATATAAATTTTCATAATTATTTTTTGATTATTGCCATAATCACCTGCGTGTTCTAAAACGTAGTTGCTTAGTTTTCCTGAAAGCCTGGAAGATGGATCTTTGTAAGGAGCTCTTTTGCAAGTACTAGAAGAATTGCTAGGTGATGTACTGTATTCATTTGAATGTACAGAAATCCATTTCGTACCTACTTCTAGTAGAACTTTTTTGTATCTTAGTTTATATTGTGACTTTTTAGAGTAAATTTTGAATGCATTAACAAAAATTCTGTTTTTTATACCACTTTATACTTTCGATGGATGAAAAAATATTTGCCCGATATGACAATCCTCTATTATGTTTATAACAAGCCGAATGGTGCTAGTTATTAACCAGAATGGGATACGCTATTCGCTCATTACTGCAAAATGGAACAACCGGTAATACAGGCTTAGCTGACAATTTTCTTTGGATTACTGGATCCTAAATTCCCAATTTTATTTTGTTTTATCGAAATCCAGATTTTATGCTTAATGTTTTTTTTAGGTGTTTTTGTTGTATGAAATTACAAAAACACTCCTGACTATAAACGAAATTCAAGTCAACAAATAATGAAAAATTAATTTTTTTGTTTGTTTAATTTGAACAACAATTTGTGCAGAAATAACGTCTCGAAGATGTCTAGAATGAATTGATCTTAAGTCCCAAAATATAATTCAAATTGTTTATTATCATTTTTTAACCATATCAGATTATAGTAACTGTTATCAATGAATTCAATTTGTATTTATGGTTTTTATATTTATTTCTTTTGGAAAAATTATCATTAATATACAAAAATTGTATGCTTTTCCCACGATTAGTAGCCATCAAATAAATATTAGCTGTTTAAACTGCTGTTGTTGGTGCTGGCTGCTGCTGCTGCTTCTGCTATCAACTAGAATTATGTAAATAACAAAATAAAAAGAAATATTTTTCATTAAAATATGAGTGAATAACTGGATTTCATTCCCTTAAATCTTATCAATTTAATGTCCAACTGTTAAGATATATTCTAAGTGTACTTTGGTAGTTGTTGTTTGCATTACAAACTATTCAACATGACCTAAATGTCTGCTAACTTTTTCATTCTTACAATATTAAATTTTGTTTTCAGTTCGGCCATAGTATTCAAAACGTTTAGTTTTAGATTTTCCAATAAATTTTCGAGGGAGCGATGTACAAACAAATCTTTCTTGTTATCATTTTGCTATAGTATTTTTTTTTTCTGAATCAATTTAAAAGAATCAATACCTCTAAAAGAAGTTTTCTATTGCAATGAATTAATGAAAATTTTTCCCATTGCGCTCACTTTGGCAACTTTAGAAATTAATCCCATACCGTAGTTCGCTTTAGTATAGCTCTACGGAAATGGATTTAACATTTTGCTCCTTAAATCAAAATATTTTACTGAAAAACTCAAACTCGAAATCTTATTTAAGGATTTGATCCAATTGAAAGTGTTCTGGTTTTACAAACTCTTTTCTATGATGCAGATCTACAAACTCACTCACTTTGAATATATTGTTGTAGTGATTTCTCCACTTAAAAATTAGTTAATAAGAATTATTAAAAAACAACATTAACAATACATTTGTTGTTCAATTTTTGATTGACTTAGAACCTAAATTTACAAGTCAAAAAGATTAGAATTTATTCTATGCATTTCGTAATTATTTTCCATGCAAAATGTGAAACTTTGAGGCTTAATAACTCGCAAACGGTCTACAAACTAGGCAGCAGGTACGAAAAACATACTACATAAAAATAAAAATTCTACAAAATTTCAACACTTGAACTATGCCAATACACCATCGCACCCATTAGCAATGGTCGAAAACTATTTGGAGACACTTCAACTCAACTTCCTTTTTTCACTATAGACATGCCTCCTTCCAACTGTGATCTGTTTTCGTCGCTTATAATATCTCAGAAAATTATTCCTTCAATAAATCATTAAATTTAAAATTTTGAATTTCTAAATACGCTAGATGACTCAATTGATGGTTTTTTCTTGCTTATTTAGAAATTATATTTTCTAAATTAAATCTAATTAAGAATGAAAATTTTTTCATTAATGCCTGCAGTTGTAAAAATTGATTGCTCCAATAAATACCAAGCAGTGAAACCGAATAGTTAATTAAAAACTTTAAATAAGTTCTAGTAGTTAACTTGGAGACAACCTTACAAAATTAGCAACATTATATTTAAATACATACAGTTATGTTAATAGAAAACAAATGCTGCAGAAAGTCTACCATTTAGCCACTGTCTCGACGATGAAGGCGTACGTTGTACTTATTTAGTTCTGCATTCAATATAGTTACACCCAGATTTTAATGTTAGAAAGCAGCATCATATATTGCGTGCCATTCCATGGCCCCTATATATTCCAGCATTGGATCTTATTTTATAACAACAGGAATTTTTTGGGTTGAGTATATTTTGTGTAGGTGATGATATTTAGTTTTTTGAGTAGTGATTTCCTGTTGAAAGTCTATAATCCACTCTTATAATATTTTTGAGCAGCAGCAGCATATCAGAGCCGATCACCTCTTTACCTCGCAATTTACATACATGAATGGAAAGTTGCCCATTGAAGAGAGGCCCACGTAATATCAAATAGTAACGTGGTGGCGTGAACGCCTCTTTCTATGCGCATAACACTTTCGGATTAAAATTATTTAATTTTTACTGGTAATGTCGATTCAAAATCATTTTAAGATGAGGAAGTCATTTTTTTATATTTAAATATGTTGCCATATGTGTACCTCCGGTAGCATACATACATATACATATATATATGTATATATATATATATTTGCGTAAAATGATTTCATTTATCTGAGGAAATTGTCAAATCTTCTGCCCAGTAGCGTAGGAGTTTTTATGCTTTATTCAAGTGTCTGTGTATAAATGTATATATATATATAGCTGCGGTATCAAGTTAGTATATGCCCACACGGCAAACCTTAAAAAGTAACAGAATTCTAACGAGTCTTTTAAGAGGTCAGCTAGTGATAGCTGATTAAATGATTACTCTAAATGGTAAAAAAATTTGTATGGAAAGTGTTGGCGAAGTTGTATTTTTTTTTTAAGAAAAAAGAAAAGGATAATTTTTGATTACCAACGACAACTCTTTTTCAGACTATATTAGCATTTAAGTTATTGATTGATATCAATAAAAAATGAAATAAACAAAAAATTTGATTAACCTCTAATTAGCTCTTTTGCTATTGAATATCCCTAAAGCTTTGTTTTCTTAATTTAATAAAGCAAAAGTAGTGTCTTAAATAAAGTTTAAAACACAAAAATCCATTGTGTTTTAAACTTAAGTAAGTGAGGAGGATTAAGTCACAAGCACAAGGGTCCCCTGTTTTCCTGTGCGGAACTTGGAAAAGTTTAATTTTTCGCCAAAAACTTTTTCACTCAATTGCACTTTCATATAAGCAATATCCATTAGCAACATTTGAAACAAATAGCTGCTCTGTAAGCAGCTTCAAACATGATCACAAGCCTCCACATAATAAAATGTATGTTAAGAATAATTTGAATGAAGAATGTCTCTTCAAAAATAATTAAACTTTCTTTAAAGTTTTTGAAAAATTTTCCAACAATATTTCTGTTTAATAAATCTACCTTCATTGATTACACTAATACAGTAAATAAATATTTATTAAAGAAAAGATTTCCTAGACAAATATGTTCTTGAATTATTCAAACACCATTGACGTCAGAGATGGCCTAATTTCGAAACACCTCAATGTATATATTCTTTAAATGAGAAGTTTTCATTGAGTTACTTTAAATTTTCATATCACCTCTTCCAGACGTGGACGTCAATTGGCCCAAAATGAGATACACAAGCTTCACGCTATTATATAAATATTTAATTGTACTCTGCCTCTCATTTAGAGGGTATTTCCAATAAAAGCTCAGCCGGAAGTTCATTCAGTAAAATTTCAATATTATATTTAGTTTACCATTGATAAAAAATTTACCGGATGTTTAAAAACAAAAGAAAATACACAAATAATTAAATTTTTGTTATTTTAATTGCAAAATCTTACCACCTTGTATTTTTTTTTTGTTTTTGTGCTGGAATTTAAATTTTTTCAATTGGGTTAACCAAATCGAAACAATTTTTCATTGCGTTTGCCAAAAATAATTTACAACAACGACGTGATACTATGCTTATTTCGAAATGATGACAATTTTCTTTATTAATTTCTGTATTGAATTTATTATTCATGGCGGCAGCATAACAATTTGCATCCATTTTTATAGGGGTAAGAAATTTACCCCTAAAATTACAAACTGAATTTTTTAATTACTAAAAGATTGCTCAGCTTCAGAATTTCTCGGTTCCAGCTTCTAACAACCATTGCAGCTTTAAAAATCAGGCTAGGTATCCTTTTGCTGACTTTTCTTTTCCACAATGAAAATAATCCAATTTAAGGATAATAGCAGACATATATATGTATTTCACATACATATGTATATTTAAAGAACATAATTAATTTTACACTTGCGCTCTTTTCAGCTGCTGCAGGTGATCTATTAGTTTTTCTAACTTTTTCTTTTAATTTTAGAAGCCTGTAATTATTGTACATTTATTTTTCAAAAAAAATGCAATGACCCTGCAAACTTCAGCTATTAATTAATTATTTTATAATAGCTTCCAAGCGTATTGAGGGATTCTAGTAGCTCTGGGGTCGGCCAACCACCAAATTGCATACGGCTGCATAAAACTTTGGCCCATGTATGTAAATTGATATTTGAGTCGTTCAGAAGCCAATGTGGTTAAGTCCATTTTTTATATTTTCAGATTTTTGCAAATTTTAATAGAATAAATAATATATTTCTTATAGTCTTGAAAGGATTTATTCATTATTTCATTTGTGGTAGGTCAAACAATCCTTTTCTGTAAAGCCCCTGAATGTGTTATATAATAATTTTAGAAGCCATTGAGAATAAGTCCACTTCTTATAATTACTTTGTCACATCAACTTTGACATAAAAACAAAACTTTTCTTCCTGCGATTAAAAGCTTCAAATAAAATTTACGGGTTTAATTTTGATTTAGAAAAGGCGCTACCATTTCCTAAACTCTCCACATAGGTGGCTTATTACATGAGAAACTTATATCTATATAATCTTGTTTGTCATGATTTAAGGACTAACGAGGGCTACATGTATATTTGACCTATAACCCATGGCTCTCGAGGTTCACAAGAAGTGTCATCGTGCCTAATTAAACACATTGAATTATATGCAAAGGATTCTGGAAAAATAATAATGTATTTAGATTCGTGTACCGGACAGAATCGAAATATAAAAGTTGTTTTAAGTTTGCTGAAATTGATTCATATTGAGCAAAAATTTTGCTTAAGCGGGCACAGTTTTTTGCTCAATGACGCTGATTTTGCCGATATAGGACATAGGATAGGACCTAGGACATAGGATATAGGACCTCGAAAAAAGCAGTATATTTATAATCCTACTGACTGGTATCACATTATTCAAAATAGTAACCAAAAAAAACCCTTTCAGCGTTGTTGAAATGAGTCACCATGATTTCCTCTCCACAAAACCATTGGAATTGGCTATTACCATCAGAAAAAAGACAACAAGTGGACTAACAGTCAATTGGCTTAATATGCGATGGATAAAACTAGAAAGATCAGCATTAAGTTCAAATATAATTTTGACGAGGATAATACCTATCATAAAATTGACATAAAAAAAATCAAAAATAAGGTGACCAACAGCCTTAAAAAATATATATCAAACATTATTGTATCCTAATAGTAGAACAATTTCAAAAGAATCAAAAAAAGAGGTTATGAAATTATTAAAATATATACCTCCAATAAAACACGACTTTTACAGGACATTAAGTGTCCAACACGTGGAAATCAAAATTTAGAAAACTCGGAAGAAGATGTTTGTTATGATGAATAATGACAATAAATGGTATTGTTTAATTTTCACATAAATTTCTTAACTTTTTCAGTTGCCAAAAGGTATTGGTCCTTAAGTTTTTATCATGCTGCCATTGTCACAATAAATACTTAGGTTTTTATTTATACATTTTGAACATATCTCATTTTATTGTAAAGACATCACTTTTCTGATCAAAATAATATACCAGAAATTTTCAAAATGAATGTATTAAAAACCACTAATTTTCTCAATTTTGAATTTTTGGACTTAACCGCATTGGCCTGTGAGCGATTCATTTGTAACTTCAAATATATTTTTTAAACCTTCTGGTTAATTAAAAAAAAATGAAACCCTATAATATAGGGTCGGTAGCAAAAATTAGCTTCCTGTGCTTATGTTTTTCTATTATTGCTAAATTTTTCATCTGTTTTCATCTATTTCTTATAAAATTACTAAATAATAGATTCCAAAATATAAATGATACAATTTTTAGCCAAGTAATGTGCCTAATGTTATGGTACAAATCAAAGCATCGTGCAATGTTTTTTTAAAAAATCTCAAAAATCTTTAAAAATTTCTCATAAACCTGCTACGACAGAGCCATGAAGCATTATTTCTTATTTTCATGGTAATAAATAGCTTCATTTCACCAATTTATTTATTTTTAGATATTTATTACGTTTTAATGTCATTAATGTAATGACAGAATCCACCAAGAAAAGCCCTTGAACAATTCAAAACCAAGTAAGGGATACAAAAAAAATCACAAATTTTCTATAAGTATTCTTTCTAGCATTCTGCAAAAAAAAGAAAACAAAATATGATTTAATCTTTTAAGCAAATCATTAAAAAACTACGTCAATTTTGCCTAATCCCTTATGGCTTCCTCTTAAGCCGGAAATGCAAAAAAAAAAAAAAAATGAAATAAAAAATTGAAAAAGACGGATAAAAAATGTTATTTTATTTTAAAATTATGAATCCAAAATCAAATTAGAACATTTTTAGTCTTAAAAATAAATCAACGACGAAAATTGTTGGCTGCTGACCTGTCGAATTCCACGGAAGGAATCATAAGCAAGAATTTAATGCTTCTAATATGCGTCTATTGCCACTGAACGATGATGATTGAAACCACCGGATATCCGTTTGGCATGCAGGAGCACGCATTGCCGAGAAAATTATATTCTGATTTTTTTTTTTTTTGTTTTTGATTTCTTGTTTGTGCTCGCATGAATTGATACCAAAATGAATTCCATAAAATTAATTAACTGTCCGTGTAATCTAGAAAATGACAATTATACAATTTACTGTCGTCTGCAAAAAAATACAAAAAAATTTTATGGAAATGAAATACCAATTGCCCAAAAATAGGTATAAAACGGAAGTAGTGTTGCGGAAATGACAGAGCAAAATTTTTTGCTAATATTGAAATTTTATTTAAAATGTTGTGCTCCTAATTGTTAAATACACAAAATTAAGGTCAACGCTACGGTTAGTAGTGTTAAATTTTCAATATAAGAAGACTTTTATGTCTGTACGTGTATGACATTAAATTAAAAACAATTTATGGTAATAAAAGTGGTTTTTAAATTTTAGAAGTTCAAGTATTTTTGATTAATACAAAAACTTAAAGCTGTGAAATCCAAAACATGATTTAATAAATATTCCTAAGTGAACCGTTTTAAAAATTTGATTAAATTTAGAAGTGCTTACTGAATCAAATTTATTTACCGTCATAACGGTAATCCGTTTAGAGACTAAGGCTGCCCACAGAGTGCCGGCTTACAGCCGAGCTGACACCGATTCCCATTATGATTGGGAGGTTAGCACTCTGAACACTTTGAGCATATTCCTATTGATTTACCCATAACGACTTTATAGTCTTCGGTATCGGAATCGGCGTCAGCTCGGCTGTAAGCCGGCACTCTGTGGGCAGCCTAAGCCTGCTATGTCCTATTTGATAAATAGGACACGGTGATTTGGGGATAACTGTTTTCTAATGATGATTAGTAACTGTATATGAAGCATGAGATGAAATTAAAAGCTGTAGCCTAATATTTTTACAACTTGCGAATGGTATAATGGATCTTGCTATATGGGAGCCGAAACTTGGGCTTTGTGAATTTCAGTTTGAAAAAAAAACGTCCTACAAAAGATCTACCCTCAACAGATCTCTCTCTCGCTAATATACAATTCAACTTAATTTTTAACACAGTTAATTTGTAAAACAAGATATTATTGAGCACCACAACAACTGGAAATAAAATTTTTTATATGCATCGGTGGTGGTGCTGAGTTATTTGAAAATTAGGGTGTTAAAAAAACAAACAAAACTAAAAATGCAAAGTAAGAACAAAAAATAAACTAAGAACATGATAAAACCATTTGATAAATTAACGTGGACCCAACTTACAGTCACAAAAATGTTGATGCAGTCGCCGGCTTATTAGCTTCAATAAAAACGTTGGAAGAATTTATAATAATAATAATAATTATAAGAAAAACAAAGTTTCGTAGCTTCCAATGTAATTTTTTGTAGTTTTTTTGCTACAATGCTTATCATGAGCATAGAAAAAAATAAAAAATGAAATAAAACAAAAGCAAACAAATACAATTGCAAACACTATAATTCCGTTTTTTTTATTTTAAAGTCTCACAAAGTAAGGAGCTATCAAGTTGTGGCTTAAAAACAAAAAAAAACAACAAAACAAATACATCAAGAGAAGTATATAAATGACAATAGTAAAAAAAAAGCACAAAACGAGCTTCAAAGATAGAACAACAAAAAAGAAATACAAAAAATAGACCCTGTAAAAAAAACCTAAAATAAAAAATAATAAGAAAACAAATGCTGTTACGATCACTTTAATATCTGTGCTCGCGTCCATACAAAACTTGCGTGCAAGAAGACCGGCATATCAATCCCAATGAACATAGCCCGGGTATCAGAAAATGACGAAGAAAATACAAAAACCCCGATCAACGTGTAAGACCAGTAGCCTATCTTTGTTGTTTTTGTTTTATATTGTATTCTTGTTATTGGTCCTTTTTTTCTTAGCTTCTTGGAGAACTCTCTTTGAATTCAGTTCTTTTTTATTTTTGTTGTTTTTTTTTTCTTTTTAGATTTAGACTACTGCCGTAATCCAGCAAGATCAGTTTTCTGATTTTTCTTATTTTGAATTTCTTTTCATTTGATTTTATTTTTATTTATTTTTTGTTGCTTAGATCGTTTTCTCGTTGCTTTATGCTATGCAACAGCTTAAGATTTTCTATTCTTGAACACCTGGATCAATGTAAACTTTACCTGTGCTGTTTGTTATTATATCCTATACCTACATATATAGAATGCCATCTTATATTGCGTCGATCGTGTCGAGCACACTTGCTAGCCATTTTTAGAATTCAAATAATGGTAGTTTATAGAGATATAGTGAATATCCACAATATTTTTTTACTTGTGGAGACCATCAAATCGTCTTATCTTGAAATAAAAAGATCTAAAAGTAATCCCAAAACAAAGTTTATGAATGCCTTTAAGTAGTTGGGTCTTACGATTTGGGTTAGACGTCGTCGTCGTATTCAAGATGGTTAAATTGGCGGATTAAATTTTCAAATTATTAATTTGATTTTTTATTTACTTTAATTAAAACTAAAATCAATTAAGATTAACAGTTGGTCATCACATTTAAAGAATTTTAAGAATATTAATGAAATTTATGATTATTTTAGTTAACATTTTCGTGGGTTATTAAGTTAAATTTTTATCTTAAGTATTCAAGAGATATTAAGTATCTCCTTCACAAAAGGTTCAAAAAAGTTATTGCAATTTAAGTCATTAAGTTTGTTTTCCTGCGAAAGTCTTTATCAATCTTTAACTTAGTTTTGTTTTCGCTAAGACCATAGTGTAATCAATGCTTAAAATTCACCTGTTCTTTGTTAACTTTTTGATAGGTAGCTGAGGAAAACTATGCCATAAGAATTCTTTAAAAAAATAACTTACAACCCTATCGGACGGATGTGGTATTTCTGGTCGCTGCGGTGCCCTTCAATCACATTTTATTCACTATTTGATTCCATTGTATATTAATATATTCCTCTACATTTTTCAAACATCATTAAAAAATTTTTCTATTCAAAAGATCAAAAATATTTGTGAACAATTATAATTGTTCTTTTTACACAGAGTGTCGAAGCGACATATTATAGAGATCGTAACAAACGCTTTTCTCAATATTATTCAAAATAAGAAAATGTTTATTTAAAAATATACTTTTTGCATTCAAATTTCGATTTTTTTCTTAAAAACCTTGTTGAGGAAAGCAATCAACACAGTGAATTTTACATAAAAGACGAAAAAAATCAAACCTGAGCAATTTTTAAAGCATAAATGACGGTATAAAATTTTAATAAACTGAGAAACATCTGAACATTGCACTTTTAACTGAAATAATCATAAATACTACCCATAATAATCACCGGTCAAATTGACCTGTTTTAGTTGGATTGGCCTTAAGTTGTTATTATATTCCCAGTTTTTTTACCAATTTTAATGAATTATCCCTTATTTTATTTGTAATAAATTAGAATTTAAAATCCTAAAATAAAACTTTGTCAAAAAGTAGTGTTTCATTGTGTAATCCCCAGTAAAATGTACATTTTTATGAAAAATTTCATGAAAATAACGGAAAATGGTCCATAAACGTATATATAGCTCCTACCCTATTTACTTTATGGGAAAGTTTTATAAAGATGAACAATGCATAACTTAGCTATCCACAAATAAATATAAATATCGTAAAAATCAGGCACGTATGACATTAGTTAATCGCGATACGAGCAAAAGGCTTTTGCTTTTAAAATGCCAAAAACCCTTTTTTCCCCAATATCTCAAAATCCGTCCAACTTTAAAATTAGGATTAAAAAATAGTGCCTAGTTGCCGACTGAACTAAAAATCAATTTAGAAATGTTCAAGGAAAATCAAAAGTTTACAAAACAATTAACGTTTTTAATCTCAAAATCTGACGCAAAATTGTCTAATCAAAATATTATTAGTACTAAAGCAGCTCTTTAGAAGAATTGAACCACCCAGGATATTTTTAAAACAGTTGAATTTCTAATTACTAATCAATCATCCTTTGAATTTTACAATTTTGATTTCTCAAGTAAGTTTCTGTGGTACATTTCCTCAAGAAAATGGGGATTCAAACTTTTTTTCATATTTTGAGAAAAATTTATGAATTTTTAGGGCTTAAATGTTAAATAAAGGCGTAAATGTCAGTCGAACATAATTTTTTGGCCTTTCTTATTTCGAAAAGATTTAATCAAATCCTAATAAAAACAGTTTTGAAATTTAGTTTCATTCCAGCCCTTATTTAACTTTCAATTTACTAGATTTAAGCTAATTTTCTAACAAAACCAAAAAAAAAAAAAAAATAAGTAGATCATTGGGAATCCAGTTTTATTTCCTAATAAAAATACATTATGCTGCTGAAAATATTATTTAAAATTTTGAAAAAATACACTCCCCATACTTACGGCACCAGCCACAGATAAATTGTTACAGGAAATTGCTGGCAGTATGCATAAATATCCAAGATGTTAAGTGTTGGTTCATTTCCTAAATTTAGACTGACTACATCTAATTTTGTACACAACAAGTAAACAAATTATATACATACATATATAAAAGTGTACAATATCAAGAATAAAATTTGATTCAAAACACCTGGAATAATATCTATCCCTTTGAGAAGTTTAATTTTAGATTTTCAAAAATTAAAGCTTTATTAATTTTATTGTAATTGAATTTTCAGTTAATAGGAAAAAGAAATTTTTCAGAAATGTAATAAAAAATAAATGAAATTACAAAATTTTAAAAATAAAATTTTATTGCAGTTTAGCTCATAACTTGAATATAAATTTAAATAGAAAAAAGATCTTTTTAGAGCTTCCCATGTTTTTTTATTAATTTTTCCGATTTCCCAGGTCTTTCTACTTACTGGGGTCATTCCTTCAACAAAAAATAAATTCTCATTCACCAAAGTTTAGTCTAATGTTAGAACTCAGAATTTCGCAGTATTTGCGAAAGAAAAACCAGTTTCTCACTCACTGCAAATAAAAATAGAAAATTATTAAAATAAATTAACATTAGCACAATAAAATTCTCACATAAGTTCACTAAAAAGAAAGCTTCTGGTCTCACCTTAATCGATTTAGACAAGTATAAAATAGTTTAGGTATTTTTTAACTATTGCAGTTATTCAACTCTCTCATAAGTCATCCTCCTATTCTGAAAGCAACTAATAAAAACGAAAATTTCATAATCTAAAAGAATCAGAGGGATCATGCAATGAAAAAGGCTGAGTAGATGTCTCAGAAGCCTTTAGGCTCTGGCGTGGAACAATCTGTTTCTGTTTTCCTTCCTTTATAAAAATTTTAATCAGAATTTATTGGATCAGTAATAAATCATAGGGAAAAGCTAAGTTGCTAACAGTCTACTGGTTTCTGGCCACGTCGGGACTACAGGCTAGTAGACCTCTTTCAATGAATTAAACAGTACGGACCATGATTGAAATTGTTTTTACTAAGATGAATTGAATCATAATCAAAAGAAGATAATTAAAATAGCTGGTACTGGATACTAGTTTTATTCCTAATCTTTTTTAATCTTTGGTAGGGAGAATTATCTCTAACTTTTAGACAACGGAAAACAACAGAATCGCTACCTGATTTAAGAATTTTAAAACTAGTTTATTACTAATCATTAAATTAAGATTATAAAAAAATTATCAAATTATCTGACCTCGATATCAGAGAATACACCCAAAATTTTTTACCTATTTCTTTTCAGTTTCAAGTCATCTTCCACGCACCAATAAACCAAAAAAGATATATATATATTTGACATTTCTTTTCCCATATAACAAAGTTATACACTAAAAAGCCTACACTTTATCCCGTTTAAATGCATCAGCTCTGTCTGTAATTCCATCGATTCACATTGATTTTATTTCCCTAACCACCGACGCTATATAATGTTCATATGTAGAAATATAGTTGCATTAATTTTGATATTTTCACCGCATAAAAGTGAAAAGAAAAACTTTCAACATTTTTAATGAAAAAAAAAAAAATATCCAAAAGTAAAATTTGAATAACGAAAAAAAAAAACCAATAAGCAGATAGAAAGATCATTTGAATTTAATACAGCTCTTAATTGGTTGGTAAATCGTAGCCGCGCCTACGCTGCTGGAATTAAAAATTGATCTGACAATTCGCTGTATAATAAGAAAAATGTTAGCTTCATCAGTGAAAGGAGCTTGTCTTTAAAAAAGTCTTGTTTTTATTTAAGATTTTTACACATAAAAATTAAAAATCAGCCAAAAGAAAACTTCTTTTTTTGCATATTTTCTTGTTGTTTGCCTAAATTATTTTCTTTTGCTAAAAAACATACATAAAAACGAATATTTTAGCCACAAGCGCTTGTAAGCTTTAAGAAGTAATCAAGCGTAAATTTCGATAAAAAAAATAGCGTGTGGCCGATAAAATATCCAAAACATTGCTAAAAAAAATCTTTTTCCTCTTTTAGAATTTTATTATTTGGCAAAGCACCTGATGCTTATTGTTAAATTATATTTACCTACTTTTTTAAATTATTTTTTCCTTTTCATTCATGTTTATTTCAACCACACAATTTAACAATGATATTACACATTTTAAAACTGGTGCTGCGCTAAGCAGATAAAAACATTAAAAAATCCCCCAAATCCTCTCATTTTATCGAAAAGGGGGAGTATATATACTTTCAAATTAAACATCGGCGTTTTTGATTGTCTTAAAGTAATTTCTTTAAGACCCGCTAATATAGTCATGGCCACAAGCATGATATATATATATATATATATAAATTATGTATAAAAATGTTACACCAATGAATCAGTGAATTTACAACGAGGTGAAATACCACCTAACTCAGCTAAGGTAGCCGGCTACAGCAAATTTATTGAAGCAAAATCCATGTAAAATTATTATAACTTCGAACTATGTAAATTTAGTAATGCCTTTTCTCCACAGAGGTCTAAAACACTGTATTAACCTCCCGTGCAAAAAAAAAACTTCCCCACAGCGACTTTTCCTTTTTTATTTTGTTGGACAATCTTTATATTTACAATTAATGTCCAAATTTTCCTGTATACAGGCTTTTAAGGGCTGTGTTTATATACATATGAGTCTTTATACAAAATTCCTTTACATATATTGTAATACAGTGTATTATCGTCTGTTGAGAAAGGGTATAAGGAGATGTTCCTCTATTTGCTGTATCCTATATCCAAACATGCAGTAAGTCACAAAGGTACATAGAATGAATAAGAGATGAGTATAAATATCATTAAATCGCTGTAATTAGTAGAAATATTATTCTGTTCTTTATTTTTTCATATAGCAAAAAAAAAAAGAAACATACGTTTTCGTATTCCAGTAATGAACGTAGAAAATCGTATATTTACATGTATGAGAGATAAAAGCGACAAGCACACATTTTATATCTCTCTTAATTAAAACCCATATCACAGACCTTTATAGGTAAAAGCGTAATATGATCATCATTAAGCTGAAAATAAATAAAATTAATTGAAGGCTGTAAATTGATTTTTCATGATCAGATTACCGAACTTACCAGCATTCACTTTTTTACTGAAGTAGGTGCTGATAAGGTATACGTACGCAAAAAATAACATTATTGTTTAATTTATAATTTTTATTTTCTTTTCATGCAGATTTAGCCACATGAAAACTATACGTTTTTATGACAAATCATGTTTTATTTTATTATTTAATGTAGAAATCTTTATAATAATTAAAATAAACGTTTATGTATACAACATCAAAATGTGATCTACAAAATTTAGTGCTGCGTTTTAGTATTTAAAAGTTATCTACACCCAGAACACAATTCATACTATTGAAAGAACTGATTTAATATTAGAAAATGGAGGGGTTGAGTACCTTAAAGTCCAAAACTATGAAGTAGACGTATAATGCATAAATTTTAGGTGAAGTTTTCCAATAGGATTTTAAAAGGTAATATTAAAAACTACATTTAATTAACAGATTATTTTAATGTGAAAGAGCTGGAATTTATGCTTCATTCAAAATAATATCTCTCACTAGCCACTTTTTGGCTAGTATATACCGTGTCAGGAAATGCTATCCATGAATACAATCAATTTCTGTCATATTCATATATAATGTCAAAAGCTGCTGAAACAAGCTATGCAAAATAATGTCTGGCATATTTGGCGAGTATGGTAAAACTTCCTACGCTGCAATATATGCGGATAGGCATTATCTTACTAAAGAATTATTTCGTATTATTTAGAGTAGAAGAGAACCCATTTTCCATCGATTCCATCGAAAACAGTTCAGTTCAGTGTTCAGCATACACATGGCATGACCGGATGGTCTGAATGTTTTTTTTTTGGTCTGTGATTATAATCGAAATCATATTGGATGCAAATATTTCCCAAAATTTGTTAAGTAGTGATATCGTAAATGAAAATTTTTTCAATACCAATGAATCAACGATGTAAAGAACTGTTTCGTTTATGCCTAGCAAGCGTATTTCACATGTGGAGAATATCTATTTGACGTTTCCTGAGTATAATTCATTTGGAACCCAATTTCTTTACATTTAAATCAAATTTTATGGCATTAAACTGTGCAAAAATTTCACTCCTAATTATAGTATATTTCTTGCGTTTAGTAGGAATTTACTATTCCAAGCTTACATAATAACTGCTCTAACATAAGATAACTTCCCCGTATTGTTGCTTGTACAAGAAATCGATGCGTATAACAGTGACAATTTTTCCAGAACTAAAATAATAAGCTAAAAACTACGGCAGCTTGTCTTAAGGATAAGATTGATATTAGTCAAACAATAAAAAATTATTTATCCTATAAAAAAAATTTTGGTTTGATCGTCTAAAGGGAGGGGAGTTTAATTTTTTAATATAAATCATACTAATTTTGTTTTATTTGGAAATTTTCACTATAAATCAAATTGTAAACAAAATATTCTTTCGGTTGGCTTATTCTACTCAAATTCATCTTAAGGTTTTCCCAAAATGAGGTCCAAAAACACATCGATTTTATTTTGTATTGTCTTAACTTATAGCTAATAAATATATTCGAATTTGCGAAAATTTTAAAACGTATTTTAATATTCGAATTATAAAGAAAAACTTCTTATAGAGAGTAAAATTTGGGAAAAGTGAATTTCAGCCGATAAAAAAAATACGGGTCTCCTAATTTTTGAAAAATTATAATAAATCTTAATTTCAAGAAAATTAATGAATTTGGGGATTAGTAAGGTTTCATTTTCAGTGAAAAAATGTGTATTGATTGTTTAATGGTTAAAAAAACTTTTTGTACAATATTTACAGTCAAATTCAACGAAACTTTTGCAAAAAATTACTGTTTACTTATTTTTAAAGAGTGACCTTGAATAGATACCTACAATTTCTATTAATACTTTGGTTTTTCTTTTTTCAAATTACTAAAGGCTAGGATAAAAGCGTACAGATCATAAAATTCCGATAAAAAATTGAAACATTAATAATAGTATTATATACAAAAAACACCACTTCCTGACTAGAAAAAAAGAATTTGGTATTAAATTCTATCCCTATTTATCTATAGAAATATAAAAAAGCTGTGAGCTTTTAATATGGATTTGCCCTCTTTTCATTTAATTAGTTAAAAATTTGTTTCAATGAATATCATTAATGCTTGGTTATAAGACGATTTCAAATTTTTCCTAAAAATAATATAATTTTTTGCTGTTTATTAAATAAATATTTTTCAATGAGACTAAATAAAAAACCAAGAAATTTATAAAATGTTAGAAAACAGAAAAAAAAATGAATCGGATCACTGACATCAGTAGCAGCTGACGTAATCAAAAAAAATTGTTGTTGCTTCCGCATCAGCGGGCCCTTCAATGAAAAAAATGAACTATACACACAACTAATACTATTATCAGCTGGCTCCCTTTATAAATACATATGTAATGCGAATAATATATAAAAAAATTGATGTATTTATATATGTATGTACACATTATACCTGCATTTTATAACAATTCACACATTGCCTTTACAAAATTTCTAAGAAATTTTGATTATTATAAAATATTTTCTTCCTTAGCAATTACAGTCGTCGTCAGTCCTTATTACAAAAATCTATTACTTTATAAATAGAAAGACAAAAAAATAAGAACAAATTAAGGTGCTGTATTTTTGAATAAATATATTAATTTATTTACATAAAATCTTTAAGTACTGTGTATTTATTATGCTTATATATATATATATATATCAAAGGAAGAGGTTATAAAGCAACACTTGAAGCTCATACTAATGTTTCATATAAAAAAAGAATAAAATAAAATAAAAAAAACCAAATAAAATTAAAAATAACAACAAGAATAAAAAATCTTTACACCATCTCTTTCATCACACATAATACTTGGGTTATATATATATATATATATACACTCCTTCATTCATTATGGCCGCTTTCATTCATAAAAACCCTCTCACAAGAGTTTTACAACACATATTCCATTCCATTCCTTTTAAAACATGCAACGTTGCCAATATTACAAAATATATAGGCCTTATACATATATATATAAATTGTGTATTTCCAACACAATTACAAATATTTTTTTATAATATGTTTATATGGAGAGTCATTTTTATAATATATCGGGCAATATAATTAAATTAAATTTTAATAAATTTTGGAAAATAATTTTTTAATTTATGTTTTTAATATTATGATAAAAATCTTAGCAGAAATTAATATAACTTTAAATTTTTGTTATATCAATTTCAAAAAAAAACATCTAAAAGAAGTATTAATGAATAAAAATATGCTTTTTTTCAACTAAAATACAATGAATACACACATTCGTGCGTATAAATATACATGAATAAAAATGTTATATATATACTAAAAAAAATAAAATATTTGGCTGCACACAATTTTAATTTCCGTTTAACTACATGCATAAATAATATATATATAGATATATCTACATATATAAACCCATGTAAAATAAAAAAATTTAATATATATATATAATGGAACTGTGTGGGCTTTAAATTGTTCCCTTCTTGCTGCACTCACTTCGTTTTAACCATCCGGTTGTTTGTTGGTCGTGAACGGAAAAATGATTTGGCTTTGAATTCAGTCGGCTTTAAGAGCTCTTTAAGTTAGTATCGAGGTTTTAAGTCAGTTTTCTTCTTTTTTTTTGTCACACACACACACACACATATATATATATATATATATGAGTGCATATAGAAATAAGAAATCCAATTAAGTCATATTTTTAATACGATTTTAAGATTAATTGAAAATTATTAATCTATAAATAAAAGTAAACATTTTAAAAAATTTTGTGTGTCCTTTTAATATTATTAAATAAAAAAGAAAAAGTTTTATTTCAACATTTCTGACTTGTTTTTTTTTCATTTTTAATGTACGTGAAATAAAGCAGTCATCAGCTAAAGATAATATAAAATATTAATTTTCAACAATAACAAATTTATTTTTAATATATATTAATTTATATTTCTTTGGTTTTTATTTAAGTGATTGTTGAATAAATAAAAATTACAAGTGAAATGTGTTTAAAAAAATGTAAATACAAAAAGAAAATGCGTTGCGTTCATTTAGTTTTATTTCCACAATAAAATATAATATATATCTATACATATATATATATATATGTATTTATTTATTCTCTGATGTTTTAAGTGTCAACTAACTCAAATAGAGAGTATGCTAGGCTCTAAACTATTTAATTTTTTATATAAGCCGTAGTTACTACGAGTGATCGTCATAAAGAATTGCTGTCCTTTAAAAAAAACCGCTCAAACATATTTTGCTAAGGGTGTATTTTTTGTTTATTTATTATTTTTATTTTAATTTGAATTTGCGTATAGCATTGGTGCAGTTGACTTTCTTAACATCATATTTTCATCAAAGGTTTTAGGCTTCCAAAAATTGATTGTTTTTTTTGTTTTTTTTTAAATACAAAAACAAAATTCCGCCTTTTAATCAAAATCCTAAAATTTATTTGTGATTGTACAACAAGTTTAGTGGTGATTTAAAAAAAATTAAATGTGCATCTGACAAGAAAAAAAATCAAAGAAGTTCAACTTGTGTTACTTAAGAGTTTTATATTTATTTATTCCGTTTTTTTTATTCTTCTAATACAATCAAAATTAATTGGAAAATACAGAGAAAAATTAAAATTATATATTCAAAATGCTGTTGTTTATTAGTTTTTTATAAATAATCCTACTTGTATTTTTTTTTATTTTTTTAATGTGAAAAGAAAATAATATTATTTTTTTTTTGAAATGTTTCACTGTTACTTGTTGTTGTTTTTGTGATGTTTGAATGTTTTGTGCTCAAGTCAAATAATAATCATTGTAAATAAATTACAAAAGAAAATTAAGTAAAGTAATAAAAAAGAAAATTTTTGGTTTTTTGAATAATTTTAATAAATAAATAATGAAGTGTTGTTCTTCTTACTTGCAAAAAAATTCAATTGGATTAAAATTTTTGGATTTAATAGAACGAGATTTTCATTTACAAAGGATTGAAATTTTTATTGGATTAATTGTTAAAGTACAACAACAAATTAATTGCTTTATTAAGACGTAAGTTTGAATTTTGTTTTGTAAAAATTGACCAATTCATTTTATTATTTTAACCCACGATTGTTAGATTTAAATTAAAAAACAAATTTGTAATTATAGTCTTAGAATTTTCAATTTCTTAATTGTCTTTTTAACATTTAACTAACATTACAATTGGGTGTTTTACTGGAGGAAGATCTGACAAAGACACAGATGAAGGGGTAAAAAATAAGGGGTAAACTTTTAAGAAGTTTTGAAGCTAAGAGATTTAAAGTAGGCAAGGTCGTCCTCATTCTCAAAAATCCACAGTTGAAATAAAATCTTGTAGCTCCATAATCCTTCTTGCCAATTTAGTTAATCAAATAAATTAGTTGCATAAGCCTCGTTTTTAAAAAAATTTCCAATTGATTACCTTGAATCAATTAGGGTTTCCAGCAAATCACTATTACATATGCTCTGCTAGCATGCGACGAATTAATCCAACTAAATTTAAAATTTTAAAACTATCCCCAAACAACAGGGCCTTGATTTGGACAAGGCTTTTAATAGGCAACCGTCAGATATGATTGTGTTAAAGCTGATTTGTGCATAATATCCTAGGATTAATAAAGGCTTTTTTAACAATATTATTCTCAGATTTTGCATAAAGTTTCCAGATGGAATCAGGGTCATTTTGGAGTCCCGTAAGACTTCCCTCCTAGTCATAACTATTATGAAGTCCAAGTTTTCATATTCGCTGATAATATTCCAGTCAAGAAAAATTAAACTAAACTTAGTAAAGAACAATGAAGGCCTTCACGACTAAACATAATTTTTTTCTGTTTTGAGGAGGCATATCAGCAAACGTAGTTAAGTTTGAACTGGTTTTTTAGGAATGGATAATGGTTAAGATCAAACACCTTCTTTAAGAATTTTTACAGACATATGGTTAAAGTAAATCTATTGAAATATTTTTCAAGTTATTGAATAACTGGCAATGGCAAAGCATTTCCCAAGTCGTATTTAGGCAAATAGTCAATTTATGGTGATCATTATATCTCACCCTAGAATTATCGGAAATCATAAAATCAAATTTATTTAGTTAAAATATAAGTTTTTCCTCCATTAGCATTTTTGTCATTTTAATATTTTTTGTTGTCGTTTGTATTGAAAACATCGATTTTCCCAACCTACACGTGTCAATTAGAACCCTTTGAATGATCATTAATAAACATAAGCGACACAATGGTAAATATTATGCCAATGCGGACATTTAAGAAAAAACAAGTTTACATCTGCTACTGTCTTAGAAAACTGCAAATATTCATAAATAATTTGAGAACAAATCTCTGAGATATATCAAGCCTGACACTTCTAACACAATCAAGGATACCTTGCTGTTAATTTCTTTAAAAACGCGGATGAGTTACAAAAGTCAGGTTTCATCATCTATAAAAGATGCTATTTTTATAAACACGTATTTACATTCATATATAGAAAAGATAGGTAACTTACCTCTCGATAAAGTGAGAGACGAATAAGCTCCTTTGCATTTGATGCGTGTAATGCATAAATTTAAAACGAACGTTGATAACTTGGTTTCCACACATAACGCAAAGAGAGGATTTTTAACGTGGGGTAACTATTACTTTTCTTTTTTCAACATACTCTACCCTGACCATCCTATGAACCCCTCAGACTTTATCCCTAACAAGTGGGCTCTATCTCCTCCGTCCAACTTTTATGTGAAAGCAGTAGATTAGGACAATGCCTATATATCTTCTGTTTCAGTAAAAAATCAATCTAAACCATCTTGCTTTCCTATAGTCAACTTAAATTTATTATTACATTCTTGAAGCATTACCATGTTGGCTTTTCCATAATTTTTAACTCTCATTCAAAATTTTGATTTTGACTTTGATTTTCGTATCATTTATTCTGGGAAATTGTTCTTTTAAGTGCAAAAATATGTTTTCATTGCTTTACAAAATCTTAGTAAAGTAAAAACTTTCCAACTTGTTAGTAAAAGTATATCACTAAACTTTTTAAATGCTAAATGATTCTATTAAAAAGCGAATGAAAAGATTACGTGTTTCGTGTTTCGATGAGAATGACGACCAAAATGAAATCCGTGCTGACGGAGCTGTATAGACAAAAATAAAGGATGAATACACTTCTTGAGGACCAAAGATATAATTTTACTTTTAAGGAAAATAATAGTTCCCCAGACTACGGCTAAGTAGCTTCTTTTTACTTGCTAAAAATTAAACCAATTTAGCTAACGAAAAACGGATCAAATTCGATTTTTAACGATTGCAATACATTCTGTTTTGCTTATCTTAAAATCTTCACCACTTTAGTTTAGAATTTTCGCGACATTTTGATATTTATTTTCTTGATTATGAGTTAAACGTTGGATCTACTTTTATACTTTTTAACGAGCCAGTATAGTTAATACGACAGCTTCTGTAATTTACATAATCCTTAATTATGCTTCCTTCACGCAGAAACAGACAGTTTATTAGCAACACTTTTTATATTTACGTAGATTTTGATTTAAAAAAATTCATTAGACCTAGAACACTAGATTCAATTTTTTCCTTAGACAATGAAAAATGGCGCTTTACATTTTTCAGATGAAATTTTGATTTTGAATGTATGTACTAGACTTTTTGGATATTGAATGATGAAAAGGAAACTTTATGTGCCATTTGTATACTGGACTAAATGTTATTATTTTAATGGATTAGGGAGGTTTAGGGCAAAAAAGATCTTGAGAATTCGAAACAACCTGATGAGACAGAAATTTTCCTGCCACTCTCTTGACATCTTACGAATATACACTTAGCTAAAGTTAATATGCACGAACAGAAATCATCGATTTTTACCAAAATTGTGCACTTTTTTTGGATGTTGTAGAAATTTTGACTTCTTTACGTTGTAGTGCTAATCAATGTAAAATCTTAAACATCTCTGCATATGAAAACCTCGACTCATACTACTTTCATATAAAAGATTTCTTTGTTTTTTTCTATTGATGAAATTTTTACATAAAAAAATTACCAGGACTGATTTCCAATTTTTAAAATATTTTTTTGTAAAGAAAATTTACTTCATTTTAGGATACTGATTACGTGCAAAGGAAACTGTTTCAATTTATAAATTCCATATGCAAAAAAATTTTGAATTCAGTTCACTAAAACAAAAATCAAAGAAAAAATTATTATTTTTTCGACTTTGCCAGCACTTTGCTGCATAAAAATGAATTTTACAACCTGAATCGATATTAGAAGCTCCTGAGCTAGAATTCGTTTTACAATTGCTTAATTTTTATTTTATGAATTTTTGTTTGATTGTTTTTTATTTTCCAAGTTCTTTGTTCGCTTTACCCATAATCAGCGCATTGCAGAATTTTTTTCGTTTTTTTTTCTCTAGGTATCTTTATATATAATAATATAACAGTATTAGTAATGGAATTCAAACCAAAAATATAAGGAGCAAACGTAAAATTGCATAACAAGTCAATAAAGTTCAAAAAACTTAAGCTAATTTTTTTTAAAGAAGACTTTTTGTTTTTTTTGCTGATCGTTTATCATTTTATTTTATTTTGTTTTTGATTTGTTAAATTTTACGAATTTTTGTTTGTCTTAAATTAATTTCTGATTACAAAAAAGAATATTTTCTGTCTCTTCACGTTTTATTTTATTTTAATTTCCAAGGTCAAATTTTTTAATATTAAAATGAAGTTGTGTTGATATTCAAGTCTCAAAGAATTCTGAACTAATTAAACCAATTTCGATTTTATTGCAAATTTTTGATAACATTTTACAATCTATGGCGATTTTTTTTTTTTTTATAAAAACAAAAAAAGAAAGAAAATTTATGTGAAAAAACGTAGAAACAACAAACCATCCACAGTAAAAAAGAATTGTTATAAAACCAAAAATGAAGAAAAATATCTTTGGGTATTTTCATTGTACAATGTTCTATTTTTTTTACTGGACTTTAGAGGCAAATTTTACAATGTTTTGATTTCTCTTAATTCTCGTTAAATCTTTCCTTGATACACAGCTGCCTTTTTTTATTATTTTTTCAGTAAAAATTTTTTTTAAAGAAAACAGAAATAATGTAAAAAAAAAATTTTAATCAGCCACAAATATCGCAAAAATTTATTAAAATTGATGACTTAAAAATTTGTAATTTTTTCTTAATACTCAATTTAGGGTCGTGCAAAATATTTTATTTAAATTATCTCTTTATGTCCGCTTTGTTTTTATTTTGTATTTTTTTTTAGTGTGCTTACACAATTTATTTGCCTCTTTGATATACATAATAAAATGTTTGGACTGCTTTTGAAGTATTAGCATAAAGTTTGGCACCTACTAAGGAGTGGATGGCTAGGGTACTTTAGGGATAGGGATACTTTGGGGATAGTATCGATCGATAGTAATAATTGCTGGATTGGGTCTTAGTCTTTTCCTTGTCATCATAGCCGTGTGTGTACATTTCGAGATTTGGCAGTCCTACAGTTAATTAACTTAGAAATTTCGAAATTGCTCAACTTCTGTTAACGGCACTTACAATCTAATCTAATCTTGCTTCTAACAAAAAGAAGCTTTATGTCAAAGTATTGCCCAGATTCCGTGTAAAAAAATATCTATTAGTGTGTTTCTCTTGCTTAATTTCATACGTGACCTATGATGGGAATATGTACTAGTGAAAAATGTGAGGAAGCAGCTATCATATTTACTTTTAATTAAGATTTTGTGCACAAAGTAGCCCAGGTGTGATTTAAGTAGAAACTCAATCGCCAAAAGACTGACGCTCTGACAGAAAAAGTTTGATCCTAAAATTTATTCTAAAGGGGGCTTAAGTCTGCCTAAAAAACACTTCAGTTTTAATTTATGATAGGATCTTTCACCAAACAAAAATTAACAAAAAAAAAAATAGGAAATTTTCTTCAGTGCTTTCAGTTTGTGTGTTGTCTCAAAATTTTCCAGCAAATCAAGTTTTAAATCCAATATCAAATCCCAGCAGATTGCTATTAAAATTCATCAAATTAAATTTAATGAAGAAAATTTATCATAATTTCAAATGTAAGTATCTAATCAACAAATTTAAGAACTTTTTGGAAAATTGCCAGTGTAAAAAAAGCTGTGAAAAGAAAAATAAAAAACAAACCATCAACCAGTCATATGCAAAAGTCAAGTAATCTAAGAGAACTTTTTTAGTCAACTCTTCATTTAAAAATCTATTTTAGTATAGTTTTGTCTGTCCTCCATATCTTTTATAGTTAATACAAAAAAATTTGTATAAATTCTGTAAATAATTTAAAAACGCAAGAAGCACAAACAAAACTATTTATTTTATGTATAAAAAGAAGCATTACATTACGCGTCTTTAACAGGTATCGATTTTTGGAGCTTTAAATTTAATTGCATTTTTTTGTCTTTTAACTTTTTCCCCACTTAAAATCATAACCACCACCTACATTCGCTACTGTGTAAAAATAGAGCACGTGACTGCAAAATAGTCGCAAACTGAGTGCAATGACGTAAATGCTGACATCCATACGCCCTCGCATTAATTTTGAAATTGAAAAGCGTTTTTTATTTTCAGTAATAATTTCCAGATTTTCGTTTTTAGATATTTTTCTTTATTATTTTTTTGTAAAATTTTCACAAAAAAATGTTTTTCTTGTCTTTTCTTATGATAAGTCAATCAAACTTAGTTTGATGAAATCAAATTGTGCCACGGTTCACCATGAACATAGGAGAAAACCTCTTTATTTTGTTGGCCTTTTTTAAAAATATTTCTTTTCTAAAGAAATTCTTGACGAAAGTTTTTTTATAAAGTGGTTTTTTAAGAATCGTTCATTGCCCTTAAAGCTTTCGGTATTAAATTCAAGGTAATGAGATTTTAGTTTTAGCTTCAAGGATATTTGACAGTGACAACTTATATTAATTTTTTAGTTGGAAAATTTTTCCCTCAAAAATCAAATGTGTCAAAACAATCAAATTAATGGTAGCTAGAGAATTTCACATAAAATTTCATATATAAAAGTTTTATTACTGAAATATTTTGCTTCGTTTGGACTCTTTTGCTACATTTAAAAGTGTTCGATCAGTCATAAAAACTCATCACATAGGGTACACTTTATTTCTGCTATGTTGGATGTCCGTGCTAGATTCAAAGGCATTTGACATTTTTAATCTTTGTAGTTTTAATTATAAAAAATTCTCTATCCAACTGAATATAAAATTACGTACATTTCGATATATTAAGCGCGGCTGCCAAGAAACGTACCTTTGCCAATCCCACTACGGCCCAGGAGAATATGTTTAGCTTTTCGCAGATTAATTCTATTCCTTTGGTACCTGTTTGCTTTGATTTTGGCCCCCAAAAGAAATAGACAGAGTTGTCTCGAAGGATAACGTTGTGATATTTTCACAGGAGTATATAACTGAGATTGCTGCTTGGATGAAAAATTTCGAAAAATCATTTGTGCAGTTTGGACATCTGCACGATGCAGTTTTCCTTTTTGCTTCAATATGACGTCTTTAACTGCAGTATTTTGACTACTTGGAGAATGACCCTCCCTAAAACCAAATGATTCTTAAGCTATATTCTTTTTATTAATCATTAGTAAATTATGTTTTTAAAGTAATAATATTTGGTGCTATTTCTCTATATGCGTGTTTAGGCTCTCTGTGTTTCATCTGCCTTTTTAAAGTGTTTTGATTTGTTCATTTATTTTTAAAATATTCCTTTCACTACAATAAGCAGTTTATTTTATTTTGAAAATTTTTCTTACGTTTTCAGTCATCAGGCTTTTACTCTATACGAAAGTAGAGGTGCTGTTATCCTCCTGGTATAGTCAAAAACCTATGAATAGCTTTTGTGTTTAACTTTTTTCCTTCATAGGTATGAAATATGGAGATAAATTACGTATGTTTTATAAGACACCTCTGATATGGTTTTTTGTTGATTATTATTGTCTTGTTGCTCTGACGTGACCTAATTCAAGAAATATGTTTCTATCGTGAATTCAAGATTAGCGCCTCGTTTGGTGTGTTATCGAAAGCTCATTGTTTATCAGAAAATGCTATCAAAGCTTTCTTGACCTTTAAAATGCCCCCAAATATAGTTACTAATTCAATTAAGGACATTAATTAGGAAGCCACTAATCTGTGTCACCCCGTAATCATCAAATATTAAATTACTCAACAAGCTGCTTCCTCATTTCTCATTTTTTGTTTTGTAAAAATACCATAAGTAAATTAAACCACAAAAAAAATCCCAAATACACAAGAAAAATGAATACTTTGCAAAAACAATTAAAATTAATCTTATAACGGTTCAATAATGAAGAGTGAGGTTCTAGTTCTTTGGCTTTATAATTTTTGTGTACCCCCATTAAATCCAATCTAAAAAAATTAAAATTATGATAAAAATCTAACCAAAAAAAAGATTAAATTGGATACCCAAAACTGTCAACTTTAAATGTAATCTGTGTCTAGATAGAACTTCATTGCAAATAAATTTACGATAAAACAAATCTTTGAACCCCCCCCCCCCCCCCCCCCCCCCCCCCCTCCTTTTTTCAAAGCTTTACTGTCTCAAATATTCGCTCATTGCTTGCAAGTCGAAAGAGAAGTAAAAACATTAAAAAAAATTATAAATTAAAAATTGCATTTATCGAGAGAACTGAAAGATTGTTGTGAGCTTTATTGATGCTGTTGACATCTATTAATTGATGAAGCACAAACAAAAATAATAATTTGATTAGATTGTAATTGTAATAATTATATTTAAGAAAATTATAAAGAAAAGATATTCTGGTCGAATCAATCATGAAACGTAAAATGTGTGTGAGAATTTCGATTAAAGGATGTTTTTTTTGACAAGTTCTGTGTGCAAATATTTTACAAATTGACGGAATTTCAATTTATCACCGTGTGCATTTCATCTCAAATATAATTGGAATGTACGAATAATCTGGGGATCGAATAAAATTGGTTTGCTTTGATAGTAGCTTATAACGGACACCTGTTTGCCTGAGTTGACGGTTGTAAAGCGTTAGGGAATCTCCTCAAAGTTTGGAATGGGATTTTGGACGTAGATCCAGACGGTTGTCCAAAGTGGAACTCTGAGGTTTCTTTTAGAATGTATTAAAATTCCCTCCCTGTGTCTAAGTTGTCCGGAAAACCTGCCTATAAATGATCAAATCAATTGAGAATGTTGGGAAACTTTTAAATAATATATTTTGTGTTAGAATTTAGCTCGTTAGTGTTTTGTTTTAGTAATTATGGAAATGTTATTCCCAGGCTCAGTAAAACTAAAAATATACATATATAAAAAAACTTCGAACCAATTTGGACAATTAATAAACTCAAAATGTGTATCCAAGACAATTTTGAATATTTTCAACGGTTTCAGAAACTTTTCAATGCTAATTGTGATTGTAGAGAATAATACGATAAAGTCTAGAACTTTAGGATTTAGGAAAATTTTCAACATCAATTTCAATTAAACTCGATTTATTTCTATACTGATCCCAAAACTGACTTTTGACATCCATTCTGATTTTAAGAGAAATTAAAAGTTTTTGTTCTTGTGATCACAGTTTGCCATTGCCTTTTAATTTTTCGTTAAGTTCACTTGGTGTCCAAGTTTTATTTTTCTTTTTTCCATGCTTCCGTCTTGTGGTTATTTTTTTCAAACCAAAATTTCCTACACCAATTTAAATATTCATTGACAAAAAAAAAGCATAAAAAATAGGAAGAAAAAAAAATTTACAAAGAAAAGAGCCCAAGCTCTCTTCAATATCCTACCGCAACTAGAAATGGAACACAAGAGCAGCTCGTTAACTCTTATACACTCATTGCGTTTGCCAAACATGAAATTATTCCTAAATCTATTCTGCCGCTTTTTTTCTAAAAAGATGACTCCCTTAAGGGAACTTAAGTTCGCAATCACTTGATTGTCAATCCTACATAGATTGGATATTAAACGAGGACGTAAAAGACATGTGATATAGTAATCATTCATACACACATAAAAATATTTACAGTCAATTACATTTAAGTTTTTTTTCTCATTATATTGACGATTGGCGAAGGGCAAAAAGTAAAATTTTTAGCAAAACTGTTCAAATTCAAACTTCCACAAACAATACTAAAACTATTAAAATTATACAACTGTCAAAATAGTTTTCTGAAGCTTAAGCTCCCAAAATCATACTATGCATATTTTCCTTTTTAGTTTTACAGTTTTCCAAACTTTTCATCGCAGTATACTGCTTAACATATTTGTAAATACATAGAACCGATATCAATAAGCAATAAAGGTTTTAAAACCAAACCAATTATTCTGCTCCCTCTCAATCCCTTCAATTTACATTATTTAGGGAACTATCCCTAGTTTTTCTGTTATATGTTTTACAAATTTAACCAAAGTATTCTCACAATCACATGGCTGAAATTTTCTTGAAAGAACAAGTAAAAAAATAAGAACAAGTGAAAAATTAAGCACAAGCAAAGAAATACCGGATGTAATTCCCGGTGTGATCACCAATATGTGATAAAGTTAATTATTTCTTATTTAATCAAAGATTAATCCATATTTAATAAACTTGTTTTATTTCACTATTCGCATTCTTCCATTTCATTTTATAAATATATTTAATTTAAAGCTGTCATTAAAATAATTTTCTACACTGTTTTTATACAATTCCATCAATACTCCGATACATATATAATTGAAGAATCCAAAGAATCCAGATGTGTTCATGTAAAATAGTATTGATCCTGGTCATAATAAAGATTAATGAATCGTAATGCTGGATTTGGATGGATTTCACAGTATTTATTACCAAGCGATTTACATTCTTGATTATGCTCATGCACCAAATGATTGTAAATATATATTTTATGATCATAGTACAAAAAAATATGACGAACCAAATCTTATCGACAGAACTTAAACTTGGCATCATAAATAGTCGTCGTATGAAAATTTTCACGAGTCAAATACGTTTCTTTTGTTTGAAATGTACTTTTTCAGTTAACAATAAACATACCTGACTTAGTACTGTTATGTCAATGACAAATAACACATTTGGTAGCAACATATCAAGTTACCTACGCAAACTTCAGTCTTTTCACAACAAGGAAGAAATCAAGTATTAAAAAATTTATAAAATTATCAATTTTTATTTAATTTTATTGTTTTTATCGATATCAAAATGACAAATTTTCCCTTTGGTGATCGTGTTTCATTTTTATGGAACTTACAAACTTGCCTTTGCAAATTCATTTTTATGGAACTTATTTCATGGACGAGGCGAGTCATTTTGAAATAAATTGGGATTTTTTGTTCATACAAACTTTCACAATCCTTGATATAAATTAATAATGTGACATAGTTTTATGTACAGTAAAGCGCTTAATTCACACCGCCTTATAGGAGACTTGACTGTAAACTGCTTAAAAAGACAGAAAATAATTTAGATAAAAGAGAGGACGATATTTCTTTAATATTTTACACAATATAAATTAAAATCTTATGTCAGTTAACCAAATTTGGTTAAAGCAGAGATTTCAAACTAAAATGATTTTCAATTGTACACCTAAAATAAATCTTTCTTCCCACAATTTCCCATAGAGAACGACGAACACCAATTATAGGAAACAAAATACCAAAAAAAAATATATATATATACATATAATAAATATTGAATTTTCAAACCCGCATAGATAATGTCTACAAATCGAAAAACTCAAACAAAACAAAAACAACAACAATATTCCACAATAAAATATTACCAAAGATTTCTTGTAAACGCCTACAAATAAAAGTTCAGCTATTCAGAAAAAAGAATTGAAATGAAATCAAAAAGACAAACAAAAAAAAAATAATAAAAAACAAGCAAATCTAAAACAAGAAATTCAAAAAACAGTTCTATAGATTTGTTGTCTTTTTCAATGTCCACAAATTTTATATTGCATAATTTAAGATCAAGATTTTTTGGTGTTTATGTAAATCAAGTAAACTTACAACTGACGATGAAACAACAAAATAATAAAAAAAAAAAAAATAAATGAAAAACAAGAAAAGTTGGCGACATCAGTAGGCCATGATATCGGCCATTGCTATTTGATTTTTTAATATGGCTGCAATAGTTGGAAGACTACTGTTAATAATATAAAATATATTGAATGTTTGTTTATTTACTATATATGTGTGCATGCGTCTACCTTTTTTATATGCATACATATGTGATGATTGCTTGTTAAGTACACATCGGTTATATTCCAGTTGAATTTTAATTCAAATTCAATCTAAAGCTAATTCTCAAGGACATTGATTTCGAAATTAGTTTTCTCATTTTATTTTTAAAGTACATTCTTGTTTTTAATATTTAATGAATACATCTTTTTCAATGCAAGATTTTTAGACAAATTTGTACGTGTTCCTCTTTAAGGTGTGGTCCTTATGAAATCGACTTCGAGATATTTTAGAGACTTCATTACATTTGCGTTACTTAGAACGAAAAGAAACTTCTTATATGGAAATTGTCATTCAAATGTATGAAATTGTAAGTCACACGATCAAAATTCGCTTACTCTTGTTGTTGTTACATGAAGGATTAAAGCCTTGTCGACTCTTGTCACTTAAATGTATGGCTTCGATAAGTTACACAAGCAAAAGTTGCTAAAAGTAGCTAAACACGAAATTTATGAATTTTGAAAATTTTGAATCTTGGTATACTCTCTTATACTGTCTGACAATTCGTCTATTAATCATACAAAGTGTTTTTTTATTATTTATTTTTAATTAAAACTAAAAAAATAAGATTAAATTCCTTTCACCTTATGGAAGGGGTGGAGGGGATTAATTATTTAAGTAATTTCTATATGATAATATAACATTTAAATAATGTTTTTCCAAATTTTGATTTCGAAATAATAATAATAAGTGAGCGAGTGACAGTGAAAATCTGAGGGCGCTTTGGGAAAAAGTTGTTTTGCGTTGCGCACTATAACTCCACACAGAATCATATAAAACCAAAAAATCCATATTTATTTATTAAAAGAGATATTTTTTAATAGAATGACGAGGGGATTTTTTGTTTTTTTGATTTTTAAATTTTTGGTAAACTTTGAAACTCAAAATACTGATTTTCACCTAAAAAATCGACTTATTTGTTATTATAAGATTTCAAGTTACCTGCCATACGAACCCGACTTCGAAAATAATAAGTTTTAGGAACACACTTTAAAATTTTGCTCTCTCACTCTTTGCTTTAGATTTTAGAACGCTCAAATGCTCATAATTTTGGTAATTTTACTCCGATCAACTTGAAGTTTTGAAACAATATTTTTAAAAAATATTATTTTATTCAAAATTTTTCTATGTATTATTGTGCGTTGAAATTTTTGAACCTTACTTAGCAAGTTCAATTGTTCCATTTACGCTTTTATCTAAAGTTAAGTTTGCTATGAACCCGGTGAGCTTACATAGTTCCCAATTCGTCGTCAGCAGCGTTAATTCGTGTTGACCAAAGTGCTCACCTTTGATGTTGCTCATGTTGTATTTAAGCAGATTGAGTGCTAAAAATCTGAGTTTACTATTACTGTTTTTTTTATCTTTCTTTTATAAATTTCAAAGTATTCCCATCAAGTAAATAATTGATTGATAGAATTTAATGAATTTAATGATTAACAATCAAAAATGGCAACCAGTTATTGAAACTATGTATAATCATGCCACCTCATGAGAAAAAACACGGTATAAATTTAAAATTTTTAAAGCTAAATGTGAGATTAATGTAATTTCTATTCTCCAAATTATTAAAATTCTCCTCATCAAATTAAGGGGCGCCTTTTAAGTTGGCATTTTATCTAATTTTCTGAGTAAAGCTTTTAAGAATATTTACAAGATTGCAAGGGTAGCCGATTTACCATTCTCTCGGATTTATTATTCGTAGTTAGCGCAATAAGATACTCAAAATTCGACTTTTGCTTAAATGTCATTATTAAATCGCTTAATTATTCAATTAAATAGCTTAGCTAAGTTATCTAAATTGAAAATTCATTCGAAAAGATTCCTTCCTTGAACCACTTCTTTATATGGCTATCAAAAGGAAGTTGTCAGCTTACATTACATTCCCTACCATAATGGCATTTGACATTGGAATTATTATTGAAAATTTGATTCTGCTTTGTTTACTGTATCTAATTTGCTGTGGCACCCGAAAAAATTAAAATACTCAAAAAGTGAATATTCTTAAGGCTCAAACAAAATGTATGCAGTTGCGGATCTGAAGCGGAATTCATTCGGAATTCTACATTGTGTCACCGCTTCCGCTCTGCAACCGCATGCATTGTGTTTAAGACTTTAAAGTATTAATCTAAAAAAAATATCTTGGGACGACATAACACTTTGAAGAGCAATTATAACTTCATTTAATCATTTTTTAGTGGGTAAAAAGTTCTTATGACTTGGGCCCAGCCGCACGGATGTGTTCAAGGATTTAGAATATTGTGGAAAAGTGCTCTTAGGGTAATTTACTTTTAAAAAATAAAAATAACCAAACAATAGGAGGAAAAATTTATCTTAATACATATTTATATCCTAACAAGGAGTAAATAATACGAAAATGCAATCCAAAAATACAATCAACCAAAGCAATGGAAAAATATCAAAATAAAAAAAAAATAAAAATAATACTTATTACTAATGAAAAATTTAAGTGGACACGGTAGTAGTAATAACGACGAATTCCCGCGATAAGCCCAGAAAAGACTAGACGAACCAGATTTTTGTCAAAAATAACAACACACTACTAGCAAGAACAACAACAACACATAACAAAATTATCATAATGGGAATTAAAAAACAGAAAAAAACACTACATTTATACAAATATATGTATGCATGTATGCATGCATGCATGGAAATATGTATTTATATGCCAGCATATATATAATTTATATTTATATACATACAAGTTCATTTGATGAAGCAGAAATCCAGTATAGAAAATGCATTCAAATGTAATCATGACAGACAGGAAAAACGAAAGAGATGCCAAGATTTTTTGTGTTGACTAAATTCATAATTCTACTCGTGGAACTATTAGACTCCAATCAAAAAATATGAAATCCTAAAATAATATTTGAAAAAGTAAATATAACAAAAAATCTAATATTTAAATATTTTGCTAACAGAAATATTTATTTCTTTTTTGAATGTTTTATTTGAATAATTTTATTAAGACACATTTGACACGCTTTAAATGGTGCAGTATTTTTGGTTATTTATCAACAAAAACTATATTAATTGATTATTACAGAAGAAAATTTTTAAAATATTTATTTAATAACAGTAACCTTGTAAAATATATAATAAAAATGAAACAAAGTAATTGTATATATATATATAGCCCTCTGTGTAATATGAAACTAAACGCATAATAATAAAATATAGACGTGTGCACCTACACTATAAGAATAAGGAATACATTTAAATAATATATGTATTTAATATAAAATGCAGTTATAATGCATGGCAAAGCTAAGTGAACGCGTCTCATTTAAAAATGCTTGCTATTCGCTTTTGGTTAGTTAAATGGAGCTTTAACCGGCTTCATGTCAGATCAAATTCATTTCCGGATACAAATTTCGTTCATCACTTTTTGTTGTTGCTTGTTCTTTTGCATTTTATACTATTAGAATTGTTTTTGCTTTAACTATTTGAATGCTTTACTTCGATTATGAATGTATGGTCTCAGGTACGTTATATGAATACATATATATATATAAACACTTTTTACGGCCAACATATTTAGAATGCCCACAAAATAATTGAAGCAAATTGTATGAACACTTTGGGGGGATGGCATTTTTCGATTTCTGAATGTTATTCCAAAAGAAATTTTTTTTTTTTCTATTTTGGGTAGTTTTATTGTTTCATACTTAAATACAAAGCGTTAAACGTTCCTAGAAATTCTTCACTATATTTTACTACGAGTTAAATCCTCTCTTAGAAATTCAATATCTTTGTTGACTAGATGCGTTATAGTAAATTAAGGGGGGAGTATGGCTTTAAGCGTAAAAAAAATCACTTTTTCCAAAATTTTTTTTAATGAAATTATTAAGGAAATTTATTCAAAGTTTTTGTAAATTATTTAACATGATGTTAGCAACATTTTGTAATTTTTTTATTAGAAAATCTTTATATAGAAGCCGGTGGCACAGCTTTTCTAAGGACATCTTTGGAAAAAGATGATTTCCGGTGATCACTCTATCTCCGCTGGAAATTACCTGAATTCAAAAACACTTAAAATTAAGTTAAACTATTATTAAATCCTCCCCACAAAGTTGTCTGATTACTTTTATTTTATTTCAAAAATTTTGGTGCTCATTTAAAGTGAAAACTGCTATTTTTCATGAAAAATTCCACCATTTTGTAAGTGGAAAACACCCTTAATGTAAAAAATATTCTAAAACTCAATGATGAGGGGAGGTATTTTTTATGTAGAAAGTGTGTACCAAGTTTGAAGTGAATCGGTTATGTACTTTTTGAATGGCTGTGATCACCGACTTTGAAAAAGTAGAAAAGAAAAACGCGTTTAAAAATTATAAAAGCTAAAGGTGGGCACTCACTTAGTTAGTGTACATTTCTCCGCGGGTAAATTTTTTGACGTCATAGACTCACGCTAAGTTGCTGATTCTTTTCCCCCCTCATATGTGGATATTTCAGCGTGAAATTCATTTGTACGGCGTTTTGACGTCATGAATATCACCCGCGGAGATATGCGCACTAAGTGAGTGCCCACCTTAAGAAAGAATAAATAAATGAGTAAAGCAGAGAAGAATAACTAGTCGATAACTTTGAGAGTTTTGCTCTGATCGACTTCAAATTTTGGGATTATATTTTTGAAATATTAAACTATAAGAAAATACAGAAAAGTTTTTTAAAAGTGTTAAACCATACTCCCCCCTTAAAACAATTTTTTGCATACATTTTCGCAATGATATTACTGTTAACCAGTTAACTGTCGAATTTAATTTTGAAAACCCCTCACAGTGTGTGGAATTAAAATCAAGCAATTATCACATACACGATGAACGAAGGGCAAATGGTCTTATTACAAATTTTCTGAAAAACAAAGAACTACATTTTTATTTAAGAGAAACTTAACAATTTATTTCAGCAAAAGTTATTGTTATTATAAAATTAAAAATTCTCAAATAATAATAAAATGGTTTTTATTAACAATGGTAACAACGACGAACAAACACGTCGTCGTCGATTTGGTTTGACGTATATATACAACAAACGCGCTTAACTGGTTAACCCTTACTTTTTAATTAAAATTAAGAAAATATTATAGCAATTATTTCCAATGGATTTATAACAAACAAATATAAAGCTTTTTTAAAATTTGTGTATATTTTTTGTTTTACATATGTATAATCAAAAAAAGAGAACAGCAACAGAATAGCAGTAAGTGATAGTTTCGTGGGCAAGATGATCGGTATCAGACCTTATTTTAAGGTAACCATAACCACAGAAGGCAGGATGCAGATAAACTATACATAAATAAGCGTATTACCAGGAATCCAATTTCCGCTGAGATTAAAAAAGGAGCCTAGAAGGAATGCAGCTGGGAATAAGAATAAAAAATTTTGACTGATATACGCTGAACGTAACAGAAACTTTCACTAAGGGCATACAAATGCGGATCGAGTGGTTTTTGTTAGCAATGTTTTATACTTTGAAATTTGGATTCGGTTTTATCATTCATTCTTTTTTGATTATGTAATTTAATATTATAAAAGCTTACAAAATTAAAAAATATAATGAAATATTTAAAATGAAAGAGTTTAATTTATTAAATTTGCCTATTTATAGAAGAGATTTCATTTCATTTATGCCATACGGAAGAAAGTATTCAATTTTAAAAGATAAGTTTTATATATAGCAGACAGCCTTTCATTTACATCACATGGAATCAGAAACGATCACCTTTCTTAAAGTTTTTCAAATAGAGAATTCCTATTATACTACTACAGACTCTTGATTCCAAATGAAGTGTGAATCCTTTCATTCAATCAAAAGCATCCACCTTTCGAGTGTGAAATGAAAGGAAGATATCATTTAAAAAGTGTAGAAGGAAAGAGTTACAACAATGTTCATATTTCCTGTTGGGATTTAAGAAAACTACTACATGCAGACATCCTGTATAAAAGACAACTTGAATTTGCTAAATGACATGATTGATACGGACTCGCATCTTTTATTCTGTTTGTCCATTTCGTAAGCAACTATTTACATTTTTCTACTAAGTTCGATCAAAAATATATATCTTACCTTACTACGAACTTAAGTAGCAATGAGTTCATATATAAGAGAAATAGTGTGCGTATCTACTAACTTTCCTAATGATGGCATATATCAACAGCTCTTATTGTTTCTCAAAAAGAAACAAAATGACAGAAACAATTAAAAATTATAATTAATTTCACAGATATTTGATAATACGACCTCACATAAGAAGCTCCCTACTGATAAAATAACTATCCTTGTGTTTCGTTCTTCTAAAATTACAGTAATTCCGGTCATTGCTGCTATATGATCCACAGCAAATTATTCATCTACTTTTAGAATTCACAAATTCACACACATCGTAGTTCAAAATGTGAACGAGCTAATACAAATGAAAAACGGACTACGTTTTGTTTTTCAAAAGAATTAAATGCTAATAACATAAAAAATTCTTTCTACAGTAATTCAAATTTCTAGTACTTTAAATCTTTTTTTCTTCTTTTTATCTGTAGCAGTATTTAAACATTTTTTTTTTCTATTTTACAGAAGGCGATTAAAGTGAAAGATGACGGATCTTGGTGGTCCCCGGCTGATGTTCGGAGGACATTAGCTTCTAATAATACATGGATCGCAGAAATGGCGGCGATCCTTTGGCGCCACCTAGGCCCCCGAAATTATTACCAAGAGTCCATCGTCAAAGGACTCCAGATATACCGATAATGAGTGATAATTCATCACCAATACAACAAAGACAACAGCATCAGTCGTCAATAATTAATCAACAACAAAATCAATCAAATATTTATTTTGGTAGTGGTAATAATAACAATTTTAGAAATTTATTAATTAATAATTCAAATAACAGTAATAATAATAATAATAATAATAATAATAATATTAATAATAGTAATAATACTGTTATAAGCCATCCAGTACCAATAACTTCACCGCTTATACCATTACATCCACAAAATCAACAAATACAACAGCAGCAACAACAAAATTTTTCATCAAATAATTTAAGTAGTTCAACAATAACACCGGTTAATAGTTTTATTAGACGAAGACAACCATCATCATTATTACAATCGATATCATTAAATTTATCAAATAATACTGAAACATTAGTATCACCTGTCACACTGGCTGTACCCCGTCCAGAAAATGAAAGACTCACCAATGAGTATGTTGATACACCATTTCGTAATGGTCAACAATTACAATTATTATCACGTATACATCATCCAGCTGGACAAACAAATCATGGACAGACAACAACAAATCATAATTTATTATTATTACAACAAAATCAAAGACAAAATCATCAACAGCAACAACAACAGCTACATAGTCATTCAAATCATAATCAACATAATAGTAATACAATTATTGGTGAAACAATATCAACAACAAATATTGGATTATCGGAATCACCAACAATATTACCACATTCGAATATTATTAGTCATAAAAATAATAGCAATATATTATCATCAATTAATACAAGAGAAACGTCGACGACGTTATCATCAACAACAACGACGACGGCGACGACGACGACGACGACGACGACGACGCTGCCGCCGTCGGCGATAACAACAACAAATAATTTAATATCATCAATTGGACAAATTAAAAGGCAACAAAATCAAAATATACAACAAATAATTATACCCATACAACAGCCAATTACTAAACAACCAAAATGTAAATTTACTAAAGATACAGAAATAACACATGAAGAAATTGATTTACCATATACAGGTGCAAGTAGTATAGCTAGAACAGAACAATTAAATTCAATAACATGTCCACAATGTAAAAAATGCCGTTGTGAACAATGCCAGAGTCCAAGACAGCTACCATCTTGTTGGTTATGTAATAAACGTTGTTTTTGTAGTGCTGAATCAATTATCGATTATGCATCATGTTTATGCTGTGTTAAAGCATTATTTTATCATTGTGCTAGAGATCATGAAATTGAATGTGATTATGATGAATTATCATGTGCTGATGATCCATGTTCATGTTTACCACATAAACGTACAACTAGATGGGGTTGGTTAAGTGCATTATCAATAGTATTACCATGTTTATGGTGTTATTGGCCATTACGTGGTTGTAATGCCATATGTGCTAAATGTTATGCACGTCATTCACGCCATGGCTGCCGTTGTCATTTAAATAGCAATGATATTAATAATAGTAGAACAACAAATATAAATACTATACAACATAAAACTGGTACAACAACAATTGATGATACTAATAATATACATAATAATCATAATCATCATCATCATCATCCTCATAATAGTAATAGTGGTATCGTTGGAAGCGGTGGAGGTATTAAAAAAACATTACGAAGATGTGATTTAACGCCCGAAAAAAGATTACTCGATTCATGTCCTGAATACTGAAAAATATAAATAGAAAAATAAAAAAACGCTAGAGAACAGTAAAACAAATTTTTTTTAAGTAAAAACAGTTAATTTGTAAATTTGTTGTTAAATATTTTCTTTTAATATTATTATTATCATTTTATTTTATTTTTGTACTCATTAAATTTATGTAAAAGAAAATTTAAAAGAAAACATAATAATAACAGATATTACTACATTAAACGGAAAATTCGGAGAACAATTTAAAAAATACATTAAAGTCAACAGTTTTTACTAGACTGACACCAACAGCTCACAATACAATTTCTATTCCACAGAGGCTTATAATCGTCAATTTAATTGTAATTAAATTAAATTTTTTTCTTTGTATCAATTTTATTAAAAACAAAAAAATATCTATCAATTTTAAGGCATAGCCAATGGCTTTAAGGATATTACAATTTCTGAAACTAAATTAAATTTGGATTCCATATTTTGTTATTATTTAAAAAATTTATTTAAGAAATATATTTATATCTAATCAGTCAGCAAAATTTAATTTAATTAATATTTATTTTTTTATTCCTTAAATTTCTGCTTTCTTTTCCCCATTGTTTAATAATTTTAAGCACATATCCCAAGGAAGTCGATTTTAATTTTTAAAAAAATTTTGTTTATTACACCTAACATGAAGGATTTGTTTCACCAATAAATCTGATAAAATCTGCTCTTAGGTGAGCAAAATTAAGAGCATTTCACCCATAAGATTGACGAAAATTATGTTATAGATATGTTGGGTTAACAACCCAGCAGGAAATGCCTTGATAGACTTAACGTGGTGCATCGCATGCTTTGATAATAAACACAACACCAGAAATATTCATGTAATCAGCGCAGTGACATAAGGATATGCAAAAAATTTGTTGCAAATTCATTGTATAAACGTATAAAATAGATAAAACATTTACTTGTGTGCTGGTCGCGGTAAGAAATTTGTTTCTAAGCTTTTTTGCTATTTCGTCTACTGCTAGACAAAATTCTTGCTGGGAAATTTTACTTGGCAGCTAACTTAATATTTGACATAGTTTTCGTTAATTTTATGAGCGAAATACTCTTAATTTCTCACCTAAATTAGAAACTTGCCAGATTTTTGATACACATCCTAAGTTTGAACGAAGTGTTTTTAAGCCTGCGAAATTGCACAGGTCAAAGTTAACGGTTAAACCTTAACTAAAACTAGAAATCACCAGTGATTGTAACTTATTAATTGTATAGTTTATGTATTTGACTCATTTCTAGTAAGGATTACAAATATTATAAAAAACACTCGTTGGCAAGTAAAGACATGATTTCCGTTGTATATTTTATGCATGATACAATTTTCATCAATTCATACGAATGCCCTCAGTTTAGCCCATAAATCGCTTTACAACTGAGCTTTGCAAATTAAACATTTTTTGACTGACTATTCAAAGCAATTTCACTAGGATTTTATAGTATTCTTCTAATATATGACATAAGTTTTAACATATATCTTACCTAAAATTTATTCTTTTTGATTACTTTATAAATGATTGGAAATTTCAAAGCACAAAAAGAATAAAATACTATGGTCAAGTACTTTCTTTAACTACTACTACTTTACAAATAGTAAAATATATTTTTAGAGATTGCTTTTTCTTATGATAATTCATTGGGTACGACATAATCGCTACGATATATATTTCATTTCAGTCAACACACAATTGACGCAGATAACCAAGAAAGTACTCAAAAATTAAAAAGTAAATAAATGTTCAACTAAAATAAAAAGAACTAAATCGATTTAAATTAAATATAAAAACAAAAAACACTTTTATTTATAAATGAAAATCTGTTTGCAGGTGTTTTGATTTGTTTGTGATATACGGTCAACAACTTTGTGTATTTGAAAGTTATTGCCCTCAACAAATTACAGCGTTTTGTTGAAGTTTATTAACCTAGTCTCAGGATATTCTGTCCATGCTATTAGCACTAAATTAATTATAGCCTGCTGCCAAATGAAAGATAAACAATAACATAATTAACGTTTGAAGTGAGCTTGAAACTCAACAACTTAACAAGTTTTTGTTTTTCATATGTGCTTTTATCAAAATTCTAACCAGCCGGATTAAAAATTAATTTCAAATTTTATAGATTATTTGATGACAAGTTTTTTTGTTACACTTTTAGAGCTTGATTTTCCATGCAGTTATTTAAATTGGTTACAATCTCAAGTTGTACATCGTACTTTGTGCTGTATTTAACAATTTAATATTTAACAATATTTTTGAATAAAAATTCTTTGAGCACAGTACGTTTCTCTTTTGATATTAACGTTTATCAGCCATATGAAATTTAAAATTACAAGAAATTTACTTTATTGTCAGATCAAAAACATAAATCCTCCCAAGTCAGTCTAATTTTAAATTTAGTACCAGGCAAGATTTTCGAAATTCAGTAATCTAACGTCTAAATAAGTGTAGATAGCAGTCCGCTACCTGTCGTCAAATATATCTGTCGGGGTAGAAAAGTACACAAATTAAATAATTATCAATAGAGCATGCAAGAAGTAAACAGTTTAGCGAAATTCTAGAACTCAATTTATTGAATTTTTCTCCTTTAAAGTAACCGTTGGGACCGAAAAGTAATTTTCTTTCATTGATAATGGATATTTAATTTTTAACCAACTGGGATATACGATCACTCACGGATGCCTTGGTATGTCATTCAAACTTTGAAAGTTATTGTTATTATAAACTCAATAATTCTCAAATAATAATAAAATGGTTTTTATTAACAACGGTAACTCGTCGTAGAGATTTGGTTTGACGTGTATACACGACAAACGCGCTTAACTGGTTAAATCATGTTAAGTCACGTTGTATATTGAAGAGAATTATTAAAATATGAAATGTATTTGAAAAGTACCAAAATAAAGAGTTTTATTTAAAACTCTTAAAGTACAAAGTAAAGTGTAAAAGCACTTAAAAAATGTGCAAAAATAAAGTTTTCCAATAAATTTAAAAATTTTATTTCCAAAAATTTTAATTTAATAGAAAAATATACAAATTCTATGTTAAATAATAAATTAAACCTTGGAATAGTTTAGAGAACTGGTGAAATTTTATTAATTCTATGCAAAAATGTTGATAATTGTATAATTAAAAATTTAAACAAAATTTTCTATTTATAAATAATGTAAAATTAAAAAGTTGAACTGTCAAAAAAACTACAAGCAAATAAAAATCAAGTCATAATAAAATGTGTTATTGTTTTTAAATAATATTGACATCCATTTGATTGTCAAGAGAAGATTTTCTGGTCATCTAGTTAGTCTTCTTTGACCTTAGATCATTTGATCTTGAAAGTCAATTAGGATGTCTGCAATTATTTCGAAATATTAAAATTTGTAAATGTCAAGTTATACGCGTTTTAAACATATTTGTGTTAAGTTATTTAAAAAAAAAAAACAATCTTCAAATGAAGCTGAAGTTTTTTCAGTCTCCGGTTTTTAATACTAAACTTTAAAAAAATACTTGGACTTGTTAATACGATTTCTAATTCTCTTAATCGTGTTTTAGTACATAATCACAGACTGGTTTTGAGAATTTTTCTTTTCAACTTTGTATTAAAATATGCACACTTAAATCAACTGGCTGAAAAACAGACTTCTTTTATTTTTAAAAATTGGTTTTTTTGGATATCAAATTTTCAATTTTTTATACAAAATCGATTTTCCATAAATATTAATAGTTTTATATAATTGCTTAATTTTAAAGTAATAAAATTATTTTTTTAAGTAAGAATGATCATTTATTACTTGAATAATAAAAAGAAAAACAAGGTTAATTTTATTTTTTAACATAAATAATAATGAAATTACATTTTTATTTGTATAACAAAATTTAATTACACTTAAAATTCTAGGGCGAGTTTATTTGATATTAATTTGAAATAAATATGAATTACAATTTTGATTACACATTTACACAACTATGTTTGCTTTTTGGAGAGATTACAAAATTCTAAAATGGTGTTAAAAATTTTATAAAGTTAGGTTTTCCTATGAATTATGGAAATTTTAAATTTTCTAACAGGATAATATTTAAAATTCAAGCCGATAAAACTAATAATTTGTGACTTGTATAACGATGCCAATATATAATAAATTAGCTAAGCTAATAATTGAATGACTTGAATTTAATATTTATTTTGTTAGATTTTTGCACTATTCCAAGTCAGAACTGAATCAAGCTACGAAATTTATAAAATCTTTGTTTATCTCAAAATGATATTCAATAAAAACTTAAACTCTGTTAGTTAACCCCTTAACTTGTACACTCGAGATAATTCGAATGGTTTTGTATTGAAATTGAAATAAAAATTTTGATTATTTTTGTATTTTTTGATTGATTGATTTTTTTTTGGCTGTTTTTTTAAAAAAAACTGTTCGTTAAGGCGTTAAATAGAACTTAGCCAGCATTTTTGACTTCATGATTGATCCATTATAAATTAAAATTTCAAGATTATTAAAATTTTAAAATAAAACCAAATGGCGTTTATCTGATTTTCCGTTTTTTATAATATTTTCCCTTCAGTACAATTACTGCAATTCTTTTATGCTTGTACTCGTAATTTTCTTAATTACATATATTATTTTTATAAATATAATTTTTCGCTGACTTTTTAGAGCAAAAAATATAAATGGATAAAATAATTACAATATTTTTTAGCCTTTAAGCTTTTGTGGATTAGAAATTTTTTGTTGAAAATCACAAAACAAAAAAAAAAACGAAAAGAACAAACAAATAAATGTAAACAAAATTTTAATATAACCAAAGACTGCAACAGATAATTATTAAATATTAGAAATGAATGTACTATTAAATTTATTTTATTATTAATTTTAATTAATAAATATTTTTTTAAATAAAAATAAAACAAACCTAATAACATATTAAGTAGATGGAGATTAGTAAAATACAAATTTTGCAAATGTAAAATATTAAAATTTGAAAAACAAATTATGGACTATTTGAGTTAAAACACAAAAAAAACGTATAAAATTTATTAAAATAAATAGTTTTACAATTTAAGATTTCAATATATTCGATTATGATGTAATGTTTATAATAATATTTAAGAAATATTCTTCGAAAAATATTATTTTTGAAAATTTTATCAAAAACTGAATACTAGAGTTCTAAAACTCTAAACTATAATAAAACAAAAATAAAAAGAAAAGATTCCTTTTTTTTTTAATTATTTTCCAAAATTAAAAATATAAACAAAATTTGATTGTTGATTGAAATAACAATCTAAGGATATATGGACAAAATGTAGTAAAATAACAGAAAACAAAAAGAAAGAAGATTAAATTAAAAATAAAATTTAAAAAAATGTTAAATGAAAAAAAAAATATTTATTATATTTTTATGTATAGAGCTTAAAAACAAAAAATGAAAATATTGATGTTCCGTTTTTATTTTTTAAAATGTGTAAAATAATTCCATGAAATTAAAAAAGAAATAATATACTTATAAAACTGAATAACCCATTGTAAAAACTATATTATTGCTATTATTATTAAACATTTAAAAAAATTTAAACAAATAAAAATAATTTTTTATTTTTACCACCAGTAGATTCTAGCCCTTTTCTAGTGCAATTTATTGTTTTTTTTTATATTCTGAAATTAAGGAAAGTAAAACATATAAAAAATAGTGAAGTAATAGCTCCTTTTATATATGCGGACGAAATAGTTTTATTCCGCCTAAAATCGTCATATCTAAAAAATGCCTTTGATGAAAAAAACCATGCACTTATGGTAGAAGCTGAACCAATTAAAGTGGTATATAGTATATTTAATACTTGGAAGTCAGATAGAAAACACCAAAAATATTTAGTATTCAAGTCCAAGACAGAGCTTTCGCAGGAATAAGAACATAAATTCTATCAAAAATATTATAGCATGAAGGCTGATTTATTCCTTTTTAAACCCAAAATTGTTTTTAACCAACAAAATAAAGTTGATCTGAAAAATGTTGAGTATATTTGATTTGAACGGAATATGAAAAGTAAATTTGCATATCCTTAAAGCCGTTTTAGTATAACGAAATATAGGTGCTTTCCCTCTTGTCTTTACAAAAACAATTGATACTCACCATAATGAAAAGGAAAGGAACACAGGAGGACATTTGGGCTAAATTCTATTCCACCCTCTCAGACCATTGTCGATAGAAGCTGGAATTACAACTACAAACTAAGATATCTGTAGACAAATTTAGATATTTAAAAGAATTACACCAAAAAACATGCAAAAAAAACGCATATTTTTTCATTGAATGTAGACGTTAAGCGAAGCTTTTAAAAGGACTCTGTAAAAGGATATTTGAGAAAACAAACCACGAAAAAGCTTTATGCACATCTGTGCTTAATTTCGCAAGTATTATTAGTACAAGTTTAGATTTTAGAAAAAGAAATCAATAAAAGTTAAAATTTCTTATTAGAATTCTTTGCTTAGATTACCTCAGAATATTTTGTTGTTGATTAAATGCAAAAATTGTTAAAACAATTTTTATTGGAGAAAAACAATTTCAAAATTGAATAATTTCTTAATTTGTATAGTTTTAGTGTTAAATCGAAGTAAGCTTAGTCCTAGGCTACTTTATTTATTTTTAATTTCTAAATGATATAAAACTTGTTATTTGTAAACTTCAATCAGTTTGCAGTAATGCCTCGTCCGATGTGAATAGCTTTCCGGACTTGTGGGTTATTACCATAGTATTTTTTTGAGCAAGGATCCATGCCAAAAAAAATTCAAAAAAGCAAAAATGTAAGAAAAATTTCTATTGTTATAATTTTCAAATTTAATATTTATTTTTGGTTTTTTATTAAATTCACATCTTTAAAACAGATAAAAATATAAGAGGATGCGCAGAGCATGCTTCATGAACTTGAAAGAAAATATTGGTCCTATCTTATGAAATATGATAATTATTAACTTAAATAATTCATATTCATAAAAAGTTTGATATTTTGTTCCATCCGAAAAAGGTAGCAAAATGGAGAGCATCAAATTTTTTGTAAAACTTATAGCTAACAGTGGTATAATGATTGTCGAAAAAAGGAAACTGGGTATATTAAACGTGTAAAGACTTTTTGTGATTTGCTGGGGGGATTACAAAGAGCATTTACCAGAAAGTTTCCTCCAAAATTTTGTATAATTTAATTGAAGTGATATCAATAATTTAAAATGTTCTAGCATTGTGTGATTATAAGGGATGTCCTTGATGTTTATGTATTTTTGCAATAAAATAAATTTATAAACATAAAATAAGATTATGTATTATAAGAACTAATTTCGTTTTAAATTGATTCCGTTCAAGTTTTTGTCAAAAATTGTGTATTGTGTAAGTTTTAACATTAGTAAAAATGTTTTACATCTCGTAAATGAGTACAAGGTTCGTACGGGGAGTTTCTGGCATAGCTTCCTACGATTCTATTACGTATTGGTATTTACGAAGTGTTTCACAAAAAAAACATTCAACATAAAGGAAAAGTTTTCCATTTTTGGGTTTTTGGTTAAATTTTTTTTGGATTCCAAAAATTCAACTTCAACGGAAACGGTTTTCTCATGGAAACCTTATTTTATAAAATTAAATTTATAAAATAGAAATAAAACATTTCTGGAAAAATTTTTCAAAATTAGCACTAGTGTTTTTAAGTGACTAATAATTCTGATAGCGGCCAACAGGAACACCTGATAAGGTTTTGACATTTCCATTTTTGCTCCCTTGTCCATCTTTATTCCTAACTTATCCGTCCTTATGACAACTTTTTCTTACGTTACTAAAAAATTTCACATTCCTTGAGCATCCCCTAAATTTTAAAGGAAAAAATTGATGTTTTTGTAATAAAATTTGTAGAATTTAAAAATTTTTAAGCAAGTTATGTGCTTTGAATGCTACTTAGCTGACTGAAACAATTTGAATATGAGGCTTCCTGAAACCTCTTATCGTACATTGAACCACGTTGGTACCAATATCAACTGTTTGAAGTTGAAAAATGTGGTACTACTGTCTAGGGCTATAAAGTTTCTATAGCCCGAACTATTGATTCGACCTCCAGTGTCTGAGTCTGTTTTTAATCCATCTGTTACCAAACAGAGAAATGTCGTTAAAATAAACAAAATAACGAAAGTGTAACTTTCATTTTAGAAATATACAAGTTTATGTTAGCTATGGCTTCTACATACCCTTCCTTCTTCTACATTGTTCTACAAACAAGGGAAGTAAGTTTTGTTAGGTGAGAGAGCAAATTAACCACAGGGTAAAGACTTTTAATTCTCTTCTCAGGCTTATTTTATTCCATTTTAAGGAAACAATAACAATGAAGTAAATTTTGTTTACATCAGACCGCAAAAATGTATTTTGATATCATTAACTTGAATTAATAATAACGGCCACTAATTGATTCTATGAAAATGAAATAAAGATAGAATTAATAAATTGATCCCCACAAAAAATTCCATTTGTCATCGATCCCCTATATTAGGTGCTCGTGTAATTTGAACTACATTTGACCCTCAGCTCAGAAGTTTTAATTGATGAACTAAATTAATGTGACACCAAGAGTTAAGCACCAATTAAACCATTTGGCCATATTCTTCCTTTATATTTTTTTTAGTAATAAATGTAATCTTAAGTTCTTGTGATTGTCAAATAAAAGTTAATAAAATTTTTGAGTTTCGTTTTGTTTTTGGAAATTAGAGAACTTTTAATATAATTTCAATCGAAACCATGCATTGAAAAAAATATTTCAACAAAAATTAAAACAATCTCTTCCAGACCTAAATTCAGATACTTATGAAAATTTGATACGCTGTCAAATTGAAATTTCATTCAAATAAAATTTTTATCGCAACAAAAAATCTTTAGGTTTCAAATTAAGTTTTGATTTTAAATTTAAACAATTTTTATTATCCAGAAAAAATTAAGTTTTTGATAAATAAAAGCAAGGAAGAGCAGAAACTTTAACTGTCAACATAAGTCATTTTTTGTTGGCAATAAAATTTAAGAGGGTTTTGGTTAATATTTTGTTTACTGATTAAAACTATTTTGATGGGAGCTAAGAAACGGCAAGCTCTGCAGAATTTTTATAATCTTTTAGAAGAAGATGAACCCAGAATGAAATAAAAGCAAAAAAAAAACGATTAATTTGCTCCAATATCATTTTATTGATGAACCTTATCCTATGGTTTTATATTAAATTTTTAGATTTTCATGATAATTTCATGATAATTTTTGCACTTATTCCAATTATTAGAAAGCTTTTTGGAAAGTTCTAATTTATCTTTGAAATTAAGTATTTGACAAAAATGCAATTTTAGTAAGTTTTGTAAGTAAGAAACGTAAAATATCTGAAAAAGTCCATTCACGATTTAACACACACTTTTAATAGCCTTAAAATGTTTTAAAAGACTAAAAATAAAAAATATGAAATTTTATTAGCAGCTTATTCTTTTCAAATATGGAAAAGAATTTAGCATTAAGCACAATGAAATGAAAAAAATATTATGTAAAAAAATAACTAAAGACCTAATGAAAAAAAATAATAACAGAAAACACACCTCTTTTAATCATTTTCCATTATGGAAAAAGAAGCCAAACTACTCAACTAAGCTGCTAGCTATAATCCTTAAGACGATAAAATTTAAAAGGCTTTCGGCAAACGTAAATAAAACAACAAATCAAATAAAATATTTCTTTGCAGCTGGGTTAGCTACCGTCTTACGCAAAGCATAACTGATGAAAGCCTTACGGAACGAGGCCGGACGGCCAAAACTAAGACCGATAAGGATGAAGTTTTGTCGTTCTTCAAAAGTGCTGCCTGCACTTTCATCAAAAGAGGAATAAAAATTTCTTCTTTATTTTTTCATACTTCAATGAACCCACATAAACCACATGGAGAAATCGATTAAAAGTAACGAGGTGAGATGACGGAAAGCGTTAACATGTCAGACGATAAAGGCCATTATATTTACTTATATTTTTGTTTTTTTTTCTTAGTTTGTGTCATCATTTTTTAAGGTTTTTCATTTAGTTTTATGACTTTTTTTTGATTTTATTCTTTTGATTCTTGAATCAGTAATCTAAAGCTCAAGAAGATGCTTGATGGTGGCAGCAAATCACTACATATTTTACCATGTTTTGAGGGTGAACAGAGCCAGTCTCGTAGTTTAAGTAGTTTGCATATACTTAAGCTTAAACAATCTCTCTTTTAAAGAAATTGGTTTCAGTTAGCTTTAATCCGTTTTATCAGCTTTAGGGGGACCATAAAGTGAGGTTTAGTGATACTTTTTTTTAGCCGTCCAGCCATCATTAATACCCGGACATACCAATAAATCGTTATGAATGGCACTTTTAGTTCGGCTTAAGATTCCTGAATTTTTAGATAAAGAAGAAAAAATATTTCAAAACAAAAAAATTAATCCATAAAAATAACAAAAAATGACTTCATTCCCTCAGCTTTTTTTAGTGGAAATTACTTTTTAGGTTTTAGTAAATATAAAAGTCAGTAATTTTTGTTATCAAAGTTTGATTAAAAAAAGGGGTAGAGAGGTCTTAGCTATGAATTTATTGATAATGACAATTGCATTTTTATATTCTCGCCTTTTGTTTTTGGTTCAGTTTCTGTAACCGATTGTTATGCAAAGCTGTGTTTTTGAAAAATTGATAAAAATAATCTATTTGAGCTATTTAAAGGGGAACTTTTTTTTGTATATGTTGAAATAGATTTTGAAAATGAAAATTAATTTAGATTAGATTGAAAAGCGTACGAAAAAAATCAATAGAAAATCAAAAATAAACCAAATAAGATTTGTGATTCTTTTGGAGATGATGGGGGGACCTAAGTGATATTTTGCAATAAATTTACGTCCAGTTTATTCTAAGCTATAAGCTTCTGCAAAAATAATTCAGACAAATCTTAGTGACTGCCTCCTTATATCGAAAACTTTGATTTAAAACCTCAAATTATCTTGTTAACATTTAGTAAAAAACCCATTTGTACCAACAATTTTAACGACCACTGGAAAAGATATACGCCTATCTACAATTCACACACAGCCAGCTGCATCAAGCAAAGCAAAAACTCGAATTATAAAAAGCTCAATGTAAACACACGAAACATTTCTTCACATTTGTCAATCAATTGACTGCATGCAATCCAAGCTATCGTTTTTTGGGTTATAAAAACTGACAAATACATTTTTACACTTAGCTTGTGGTTAAGTGTACTGAATTGGCGCTCATAGTAAAACTTTTCAAGCACAATTTTTTTGCCACTACTTTATTTACCTTTTGTGGTTAACCCATCTTAATATTTTTTTAAAATAATTTTGTAAGGTTTTTAGATGGTATTAAAATTGGAATTGAGTGTTTAACTAGTAAAAGAATGTAGAAATTGTTGATAATTAAATATTAACAATTTTCGGGTGCAAATAGAACACTCTTTAATTTTAGTCATATTTCGTTTTAATGAAAAATTTCGATAAAAATTTAAATAGTTCATAGCTTCTTTATTTCTTAGGGATTATATTTATTTCGAAACCAGATAAAAACATCGAATAATAAACAATAAATCATTAAATTATGATCATTCATTTAAAACACAAATAAATCTATTTAAAATTTCTCTACAAAGTGTCCATATATACATATATAAATACCATACATTTATGTATTATTCACACTTAAACTTTTCAACGGAAACTCGTTAATTTTTCCCTCATTAAAATTAAAACATGAAAAATAAACCATCAAAATTTTCAAATGTCGCCTTTAAGAAAAGATTATGGTTGTCGAGTCTCGTTGAAGTCTAGCAAAATTTTGAAAAATATTTATCAACAAAAACTATGGCCAAATAGTGGTGGGAGGAGGAACAAACAAAAAATTATACCAAAAATATTATATGCTTTTTGGCATAATTTCAAAACTCTTTGATCATATTTAACTTTAAAAATGACAAAAAAATTTAAAATTTGTACAGCATCAAAACAGAAAATAAAAAAAATGTTTATAAAAATAAATATCAAACTTTGATAAATATTTGAATGAAATGTGCAAAGGTGAATATGTTTTTAATGGAAATCATTTTTTGTTTAACATTATAAAAAGTTTGTAATTGTTAGAATTTTTTTGACGTTGTCATTATACTGGATAATATTGTTTTCAAAAACCGTAACTGTAATTTTTTGATTTTCTAATTAATTGTTAATTTGGTTTTCTTTACATTTGACTATAAAAATAAAAGTTTTTCTTAAAAAGCTCGCAGATATTGTTAAAATATTTCAAAAATATATTCGATTTATAAAGAAAATTTACCTAGATAAAATTATTTAGCTAAAAGATATTGCTCCAAGAAATTTGTATAACTAGACTTGCAAACTCTTAAGTTTTGTAGTAAAATTGCCTCGTAGTATTTTTGCTATTGCCTAGCATAGAATTCAGCGTCTGGAGCACTGTTCTAAATCGGTTTTAAAGCTTTATAGAGTAAGATCCCAGGGCCGCCAGACCTTTCTTATTTTTTAAGTAGCGAAATTTAAGGAATAAGTAGTAGTAAACGTATCTAAGAAGGTATGCATATTTGTTAACTCGTCTAGGCGGCCATTTTGGAGATATCAGGAGGGGAAGGTGCGTAAAAACAAGGCAAACTTTCTCACTTTATAAGCGCTGATTTTTGGATATATTTTAGGGAATATCATTAAGAATCATTATTTCATATTGCCAGACCAAAAGTTCAGCTAAAGTGCGAACCTTAAAGTGCGAAAAAATAACAAAAACGCCTTGCCAGACGTCTTAAAGTATGAACAAAATAGCGGGAGTGTCCTTATTTTCTAAGTGCTGATTTTTGGATATGTTTCTGTTTCACATCCCCTAGAAAAATACTAAAAAGCATTGAAATCTCATTCCGACCCAAGCGATAGTTGCGCTATCGATCAACTATTTTAGCTACTTTTTATTATTGTTAATAAGTTTTGAATTTTTTTTTCAGAGACTTTTCGCTGATAAAAATACCACGAATTGGTAACAATATTTTTGCTTTGGGAATTCGAACATATGAAAATATGATAATATCTACTCACTCTTTATCCACTTTTTCCATTGAGGGTTATACACATTATTACAATACACGGAAAGAAGTTTTATATAGAGAATCGTGCAATACCCTTGTATTTAGCATGTTCCAATGGGGGTATTCACATTGAGTCCGGTAACATTTAATTTCAAGGTAGCGGAGGTGAAAGGTAAGACGGAGTTTCGCAATTTTCGAAAAAGCTTTTACCCCTTCCTGAGGCAGAAATAGTTCTGCCTCATGCTTGGTATCTTTTACTAATAAACATTTATATATACACGTTATCTGTACTTTTTTTACCAACACATGTTCACATATTTTAGTGGACTGAGAATTGTAGTGGAGCATTTCCGATTTGATATCGGCCTCAATGTGAATACCCTCATTCGTGTATAAAATGCAGCCTTTGAAAGGAGAAATTCGGCATCTATTACGTACTTATAGGCGAAACGATTGATTTGTACGGGAGGCTAATACACAATATTATTAAATAAAATCACTATAAAAAATTATCTGCTATTTATGATATTCTGCAAACTAATTTCTTTTGGTCGTGATACAAGGATAGAGGTTGCCAATAGAGTACATCTGTAATGTGTCCTACTTTCTATGCAAAAATTCAGCACGATTTACCCCCTCTCTTAAATTTTAGGCTGATTATAAAGTAATAATTTAATTTACAGTTTTTGATACATTTTCCTCCATAGTATATATATATATGTATTATGTAGCTATATTCAACGGAATTTATTCTCACTACAAGCATCTCACAGTAAGGAAATTACTCATCATTGAATTTCTCATACATGAATTCATGTCGGAAAGTCCACGTGTAAAATATTTATTAATGCAGCATTCAGAAAGTGGGCATCATGGATACTTCTCAGTCATATTTTCATGAAGAAAGCCGCCATGACTTTTGCGACTATTTCAACAACAAAATTCATTGATGTTTTACCCGAGAAAGTTGGCGTTATAACTAAAAAGTATCTCTGTTTCCTTGATCAGGTAGAACTACTTCCCCTACCGGGTATATTACTCAATTGATATAACCAATTTAGAGTCAAATGTCAAATAATAAATCTTCTTCCTTAAAAATTATCATTTTGCATGTGAGACTGACATAAAATACGTCAAAAACATTATTGAAAGGAAATTTAGTATTTTAAAGCTACTGATGATAAATAGTCTGTAATGATTAGATTCTTTTAGAAGCTATCGTAATTAGTCTACTACTAAAGAACCTCGCCTGTTTGTCCAGTATTTATTTATTTTTTTTTTTGATAATGCCATTATTTATCCTTAAGACTGATAATATTAATGATGCCTAAGTGTCTAGCATTTTAAAAATATCGCAAAATACAGCCTTGACCATCATCGATTATCGTATAGTACTTTAGAAGAAACTTAGCACACCTTGTCTAATACCAAAACATCAATTGTCGATATGTTTCCAATTAAATCTAATGCCAAATCTAAAGCCATATCTTACTGATATTTCCTAATTTATATACACAGCATAATATTATCCTCAAAGCTGTTATCACTTGAGTATTTTCTTTTTTTTTTTTGTTTTTATGCCTCGCTTCCAAATAGGTTATCTCTGCCAAGCTTGGACATTAAATACTCAAATAGCTTATTATTAGCATGGACTCGTATATATTTTCAGTAAATGTTGTTTACACCGGAAAAAAAAAAATCTTGCTTTTTTATTATTATTCTTATTACAAATATAAATTAACTATAAACAAAACGAATTATAGCAAACTAAATCCTTTTTAATAATAATTAATAAATGGGCTCTAGATTTTTTTTTAATGTATTTTTAGTATTTTAACTTTAAGGCCAAGGTTAGTTTTTTTTTTTTTTGTGTTTTAAATTTATTTAACTTTTTTATTTGTTTTGTAATTTTTTTTATGATCAAAACGATAGAATAAATCTTGTCTTGGTCTTGTTCTGCCTTCTAGAGTAATAGGGGAAGCTTAAGCTGTACTAAGTGAACTGATAAGAGTTGAAATGCCGGCGGAAGCATGCCCCGATATGCCTAAACTAAACTGATAAGGTCATCAATATGAAAGGAACTATTTGTTATCGCATCTGAGCGTTTCAAGCTAAATAAAAAAATGAAAAAACTTGACTTTAGGTTCTAAGAAGTGTAAAGCTTAAGCAGAAAATATTTATTATATTTATTTAGAAAGACATTAACCCCATTGAAAACTAATTCAATTAGTTCAATATTGTTTGGTTAGTTAATAAATTTAATATGGCTGTAAGATTTTTGAAAATAGAGAAAAAAAAAATTGAGCTGACATTAGATACAATTATGAGACCTCGAGGCCTAATAAGCAAAGCTATGAGTTCATGCCTGCGGTTGTACATTCATTCCGTCACTCATGAGGCTTCGAAATGTCACCTAAGAAATAATTTTTCTTTTATTTATTTTATTGTTAGCTTTTATTCTTTAATTTTTTACTTTTATTATCAAAAAAAACTTTGGTGTGCGACTGCATCATCTGAACTTCATCAATTACTGAATTTGTATTCGAATCTTCATATATTTATTAGGATGAAAGTCCTAAAGGTAAAAATTCGTACTATTAATTAGGTGAAAATCGATTTCAAAATGGCAAATTGTTTTTATAACTCATGAATAAATCCCTTTTTTGAATAAATATTATGATAAAATTTGAGAAAATTGTTATTGTGGAAGGATTTCATTTCCAAAAATACAAATTACTTTTGCAAAAGGATATTAGCTTAATATACAAAAGGATGAAATTAGTCTGCAAAATGAATAATATTACTTGACATCATGCCACATTGATACTGCCAACCAATAGACCATAATAAACTTTTTGTGAATGCATTATTTTCTATTCCTGATGTGCATGTGCAATTAAAATAAAAACGGTTTAATGGTCACTTTTTTGTTTTCTATTATTGTGGTTATTATATATAAAATAATTTAAAAAAAAGTTACTTCTTGAGAATGAATCTCGTTATATACAAAAATTTTCCTAAGAATTAATTTTCACACTTTACTATTCAAAAAGATACAAATTGAGGAAGGTGATGGAAAACAAGCATAAATTTTTCTATATACTTATTTTATTTTTGATTCTAACTCTTGCCCATATTTGGCTTAAACTAAAGACGTGCTCAAAAAACCATCATCGACAAATGTGTAAATACCAAGATAGGAAGTAGTTCTTGCAAGAAGCTCAGATAGCAAATAAATAAACAAAAGATATGTCATATTCTGGCAGTATACATCAGATGAAGTTTACTTCGGTTGAATAGCCCTCAATCTCTCCTTCTCGAGTAGGTATAATCTATCGCCATGTTTGCTTTTGACCAGTTTTTTTTTCTGCGTACTTTTATTATTATTTTGTTTTTTAAATTTGTTTCAGTGCTCGGGGATTATGTTATTGTTGTTGTTGTTGATATTGTTTTATTTCAATTTTTTTTTCTCATTTTCATTGTATTCGTAAAGTACACGTTTCACTGAAAAAGTCCTTCACAAGGTCATAATTGGAACACATTTTGGTTTTTTCTTTTTTTGTTTATTTTTACTTCTTATGTACACGTTCGTTCTTCGTTCTGCATTCAATAATTGTCGGGCTCGTCATAAACGCATGATCTTGGTTGTGTCTACCTACAACGGTCCATCTGAAAATGCTTCGATATATGTCAGGTCATTGAACACAAACTTCAGCTCTTGGCAGTTATGATGCTGCTACTGCTCTGTTGAATTTATTTAATAAATTTTCCAGATCTTTGTATGTTTTTAATTTTTGGTTTTAGTAAACATTTTATTTTCCTTTTAATTTTTTAATAAATAAAGTTTTGAGAGTTTGGTATTTCTCATTATAGAAAGTAGAAAAAATTGTACGAATAAATTTAATTGTCTAATGCTTGGGACTCACTAGCGCTTAGCGTGTGGAGACGACTTAACACAGTCAAAATGGAGAGGTTTTTTTTATATACCAGTGGAGTGAAACATCAGTGGTGACTCAGGGTATTCACTATAAATATGAACAATGATTCGGCTCTCTCAGCCCATATAAAGTATATGGCTGAATCATTTGTGAGTAAAATATTCAACATGTTGGATATTTTCTCTCTTATTCGTGCTTTCCATATACTTTAAATGGGAACTAAGAGCCGAATCATTGATTCGGAAATATAGTGAATACCCAGCTTAATTGAGTCATTAGCATTCAGCACTAAATTTTGTGCCGTTAAGCGCTAGTGAGCCCCAGGCATAAAACCGAAAAAGGTTCTTGCACACTTGTGAGCTTCTAAGAATCAAAGAAAACTTAATTTTTTATAAGCCATTTAAAACTTTAAGGGCATGATTTTATCTAAGGAGAAACTTTAACTTTGAGAATGCAGTACTTCTCTAAACTTGAAATTAAAGTATAATTAAGTTTGGAAATGTATTCCACATTGCAAGCCAAAATACCGTGAAAATCGACTTATTTCTTATTGTAAAATTAATAATTATTAACAAAAAAAGCCTTCGACATTATCTGGTGAAATATTTCAAGAAGTAGTGTGCAAAATTTCAAAACGATACTTCAAGTAGGCCGATCTTCGAAAAAAACAAACTTCAGGAAAATGCTTTAAAGCTTTGCTCAATCACTCCTTACTCTAAATCAAAGGACGCTCAAATGCTTATAACTTCGGTACTTTTACTCCGATCGACTTGAAATTTTGACATAATATTTTTGAAATGTTATGCATTAATTAAAAAAATTAAATACCGAACCCTCCTTAAGGGAAATTTCATCGCACTCTCCCAAGATGTTTATTAAATTTAATTTTTGTTTAATTCTAAGCAACTATTTTAAAATTTGCTTTTATTTCCATTAATATTCTTAATACGTACTTTATTTTATTAACAATACTCAATATTTTTATGTACTCTGCTTTCATTAGAATTGCTCCAAAGTTTTACCAAGGGGACAAGTGCCAAAATTCAGTTTGTTTAAATCAACTTCATTTAGTAATCAAATCTTTCATTGAAAGACTTAATGACTTCTGTCCAACGATAATATGAATCTATATCTTTCAGCTAAATTTCATAACTTTTAAAAAAATTCTGATTCCTCTAAATCCTTTAAATCAATAAATCTATCACTCTCAACTTCTATATATCTATTTTTGCGAAATTTTAAGTTTATTCAACTTCTATTTTTGTGAAGGTTTAATAAGTTTAATATATCCTCTCAAAGATCCTAAGATTTTATTTTAAAATTTGAATTTTCAGCGTTAAAAATTACCCAAAGCCAGGTGGTGTATACATCTGAAAGATAATAAAAATTGAAGTTAAAACATCCGTGACATGAGTGCAAGAAAAAATAAATTGTTTTCTTTAAATTAAAGGAAATATTTTTTACCTGAGAAAACAAGCATTAATCACTGTTACTGTAAATGTTTTTTTTGTTTTTTGAAAAGAAATACTCAAAAGTAAAGCAAAGTTACCTGTTTTAATATTAAAAAGGAAACGACTGAAATGACTCAGCGAATTTTGCAAAATTTGCAAATTTTTCTTAGCCTTCCTTTAGATTTCCTCTAATCATTAAAAGGCTTTAAATCAATCTGAACATTGGCTAACAGGATTTCAATATTCCTTTTTTCCTGCAAATCATTGTCATTGAACGGATGTGATGCGGTGAGGGTTTTATACCAACTCATTTAATATATGTACACTTGCATATACATTATAAATATATATATATATGTATATCCAGCTTAACAAAATCTAGGGAGGACTAAACAAAACCACGGATGCGGGTATTGCTACCGCAACAGCAACAACAACAAATTTTTTTTTCAAACAAATTAAATCGGGAAGGAAGTTAAATAAATAAAACTAAAAATTCAACAAAAAAAACATAAAAACGAGTCATCATACGCCGAAACGGAAGAGGGCGGTTTGCTCTCAGCTTGTTGCAACGGTAAACTCTTGAAATCGTCACGGATATAGCGTGGTTAGCTGCTGCTTTAGAGCGTGGGAAAAAATTTCACTGCTTTGTTTGAATATCTGCAATTGGCTTAGCAATTTTATTTATTTATTTTTATTTGTTTGTTTTTGTTTTTCTTCTTTTTGTGGTGTATTTTTTGTTTTTTTTTTTTATAAAATAATTACAAGCCAACTGCAGATTAATTTCCGGGAAACTGTTTGCTAGTGGCAAAACAAATACACAGAGAACAAAACAGAATTTAGAGTTTGATTTTATACCTCCAAGGGTTGATGGTTTAGAATTGCTCTCTTTGTACCCACATCTATTCCTTATATTTTGGTATATTATTGTGTGGGTTAGTTTAATTAATTTTAAGTTTTGAGTTTTTACAGTGAAAATAAATTTATTGATCGATTTAACCAAAAAAAGTTTGATTTCCCGGGGGAATAAAAATATTTTTGAATTTTCTATATTTGTTATTCTTTATTTGAGGGAGTTTTGACATTTCCAAAAATTCCATTTTTGCTTCATTGGTAACATTTTTGATTGAAACCAAATTTTTTCTTTAATCTTAGTTTTTAGTTCTTAGTTTAAAATTTTTCCATGAATTTATTTCATCGAGATACTAAAAGGATTTTCAAAACTGTGCCTTAACGATTGGTTGATTCGTTTTGCAAAGAAAGTTATTGTTATTTAGTTAGACTGTCTACGAGTAAACGTTTCTTAACACTTTGCTGATCAGCAATTTTTTATAAACTATTAATCAATCGTACCTTTTGACATTTATCATTAGGAGGGTCTTCAATCCATTCATATACTTTCTCATATATTCATAGACAATTTTTTCAACAGAACAGGAGTACTCTATTGATAATCTATATAAACTGAATTTATTCCTTCCCTCCTATTTAGTGGCCTTAATCAATCTTTAATAATTAATTGTAATGCTGCCTCCATGTCCCTGGGGTGTTAAGGGATGTCCCTTTTTCACTATATAAGAAGACATTAACTTAAAGCCTTGCGCACAGAGAAGTAGCAGCTGACAGTCTTGTAATTTCAGGCTCTTTAAAACCAGAATAATATATCAAAATAGGAATAAAATTTTTTTAATCGTAACCAGAACATTATTTATATCATTTTCTATGTGGGGCATTTTAAATTTTCTTTAAAATCCTAAGTTTCTAGTTTAACGATCTTTTTGGTTTGTTTGATTTTAGGCACTTTGTGAAAGGCCACTGTAGCAGTGGGAAAAAGAAGACTCGGAAGATGGAGGGTAACTTGCTAAAAAAATTAATACTTTTATTTCAAAAAATTACATTGTATTTTTCATTTATGTAAAAATATATCTGCCAAATATCAAAATATACGGTACAATAATTTTTTGTTTTAAAAAACTTACAAAAATCACTCTTTTTTTTAGATGGCCACACTAGTTGTGCCCCTTCAGCATTTAACAGAGTTTTCTCAATTCGGAGTTAATAAAATAACAAAATTTCATTATTTCAAAAAATTTCATCATTTCTATCAAAGAATTTTAGCTTTCTACAATTTTATCCGAATATAGACACAACTCAAAGCAAATCTCCTAGGGTAAATACAGCAAAATAAATATTTTTTAAACATCATATTAATTAGATTTGAGACATCCTTTTCCTTTAATCATGAAGACTCTTAACATTTTTTTGTTTCCATGAAATTATGCAAATTTTATTTAAAGCTGCAAACCTCTAAACTCAAAAACAACAATAAAATATAATATTCTTGCCTAACGTTTGTATAACAAATACAACTAGAAATTATTAAATGCATAAAATAAAGTATATATTTTTGTTGTAACAAGAGCAAATATACTAGCGCATATGACCGGATATGCTTCCCGCTTTAAAAGGCGACGGCATCGACATCCGCTTAAGTTTTCTTTTCTATATAAATTTTTTTATTTGTTTAGTTTTGCTTAGTTAAAATGCGCTTAAAAGAGGTCTATAATGGTGTATATATGCATGCATGATGCATTTATATTTAATGTATGTATGTATGTATGTATGTGTATGGTATGTGTTTTACGTCACACATTGATTGGTAAATATCATTTTTAAGGCCGAAGAAAATATATGGCTGTATATTTAAAATAAAAATGACATATAAACAAGTGATGTTGACTTTTTTGTACCATATGCAATAGAATAAGACGGCCACGGCACGTATAATGCCACTTGATCCCTCAAGTTTTGGTTTTTATATACATAGATATATATATTGGCTATAACAATTATACATATACATATATTGCAGCGTTTTCAATTTCTGTTTTAATCAAAAAGTTTTCACTTAACACAATTTAGGCTTTATCCCTTTGTTTATTTTTTTCTCATACAAATTTGATTCACTTCCATAATTTCTATATGTTTGCTATAATGTGCAATTTGTATAGTTCTGAACTTTTTATATACATATAACCTCAAAAGGGCATAATATAACAATAAAATGTTTGCATAATATCTTTTTTTTCTTTTCATAGTATTTTTGATAAGAAAATGAATAAATAATATTTTCTTGATTGTTTTTTAGTCGATACATGGCGAAATATATGAATGTAGAGAGATTGGCTTTAACTCCTAAACATGCGCACACCATTAAAATTTTCTTTGGAATTTAATACTTCCGGTATAAAATGTGAACGACGAGGCTTGGGCACTGCCTAGTCTTATTATCACAATCTGTTTAGCCGCCAGTTGATGGGTTCATTGAATGGAATTAAGCTGGAAGAAAGAATTATTTTGTTGACGCCCACATTATAGGAATTTTATACACCTTCGCTGAAAACGATAAATTCTAATCATTTATTATAAACATAACTTTGAAAAACACATATGGTGTGGTAAAATAATTTTTTAATTTATTACCATTGAGTTAAAAACAATCAACTAAAAAACGATATTGAAAAATATTATTATAAGAATCTGATTTTATTTTATTCTTTTGTTGTTGTTAAATCCCTAAATGTGATTTAGTTAAGGTTTTTTACTTTTTTAATTTTATTTCAACTATTTGAATTGTGGTTAGCATCTGAAAAATCAAGTTTCCTATTTAGAAAGATGTTTTTATTGATTTTTAAAAATTACTTTTAAATTTTTAGAGAAATTTTTTGGTTATGGAAGTAATAGAAGCCTACGAAATTTGTAAACATTTTAATTTGGATATTTTATTAAAAAAACCATTTCCGTCTCTAGGTATCATGCTTTCCGGTGTTTATCAGAACTCGCAACAGAATCATCTAAACCCAAAAAATTAAAATTTATTTATTAAAGGAAGTGTTTTTTCGGGTAATGAAGAGGGGATTTCTTTTATTTTCGATTTTTAAATTTTTGATAATCTTTCGAAGTTGAAATACCGATTTTCGTTAAAAAAATCGACGTATTTTTTATTTAAAAAAAAAAAAAAAAAAGCTCTCGTTGTTACCTGGTAAAATATGTGAAGAAATAGTATGCAAAATTTCAAATGATTGGGCAGGTAAATTTTGAGCAAACCCCTTAAAAAATTGAAAAGTAAGCTTTAAGGAACAGATGCTGTCAGAAGTTTACAAAAAACTTCAATCAAAATTTATTGTAATTTTCTGGGGTTCTTCATATTAAAACAGTTTCACTTCATATTAGCTCTTATAAGGAAATCCTGGAACCAGAGCTCGGTAATATAAAGGATGTCTCTGAAATGACAGTTCATAAATGAGATTTTTCACTAGATGCTTGCACAGAATAGACATACGATTTTTTCATACAAAATACAATTAACATCCAACTGATTTCTGTCTAGGACCTAATATACAGCTTCCTGCTGTGAGACGCAATAGTTTGCCATGATTTCAAGTGATGTAATTAAATCTTTCTAGCTGATATTACAGATGATGTTTAAAAATTTTGACAGCTAATTAGTACTTTTCAAAATTAAAAAGATTTAACTTTAATTTACTAAATGTAAGGTGACTATTTTAATTGATAAATAGTTATTAAAATAAATTCAATAAGAAAATAAAAAAACTAAACTATAAAATGTAAAAAGATTTTAGTTATTGCGAATAGGAAATATTTACTGATCTGTGTGTAAGAGATTATATCTTTTGTGCCATAGAAAATGTATTTTTTCCTCAATTTATTGATTGTTATAAACGATATAGAAAAGTGCATGTAAAGTTTAACTTTTAATCCATACATTCTCTCGCATACAGGAAATCTCACCCTTTCCAACAGGTGTGAGTGTTTTTTTTTAATTAAATTTTTTATTATTTATTCATAAAATAAACACACTCACACATATACATATATATAATTGTATATAAACTCATACAATTTTCTCTGAAATGAATTTTAAAGTTAGTGAAATAAAAGAAATTTAATTTTTTTCAAAATAATTTATTTTAATAATTCAATTTTAACACATTTCATTTTATAAGGCACAAATAGCCCACACTTCAAATCAAAAACGTCCTATACAATTTTAGAAAACTATTCATGCTGCGTCAAGTATTTTAACTTAATTTTGAATACTTAATTATAAATTTAATAAAAATTTTTCAATATTTCTCGGCATAATTACTCAGAAGCCAAGGAATAACAAATTATAAAAACAGCATTTCACATCTTATCCCTTGCAACAGTTTTCCTCAAAAGTAAATTGCACTTCTTGGAGATTTAACTATTTTGAAGCACATTTCCTTTCTATTAATTATAGAAAATTGGGAAAACATGGATTTTCTCCAGTAGAGCTAAGAAAATTGTTCAATTAGCCTTCTTTTTAAATAAAGTTTTTGTCGTTTGAATTTAGTTAAATTAATCAAATTTTGACTTTCTTCAGGCTTGAATTTATAATAATAGAGCTCCTCACCATAACTTTTATTCCAATCTAAAATATAATTTGCAAAGGCAAATTTTTCTTATTTATTTTTGTAATTAATTAATTTTCGTACCTTTTGTAAAATTCCTGGAATTAAATTGAATCCAAAGTGTATAACGAAAATTTTTAGATCGCACTGAATATCCCATAATATGGATATCTTTTAACTTAGGTTTATCACTGTTAGGATATAACGTTGGATATGGACCAGGACGCGGATACTGACTAAATGCTAAATACAATTTTTGATCCTTGAAATTTCGCATCATTTCAATAAGACTTTTACCTTCAGTACAAAATTTTAAAGTTTTTTGATTCCTACAGCTTGGAACTTTTGGCAAATTAGCAAGATCAACAATTGTTGGAAAAAGATCAATAAGTTCAACTATATTTTTAATTTTTTTTGTTTTAAATTGCTGATATTCAGGACTATAGATAATTAAAGGTACACGAATTGCTACATCAAAATTACTGTACTTAGACCATTCAGAATGTTCACCAAGTGACCAACCATGATCACTTGTAACTATTATTATTGTATTATTAAAATTAATACTATTTAATAATTGACCAAATAAAAAATCAACATAAGCAACAGATGCATAATAATGTTGTCTTATTAATATACCAAATGATTCTGGCATTGGTCCAAATGGAAAAGATATATTCAAATTTTTAACATCATTTCTATGCCTCAGATCTGTATAAGGATTCCAAGCTACATTTGGCATATCTTTGGTTTTAAAATCAATATTAGAATAATTGAAATTATTTGCCTTAAATAGCTTTAAAAAATATTCAGGAAATTTAAAAGGGACATGTGGTTTATGAAATCCGACTCCTAAAAAAAATGGTTTAGTAAATTTTTTAGAAGTTTTTAAAAAAAATTTTGCTTCTACCAATGATTCAATATCTGGAAGGGTATGTAAAGGTTGATCTTTAATTTTAACAGGACAAAGCAAATTCCTATAGTATTTATTGTCAGTATAATTTGGGCATACTGGAGAATTTATAAATGCTTCAGTTTTTGGATGAAAGGACTTAATACTCCAACTAAATGGATAATCATCTGTAAAATTTGATGAAATTCCTGGATGAAATATTTTTCCTATTGAATTAGTTAAATAACCATTTTCTTTGAAATATTGTGGTAGTGTTGTAAAATTTCCAGCAAAATTTCGCCAATAGCTATAAAAATCATATAAATGTAAGGTATCTGGGCGTCGGCTAGTTAACATTGAATTACGACTTGGTGCACATAATGCTTGCTAAAAAATTATGTCTTATATGATTAATTGTGAATTTTAATAAAAGGAAAAAAGTCTTCTTTTACCTGACTATATGCTTTTGTAAAGTAAAAACTTTTTTGTATTAGTTTATCTATGTTTGGCGTGAGTGCCAATTTATCACCATAAGCTCCGATTGTTGGACGTAAATCATCAAACATTATTAGTATGACATTTTTTTGTTTTGCTTCAAAATTGTTCAGAAATAATAAAAAGAGTGAAGAATAAATATAATTCTTGAAGTACATTTTAGTATTTTTAAATTCCTTTTTCTAGACTTCATCAAGTTGTTTTGCATAATGCTAAAATTAAGTTTAAAGAATATTAAAACTAGTATTAATTCTTTTTATACAATTTATATAAGAAATTTAAGGAGTTATATCAATATTTTAACTCTCAGCAGTAAATTGTTCTTGTATTAAAATCATTAGGAACCTCGAACCAAAAGTTGAACAGTTATTACTCCTCAGCTTACATGTTGAGTATGAAGCAATACAAAAATTTTCTCTGTTCTTATACACAAACCTTGTATAGAAGTCAAGTAGTAGTTGGATTCTTTATAAGTTCATAGCAGAAGTTACTGATCATTGTCTTTGATTTTATAACTTCGTAAGCAGCATTCCAAGAAACATCCGACAAAGTTTGACTTTCTCGTTAGGAAATCGTAAATTTTACTAAGTCAATAGAATCAGTTCATAGTTTGGAATTAGAATCTCTAAAGTAGTCATTGAAACACTTTCTGAGTATGTAAGAGGCGATACTGGATTGATATTCAACCTAATATCTGTTATTTAAGCATATTCTTCCAAGTCTATCAGTTTTTTGTTTGGCACAAAATAACAACCGCATTAAAAATATTGCACTTCTTTTATCCAAACAACACAGTTACTTTTAGCAAATTTATACAACTTTAGTACTTAAATTTAGTATAATTTCTAATATAATGCTAATATGATACTCCTTGAACCTTTATTATATTGCGAGAATTTCTATTTTGAAAGCAATGAAATCTACTAATATAAGACTTAAATATACAAGTAACGGTCCAGAGCATATTTTTGATGAATTCAAGTAAAAGAATATCATTGCATAAGTTTGTAATCCTTCCCGGATGGCAGTTCAAATTTAAAGGTGATTATCGAGTTAATTACGAGCTTAAAGTTTGTTAGATAATGTTTAAGTTGAAAGTAGTCAACAAAATTAAAGATTTGGCTTAAACTTCTTTCCTAAACTGTCAAATTCTATTTCCACTCATTTTAATGTTGGATTGGTTTTGCTTAAAAACAAACATAAAAAACCATCTTCTAAATAAGAGTTTGTCCTAAAACTTCAATTTAAAAATGTCGGCTGACTGCAATCCAATTTCGTTCAATATCTGGCCACAATTTAAAAAAAACTTTGAGCCGTTTGTAATTTTCACTTTTAGAGCTCAATTTATGAACTTCAATTTCTATATTTCAAGGCATTTATTCTGAATTTTATAAGCCTGGGAACAAGCATTCGAATTGTCTTTGATTTCATATTTCCAAAAAGTAAAAAATTAAACAATATTTTTTTCTACCAATGACCATTTAATTTATCGATCACAGTTTTAATTATTAAAGCATGATTTGCATGTAGTTTAATACTGCTATCAATATCCATCCATTTAACATTTGTGGCATCATCTCCAGCTGCCAATTGAAACTTTCCAACTATGTTACCTTTATCATCGTGAAAATTACATGCAATTGTTTCAATCCAAGCGTTATCTGTATTTCGGTAATCATCTACATATCCTTTATATATTTCAGTACCATTAGAAAAAAACTTATCAATTATTTCTGGTACCTCTGTTAGGAGCAAAAATTAGTATTTTTTATATGCATTTGGATCGTGATAGAATAATACCAGAGCTGTTAAGTGCTTCTTCTTTGAATTCTCTTTTTAATGTTGTAGTAACATTTTCACCAGGATCAACCATACCACCTGGTATAGCCCATTTTTTGTTATCATTTCTTTTTATAGCTACCATTTGAATTATTGGTCTAAAAAATTTTTCTAAATTTTGCATTCAAATTTATATGTATATATCATTACTTCTTAGTTGTATCATTTATCAAAATATTTCCGAAACTATCTCGTTTCCAGCGTGTTACAATTGGATCAGCTGCATGATTTGGACCCCATCTACCTAATAAACCTCTTCCCCTTAAGCCAGTCCTTCCAAATAGATTCAGTGGAAAACCATCAACGATTTTATAACATCCATTGTATGATTTACGATTAATGTCTCCATCTAATGTATTCCAAGATGGTGAAAATGATTTATTATTACTGTTTATATCAGGATCGGCCCATATTTTATCAATTACATTCGGCGCTGTGTATATAGGCGGATTATATTCTTTATAAGCTACATTCCAGTAAATTAGTTCATCTGGAACATTTTCCCGTTTAATTAAACTCAAAGGATATACAGAATTACGACAATTAATGTGTTTATAAAAATTTGGCTTTATTACTGAACTTACCATATTCACAAAGTCACACAAGATCATAAGTCACACTGACATTTGACATTTGTCTTGGGTTTACAAACGCATTATCTCTCTCTCTCTCCAAAATTTTCACTTTAACCACTTTAGTTGATTTGTGGAACACACTCTATATGAAAAATCCTTTTAATTTAAAAAATCTTTGGACAACTTCATTAAATTAAAAATAAAATCAATCAGCTATATTTTCGGTGCATCATGCAGCTGAATACAGCTGAATGACATCGTCCCTTATTCTATGAACTCATCAGCGACAGCAACATATTTTGACAGCTTGATTTTAAAAACCTTGCTACTTGCTTGACTGGTGCAAGGCGGCATTACTTAACTGTCGTGTGTTAATGGCAAGCTGCGTATATAGTATACATAGACATCATTAATTTCTTTGCACTATACCTAGTCACTTTGTGAACGTGGGTTTTACTGTCACACCAGAATAGGCTTATACACTTATTATCGGGCCAAATATCTCTCAGCACTATTAGATCGTAAAGTGGCCTCTATACAATCGCGTAGCACGCCGATACCCTGTCCACACATTCGTTCGTTGTTTTGACATTTGACATTCTTTTATCATAATGCACGAAATTGATGTTGAAACTGTCTTAATTTGTCTTAATTTTTTTTATCGTTTGACAGTTCTAAAATTAGGTTATGTTATAAATTCGTGTGAAAGTTCGTCTGAAAGTGAAAAATTACACGTATCACCGCCGAACCTACGCCGATACCCCGTCCACACAATCGGCGAGCTCTAAAGTTTTGTATATGATTGTAATCAAAAGTCTCAATAAAATTAATTGAATTGAATTGTCGTGTGTTAATATACTTCATAGTGGCATATACTTTAATAAAAATATAATTAATAAAGTATGTTTTGTATCTGCGTGGTCAGTTTTCTTATACTGTACACTACATTTTATTAAACTGTAATCTCATTCAGTTAACTCTGTTTATTATATAAACTTTTTATATATATTATATTATAAAAGCTTATTGTACAATTTCACTTAATCTTAGATTCTAGAATTTAGTGATAAGAATTCATTTTAAAATCATTCAGTTTCTTCACGTAGTTGTAGGAAAAGCTTGCTACAAATAATACCATTAATGTACCTGTAGTGCTAGGCATGCAAATAATATTCACTTTTAATAAACAGTATTGATGTACTGATAAATAGTACTATAATTGATAAAAATAAAATAAAAAAAAACAAAAAGAAAAAAAAATATATTTAGAAATCTTGTGATAAGGAAAGTTTGTACATATTAATCTTAAGCATTCATTATTAAGCAACAAATAAATACAAGTTTCTTATACAGTTCCTATTCCCACATAATTAAGTTGAAATTAAATATGGTAAATATTATTAGGTATAACAATTCAAAATAAAAACAAAAATATACTTACAAAATGCAATCATTGCAGACGGGAGCAAGCTGCGTTTATAGAATTACTTAGACATCATTAATGCTATGCACTATACCTACTCACTTTGTGAACGTAGGTTTTACTGTCACACCAGAATAGGCTACTTATACACTCAATATTGGGCCAATACCACTCAGCACTATTAGAAGACTCTAAAGTTTGTATTATTTAATGTAATTAAAAGACTCAATAAATATTGATTGATTGATTGATTGTCGTGTGTTAAGATGAAGTATTTAATAACAATTTTGGGTTTATTTGTTAAACCGTTAAACTGGTTGGAATTTTAAAGAATCAAATAAAATTAAAAGCCAGAATTTATAATTAATTTTAAACATTCATTAATCAAATGGATAGAGAAATGGGTAAACTATATACTAAACTTTTCAAAAAATGTCATAATCATTTTATTTTTATTAATTAAGATAATAACCTGCTCAGAAAAAAAGGTGAATTGGATAGAAAAACACTAGAATTAAACGTAAGTTTTCAATTTCGATATATCAAGAAAATACAGCAATAAAAACGTTTTCACATTTATTTATTACAGTTATTTGTCTTACTACATTTTCTTTTGTTCAAAATGATTAATATAAACAATAAATTAGTTCCGTCTAAAATAAAAACTTTGTTAATAGTGTACTAATAATTATTTTAATATTTAAACTTGAAAGAAAGATAGAATTTGTTCAGAACAAAGAGTTTAAGGTATTTAAGGTTTAAGGTATTTTTGCTGCAGTTTTACAGCTACGGTACATTATTTAGTAATAATAGCAAGCAAAGAGCTAAAATATTTGATTTTTTTATTCACTGGCAATGAGAATTTCATCAGTTGACAGTTTTTCATTAAAATTTATGCTAAAAATTTTGAATTGTACTGGAAGGACATATTTGTTATTTTTACTGTTAAAACTAATATCAATAAATAGAAGAATATCTTGATGACTGCTATTAAAAAGTTTGCTATTATAAGCATTCAGTTTTATTAATAATAATTTATTTTTATTATTGATATTTTGTAGGAAATGAGAAAAATGTATCTATCAGAAGGGGTTCAAAATAATAGCAAAAATAATCCACTAAAACTAATAATTCCAGGTACAAATATTAATTCTTTTATTCTATTTAAAAATTCTTTATAGGCTATAATTATAATTCGGTTCGATCAAATGAAACGAAAAATAAACATCCTAACATTCAAAAAATGCCATTAACTAGTTTATCATTTGAACCAAATGAAAATTTCGGTAGATCAACGTCGTATAAGCCAGAAAGTAATGAATATAATAGAATACCAACAACTAAAGAAATCCTTGCAATGAGCTCTTCACAAGATGTACGCAAATTAAGTTTAATCTCGTGTTATAACAATCAATCAATCGACTTTTATCCTGATTCTGTAAACAAGAATATAATTACATCAACATCTTTTTGTGGAAGGGCTTCATCATTTGAAAAAGTTCAATTAGATAAAGATAACATGGAAAATGAAAGTTTAACACCTGTTGAAATGATGCAAGCTAAACATTTAGCTGATGAAAAAGCTTGGGAAAATGAATATGCTGGCATACCTAAAATGAGTTCAATTAATAGCCCACCGATGTTATCCTTTTCTAGCTATCAAAATGATGCAACTTGTAAGTTTATATTCTATTTATATACAGATATTTATATATATATATACTAGCAGATGCAGCCACGCACTGCTGTGTCTTAGTTATTATTATCAATTAATATATTACACCAAATTTTTTATCACAATTAAATCAATATTCTTCAATATTATTAAATAAGAGCTTCGGGAGATTAGTAGTACTTTTTAATGAGATTTATTAGATTGTCAATGAAAGATTTTATATTATTTTTATTTCATATTCAAGTAAATAACATTATTATGAATAATAAAATACAAATTTTTAATTGATAAGATATCGATAGATAAAATTTTGTGAATATGAAGGTTGATTTTTAAGTTAAAACTATTATCTAATATTTATTTAAGCGCTACTCGGTGGAAAATATTGTTAGTCAATCTGTCTTTTGTAAATATAAATAGATTCGATAATTTGCCAAATTGTGAGAATGCAACATATAATTGGTCATGAGAAAAACATATTTTCTAAGTCCAAGCCGTAAATGGACGTTGTCTGGCCTTGAGATTTATTAATGGTCATTACAAATGCTAAAAGAATAGGGAATTAAAGCCTTTTGAGTGATATTTTAGAATCTGGGGGTATTATTGGAATGCGTTGCAACAGCACAACTTCTCCTTTGAATTTCATAGTATAAATTTTTTTTTCGATTACATTTCCGGTGATCCGTTTGATGACTAAACGTGTGCTCTTGTATAATAATTCAAACTACCTAGCAAAATAATTTCAACCAGATACAACCAGAGAATTTAAAAATTCAGTTGGATAATTGACAGTTTACAAAATTAGTTTTTCAATTACATTTTCGTTTCTGGCATATATAGTTCTGTTCTCCTGTTACCAATAATAATCAGCGATTGTTTAGAAAATATTTTTGCTGATGGATCGTTTTGCACTTTTACTCGCATGTTGATAGATAATAATCGAACTGTTTTCAATATTTAAATACCATAAGAACAATTGTTTTATACATGTATTTATCTCATCGGCATAAGTAGAGCTAAGAATAACCAGCAGTGTCTTTAAAAGCCGATATTTACCACAGAAATCAATGCTGGCTGTTTAGTGTGATTTTAAGGGAAATATTTTGAATTGCTATTTTTAGTAAAATTTACACTTAACAAAACTAGAATAGATTCTAGATTAATTTTATTTTCAGTAAATTAAAAATATTAAAACTTTTACTGAGTTTTTAATAATATTTTCTAGGAATTCAATAAAATCAGATTTTTCAATTGGAGATTATTTTAATAAGCGCTCCGAAAATGTCCGTGACATGTTACCAAATAAAAGTCCGGAAAGATCTAGACCATATGCCTTAAGAGAAGCTTCTTTAGTCTGTAAGTTTGTAATTTGCTGTGGAGTAAATTTCTCATTTGTAAAATTAAAATTTACATTAATATTTTTTAGCTAACAAAAGTTCTTCGAATATGTTTATTCCTGAACGTGATAGCAACTCAAAAAAGACCTTCACTCTTTTCAAAGCTCCAAATATTGGTAATATCGGAGAAACTCAAAATAGTAATGCTTCTGAAAATTTTAGTATCTCAAGAATTGAAAAAGCGATAAGTATATTAAACCTTTTTTTTGTTTTTATGAAACTATTTTGTAACTTTTTATGTTTCTTTTAGATCATTTAAATCTTGATGATATATCTGAGTCGGTAATTAAGAAATTCATAAAAACGAAGGATAAAGAAAATCAGAGGAGTGTATTAGATTGTTTTCAAAATCAAGAAAAAAATCCAAGAAATTCTTTAAGTAAATCTAAATATAAAAATTCGAATGAAACAAAAATAGACAAATCTGAAAAAAAAGAAAATGTTAATCCCAAAATTAATCTAGAAATTAATTTATCGAATACTGCAAGTTTCAGTGAGTCAGTATTCGAATGTTAAGGTTACAAAAATATGAATCATGAAGAGTAGTACACCAAAAGATCAAAATATAAGAAACAAAATGGAATCTAGAGGTAAGATAATAACAATTTCTATATTTGAATAATATATTTAATATGAACAATTTTGGGATGAAATTTTTTAAGCTATAACTAAAACCCTTCAAATGTTTTTTTTTTCACTTTTAAAAAATTATAAATCAAGTTGAACTTTTCTTCAGGTTCAGTGTCAATTGTTTTGGAAACTAGTTAAACGTTCTTGAAAGTTATATAATTCTTATTTTACTCTAAAAAAGACTTCCAAGTAATTCAAAATATTTTTAATATATTTCAGATATATACAATAAATTAGCTTTACCTAACTCAAATAATCGAAAACGATCATACTCTTCAAGTCAAATCAAAGAACCAGATATCATTGAAAAAGAAAATTTTGATATTGATATAAGGCGTTCAAAATCACCAGCAACTTATAAAGAATTAACTGTTGTATCTGATTCACAAATAAAAAATTTAAATGCAAAAAATGACTCAAAAACAGCAAATTTTTTAAATGATTCAGAAAAAACAAACGAATTATTATATTTAATGCCATCAAAATTGCCAGATTATGGAAAACTTCCATTACCAAATTTTGGTGTACCAATGAAATCATCGTCATCATCATCAAATTTAAAATATCGTTGTGCTTCACAATGTTCAACAACAAGTGAAACTCATACAAGTGGACGGTTACCTTTAAAGGCAACAGATTTGGAGCTATCATGGGGTAGTATAAAACTACGTAAAAGTGTTAAAAAATCGTTACAAATTAAAAACATTTCATTAAAACGTTTGATACTTAAATCAGAAATTAGTGGTCCCGGCTTTCAACTATCAAGTAGCCAAAAAAACAATTTAATAATATTGTATGGGCAAGAATGCCGGACATTAGATATCATATTTTGTCCAACAGTTATTGGTGGTGCAATTGGCAAGTTAATTTTTAGTGCACCTAACGAGCTATCAAACAGACAAGTCATTTTTTTGTATGGCTATGGCTATGGCGGCCGGTTGTTTATCCAGAAGGGGTAGGTAAAGGACCTATTGGAATTTCATTCATAACAATGGGTGAATATAAACAATTTGCACATCCTCTGGAAAAGATATTTTCCATGCGAAATCTAGGACCACCAAAAGGTTTCGCATGTGTCATGATTGATTCAATTGGTAATACCCTTTCTTAACACATGCCTGTACACAGCATTTAGCTCGAAAAAAGACACTTTTGTATGGAAAAATCATGTACTTCACTTGTTGGAATCGTGTACGCAGTACAGCCTTTGAAACGCTGTACTCCGGGAAAGTCTGACATCTATTGTGAATTTTAAGGCTGTGTACCAAATCAAAATTAAAATTCCGTATGGGCTTATGTCAAAATTATAATGCAAATGTTGGCAAATTTGTAAGTATATTAGTTTGTTTTGTTTTAAAAGTATATTTTGATTAATTACAATATAGATTAGTGATTTTTACAGTGATTTATATATCCTAATAGTAATTGATTGACAGATCCACGTAGACATTCCGATCATATGTTTTAATAAGCCGCCATGTTGTACACGCTTTCTCTCTTAAGGATCGGTTTTTTAGAAGAAGGTGTACAAGTATGTACATGTACACAGCGTCAGTCAAGAAAGAGTATAAGTTAATTGGTTCATTGTTTATATTGATATTAATATATTTTTCAATGCAAAGAAGAATATTGACAAAATGATTTCTCCTTTAATAATTTGTACCAAAGGATTTCCCCTTGGAAGGAAAATAAAAGAGTCCATTATTAAACATGCAAAATATAGTTTGAGGATTATGAAGTAAACAAAATAAGTTTACTATAATGTTATTAAAATGGAAATAACATTCTGTTATAATTTTAAAGGAGAAAAATAAAAGTTGTTGTGGTACGAAAATAACGTTTGTAGTCCCAATAAAGCAGATGAAAGCAAAAACTCTTTATTCCTTATTACGGTACTTAATAATAAAAAACTATTTTTTTGCAAAATTGGAAATTATTCTTAAAAATAATATCCCTCAGAAGTCACACAATCAGTTCGATCCTTTCCAACATTTCTATTTCAGTTTTTGACAGGTATTTATTTTGAAAGATGTACCTTACGCAACGTCCGTGCAGACGTACTTCTGAGTACATTATATTCAAGAATACTCAAAATTACGCCATGTTCTGAAAACTTTATTTTTTGTTGGCGTTATATGCATATTATTAACCTGCAATTATTTAGTCAAAGTGTTTTAGTCAAGCTGGCCAGCGTATTTGATAGTAAAATTGAAATATTGTGAAAACGGAATTAAATTTACAAACCTTACAATATTATTTACAATTGTATTAACATACAGAGTATAGTGATAGTCCAGTCAGAATCAGGATGAGAATGAGTTTTTTCACTTATTGAATAGCATGACTGGAAAAAAATTTGAATTCTTTTTCTTTTAAAATAATGGCAATTGACAATCTCCAAACTTCTGAAGAACTTCATAAAATATCATTTAAAAAAAATTTTTATTTTTAATTTAAGGATTAGATATTCCACGACTTTGTGATTGTATTGAAGTTCTACCATCGAAAGCAATAATAACCCCAGAAAGTAATTGCAGTTTTCATGTTATATCCAAAAAAATATCACAAGTATTAACATTAGCCAATATTAAAATTATAACTGGAGATGAAGCAACACGACAAAGAATACGTAAATTAATGAAAACAATGAATGAAAGTGAAAAAAAAAATTATTAAATTCATTAATAGCAAAAATTTGGGAAACATTTCCTACGGAAACTGAAATATCTGATCTTAATATATTCGAGGAGAAATCAGATATTGCATTAGAATTATTTACATCATTACGTGTTCATGATATAGCCTTAACCTTAAATTTTACAACATTTGACGATACATTTCAGACAACATTATAATTATCAGAAGGTGATGAAACGATTTTATTTCGTACTATAATACCAGAATCATCATTTGTAAAGCCATTAAATCAAAATGTGGAATCAATAAAACGTCAAAATGGTGAACTATGGTCAGTTGAACCAAATATATTGGAAATTGATCCTTTTGATAGAACAATAAAGCCAATATTGATTATTAACAGTCAATTATTTTCAAAACAATTTTTTGAAATTGATTCAAATCATCGACATTTATTTAAATTTATTCCACAAATTAGTGAAATTTTACCAGGGGGACATGTTAATATTTTAGTATCATTGCAAACAAGAGAAATACCTGCCGGACAGATCACCATAATAGTAAGAATATATATATATTTGTTTTTTAGGTATTCTTAGAGACGGAACGAATTTTTATACCAGTACGAATTTAAAAAGATAATTTTCAGTAGCTAATTTTTATTTGTTTGTATTTTGTGTATTTGTGTACTTAATTTTCCGTTATAAAATAAGTTGTAAATTTTGCATTGTATGAAGAGATATTTTAAACATTTTTTTTTTTCTTTAGAAAATTTTTTAAATTAAAATATTTATTATGAAACAAAAATTTTATTGTATTTTTATTGTGACTAAATGGTTATAATTTATATACTTAAAATAATTATTTTATTTTCTAACTGATTTTTCATGTGACAATTTTTTTTGCATCATTTTCTGTAGAAAACTGCGGTAAGCAACTTCTGTCTATAAGATGAACTTTAATCATTTTAACTAATTTTGGATACTAATTTAAAAACTCTTCACTAAAATTTGATTAAAATTTAACAGAAGTCAAACAAGAAATTTGATATTGTTAAAGAATCAAATTAAAAGAAAAATAAAAAACACAAACAATTTACCATGCATGTGGATCCTTGAATTAAAAATTTGATCAAAACAAGATATTTGGGCCCCTAACACCTTTTCCCGCATACTAAAATATTATTTCCTGACCAAATAGACAGAGTGAACATCAATCAAAATAATTCTATGGCCAAGTATAGATCCCATCTGGATGATTCCTTTAACTGAAACAGCTGTGGAAAACTTTAACCTTTTTTTTGTTTTTATTTGTGTTATTCTTTTTCTTTATTCTTTCATTATTCCTTTTCAGTTTTTAGTCAATCCAAACACTCTTAAATTACATATTAGTTCTTCCTTTTTCTATAAGCTAATAGGCACCTTTTCGTCGATCAATGAACCCAAAAAGTAACAAACAAAAAACCTAAAATAAGCTTATAAAAAATAAAATCGCACACACTTTCGATATACATATAGTGGTGATCGTGTTATTAATATATGCACAACTACATTAATAGAATTATTGTAACTTAATCCTGTAATATAAAAACAGACAGAGAATTTTTCATTTCCGTGGGCATAGGGATAAAATCGATGAGGCTTCTTCTTCCTTTTAAAATTGGGTTTATTATATTTAATGGATACCATATATATGTATGTATATATGTATGTACGCATCTATATAGCTATATATATACATGATAAAATTCAATTTTGTTAATTTAATTCTTGTATAGCCAGAAGCGACCAACACTAGGATCATGGCCGATGCTCAGCAACAGTCCGGGCTGCCGCCATTATGGCTAAAGTGAAAAAAAGATGGGAACATCTGCTCCATGAAAAATGCACATTTCGACTTCTTTTTTTTGTTGTTTAGTTTTTGTTTCTGCATTTGACGCGTGTTTGTTGTCCTATGTGTGTGTGTTTATGTTTAGGACAAAATCGATATTATCCTGTGGGATCCTTTGATTATACTTTTATTTTTACTTTTTTTTCTGCTGCAATAATTGAGAATTAATTTGATTTTTATAATAGTCTTGCATATTGGGAAATGGTTTGCAATCAAATTCTTTTAATTGCTTTGGTATTTTTTTATTTTTTTCCAAGTTTAAGAAAGGCAAAATGTGTACACCCTTCAAGAACCAAAGATTTACATAAATAGTTTAAAAAATAAACGAGTCAATTGTGGTTAGGAATTGTACCAATTTCAATTTTTATTACTTGAATATTTTAATTAATTTTTTTTTTGTTATAATTAAAAGTTATATTAAGTAAAAAGGACTCAATTGCTATTATTTATTTTGATTTTCTAATAGAAATATAATTATGAGTTATTTGTTGACTAAAATTTATTTAAGACCTTGTTTTTTAGTTTTAGTTTTGTTAATTAGATTGTTTAGGCTTATTTTAAGATAAGAGCAGCCACAGCCTAGAACTCATTTATGCGCTTTACTAAGGGTAAGTTTTCCCTAAAATAATTTTTTTGCAAACTATTTAATGTCTTGAAATGCGTTGAGTTATGAGGGGTACTTTTTTATCTACGGAAAGATTACGAGACAGATCTACAAGTATTAACAGGAAGAATGAGTCAATATACTACAAAACAATTTTGAATGATAGACGATTAAATTATAGTATTTTCGAGTGCAATACCTTTTTTAATTTCGGGAAATATATATCTGCGTTCCAATATCCCCATATTGAATATCATTTCAAATGTCAAGCAAATAAATTTTTGACAGCGGTAGTAATAATTCGGTTTAGTAAAAACTGAATATCTTGATGATCCCTTTAAATCTAGTGGTGATATTAATGTGCTTTTTAGTTTTATTAATAATTCACCAGTTAGTGAAAATTTTCTCTTATATGACCCCTCTCTGTCTTTTATATTAGGGGTATCCCGGAACATCTACTTATAGTGCGTTTTCACTGACGTTCAAAAAATTTCGACTTTTTCATTCTATTTCTCATTTTTCTCGCATATATAATTTGGCCATATCTGCGAGAGTAAGAACAAGAGCGACATAAGAAAAAACGACATTTAAATCATCCATTAAATTTTTCTTCTAATTTCTTCCATTGTGATTAAAACAGAATTTCTGTTCTGAGGTTACTGCTAAAACTTTTATTTGTGAAAAAATTATTAATTCATTTATAAATTGTTTTACTTGAACTATGTATATTTATGTGTGTGATGCTATTATGTCTGAAAAGGTTCACTTTACATTTAGTAGCATCTCAGGAACTTTGAGAGTTAAAAGATCTGTTTAAATAATTATTTAAAAATGTTTGAAAAGTTTTAGGGAAATTTGAAGCTCGGATTAATTGGGTGATTTACAAATCAAAATATCCAACACCTAAGCAAAAAAAAATTTAATCAACGAAAATACTTGACCACTGGTCCTTATTTCATTTATTTGTAAGATTTGAACAGACTTCCATTTGTATTAGAATGATAAATATTTCACAAGCTAAAAAGTCGGTTGAAGTAAGTCTCATATAAAGTAATATGGAAATGACGATTTGTGAGTGAGAGAGCAATTCGACAAGTTGGAAAAAATAGTGAATACCCGGCTTTAGCTGCTACTGATTAACTTACAGGAATGCTAAAGGAGAAAAACAATTTATTTTTGAATTTCTCATCCATGTCACAATCGTAGCTCATGCCTAAAAAGCCTAGTTTCAGTCTTGCTGTCATATTATTTCATGATCTATGCATGTCGTAGCAGCAGTCTCCAGCAGTAATTTGAAAACTTGTCCTGATTAGAACCATCAATCATCTAATATACATATCTTTAATGTCATTGTTGACTGCCTTGTAAAATAAGGTGATTCAATTATTCGGGAAATAAATTAAATCCCTATTGTTTAACCAGTTAACTGTTTTGCGCCGTTTACAAAGTGTGCTCATATTTGTGTCGCGAAAATCCAACGATGATGTTAATAGACGTCAAGAGTGGACTCACTAGCATATTACTGTTTTCATTGACAGAAAACAAAATGCCAAAGTGATAGTCCTATTTGTGATTTATGTGTTTTTTTTTTGCTTTAAGTACAAAATCTTAATATTCAATGACTGAATTCTTCCCGAATTAAAATATTCCTTTGATCTTCTTTGAAAAACCGACAAGCTCGTGCTAACTAGTCGCTAACTCAGGGTATTATATACCAATTCAGTGGAGACTAATGGGCTCATTAGCATTTTTAGTGTTACATTTTGTGCCGCTAAGCGCTAGTGAGTCCTAGATATGAAGCAGATAGGTGGTTTATGACTAATATTTATTTATTTACAGAAGTTATCTTCTTAAAGTTAATAACTTAATATCACGTTATTTCTAAACTCTATTATAAAATTTTGAATAGTGAAATATTCAGATAAGCTCTATTTAAATTATTTGTTGACAACTGAAAAATAAGAAAAAATAAAATGGCAATGTTTTAAAAAAAAACCTAGTATAGGTCTAGTATAATTTTTTTTTTGTCAGTTATAAATTCATATTAATTATCGACAAGGTTTTGCATACCAAAATTTAATTTCCGGTTTTGTAATTGTTTCTATTGTTTCTAGGTGAAAAATAAATTGTCAAATGGACGACACACAAGAAATTTGGACGTACATATACAGTTAAAAAAGTAAATCTATACAAGCAAAAAATTAGCCAAAAGAGAATGCGATCTACCAGAAAAAAAATTTTCAGTATGCTTTTTCTTCTGCTTTTCAATTGGTTCAACTTATATAAAAAAAATAAAGTAAAATAATTTTTTAAGCAAAGCCATAAAAATGTTATTAAAATAAATTTTTATTCAATTTAAATTTATGTACAAAAAACAAAAGTATTATGAATTTTTATAGCGCGCGCGAAATAAAAGAAGAATAAGTAAAACCCACAAAAAGTTTATCTCCGTGAACTGTTAATTTAAGTCTGGCAAATATAACTTAAAATTTGCACATGCGTATTAATTTCATTCCATTCCCAAATTTATCCTTGCGAGTGACGCAAACAATACACGCGGTGTCTCCCCAACTTATAAATATACATATAAACACATAGAGGTAAATCGATGTGATTGTGTTCGATTAATGCTATACTTCTCCATAATTGGATAAAAAAAATAACAGCAGCTGTTTCATTTTTCAGGTTGTATTTTCTCCAAATTGAATTTTATATTAGAACATTATTTCTTATACTAACATAAATTAAACTGTAAAAGAATTATATCATTATCGTTATCAATACTATATATTCGCATGTAGTATATAAACAAGCGCATAGCAAAAATTAAATTTTTATTACTGGCAAATAAAAGCTTTTTGTCTGTTTATCTTATTAAAAAAAAAAGAAAAAGAAAAGAAAAGACTTATTTATTTTTTGTTCTTTCTCTTCAATTCACAAATTAATGCCAGATGCACGCACTCAAAATTGACAGTCCTGCATTTGTGATGCACAGTTGTAAAATTTTTTTACGCGCGGTACTGTGAGTATAATGCACTTATTTATGCGATTGTATATGTGTATAAATTTATGATGGCGGCAATTTTTTAAGTACAAACATTTATATATATATATATATATATATGGATACATTAAAAAATATAAACTTTATTCGATATATATATACATTATTTAATTTTAGGCTGTATTTGTAGCAAACCATGTAATCAAATGAAACATTTTTCTAAAAAAAAAACAGCGACGAGAGGGGAATTTATTGTGTGTGGAAATTGTAAGAAGGCATGCGGTGAATTTTTGCCTTCAGTTGTTGTGTATCCTTCATTTGTAAAGTAGTTGATTGTACCGCGAAGAGGACTCGTATTTATATTTCTAATTCGTATTTCGTTTTTTAGTTTAATTTATAAAATATTAATATATTATATAATATATGTATAATTAAATATCTTATTTCTAATTATTGTAATTAAGTGCTTAAGTGAATTTCTTTTGCTGGTGTTTTTTTGTTTTTGTATTTAAGAAATAAAAAAAAAAATAAGGTAAATATTTGAAAAAAACTAAAGAGAAAAATGGAAAACAAAGAAAATTATATCTAATTAAAATTATAAAAAATGTTTAATTATTTAATTGAATGAATTTATTGAATTTGATTAAATAATTGTGTTGAGAAAATGTATTTGTTATTGAGTTTTTTTTTGTTTTTTGTTTAAAGAAAACAAATTATATATAAAAATTAAAAAAATAAGGAATAATAATAAAAAACCAAAAAAAAAAAAAACGCGCGCTAAGTGATGACTGCGATAAATTGTTAATTTCCGTGCAAGAGTTGTCTCTAGCGTACATTTATTTTTTATTTTCTTTATTTAAATTCATCTTTTTTTTGTTTTTGTTTTTGTTTAAATATTAATTCATGAATGAAAATGTTATCGCAAAACTGGTGCAATTGAAATATGTAATTGTGGTATTTAATTAAATAATGTGAAGTGAATAGTGAATTCTTAATTAATTTTCGATTTTTATTAAATATTTTTAATGGGTTTGTAAAGATTGTTTTGTTTACAATTTGGAATTTCATTGTGTTTTTGTTTTTTTTTTGAATATTTACACAGATGCATACAAATACATAGTTTCTTTTGAAACATTCAAATTGGTTTTTTAAGTGATACAATTTTGATCTTAAACTCAATTTTGTTTCAATCTTGTAAAATAAATAACTAAATAAAAAATGGAATAACAAAGTTTTTCGTTTTGTATGGAGACAAATATTGACAAATAGATTTTTGATCATTTTGTGTTTATAGTGTAATTTTGACAGTCCAATTAACCGTTATCATCGGTTTCTAAAGTCTTCTAGTCTTAAATTGAATTGTGTCTTTTGGAGAATTTAGCTATGATGATTGGTGAACTTATTAGAATCACAATATTTTATAATTTTTGTATGACTTATTCAACTTAAGCATTAAAGAAAAATTTAAGGACACTAAGACCAATTTATTGACTCATTTCTGATATATTCTTAATGCAATAATTCTTACATTTTATAATTCTTTGTAAGACACCGATTTTTTTTATTACTTTTCACCATGTTTAAATTAATCCGATTTTATCAAAATTATTAAAGAATACAAATTTGATTGTTGAACTTTGCTTGCGTTCAAAATCTATCCTCAGTTATCCTCAGTTATCCTCAGTTATGCAGGCGACTGTACTCAGCCATCAATACAATTTGATACAATACATCAATGAATTATTCAACAGTTGCAGTTAATTCAGCTAAGAATTTCAGATCAGTTTTCTCTTTTTTTATTTATAAAATAAATCATTTGCACTCAATCCAAATTAATCAATTAAATTTAGTTCGTTTGATGACGCCATAAATAAATATACTTAATTATTTTTCGTGATCAAGAGTTGAGTACTACAGCCGCAAGCACCTGTTAACAATTGGGATATGATATCGAATCTTCTTTTCTGAACTCTTGTCTTGAAATCTTGAACGTAAGATTTAATTTCGATTAAGTTTAAATTATTTCTCATAGTAAAAGGAGGTCTATGTCTTGTTAATCTAGGTATACTGTCCAAGAGATACATAAAACTCAAAAGTTTCTTCACCGTATTATTTTTACTTTCTCTATCACTCTAACAATAATTCTGCAAAATCAGTTAATTTACAAAGAGAAAACAGAAACTATACAATCTTTACGAACTTTCAACTGCTCCTTAGAACTTTATGGCTTTTTTTTCATTTTTAATGGAAAGGGATATACACAGCAACTTATCGATCTATTGCACTCCACACTGGATAGTTCTAGTATTTAAAGTCATGTTGAAGGTTACGTATCATCACCATAATTTCTCTGAGGTACTCATTAGCTCTTGTCCCGGGTAGCATATGATGAAAGAATGAAATACGTTGATGTTTTCCACAGCAGTTCAATCCCATTAAAAAGAAAATTGCTAGATGTCTCATTAACCTCGTGGTAGAATGTACATATACATCTATTTTTGGCCTTTCTTTCTTCGAAAAGTGTCCGTGACCAGTGATAAACTACTTGAGAATGTTTAAGGCTTATATACAGTCTTTATGATCCAATCCTTGCATTTTGATCGGCTGTTTCTTTAATAATTATGTTTGTTTTTTAAACCAGAGACAAATCATAATATTACTTGGTTTCTTTCAGCCAGGATTAATATTTGTGATGTAACGGTATGATCTTGACTTCCTGAATAGATCTGTATTTTCCTATGATTAATCAAATGTACAAAACTCGATTGTAGTGGTTCCTATCTAGATAAAAGGCAGAAAGCTAAAAAAAATTCTTAAACCCAAAACAAAGCTGGTAAGTGCTGCAGAATTCAACTATAAGATGTAACTTTATCCTCTTGTGATTAAAAAATGCTGCCTCGCAGACTTGGTCAAATTTTCGTAATTATCTGTCTTGGCTTTTACCTCTCTAATATATAAAATGTGCATCACCTTCTGTCGTGTATTCTAGCTCATTCTTTTACGCTCGGATGAAGATTTTTTAAGTGATAAATGAAATCTACACATATCTCATATAATTCCTTATTTTCAATCAAACTCTGGCTTTTTCTAATTTTTTATTGTTGAGAGAATAATGTTGGACGTTATAGAAGATATATGATGTGGTCAAAAGTGGATGAAAAAAGTAATATAGAAATTGAAAGCGGAAAACGAAGACCTAGTTTTACTTTCAAATTATGCACCTCATTTGTCAGATCTGACCCAAGTGGCTAGTAGTGTTGATAGTTTGTCTGCGCTAGGCTTTAATTTGTTAACATTTTATTTGTTGAGCCTTTGCAAATCTAGAACTGATTTCTTGCTTCTATCAAAAATGCGATCTTTATAAAAATTTAATCAAATCTAGAATTTATCTTATAAATATGAAATTATCAAAACTTGATCCCATATTTTTATTAATTAAGAAAAACTTATAAAGAAATAAATTAAATTTTGAGCTTTTTGGCTTGATAAAAAAAAGTTAAAGTATTTGTGTGCTGGAAAATTAAAAAAATATTAATAGATAACAGAGGCCAGACAGAGGCTCTTCCAGTTAAAAACAAGAGAAAAAGCAGATATTTATAGCAGGAAAATAATCAATTACTTTATGTTGAGAGTTATGTAAGCAAAATATAATCCACAAAAAATTATCAGTTGCATAATCGAATTATTTGTGTCACAATAAATAGCATCCAGAGTGAAAAGGTATTTCGGGTGCACACGTTTTCAGTTAAAGAAAGCATTTGCTACTAAAGAATATCCTTGTTTTGGTGAATCCCAAAAAATCATAGCAAAGCAATTTTTGGCTTTGAACGTTATAAAAAATAAAGTAAGAATACAACCATAATAATTGCAATCTAGAATTTCTTCGGCCTGCGTGTTAGTTATACGTATGTAACAACAGTTAAAAAGGGGTTGCCGAGTGTGTGAAAAATACATATATAATTAGTACATTAACGTAATATATTGTAAAAAGTGAAAGTCCAGAATATAGGCATAGGCATAGAGTGAATTTTAAGCATTCTCGGGGTACATAGATCGAGTGCGTTTATGCAGAAGAATTTTATTGATGGAAATGAAGATCAACACACTCCTTTACTGGGTCAAATTTTTTTGAAACTGGAAATAATTTTTTTAAAATGCTGATCAGATTTGCGAGTAAACTGGTGACTTGTGTCTTAAGTTTAGTGCCAGTTCCAGTTAAGAATGCCAACCAATGCGGTAATCTGGCAGCTCTGCAGCAATTATTTGTGACTATAAATCCAGGAATCGTTTTTTATAAGCTTATAATTTTTTTATAGTGGTTTATAATTGTGGATAACTGTTAATTGTATTGTAAAATTTAAATTTAAAACAATTGAGATAGTGATGAGATAATTTTTTGTCGGCAGAAACCCATTAGAAATGAAGTTTATTTTGTTCGTTCCGGCAGTAGCTTGTATTAACGAACTTGAGTTAATTTATGAAAATGGGCAGTAAATTCTTGAAATTTTAGAACTTAATTAATAAAAAAAATTCGCCCCTAATACGCAATTGGCAACACACTGTATTAGAATATTTATTATGAAAATATCAAAGTGTCGTGTCAAAGTAATACTGTGTATAAACTTCAATGGAGAAAGGCTATTCAGTGGATTTTTATTTTTTTAAATTTTGGCTGTTTCGTGCTTTGTATTTGGAATGCTGCTTTTTTCTAGTAGCTTAAAACTGAAGTTTGCTCCTGCTTCCTTGATAATTATTGAATAAATTATAAATGATAGCAAGAAATAACCCTTCAAATAACTTATAAAATTAACTAAAAAAAATTTAACACATCAAATAAGTGTCGCCAAGGAGATCATGTGGAAGGAAAGTGACGTTCAGTAAGATAAAAAGTGTCTACAAATCCCATATAAATGGGGAAATCTCTTAGTTGAAACGTTATAAACGAATTATGCAAGTTTTTTGCTTTGCGTTGTATAGAAATTATAAAAAGACTAAATTTCCGCTTTAAACATTTTATTTAAAAAATTTTATCCTAAAAATATTGTATCTCATTCTTATAATAAAAAAAAAAATAGAAACAATAAAAATGAAAATTATATAAAGCAACACGTTGCAAATTAAAAGCTTTTCTCTCCCTACTCTTCATTTACATAGGACATTTATATAGCTTTTTATTTCATACTACATAAACAGTTGTAATCCTATATAACATTAATATGTTTTATATCAATTTTATGCTTAACAAATGACAAATTTTATCTATGGCTTGTGTCTAAAATTTTTGGCAAACGTATTTTCGTGGTATTTGCCATAAACAATCCGTAAAGTTATGGTCAAATAAATATTTTGTAACGTAATTTTGTAGCCGACAAATAGGAAGCTAAAATACAATAATAATGATAATAGTAAACAACACAGACGACGTCCGGACAGTTAAATTTTATAGCTTATAACTGTTCCTTTTCTTTAGATTCAATATATTTTAATTTTGCTTATGGTGATTGTAACTTGTTTTGTTTTTTGTTGTTTTATCATACAAAACAACTGAAAGGGAGAAGAGGTGCTGACTATAATGTAAAAACAATGAATTTTATATAATTAAAGTTTTTGTTTTTCTTGTTTTTTTGCATAAAAAAAGCAATCAGCAAATTCTGGTACAGTAAATTTTCTAAAGATTGTTGTTATTTTTGGGGTATATATAAATTTAAAAAAAAAGATATTCATAGCACGGGAAATTATACTATATGTAACTTACGAGTATAGCGGGAACAATAGTTATCATCTAGTTCCAATCAAAATGATACTTTATACTAATTACAATAGTTTGATTGGATACTAACCTTACCCCTAAAAAGACAATTATTTAGTTATCCCAAATAGCGGTATTATATATTTTACAGATTTTAATATGTAAACAAACAAGAGAACAAGTAGCTTTAATGCCATCCTTATAATAGGCTGCCCATAATTTCTATTGATTGCTACTCCATTTTATAGAGCAAAAAATATATATCTATACACAGATGCGTCGCTGGATACGAGATGGTGGCAAAGCCTAACGAAGAAGGGTGGGAGGGATGGTGTTTGTTATATATCCTAGAAATTTAGTTGAGAAAAGAAAGGAAATTATTTTTTGTGCACTTCTTTTTGTTGTTGTTTTATTTTATTTCTTGTTTTCCTAGATTAGACTGAAAATTTAAACTTTGCTGCCTATGCCTGTGTGCCTCCTGTTTGGACTTTTTATTTTATGTTTTATTTACTGTTTTTTTTTTTTTGTTATGTTATAAAACTAAATTACAAGTAAATATGTATTGAGGCAAAAGTAAAAGTAAAGATTTTTTTTTCTTGATTTTCTTTTAAGGAAAAAGTTTTTGACAATCACAAAAAGTTAAAATTACGTGCAAAAAGTTTAAATTGATTGCTAATAAGTTTTATATTATTTTAAATTTTTCTCATTTTTTGAATATTAAATTTTTCATATGGTTTTTCTTTTTGTTGATAAATAAATTAAATGTCGAATATATGCGATATAGTTTTGTTGTTAGAAAATTTTAATATTTTTAGGTGTTGAAGAAAACTTATTTGTTGTAATTACGAGGGCAATATAAAAACTTTAGGGCTTAGAATAAAAATGGCATTGCTTTAAGAGAAGTAACAAATTTTAATATTATTTTAAAAAAAGTGATCATGTTCTGAAATACATTGAAATACAATATAAAAAGAATTAAAATTTCTGGAGTTTCATGATAGTATCATATCTTATTGTAGAAGGTATTATTATTTATACATTAAGACAGCTCAAGTTTTCCTTGTTTCGTCGTTTGAGCTTTCCACTTTCGCGGGGAAGAAACCAGGAGTTAGCCTCTATAATTACTTTATTTTAAAATCCTTGACTTTCAATTTTTTCATGCCATGTTTATCACTTTTGTTACCAAATATTTGTAAGTAATAAACATTACTTTAATAAATAAAAAGAAAACTAGGTAAAAAAAATTGTTCTTCCCTCGTCAAAAATTTTTTAAAAACAAATTTACTAGTTTCACGAAAAACGGATCAATAACTTTATAGTTAGCGCCTTATGGGAAAATTTTGTATACAATAGCAACAAACAATAACATCAAGCTTCATTCCCCCCTGATATTTAAGCTATGAGGATTTTTTTTAAATATTAATAACATATAACATCTTAAAAATATTGTGTTGAAATTTCAAGTCTATCGGACCAGAACTCATTATGTTGAAATGTTTAGTTGAAAATCGGTATTTTGACATCCAAAGGCTACCAAAAATTGAAAAATCGAAAGAAAAAAATAACCCTTCGCTTGTTACTTCGAAAAAAATCTTCTTTGTTAAATAAATATTGATTTTTAGGTTTTGGATGAATCTGTTGCGAGTAATTATACCCACCGAAAAACAACTTTTTTTTCAAATTGCGTCCTGGAATTCACTGCCGCTGCTTACGTATTCATAAAATGAAATTTTGGAAAAATATTGTTCAAATGTTGTGTTACCATATAGAAACTAATTAAATAAACTAGAACTACCTATTTTGCCAAAAAAGAATTCTTGAAAACATGCCTTTTTTTTATCGAATTAACCAAATCCAAACTTGATGGATGAAGATGAATTAATTCAAAACTTTAAACGTGCTTTTTATTTACCACGGTCTCAGTTGAGATTTATCTCTCTCTGTTTATAATCCTTCTGGTTGGCGATTTTAATATTTAAGTTTTAAGATGCTTTGAGCAAAATTTCCTAGAATAAAATATAAAACTTTATTAAGTATTTCGGGGTTTTTAGTGATCTTCATGTTGCCCATTTAAAATGTGCACATGAAAATCTTTGACTTTAAGCAGTTTAAATAAATTACAAATTAAGGAATGAGTTTTGATGAGCTGTTAAGCTCGTCTAAAGATAGCTCCAAAAATTAAAAAAGAGAAGAAAAACGCACATGAACACAAATAAATGAAAAATTTAAACACACTTTTGATATACCCAAGAGACGGTAGGCTAAACAGAAATTCAAAAAAAAAGAAGAGATTTAAGTAGCATTTACAGACATTACGTTATTTTTTTTTGTTCCCACGAAATCCTAGTCTGACACATTATAAACTTTAAATAGACATAAGAAGTCCTAAAAGGTATGATAGCTTTTTTAGTCAGCCATAGAATATAATTGGCTTCTTTTTTTCAGTTTTGCTGTTTATAATGTTTATATATAGTTTTTTTTTTCTACTTGGAAACGCTATGGATCTCAGGTGCGTAGTATGTTTTGTAACCGTAATAAATATTTCCAAAAAAGGGAAATGAAGGAAAAAGGATAGTCGAAAAAAAAAATAATCAATTTTGCAATATGATGTCGTATATATAGGAACAAAAATTCAACCTAAATACCAAGTTAATACACTCGAGGCGATTACATTTACTTTTTTACCACTTGGAATTGAACGCTACATGTCCTTTGGTATGGATAGGTGAGGCAAATGAGGAATTAAAGGGGAAAACAACTTTTATGATAATGTCACGAATTCTATATGACTCAAAGGGATGTATATCTTGATGGATGACATAATGTGCTTCCTTTAATTTCAAAATAATTTGTGCGGCAGTTTCTTGTTTTTATAAAAGTTTGTCCTAGTTTTTTCCTTATTAAATAAATTTGAAAAATTTATATTTATTATTGTGTAAAAACTGAAATTGTTTGTTTGAAAGTTTATTTGGGAACTTCCTTTATTACACGAAATGTCCATAGGAAAGATGAAGAATTTTCCGATTTTTATCATATTGTTATTAGAATATGCTAATTAGAGAACTTTTTAACAATCAAATTGTCTTGTGTTCATTTCTACCTTTGAACAATAAAAAGGTACATGTTATTAATGGGAAGTCAATCCTAAGATGCCGTTTCAATGGCAAAATCAGACCAACATTTCCCTTCTTTTCTGCCAGCGGTTGTGGCTTGAAGGAGGTGCTTGATTTCACACAGCGTTATGAGACAGAAAAGTGATTATCAAACGATTATTTACTGGGAGTAGAATTATCTGAGTGAGATTGATGCCATGTACCTTGATTTGTGTGGGTTTTTCTATTCAATTTTTTCTTAGGCTGAAAACAACCTTAAAAACGTAAACAGTAAAACTGTCTCTCATTGAAATTATAGCAAGAATCTTTGACGTCACTTCTGCAAAACTGTCTACATTAAATTGATTAACAATTTTACACCGTAAACGATATGTGACACTATTTAATGAGCTAAAAAATACATTAATAACAGAAATTCGGGAAACGTGCTCTACAAAGTTGCAATATAAGTTCAGTTAAAAGAAATAGGACCATTTTTAGTAAATGCGCTGTTTGATTGATAATACATGTATTTAACTGATGAAATTTAACATGGTTCAGTTGGGAGTTTCCATACGGATGATTTTTGACTGGCTTACGTGTCTTACTATAATATCAACAACTCATCACAAGTTATGACTCCCTTCATAAACGTAAGATGAGAATCAGTTTGATCTGTCATGTCTTTGATGGATCTTTTTCTTATAGAGATTTCTGAAGAAAATTCTGGTCTTTATTTAAATTTTTCGGTAATTTGGCAAATGAAATTCTATTTGCAATGCAATATTTGAAGCCAACTCCATATTCACTATTTTTATTCATAATAAAATTCGCTAAATATATTTTTCTTGACTCACCTAAATTAGCCGTGTTTGCAGGCTGATAATAACATAAAATGTTTGAACTTGGTATCATAATAAAGCTCAGATGTACCAACCTAGCTATCAATAATTTCTTTATTGCTTTTCTGTGGAACTTTTTGAATAAATTTTCCTTGTATATTTTTGACAGAAAGAGCAAGAGCAAAAAACCATCAGAACTTAGCCAACCAAATTTTTAGCGATTTCTAATTATGATGATTAATTAGGATATGGAAAAATATATCCTTTTATTACATTTAAAATAGTTGTAAATTTGATTTTTCGCAAAACTAAAAGCATTTTCAGAATAAATCACTTATGAAAACACGAAAATTTTGAATTAAGCTAACATAAGAAATATTCCCAAAGTTTTTTTTTATTTATTTTTTACAACAATATTTCTTTCAATACAGTTATATCAGATTCATATCGTTTTGTTTACATGAAATCAAAGAAAAACAAAAAAAATTATCTTAAAACTTTTGAATCCAAATTAAAATAGTTCATTGCTCTGGATTTTTAAAAAAACCAAAAAAAAAAAAGAAAAAGAAACGGAAGTATCCTTAAAAGTTTTTCTTTAGGTACCTAAGGGTAGGTAAATAGTTATCAGAAAGGAACGTGCCTTCTATGGGATTAATTTCACCCACATTTAAAACTCTTTTTCATTGAGTTCTTGAAAAGGTCCTTAAAATAGCTTAACAATTTTTTAAATAACGTTTTATAATAAAAACTTTGAAACAAAAAAAAATGTATCCATCATAGCTCTTCAACTTTAAAAAAAACTCTTACTAATTCATTCACCTTTAAACATATTCGTTTTGTTTTTCATTGTTATTAATAATGGTTCCTTTGTTAAGTTTCTTATTCTCATTATTCTTCTGTGTTTTTTATTTCAATTCAAATCAACAACAGTGAATTTCCTTTATCAATTGTTAATGTAATACAAAACAGGACAGAAAATTGGAAACGTGTAAATATAAAATCCACAATTTCAGATAAAAACTACAAAATTGATTGATTTGATTTCTTAAAAAATAGTAACTATTTGTCTGAATGAATAAAAATTATGATTGTTTGCACAATTATCTTTTAAGAGAAATTTTGAGCTTCAATTTAGTCCTTTTAAAGAGCAAGGTAATCAATTCCCTTGAATGTTCGGCATTTTTATTTGTATTTATAGAAGAATTTGTCTATGCCTAAAAACAAAAGAGCTCACTTTCCGCAATGATTTTAATATTGGCTTTTTTTACAATCAACATTTTGTATTTTGTGTTTTTTTAACTTAAAAAATTGGCCGAGAAAACATGATGAAAGGGAAAGCATTTTGAAGTGGAAATCATTTGATTCTGTCATTAAATCCTGATTCAAAAAGGAATATTTCTCGTTTGCTTATTAAAATGTTTTTTCTCTATTTTACAATTCAAATAATACACAGATACATAGAAATATGCAATGTGGATGCACTTTTCACATTTTTCACACTTTTCACAAAAATCTACTTAATTCTGCTAATAAAGATCTCCCAACAATGTTTTTTGGTTCCATTATAAGAAAGCACAGCACTCATTTTAAGTGACGTTTTCTTTTATCGGGGATATCGTGGGTTTTGTGGTGTCTTCGTCCAGTAGCTGCTTCATTTGGATGACAAGTATTCAGCATTACTTGTGTCTGTTGACCACGCTTAAATTGAAAAAAAGTCTATGAAACTCCTGCTTTTTGCGGAGAATCAATTAATCAGTCTGTTGGGTTGGGTTAAAAATTATATGGATTTTTTGTTAGAAGTAGCAAGTTATATTCAGGGGATATTTAAGCCACATGCCATGCGATCAAGCTTAATCTATGTATGTAAAATTTTACTAGTAACTAAATAAATCTAAGAAAAATTTAAATTTAAGGTCGAGGAATGGAAGGAATTGGGTTAGAAAAATTATATTCTGGTAGTTTATTATAATAAGTGGTTAAAGAAGAAATGAAAGGAAGCTTAAAAAGGACTTTAAAAATTTTAACAAAAATATTGATGATCCTTATCATAACTTCTGTTAAGACTTTTATAACTTTAATAAATGTTGAATTAATATATAATGACATTTGCATTTCATCTGTTTTTTAGTTTTTTTTTTAATGATAAGCAGCCTGTTGGCCTTATATAATCCAAGGTGTTAGTCATTTACAAGATATAGAATTTTAGCCTGGCAAAGAAATTGGTCAAAAGTTCCCTTAGAATGTTGAGGTCTTTAAAACAAACACTTCTAGAAATTGGGAAAGAAAAAATCGAAAACATCGGCGTGCATAATATCTGCCATGAGTGGAAAGAGAAGCTTCTGTAGCAGACTGCTTGAGATTAATTTTAAAAAGAGCGAAACACTGTTTCAGTTAATGACACAAATCAAGGGACAGAGATTAGCTTGAAGAAGTATTTTTTTTTTAAATAAAAATACTAGTAATTATTTTCAGAATAATTTTTTCTTTATTTTTGGAACAATACTTCATTACATGCTGTACAATAAACTAAAGTTGACTGATAAACTTTTTCCAATTACCTTTTGTTTAGAATAAATTTCAGTTGTCAGATGTCATTGCCCTCTATTTTTTAGCAATGAAATATCTTCATCATTTTGCTGTGACCTTTAGAATACTTCGTTTTTGAAGACAATGCTTACAGAGCAACTTACAACGCACGTGATAAATCTTCTGTTTCAATGCCAATCTCTCTCCAATCCCAATGTAAAATTTCCTATTTTTATATTTGTAATTGTTGTATATGACTCCATTGCTATACCGATAACTGCTGACTAAACAAGTATAGCTAAATGCTTAGCGTTGGCAGTATTAGCCAATATCTGGTTTGCCCTACTGAAACAAAAACTATTTTTATTTTATGTAACCCTTTTTCATTTTTTTCCAATAATTCTTTTGCTTCTCAAAAACCAAGCCTTCGAAATCAATTGCAGACTTACCATCTTCTATTTAAAGAATTTGACCTTTAGGTATCTTTGAAATAATTTTATATATTTTTTTGCTTTTAAATGAAAATATTTCTAGTAACAGATCCATTAACTGTTTCATTGGTTAATTCCATTTCGATACTTGCATTCCCATCCACTTCCAGTATATTCGGCTCTTAAATTATTCTGGCTCACGTGGTATTGATAATGCTCTAAAAACAAGAATTATTTTTCTATTTTTAAAAATAATTACGAGGTGTTTTTTTTTTCATAAAATTTCAACTAAATTTAGGCAAAATTTTTGGTAATTTAAGGTCATTTTTTACTGATTACAGTTTTAAAATATTATAAAATTAGGAATTATTTTAAAATTAATCATGTTTTTAAATAAAAGTTGAAAACAAAACATTCTTTACATACTTTACTTTATAACTAAAAAAGTTTTTAATTTTATTTAATTAAAAAATTCATAATTTTAACAACGCTTTTTCTTTTATTTCCCAGGATCACCGATAATATTTAAGTACAAATACTTAAATAAAAACAAAAAGCCAAAGGAATATGCACAAAACACAACAACAAAGTAGTCTATAATACGAAAGCAAAACCAAATAATTTTATTAATAAAAAGTTATCTAATTTATTTATTTATTTATTTAATAAAAAACAACTAATTTATTCAAATTTAATACCAAAATTTAATATAAAAATTTCTATTTTAATCGATTTTTATGCAAAATATTAATAATTTTTAAAAAATATTTAAACTGTATTTATTTACGAGACGAAAATTTTTATTTGAAAAATTTGTTAAATTATTTCACAAAATAAAAAATTTTCTAATTTATTTCTATAATATAAGAAATTTACTATAAATAAAAGAAAATTCCAAAGATTTCAAAAACAACCGTAAAACACAATATAGTACAAAAGTTATAAACAAACAAAAAAATAAAAATAATAAAAGTCAAATCTAAATAAAACTTTTTTAATAAATAATTTCAAATTTTAAAAATTACCAAACGAAATAATGCAACGGCTTTTTTTGGTTTCATAGTGTAACAAAAATTTTCGACAATAAATTTCCAAAATAGTATTAAAAATACGTTTTACGTTTTTAAATTAAGAAAAAAAAACTTTTAAGTTAACACATTAAAAATTAAAAACGATATTCATAAACATTTTTTCCAGTATTATAATTGCGTTTGATATTTCTATTTAATGAAGATATAAATTCAATCATTCCTAAAAACTTTAATTTTTTTTTTTACTAAAATAAGTACACAAAAAACAAATTTTCTAAAATAAAGTGTCCGACGCTAAAGTACAAAATTTAGTCACTAGTGCTTAAACAGAAACAAAAAATACAAAATAAAACAGGAGCATTTTTAATTATATTACACTACATAAAAAATAAGAAAAATGTAGCGAAAACAGAAAAAGAATTATTTTGTTACCAAAAATGTACCAAAATTATTATATTTAATATTTAACCAAAAATATAGAAAAACAAAACTTTCATTAATAATAAAGAAATTCCTTTAAATTAATAATTAATCGTGTGTGTAACTATAATTAGTCCTTTTTTTCGATTTTAAAATTTTTGTGAAATTTTTTTTACTTATTTAATAAGTGCAGCCATTACAATCTTGCTACAATCATTTTATTTTATTCTACAAAATAAAAAAATAAGTAAATAAAATATTATTTGATAATTACTACCTCAAAATTTGTACAAAAAAACACAAAAACAAAATGAAAACGTTTCAAATGTAACAAGATACAATCATTATTAATGTTCAAAATCAAAATAAAACTTAAATACAATCAGAAACTTTAAAATAAAAAACTAAAACTAAAATCATTACATAAAATTTACAAAGGATAATATTTAAATATTGACGCCATGCTGATACGATTAATAATAACAATAAATAAAAACTATGGCGTCCATGATGAGTGCACAAACCGGTGGTACCGGCAGAACTGAAGATAATGATCCAAATAATTTAAATAATAATACACATCATCATGTACATCATATTAATTTAAGTAATCAATATACAAATTCATATACAACAACTGAATTAATTGATCCAAATACATGGGAATATTATGATCGACAGGATTCTAGATCGAATGCTGATTCGATAACATCACAAACAAATAGTAATTATACACGTCCATGGGAAATGGATCCAAAAGATAATAAAGGTTTTGAACCATTCTCTAAATTACCATCATTCCAAAGTCAGTTTCATGCATATGGTGATGCTAGCCTAATACCAGAACCAAGTTTACCACAGCCTGTACCAGTTCCAGTATCACCAAGTAATGCATCATCACCTGGTAATGGATCATTAACACAATTAACACCAATTAATCCATTACAAACTGGCTTAACAACATTAGGAACACCAAGTTTTCATACATTAACGGCTGTTAATACACGTTCATATCCATTAGTACCAGCACCAATACAAGCACGTGATATACCAGCTATTAATCAACAATATTTAGATGAAAGGCATATACAATTATATCAGCCATTAACAACATTTCCACAACAAAATGTTGTTACTGTTATTAAAAAGGAACCAATTACATTTGATATTAATAATAGTACATTACAAACAACAAATTATGATAGTAATATATTAGATAATGGATATCATCATCAACAGCAACATCACCAACAGCAACAACAACAACAGCACCAACATCATAATAATGTACATAATTTAATACCAACAACAACAACAACAGCAACTATTAAAGTTGAAAAAATTCTAAATTCACCAATAACAAGAGTTGATGCTAGAAAAAAAGAGAGACGAAAAATTCGTGCTAGTTCATTAGAATCTAGTGCTGAATCAGAAAATAGTGCCATGGATATTGATCCTAGTAATCCAGGACAAGTTGATGCTGTTTCAAGTACTGCAAATTTTAAAAGTCCTATGAGTTCAATTGGTATGAATGATGGATGTGAAACACCTGGAGAAAAACAGGTAATTATAGTTTTTATATTTAGATCTTTTGTCTATCTTTGAACGATAATTTCAGGAACTATACGATCTTTAAAACCCTCAAATTTGTGAAGGCGGGAAAGTTTTTTAATGCCAGGTTAAATTCTTGCTCCGCTTGTGAAATATATTTAATGCAATATTTACTGTCTTAGATTTTTATAAAAAATATCCCCATTTAGAGTTTTTGTTCATCTTATCAAATAGTCCCTAACTTAAACGGCGGCTATGATACCTCCAATACGTGAAAAGTTTGCATTTAAAAGATCGAAGACAATGAAAGGATTTTCAAAGTATACCAAAATTCGCATTTTTCAGGTTAAAGAGAATTAATATTTCGACTCGTGAACTGACCCAAAAAATCTAACCTTTTGAAGCTAAATACGGAATTTCGCGAAGTTTGCATTGAATAAATAAAATGATAAAATTTATTATGCTCAGAAATTTAGTTTAGCTTCGTTAGATGATATCGCCTGTTTTTCCCAGTGAAATTGTAGTATATATCGACTTTGATTCCTTGACATCCCTGCGGTAAACTCTTTGGATAGAATAAAAGTTTGAGGATGTCTTTGGAAGCAGCTCCCTTATTTTGTGGATATAGCCTTTGTGCTGGGTTTTCTTCTTCGAATTATTTCTCAATTATATTGGTGAGCTTGTAAGCAGAATTTTTTCTGATATTGTAGGTAATAATACTTTTGGTATAAATGACGTTACTTGATCTGTTGCCTTATCAGGTTTCTTCTACATGATTGCTTGTGTCATTATGAAACAATTTGGATCTTACCTCAATCTAAGACAAGCTTTATACAAATATTTAGTCATGTTACGTATTAATCCCTTATATGATTACTTTATCACATTGCTCTATATTCAAAAGTATTAAAGATCTTCAAAAGGCTCATACCTTTACCCTTAGTTTTTATAGGTTTTGTTAGAAGCAAGATCTTCTTCAATATTATTACCATAAAATTGTAGTCCTTATGGAAGCGATTTCATGCGAATTTCACAACTTTAAACATTTTTTTCTTAAGTTTTTGTGTTTTGTTAAAAAAACATTAATTATTTTATGGTTTTATTTTTTAGACTAAAAAAAAACGTAAACGTTGTGGCGAATGTATAGGTTGTCAAAAAAAAGACAACTGTGGTGAATGTGCTCCATGTCGAAACGACAAAAGTCACCAAATCTGCAAGCAACGAAGGTGTGAAAAATTAACGGATAAAAAGGTAAGTTTCAATTTTCCAAATTTTCCAACTTGAAATATTTATTGTTGTAATAAAAATATTTCGTTTTTAAAATTTTCGATTTTGATTTTAAGGCAATTTTTTAAATAATGAGTCAAATTTTTTACATAATTTTTGTAAATTTCTGTGTCATCTTTTTGGGTTTTTACACGAAGAGCAAATTATTCCTAGTTAATTAGGTCTTATATAGTGCGTCTGAAGGGTGTGGAACTTTTAAAAGCTTTACATTCCTTCACATTTTCTAGTGAATACTTTAAGGGGGATTCCTTTATTGAACTAAATTTTATTTTTATTGAAAAGTTTCAATAATAATTTTATAATACAATTAATTGATTTTTTTAAATATTTTTGAAAAATCTCCCAGAATACTACAGCCAATTTCCAGGGGCGCCTCGGAAAAAAGTATTCTTGCGGTGAACATTATAAATCGTTATCAGATCATCTGAAACAAATAACTCGAATTGCGTTTTAAAGGTGATATGTTGCCTGAGGTAGTCAGAAAGCGGTTTTTTTTTTTGATTTTTGGCAGCATTTTTAAGTGAAAATCGCGATATTCACTCAAAAATTCTGATGTACCTACTATTTGTTATTACAAAATGGAAAAAAATTTCTAAAAAAAACAAAAACTCTTCCTGATTACCTGTTGATTTATCTGTAGAAATAAGTTAAAAAATTTCGAAAGAATCGGTTAAGTAGATTTTGAGTTATGATATTCACGGACTCCAAAAATGTTGTTTGTGAGAAAATCGATTTAAAGTTTTTGTATCTTCGTTACTTTTACTCAAATGTACTTAAAATTTTGACCCAATATTCTCGACATGTGGGACATTTAGAAAATAATTTTTAAAAAAATGCGAAAAAAAGGTTTAAAACCTTATCATCCCCTTAATAATTATAATTTTTTAAAGGTTGTTTTTTTACTAAATATCTTGAGCTCTCTAATTAGTTTTTTATTTGTATAAGTGATAAAAAGTCTGCAGGCAATACAAGCATAATTATAAAATGAATTAAATACTTAAATTACTTGGCGCTTATCATTCTTCAAAAATATATATGTTCAAAATTAAAATAAATTTCCATTCAATTTTTTAACCAAAAAGTTGAAATTCTCAGGCGAAACATCAATTTCCTTACTTTTATGTTTACTTAAATTTTGCAACGGTAAATTTTTTACTTTATTGTATTTATGTACATATTATACATGTATTTACAGTTAAATATATTTACCTAAAACCCCTCTCTACCAAAGCGGCTGTCTTATTTAATCAAAATTAAATTTTCAATTTTTTTTTCTTATCTTCAGCTGGACATTCTACAGTTATATTTATATTTTAGTTTTTCATGCATACCTGGTGATATATAAGAAAAAAACTAATAACAAAACAACGAAAGGTACAAATCTGATCATCCCAATGAATCCTATGTAGCAGAAATAATTTTATTTTATTTTTTCTTTTCTTGTTGTTTAGATAGCGCTTTGTTTTGTTTTTTTTTTTTGGCCCATCTGCAACCATATGTGGTATAGGTTTTGAAAAATTAATAGCAAACTGAATGCAAAGTAAGAAGTTGACCGTTCCAATCATCGTCATCCTTCACACGATGAACCGTTAAGTTTTTGCCTAAAATGCTAGAAAATTAGGTAACAAAAATTATTAATATAAAACAAAGAATCTAATTTCAGTCTAGGCTATAATATGACATTGGCGGCATTAAACTGAATATTTCTTTTGTGTAGAAATTAAAAAAAAATGAACATAATCAAATGAAAATCGCATGATTCCCATGGATTCGTTTACTGATGTTTGGGTGTGTGTGTGTGTCGATGGACATTTAATTTATATATACATATATAACATAGCAATCGACTAACCGACATGTGTACACTCACTAGGAGCGCATGCGATAATAATAATGATCAGCCGTCGTCTCTGTTCGGATATTGAACATCTGCTCTCCGGTTCTTGAACATTTGTCGCTTTTTATTTTAATGTCTCTTTTTTACTTTTTTGTAATTGTAATTTGTTGTCTCTGATATCAAAATATATTTTTCGTTTTGTTGTTTTTATTTTGGCTGTCTCATTTGATTATCAGATTAAAAACAAAACATAAAATTAAAACACATGCAAATTTTTGCATTTTATACCTTTTTGCCTCTGTTTCGGCATTTTATATTTAGCTTTTTTCTACAAACACAAACGTGTAATTAAAGAATATGTAGGTTTGTGTTATATAGCATAACTTATTTTTATTTGAGATAACGTCTACATGGGATTATCGCATTGTTGTACGCTATCATTAAAAATGATAAATTAATTAAGTTGTGACGTGTTCTCTTCATACTTTTTTGGATTTTTTTTTGTATTTGAACATTTAGAAATGTTTTTGTGTGTGCTTTACACTTGGAGAAAATTAAAAATATTTATTGTAGGCCGTTAAGTACTATATTTGCCTGTTTTAGCAGTTTTTTGTTTTTTTTTTCTAAAGAATTGGACAATATTTCGTTGAATGTTTTACAAGTACATAAAAACGATTAAATATTGTTGATAATTATATTTCAACTTGAATATTTGAGTAGATATTGATGAAATTTATTTAAAACGTGATATAAATTGATTTTTTGATTGCACAAAACATCAAGTGTGCCAATATGATTCGTGATTTTATCATTGTATTTGGCATAAAAAAAAGCGTTTTATTGGGGGGTTTTGTTATTTTTTTATTCATATTTCAACGAAAGAAATACATATTAATGTAATTTTATATGTGTGCAAAAATTTTATACATAATTTGTACGATTAAAATAAAATTTAACTGTGAACTTTTTTTAGTTTTTTTTATTTTTTAAAATTTAATGTTCTAACAAAAATTATTTAAACATTTTTAGATTTTTAGGATTTGATAATTTGAAATTATTCTATTTGATAACAGATTTCAAAGAAATCCCTTTAACCATTACTTGGCACACTTCTCTTAAATCACTTACCTGGCGCACTAGGGTGCATCACACCCCAGTGACAGAAATTGTTATAAAAAATATTCATAAATTTTTTTTTTTTTTTTTTTTTAATATTTAGAGCGTGGGTTATTAGGCTAATATATTAACTTTTTCTAAGTATTATAGACATACAATGTACTCTATTGAAAATAATATGTAGTTATCTTCTTTATCCTCACATAACTAATTCATTTGAATTTTTTGTCTTTAGGATCGTTTTTAATACTAAAAATAGATGGAGACTAAAAATTTTATGCTTTCCTTTCGGTTTTTTTGAATGTTTTCTAAAAAAAATTATCGAAAGGATGTGTCTAAGCTGTAAATCATGAAATAGTTTTGTGAAATCACTAAGTTAATATTCATGAAAGGAAGTCACGTTGCTTTAAACAATATCTTGCCAAATATTAAGTGTGGTTTAGCTTTACCTTAAGCTAGGTCCAGTCCTCGAAACATTCATTAAAAGTCGATGTTAGGTATCTCCATTAGGACGATCTTCGATGTTTGTATTATCTCCTCTCGGCTACTGAAATGCGTTCCTCTCAGCGGTTTTTTGATTCGATTGAACAGGAACAAATCACAAGGGGTCAAATAAAGTGATTTCGGTAGTTGTTGGATAGATGGCAAAAATTCGCAAAATTCGTGAACACGCTCAGAAATACTCAACTGGATATAATTTTCAGAACTGATCATGAAATGATGCCAAACTTTGGTGGGTGTTTATTTCTTCCATGAGAACTTGTTTTGGTTAATTTACAGTTCCTACTTCCATTTGATCAATTTGACTACTATTGTATTCATATGATTTTTTTTTTGCTCGATATTCGAGAGAATTGCAAAGCCAAATTATTTTTTTCGTTGTTTTTTTCTTCATTACTTTAGGGTAAGATATACCTGATTTGAAAAAATCAAATAATCTTGAGCACAATTTTCCCGGACGATAAAGCTAAGTATTTACATACTTAAAATTGTGACTTCTTTATTCGTATATCTATTCAAATATCTTTATAGAAAGAAAATATGACAAAATAGGTCGATATGTGCTAGAAAATTCAATTTCTATTATCTATTAGTGTAGGCCAAATGATTTTGTACTTGCAAGTTTAGAAAAATGAATTTTAAAAAGAATTACATTGAAAAAACCATTCGCGCCAAACGGAATGTCCATATTTAGGATTAATACAAGTCCTGAGGATACAAAAAAGAAGCATAACCGTACTAGGTAAAAAAGAAATCAAGCTAAAAACTAAAGGTGAATTGGGATTCTTTCCAACGTTTACTAAGAAAACGGAATCAACAATTTACAAAAGAAAAATCTGTATGATAAATTTAATTATTTAGTCCTAAATATTTAAAAGAATTTTCTTTAGTATTGCCACAAAAAGTTAATGGATATTATATTATATTAGTCTGTTGGAAATATTTTGAATACATTCTCTGTCCTTTTTATGACTGACTAAATGAGGCACACGTTTGACGTTCATCATCTGTGAAATACACGTGCCTTACCTTACAGAACTAAATGATAAAAAGGACGAAAAATTTCAATAAACATGCATTGATTGTACTGTTTGGTTTTTTTTGTTGTTTTTAATTTCAACACAACATGATCAGAAAGGGAGTGTGTTAATGAAATGTTTTTCATCTTAACACTCAAACTGTCATTTATTTAAGAAATATTAAATACTATGAAATATTTAATAATTTATTAAATATGTACTGTTGGTTATGATTGAAATGGCTTAAGTTCTTTTTTAAGACAAATACTAAGTTCGAGTTTTCAGTTGCCCGCAAACTGAAAGCAGGCAATCGCTCATTATCTCCTTTGTACAAGGAGCAAATTGTTTTTATTCTCAGCCTTATAATTGTATTAGTTGTAGTTGCTGCAGTCATGATCAAAAATGTCGCTCCTCTCTTTTTCTTTTTTTTAAAAAAATATTTCATTTAAGCTTTTATTTATTCTCAAACAGTTATAAATAAATAATAAAGAATTATTTATCAAAGTTTGCTTAGCTGATGTCATAACTTAATTACTTCCCAAATGTTAATAGTTGAAGAAAATGATATTTAATCACCTTTTCTGATTTTGATCGGCTAAGGGAGATCTTGAACGCAGGGAATGTCTAATAGATATTAATAATTTACCGGTCGGCTAAGTGATGAATTAATTTTTAATTAAAAGGAAAGAGTGGAATCACATTAAAATAATTTAAATTTTAGCTTTGTAGCCAAAGAGACCTTAAATAAAAATTGTAAATTAAATTTCACTCATAATAAGGAACGCGTTTAAAGAAAAAATGGCAATGAGTTCAAAATTGCTCATGCCAAAAATTACAAATCTATATAAAACATCTAGGATAGTCGCAGTATCAAAGAAAAATGAGAAAACTGAAAATTTTTAAATAGTTATTTAGAATTTCTTGATAGGCATTTGAGTAACGATTTGAACACAACAAAGCGAAATATAATTTCTTTTATCCTACAGGATGAATATTCAAATTTTTTTGCCTATCTTGAAAATAACTTTAACATTGTCAGCAAATTCGTTAGAGAAATTAAAATATAAGAAATTAGTCCTTAGAGAGGATGGGTGATTGACTTTATTCTTTATTCTTCCTTTTTTTATATTTTCATATCCTTTTTAGGGTTCATTTTTTGTACTGGTTGATGTTTCATGTTGATGATAAATAGAATAAGGAAAACTAAAAAATTCAATTGCTTAAAATTCTATAAATAAATTTAGTAAGGACAGATTAGAAATATATGTAATTAAGGATAACAATTTTTGATGCTGTATATATAGAAATCGATGTTTGGTTTTATTGATATATTTTAGAAGTTTTAAAAATAGAAAATTCCTGACAGGATATACCACAGCTATATCAAAGCAAAAAAATTCGTTTTATTTTATTATTTCTGTCTTCAGTTAAATGGCACAAAAGGACCATATATATATATATATATATATGTATACGAAGTGATATGCGGGACATTGTAATAATTTTTATACACGGTATAGTATGACAACGATTGTAGTTGACAGATATCGCTTTTATGCGAATCTTTGTCATTTTAGACAGCCCTCAGCTACCCAGGATGAGTAAATTGATACCTGGACATAATAATAAAGTTCTTTTTTTTATATATTTATATATATATATATATGTCTTATAGGAGAAAAATATAAGAAAAAAAATATGAAGGAAAACTATTCTTTGCCATGTGTGCCACGAAATGAGAACAATATACGAATAATCATTAAAAGGGATGCAGTGTGATAGCAATCTCTTAAAATATTATTCAAAATTAGGACTAAAGACTGTTTCCTCTACTGGCTTCATATTTCTTTGATGTTTTTTTTAGTTTTAGTTTTCTTCCTATCGCTTTCATATTTAGTTTTCTTAAGTAAAAAATATTGTTAATATTTTATTTTTACAATAAAAATAGAAATGATGAGAAATTCAGATGTTTGAAAGTTTTAATTTTTTCTTTTAAAAAAGTTTAGATGTAACCTTAAGTTTTTGTTAGTTAATTGTGTATTAATTGTGTTACTAATTTACTGTCCCATTTCATTTCAACGTTTTTATTTTTCTTATTTATAAAATTTAGGACATTTGAAACTTTACCCCTTAAGAAAAAGCCTCATATACGAATAACGGACGTTTTTTAAGTCATTATGCAAAGTTGAATGCATTGAGGAAATTAAAATGTTATACCAACAAAATAATTGTATGAAATATCACCTTTAAAAAGGACTAACATAAATCATTTGTAGGATATTTTGTTAAGAGGTTATTGTATTTATCTTATTTATCTCCATTTTTATATTTTGATCCAAATTTGTAGCTGAAATTAATATAAAAAAATTCAAGAATTTTCTACTTTATCAATTAATTTTTTTTCTTGCATTTAATAAATTACTAAAAATCATGATTACACATTGAAAGAGTATTGTCAAATGCTCATTAGAGTAATAATAAAGTTTTGGAAATAAATTTGCTTAAAACTAAATGTTTCAAGTAATTACTTTTAATCGATATACATCAGTGACGTTGTAAATCGGTTCTTGGTACTAAAATGGCGGGTATTCAGTTTTTTTTTTATATTAGAACCACTCAAAACTCATAAAAAATAAGATGAAGAGAGCAGTATGTTGGGTGTAAGACTTATTGGTTGTATTTTAGGTAAAAAAAAGTCAAATATCGATCATGATAAATGAGAAAAAAAACTATCGTAGTAAAGCATAAACCACTTTACTATTTTTCTGGAGAAATTTTATTAAAACACTTGCAAATGATTGAAAGTTGTTTAGATGTAAGCGGTTTTTTTCTTACAATTTTATTTTTGTGTATATTCGAACAGGATTTTCAATAAGGAGAGGCTCCTAAAACTTTGTCATAATAACATAGCGTCAAAAAGTAGGATTTGTATTGAAATATTAGTTTTGATTTAAGATGTTTTCAACAATCCATGAAAATATTTCCAAAAGGGATTTTTCTGGCAATTTTCTCTTTTTTATGTTCTCTTCAAACCAACCAAGAGCTAACTTTTTTAGCAATGGAGTCAAAGCTATACTTAATTCGAATAAGTTTGATCAGCGATCATCATCGATACATTTGACAGAAACTATAGATAAATTTTTTGATAAAAAGTAGCTATTAATTGTTGACTGCACTAATTGCTTTTATTCTGATGTGCTGGAATCACTTTTTGTCTTCAATATTTAGTAAAAACGAAAATTCAATCGACAATTGAAATATGGAAAGCTAAAAAAGCATCAAAAAATTGTTTCTTCTTAAATTCATGCATGAAAGCGTTTAAATTTTTGTGCAAATGTGTTTAAAAAGACAAAAATACATTTTATTACACATATTTTTGTTGCCGTTCTCAGCTACTAAAAAGAAAAGTTTTTGTTTGAGCTCAGTGATCAAACGCGGAGAATAGATTATATGACCAATAGGGAGTAAACTAGGATTATTTTTGATATTTTGAGGATAATTAGCATCCCTTAAAATTTTAGCTTAATTATTAAGGTTGTCTGGAAGTAGGAAGTCAATTAGATCATAGCCTAACAAAAGTTGCAGATATATATTTTTTGGTGTGACTTTAATAGTAAACTGTTTATTCGGGAGCTGGTATCATATTAAAAGTTCGCATAAGTTTTCTTATGATGGCTGCTCAATTAAACTTAGTCTGAGCTTTAAATTTCAATATACTATAACGTTGCCAACATGCAAAATTAAATTAAATTCTAATTGTTAAGGATAAAAAAAATTGGAAAAGAGCAGAGAATTCCGAAAACACCAAATTTTTTTGCTCAATGTTATTTCATAGCTTTCACGCTATATGGGGCGAAGCATTGCATTTTACACGGAGATGAGTCTTGTATATTTTAAAATAAATCTCGTTGGTAATTAATGCGCATGCCCAATCTTTCATCTTTGCATGAGTATTATAAATATTCTTGGGTTAATATTAGTAAAAATAAAATAAATTAAAATATTTAGCAATAAAATTTTATTAAAATATATACAAAAATACTATAATTATTTTTTAAAAAAACAAGAAAAATTTTGAGTAAAAGTCGTAAAAGTTTCATACATAATGCAGCACATATATGTATATTAAATTCCTTTATTTATATTTAACAAAATAAAACACAATGCTCTAAAATTTTAATTTATAATAAATAAAAACACTAAATATCTAATAATAATATTATAGAAAGAAATGAACGCTATTAAATCGCGACAGTTACAAAGTTTTCTAAGTCAGAGACTTATGTACAATTAGTAAATTTTAAATACTTAAAAAGACATACATACATCGTCTCTACTATACCGCTTAATAGCATTTTAGCAGTTTTTTTGAAAAGGAAAGGAAATACCTTTTAGTTATTTATTAAGAGATGCGAAGGGATGAATCGGTTTTAAAGAGGGTTTCAGTCCTACCTATCCATCCCAACTTGCAAATTGTCACCACTCCACCCTAAACTGAGCTCATTGATTTTCTTGAAATTCAGAAATGGAAATTAAATCGTAATTTTAAATTGATATAAAATTAATAAGCAGTGTCGAATCGACGAAGATTTGTAAAATCCGCTGTTTCTTATTTGGTTTTCTAGTGACATTTCCTAAAAGCTTCCAAATTGTCTGCATTCATAAATGTGTAAAGCTTTGAAAATTAGCATTTGACTTATTTCTGTTTTTTTTGTAATGTTAACTGAATCGAATTCTGCTTATGTCATTATTCCTTTTGAGTGAAAACCCAATATGCAAATAGAAGCCAAAATAACCAAAAAAAAGGAAAACCGAAAAAATGTATTTACTCAGTCAGAAACCCAACAAATACACGTCTCCATTTACATTTAGTATATAGAAAGTAAATCGATGATAATTTTCCTTTTTTGACAGTCATATCCTGTTCAAAACTTTAAAAGTCATTAATTAAAATATAATAAAAAACAACAAAAAACAAAAACAATAGGCTTAATAGCCTCAAGAATTTCAATTCAATTTGTTTTAATAGATTCATTAAAATGCATCTGCATGAAAACTAGTTTTTTTGTATTTGATCCTTTTTCTCCTATAGAAATAGTAAATGAAATCTTTCTAGAGAATGTTATAAATAATAAAAATGTTAGTATAGTATCCTTCGTAATATATACATATATATAGGAATAGATTCAGCAGCAGGAGTAACAAAAACAACAAATTTTAAAACACAAAAAATAAAAAAAATAAATAAATTTCAAACCCTCATCAATGCATGGCGTTAACATTAGATACATATACAAATTTATGTATATATATATAAATATAAATAGGCAATACAATTGCATAAAATTATGTACCATGACACGACAGATGTGCACTTTTTTTTGAATGAAAAATGCGATAAAACCCGAAATGCACAGCGCCATAACGAATTCAGAATATATAAAGTTTACGACCACTATATTTCGAATATAGATGCGAATAAAAAGGATATCAGTGATTTTGATCCATGCCCATATATATATGCGATTAGGCTTATTTAATTTTGTTTGTGTAGTACACGGTATCGAGAGCAGCAGCAGCAGCAGTAGAGCAGTAGTAGTTTTACCAAAAAACAACAACACTAAAATAAATTGTAGAACAAATTTTTTGCGGCCATTTTTCATCTGTAGTTAGAAACATAATGGCGGACATTGCACATGTCATTACCATTGCATTGTAATTATATTATATACATATATATATATGTGTAAATATAGGGATATAAAATAAAATATATATATTTTACGTACATATAAATTTTATTCGTATTTATAATGAGAATGCTGTTTGCAATGTAAAAGGAACAAAGGCGATACTCATTAATATGATTATTTGTTGTTGTTGTTTTTGCTCCTGTTTTATTTAAATTTACTGTTGTTTTTCTCTTTTGTTATTTTTTTTGTTATTTCTTTTTTTTTTTAAATGAAATTCAATCATTACAATTTTCTTTGTAATTTTATATAAAATTTCTACCAAAAAATTTAGACTTAAAATATGTGTAAAAACGGGTCCCTTAAAAAAAGTTATTGAGAGTAGTAATTTAGTAAGAATTATTGTCAGTGATAATTTAAGCCTTTTCTTTATTCCTTTTTTCGTATTTGTATTAAATTTTTGGTTTATAAAACTCTGGAATAGAAACTAGCATAAACCAAATAGTATTATGTTTCCTTATTTCGAAGCACATTAAGAAATAAAGTATAAATTCTTGATACTTTTATCAAAATTAACGATAATTTCCAACTTTCGACAGTGTTATTATTATTTTATGTGCATTCTTCTGCATGAGAGTAAGTAAAAAAGCGATTATGTACTTTGACTTTTTAGGTGACCGAGATATTAAACGGAATTATTTCTTTTGATACTCTTTATTCCCGCTCTTTTGGATTCGCCGTTATCCTATTATGATATTAATACTCATTTGATTTGCTATAATTAACTTTAAAAGTGTTTATTTTACCGTACCATAAGTTTTGAGTATATCTTTGACACTGCTACTTAAATTAAACCAAATGGATTTGAGAGCAAAGTATAATGAACAGCTGATAAATAAATAATCATAAAAGTCACTTGATAAAATTTCTATATCATATATCAACTATATATGCTTTTGTAAAACACAAATACAAGACAAATGTGAAGCTGGCAATTTTTAGTATTTGCATTTAAAATTGCGAACGGATTGAAATTTCAGGCATATGATATATTTCCTTGTTAGAATTGTCGCTCTATATGTGGGGAGGATACAACAAAACTTTTTGTGGTTGACCAATGTCAGTCATGAACTTTCAAAATCAAATTAACGGAAATAAATAGTAAAATAAGTTTGGTCCAATAACAATTTGTCATTACAATAGATCGACACTTTTACTATTATTACGAAATTTTTTCTTTTGTTGTTGTAATGTAAAATTTAAGTAGTGGATGGATGAAATTTCGAAACTTCAAATGTTGGATGTGGTTAATTGATATTGCTTTATAAATCTAGTAAAAAGTTGTATCGAATTAGTTCTAGGGTTTAGTGTTTTTATCATTTATGTCCTTCTTGAAAAAACATGTTTAATTGGATAATTGGATCATTGCACACAAAAATGAATAAAATTTCTTAGGATTTCTTAAGTTTCGAATTTATTGTATTTTTTTTAAGATTTCGGTCTGATTCTACATTTAATGATGTTGTATCTATCGTCGTACAATAAACACACAAATTGAAAGTTAAAATGATGATGTAATTTGTTCTTGAACATTTTTTGGTGAAATATGTAAAGAGCTACGCTTGTCTGCAGGTGTCTTTATTCCTGATTCACTTATATCCAGCTTCTATTAACCATAGTATGAGTGCTATAAAAAATGTTATTGCTTTTTTTCCTTTTTATCCAAGTATTTCTTTATCCTCAATTGTTACAGTGCAAAAAGGCTCTTTGGCCAGCTAATATTTCCCAAATTAAATCTAGGCTAGCATTGAAAAGATTTTGGCTTTAAAGAGAAACAAAGCAGTTTTCAAGAATAATGCTTTGATATTCTTGTTAGAATAAATGCCGCCTTTTACTGTGGTAGTTATGTTTTGTTTATTAAAGCCTTAAAAGAATTTACTATTTTTATTTGCTCATTATTATATGCTAACGAGCATAATCTAGTCCAAATTAGTGCTAAAGTTAGGAATCAGAAAAATACGATGATTTATTAAAATAAAAAACAATTTTTTTTAAATTCTTAAACTAATCTTGAAATTTTTGCTTTTTTCTTTATGTACATAAAATTGGAAAACTAAGAATTTCTACTAAAATGTTGCATATTTTTATATTCTTTAATTTAAAATAAATTTAAGAAAGTGCTAGGCACAGTTTTCATTACCAATATAGTTCTGTTGCAAAAACTTTTCCTTATACGAGTAGTTTTTGGATTTTGGGTATAAATTTTTGTTCATTTTCTCAAATAGTTGTATTTGTAGTTTCAAAAATATCAATTCAAGAGTTGTAGTGTTTGTCGCTTAGCACTTAGCAGCAATTGGTCGCTTATGAAGAGAAATCATAATTTTATCCTTAAGTTATTTCTTCGTGCTTATCTATGGCTTAGAAGACAGATTGAATCTATACGAGCAACTTTCCGAGCTCATCGTTTAATTCGAATTATTTCACAACAATAAAATATCAAATTTATAGGTAGCAAGGCCGCAATGGTTACATTTGAAGCACACTTGATGCGATCATCATGCAGCCTCTACACAATCGGCAAACTATGCAATTCCAGCAAATACGCGAATGTTAGAGGGTGCATTTTATACAAATTTATGAAACACAAATGTCAAAAATAACAAATTGCAAAATGCAAAGTGTTCTTTTCTTTAAAAAAATTAAATAAATCGGGCTTATTAATAGTTTAAGGCATTTTTGTACACCTTTTCTATAATATCATTATAAATAATATTTTGATTCTGATTAAATGCACGAATGTGTGGATGGATATACAAAAGAATGCGGCAAATAGAACGAATTTGATATTTGGCGAATGTCACGAATGTGTAGAAGCGGCATTACAGTTAATAATTTTTCATATTATTGAAATTTGGTTTTAAATTTTACTTAATCATTTTTAGAACCACAAATTTCTTCACGAACCTTTTGTTTTCTATAAATAAATTGTTGTTTTATCTTTCTCCCTTATTTTCTTTTGCTAGTGAATTTAGTGCCGTTTGAATAACTAATGCAAAAGCTTTTTTTGAAAGCAAAAAATTTTCTAAATTTTCAGTTAATACCTAAGCTAAACTTTTTTTTTAAACTGATTTAAAATTTATTTTATCCGGCTCTCCTAGTTTAGAAATTGAAATAATTCTTTTCAATTTTACTTAATAGAGAATACTATAGCGTCAAAAATATCGCGTATACGCTGCCAATTTAATTCACTTTTAATCAACATCAACAAATGTTTTAGTTGTTTGTACTAATTTGATTGACCTTTAGTGCGTTAACAAATGATGACATGAAAATTGAAGAGGCCTAGACAATGTTATTTATTATACTTCTCATTGGTAATAGAAAACAGCTGTAATAAACGCAGTTTTTTTTAAAGATATAAGCAAAAGATTTAAAAAAAATTTCTAATCTAAAAAGTATTATAATTTCTGTAGTTTAATCATAATATTTTTACTATGGTTAATATAAAAAATTTCATTGGAAATTTCTGATTAAGGCCAAATAAAATCTCGTTATATGAAATGATGGAATGCGTTAAATAACGACATTGTCCATAACAAACGAAGCAAAAAAAGATTTATTTGCAATGAAATTTGTTTTAAAAAAAATTCACCATTTTTGACACAATTCATAATTTCGAATAGTCAAAAGTTTTGGATCTGTACCACCTTCTCCGAAAATTTTGCTTATTACCCCGTAAAAGAGGCTTCATAGATCTGTGTCATTATTTTTAGCGCTATATATAAGCCAAATAAAATACAAATGAAAAACTAAAAACTATTTTATTTTTGTTTTTTCATATAATTTCAAAGTTATACGAATTGCAATTCGTTTTTCTCGTTTTTGTTATAATTTCATGTTTTTCTGATTTTCTTACTTACATCAAGCAGAACTTATGCCCGAGAGTTTAAGCTTTGTTTAGCCTAATCAATTGCTTTAAACAAAAGACTAGCAAAATGTGTTTCATATTATAATTTTTGGCCCATAAACAAATTTAACTTCCTGCAATAGTTTAAATTTAATTTATGTAGTTGTAATTTTTTGGATGCCTAGTGGATATTATTGTAATAAATTTGTATAACTTAACAATGATTTTCGTTAAGTTTCGTTAAAATGATTCGTTAAATTCTAAATAATTTAGTTACCCCCTGTGTACTGTCACATGATTGTAAGTAAATTTTTCATTTACTAATTAAATTGAAGTGTTCATTTACTGTTACGCATATTCATTAATAGTCGCTCTGTAGGAGTTTAAAGAAATTTAATGTTAAATTCTCACAGTGAAACCGTTCATTTGTATTACTTTTTAACAGATTTTGACGTAGTTTCCGAAACCGCAAATAATTTGAAAAATTAAACTTGTTTGCATATCCTAAATTTTACTACTTCTTTTTTAAATTAATTTGGACTAAAGATATCCATTCTGATGCTGTTTAAAAACATTTTTAAAATAAGCATTAAAATAATTTCTTATACAGACTTTACTTTCAAATACTACAATGGTTTTTTTTGTTTTGTAAACATCAAATGGGATCCGTGGGTCTATTATGCTTCTCGAAAGGCATGTTAAATTTTGAAAGTCAGTAACGAGAATCTAGTTCATTTTCCCAACAGCCCTAAAAGACATGATGGCTTCCTCTTCTGTTGGCAGTTGAAGCAAAAAAAGTGTCTCATTTATTCCTGGCAGCAATCATCACAAAAAATATAGATTTTTATGACCTTAAACGACTGACAGAATGTACACGTATCTGTTATTATTAAAGTTTAAATTTGACTAAACCAATAAATTAGGATCATACTTGGCATTAAAGTTTTTAGCTTAGTTGTTAATATGATGATTTAGTATGAAAATTGATCTAGGAATTTCGAGGGTAGGTCTTATATCTGATTTGCTATTCTTGTTGATCAGGCATCTATTTAATTTCTTTCGATTTCTTCATGGCCTACAGTAGCATTAATCTATTTCTTTGTCAGCGTTGCTGGCTTTTGTAGCAGTTTTATGCTACTTTCGATTGTAAAGAATGTGCTGTCAAAATTTTTAGTGAAACAATAATCTGTGAAGCTATGTGCACCCAGGTTATAACCTGATACAGACTTATTGAGCCCTTTGGGCTTTTACTCAACTAAAATTTTCGATTGCTCATCCTAGTTTGCGTTACAAAGTCCATTTTAGATCCATCTTTTAATTATTTGTGACCAGATGACAATTTTTTTTTACAATTTTTAGAATTCCCTTACAAACTTAAATTATTATTCTTCATTTATCCTGTTTATATACTTTACATTTCTTTCAGGCTTACATTTTAAATGGATTCTTTTAGTACATATTTAATTAAAATTGTTTTCTTTATTTAATTCGGTTTGAAAAGTTTCATTAATTAATATTTTAGGCTTTGAATTTAATAATTAATTATATTTAAACTGATGAAATGTCTTCTTTTTCTTTGCAGGTAAGAGCTCATCAAAGTTATATTTTTTGTGTTAAAATTTAACATGAATAGTAAAATAAAAAATAATGAATATACTCAAATATACAATAAGGATACTTGGTATTTCAAATATAGAAGAAAACAGCAAAACTTTTACGCATTTAATTTGTATATAAAATACAGGTAAAAAATTTTAATTGCTTTCTCACCTATAATACTTTCAGTTAACTTGTGTAAAAATACTTCCCTTAATAATTGGCTAATCTGTTAAAGTGTAATTTTTGAACCAGTTATTCCTTTGGAAAAGCAAAAATTTATTTTTCATGTACAATTTAAACTTCAAATGAAACACTTCAACTTGAGGGTATTGTGCTTGCAACAGCCCCACATTTCTTTTATTTTATATTCATCCCTTTTTATGACATTTGATTGCATTCAACATCCTTTCTAGTAGTTATCTATATTGCAATTATTTCTCAAGTCTTCCCTGTTCCTCTTTTATGAGATTTTTAATTGTTGTTGTTTCTGTTTAGAATAGAAAATCTGGTTTTGTATAAATTGTGGTGTATGTGTGTCAAGCACAAGTGCACTTGTCATCCTTTCATTTATTTTTTATTGTTTCTTTTTTTGTTTTGTTAAAACAATCGGAAAAATATCTACATTCGGGGCTTAAAGTTATTTTTTTTTTTTTTGTATAAATCTAATACTGCTTTCGGCTAAAAAAATGCTTAAGATGAGGGTGAATCGATAACTTTGATACTTTTTTTACCTAAGTACCTGCAACTTAATATGAGCTCGCTATAAATTAAGAAATTTTCCTTGACAACTATAGCTATGGAGCTGGATAAAGTTGGCGTTTTTGCTTTTTTGTCACTGTTGCTTATCGGATTTTTTTCCAAATATATTTTAAAACAAAAAATATTTAATGAAAACTTAAACCAGTTATTCTCAAAGTGTATTCCCTAAGTCTTGTATCCGTCCTAAAAATTCAGGGAATCTACATAATTTTAAAGCTCTTGAAATTTTGGAATTAATTAGGTTATATCTAGAATTCCAATATTAGTGGCTTCAAATAAGGATTCTAAATTTTATTTGATTTTGTTTAGAAGTTTTGTAAAAGTTTGGGAGCCTTTGATCCTACAAATATCACATAAGAAGATTTTAATTGTATCATATTTAAAAATCTTTTCATCGTTTTGTGCTTCAGCGCTACCAGGATAAAATTTCTAATATTTAATACTAAAAGTGAAGTTCGTAAAAAAAAAATACTTTTATTTTTTAATTGAAGTTCAAGCACAGATACTAGATATGCACAGATGCTAGATATTTTTGATTTTTTTAGTTTCAGATTTTTAAAAAGCTTTCTATAATTTCCTTTTAGAGCGCTGTTTTCTAAAAATTATTCTCCTTGTTTATGGCATTGTGGCAACAAAAAAAAGAAGATTTTTAGAAAGTTACTAATATAACTTTGAAACAAAAATAAGGGATATCTTTTTTCTTCCCCAGGGTCTTTACTAGTTTGGCTTTAAATTAAACATTTTGTAAAGTGCTTTATAACTTCTTTTGTTACATTTTGAATGCTATTTCTTTCCCTTGAATTGATTTCCAACCATTTTTTTAATATGGAGGGAATGGCTTAAACAGGACATGGATATTAAATAGTTCCAAACAAATAAACTTCATCGGATTAGGAACACCAATAAATTCATAAAAATAGAAACTGATTTTCATTTTATAAATAATTATCAGCTAAATGTTTGAGTACATTTTTTGAATTTGCGAAATCGAAGGCGGAATTATATTTACAACTTTATTGCTGACTATTATTCATGTAGTGATCCATGGTAAAATAAAAGCAAAAAAGTTCTATTCTATTTTTAATTTTGTTAGAAAACAAAAAATTGTAAAGCTAACACAAACTAAGGGAGACATTGTCAAACTATATAAGCACAAAGTACCCAAAGCATAAAAAGCGCCAAAAACTGTCTTACTAAAATTTTCTTAATTTTGAGTATCGTAATGAATTTAATTAATTTAAATAGTCACAAGTAATTTCTTTAATCATTTTAAGTTATTGCTGTTGCGTACACCCATTTTTCGGTTAGATTGATTCCTCATTCACTTACTTTGTCGCAGGAACTAAAAAAATAGGTTTTTTAGTTATTTGATTAAATTTTATTTTTTCATCATACTAAAAAACTGTATAGATTTTCCAATCACATTTAGGAGATGAGTTTTGGCGAGCTTCTCCAAAACGAAACAGAAAGTTACCTTTATCCAATTCAATAGGATCACGAAATTTTATGCGAATATGCGACTTTGATTAGAACAATCGTAGAGCTTTAGAGCAATGAAGTTTTACATAGTTCTACGCTTAGAAAAGAAACTCAGAATATAAAAATTATCAGACTAGTTTGCCAATTCCAAAGACTTAAATCTATATCAATCCTGACAGTAAATATTTGTATGAATTCTGCCCTAATTCTCGTTTACGTAGCGATTGCATAATACAACAAATATCTTAAGGGGATCGGTTCGGTATTTAATGTATCAAAATTTCAAGTCGATTACCGAAGTTATTAGTATTTAAGCGTCTTTTGCTCCAGAGCGGTCTTCTATACCTGCTTGAAAAATTAATTTTTTATTTTTCATAAAAGCGTTTTCTAAGCGTTAAGTATATTTCCGTTAACTCCGTTTTCATACGTGTACGTTGTCTTTTTTGTATTTTGTACTGCTTTGTACTGAATTTGTAGAACGGAGGAGCGAACGGCGCACGATATTAATAAAGAAATAGTTTTGCTCTGTGTGAGTAGATAAGAATTATTGATTTTTATTAATAATTTTTTAGTAAGCAAATCTTTAAAGCGTTTTCCTGAAGATATTCGAAGTCGGTGCTCACAATAAGTCAAAATCTACGGCAACGATCGTTTTGAAAATTTTCACAGTACTTCTTCACATATTTACAATGAGGTAACAACGAGAGCATTTTTTTTTTAATAATTATTAATTTTACAATGACAAATAAGTCGATTTTTCGAGTTGAATACCGATATTTTGACTTCCAAAGGCTACCAACAATTAGAAAATCGAAAAAAACCCGTCGTCATCATCTTGAAAAACATTTTCTTTAATAAGTAAATTTTGATTTTTTGGTCAAAACCAACAATTGCAATGCAATGCAACAATTTTTTTTAAGGCGCCCTTAGATATTCACTATCGCTCGCTCACTTCACTTTTGAAACTAAATTTTGGAAAAATACTATTCAAATGTTGTGTTATTATGTAAAAATAAATTAATTAAACTAGAACTACCTGTATCCCAAAAGAAAAAAAATTCTTGAAAACATGATTTTTTTTCAACTAAGCAACCGAACAATCTCCTTAGAGCTTAAAACTGGGATTTAATTTTTCTTAGAGCTTATAGAGCAAAAAAGATGCTTTAATGTCTTAAGATTATTATTGTTTACAGTTTATATTGAAGTACGAAACCAGAAAAGATTTCTAAAAGAGCAAATATATTTATAATTTTGAGGTACAGCCTAGGACATTTATTTATTCCTCCTAAGATTTGATGAACTTACCCAAATACGCCTTTAACAGCAAGGTAGCAATTTTTTTAAATAAAAACTTACAAAATATATAATCCAAAACTTTTAACATTTGGAAAATGAGCTTTTTATTGAAAATTATTAACGAATTTAGATGACTTAATTAAAATTTCCTCCAACGTTGAATGTGAACGAATATCACCTCATTTATTTTTTATTTTTTTAACCTATTTGTAATGAGGTTTCGTCATCCTGGCTTCCAAAATTTTCAATAAAATCTTATTCATAATATTGTGTAAATTTTATGAGTCATCAATAATCGATTTAAAAATACTTCAAAAATGAACTTCTCAAAAAACGACTAAATGATGCTTTCAATCACACCAACAAAACCACTTAACAGGTTATTCCAGAGGACTTTCACCCTAGCATACTTTCAAAAGTATAGAAAATTTTTTATAACGTTCCTTTTTGTTTTAACATCTTTAATGTTTTCATTTGTTTTCTTATTTTCTTGTTGTTTTACTTAATATTAACTATCTTTCAAAGCAACTGTAAAATAATGGTCTTGTTAATACTGTTACTACCATTTATTATACAATATATAAGTCCTATTTCTTCAGAGAAATATATGTATAATTCACATAAACAACATAAAATCCTGTTAGCTTGTACGTCTGCAAAAGCATCACTTTTCCTGAAACTTAGAAAATCGATATTAGCGAAAGTGACTCATTTTCAAAACGTGGAAAAGTTGTTCATATCGAGAAAGTTTAGGCAAAATGGGAGGGGTGAGGGGGGGTAGGATGTAAGGTAACAAAATAAGACGAATATAGCAGACATGAAACTGATGAAGTTAAAATGGAAAATGACAAAAGCGGAAGAGGAAGAACATACAAAAATTTACTAACATTTGCCTAATATACATGTGTGTCACAAGGAAATCAGAATTCAGCACATATACAAATATACTAAAATATAAATGTTAGCCAAACAAATACATTTAAAAGTTGAAAATCAAGATGAAGACTGCCTTTATAGAATTCCTACTTCCATTTTTGTACCCCATGCAGTAAACTTTTTTTTAATTTTCTTGTTATTGCCTTTTAGTTTTAGGTATGGGTAGTGTCTTTGTCATTTAATGCGCCCATTTTGGGTGGGTGGTAAGTGTGGTGCGGTTGGTAGCTGTGGAAAAGGTAAAAAAAAACAAAAAAATGGCATTAGAAGCATATTTCTTAATACTTTCAGTTTCAGTATATTTTTGTTTCTTGTGCGCCCCCCTTTTTAACATTTGTCATTTCTTTGCATTTTCAGGACATAAGGATGCTATATCCTAATTCTCTTTGCAATAATTTAGTGGAGAGTAATTGAATATTGTATGTATAAAGGAAATTTTTATGCTCATATGTATTCGCATAGGTATAAAAAAAACAACAACTTGCAGTTGTTGTTGTTGTTTAATATATAAAAAGGAGAAGAAAAGAGTACCTGATATAAAAGTGGGGATAAATTAAATATATATATTAATATCTGTTTATGTATTATATTCTTCGAATGTGTGTTAGTGTTGTTTTTATGTTTTATACTCTAAACGGTTTCCTACGGTATCGGTATCATATGTAGCAATTTCCCCGAGTTTTCAAACTTTTTTAAATGATAGAGGAAAAGTTAGCTAAACAGCAAATAAAAAAATAAATATTGATTTTTTTTTATCTATTTATTTTCTTTTTTAAGTTGAAATTTCTTTTTTCTTTAAGATTAACAGATTTGTAATTAGAATTAAAATTTTTTTGGTTGTCTTTGTTTCTTTTTCTTTTTGCTTTTTCTGTTTTATGACAGTTTGTAAGATGTACTGTTAAAGTTTTTTAATTAGGTTAAGATATCTAATCGCAATTTTCGCCTAGTCCTTAGTACATTAATTAATTTTCCATTCTTATAATTTTGTTGTGTGGAAAAACTAATACAAATGAAATATATTCTTTTAAGAATTTAAAAAAAGAAAAATAGTTTTTCTTGCCTCTGCCTTTTCTGTTTTCAACTTAATTTCATGATATTTTCCCTATGCCAACTGAGGACTAATTATTTTGTAAAAAATTATATTTTTGTCTTAAAATTTAGTTCTAAATCCTTTAAAACTTGTTGCTTAAAATTTAAAAAGCAAGGACAAAGAGTGAATATTATTATTCACTCAATAGCTCAGCTCAAATGTAGAAAGTTTGCTAAAGCTATTTTACATAAAAGACAATTGCTTCACGAAAAATCTATAAAAAACTTAAAAGTAGCGTAACAAGTCCTCATTTGTAACAAGGATTTTTTTCTCTTTTAGTTAAACAAAAGACTTATTAAATGATATGTTGAAGTAAGGTCCGAAACGCAACGCTCAAAATGTGACAGAAAGTCAGGTGACCTTAAAAGTGGCTTTCAAAATGTAGCATCAATAGCTGAACTGTGAAACATTTTCAGATCTTACATAAGGCTTAAGTCTTCAACTAAACTTAACTGAATTCAAGCTTAAGTCTGTACTGTTAAATCGGGCGTTAGAGTTTTTGACTTCTGGAATTTTTTTTAGAATAATCTTAAGCAACAATTAAAATTTATTTACCCTGAATAAAAATGTATTTGTAACATAAATTAAAAATGAAGTAAATTGCATTTCGAATTCTCTTTTACTTTAAGTACGATAGGTCATATGGGGTTATAAATATTTCATTAAAATAACGAGGGAAGAAATAAAATTGCAACAATAATGTTTACTCAAAACAGCTAGATGAGGAGAAAATAGGTTTTTGTTTAGTCAATTTTTTAATAAAAAAATACAATAAATTGACCTAGCTATATATAAAGATAATGGTTTCTTATTTGCATGCACTTTTAGGTGTAAATTAAAGATTATATAAACCAAGTAAATAAAATTGAAATATTTATCAAATGAGGGTACTCTAGTTATGTTGGTATTTATGTTGCATTTTTCCTTGCAGATGTATATAATATAATAACTGTATTTTTGTATGTATATATGTATTAATGAATCTCTAAGGATCGTGTGCAGAATAGGGGTTGGAATAGATTGCGTTCGAATGGAATGCAATACAAAATGGGTTGAACCCTACTGGTTTACATTCTATCTCCCTTCTTTTGATATTATTTGTTCGATAAATTTATGCCACCCAGTGAAATGTAAAAGTTATAGAGAAAAAAAATTTCTTTTTTTTATTTCCTTCAGATTCGGATTCATAAGTTTTGTATTATTCTATTTTATTTACTGTCAAAATTATATTATCATTCAAAAATTTTGCATAAAATATAATTACTTTATGTGCATTTACAAGATGCGTATTCAACTTTTTCTTTGAAAAAAATACATTAAAACGATTCGAATAGGGTGGAATAAGAGATTAGACTATACCACGACATCTCATCCTCTGAATAAAATCGGAGAATTACGCATTATATTTTCTTTTTATATGTAGATATATAATGCATACTAAAAATACTTTTACGCATTTTATATATAAGCGTATTATATACAAATACTTATATAAATTTTTCCTTAAGTATTAAAACCTTAGTAACTGATGCTGTTTTAGATTGCGTCAGGTTTTGCTGTTGAATTTCCGTGCATTTGCATTTAATTTAATTAATTAAAAGTGCATTGAAAAAAACAACACAAAAAAATACCATTTAATAGCGAAAATAAAAAGTTAAAAAAACAGAAAATAATAATTATAAAATAAAGGAAATATTGTTGGGAAGAATTTCTTGGCTATTATTATACTCCTTATCTCAAATGAGCACTTGAAAGGATTAATTAAAAATTATAAGGAAGTTTTTTTTATGCATTTTAGACACGAACAGCTCGGTAGATTTTTATTTGATTTAAATAATTTGCAATGGATTTAAGTGGATGAAAAACAAAAAAAAAACAAAGAAAAATAAAAGAAAGTCCTTCAAGTAATTGATTAGTTAAGAATATATGTATATCCTTTTACACGAAATAAAAACTTTAAATAATTTAATATAAAATATTAAATGCTGTGTTTTTGGTATGTAAAGTTCTTTAAGTACAAAGATTATGCACTAAGTTGGGTTGAAGTGATTTTGGATTTCAGAGTAGAAGGAAAATTCAAAACTTCTACTTAAAAATACAACTTTATTCTATTGTTCGTTTTCGGGAATGATCTTTAACCATCTTTCTTGTCCATAAAACTTTTGATTTTGCCAGGAAAAAAATTCTGCATCAAATGTGATTTTGCATTTAAAAAGGTTTGCATGAAACGAAGTAAATGTTAATCTGAAGGAGACAACATATCTCAACTGAGCTTCAATAATTTTTGGCTGAATTAGCCGAAAATTTTTGGCCTTTGAATTATTATGGCGAAAACCACACCAGTACAATTTGCCAGCTCTGTACGATTTTTTAAAACTGCTTGGTTTCCTGGTAATATATTCAAGGTGTATAATTTCTTTATATTCCAAACAAATGTCAGTTTTTGATACCGTTAAGGATGGTTTATCCTGCATCAATTGTGATCTTTTCCGATTAATAGTGTTATTCATTTTTTGTGGGCTTTTATCAATGGCTTCAGAAATTTATCAATTTTTTTCCTTTTCAGTCGTGGTCGTGGGTGTTAATGCTCTTTTTAAAATGAATTTCTTTATGATGATGAGGGAATATTAATCCTCACTTTTAATTATTAATGAATTGATGTATGCAATATGTATTTAGAATTTTTGTAATCTCACGTTTAGTCTCTATGAAAGTCTTGATTATTGTGTATTTTTTTGGTACATAATCACAAGATCGAAGCTGGCACATAGCACATGGCACATAGCATCTTTTTTGTTGCCCTTTTGGGAAATAATGCATAAAATGTGTATTAAATGTGAGTCCTGCTGCTAAATTTTGAACAACAGCAAGAAAAAAATTCTACTAAAACACTTCCACAGTTGCATTTGACAAGTTAAAAGATCTCTTTATACAATGTTCGAACTGCTTGAAGAAACATCGACATTTTGTGTAGTGCTACTTTTAATATCCTTTGATTTTTATCTTCTCGATTCGGTAAGGAATAATTTTTCATAAAGCCAACTAGCTATACTCAAAAACACTCTTCTCTGAAAGGGCAGTTTGAAGGAACTCTAAAAGCCCGTTGGGGCTTTTTTAACTATCGCAAATTTCCTTTTTCATTTGTATTTGGTAAAAAAGACATACAATATAATATAACAATACAATATACAATATAATTTCAGTCTAATGCTTATTAGTAGTAGGTCAGCAGTGAAATGATTGGGATACTTAAATCTTGTCAGCCAGAAAGGCTCTAATTGTGCACACAATATAAATATAATATAAATTAAGTTTTAAGTACATACTTAAAACAATCCAGTTACATTGTTAATCCTTTGAAAACGGGAAAAGAAAGTTAAAAATTATTTACTAAAAAATTTTGTTATTTAGAGTGAGTTATAATTGCTGGGAGACTTACACTCTAAATTTTTTTTAGCAGATTTTTATTGATTTACTTATGTTGTCTTCAAAAGTTTTGGTATTTGGACTTTGGGATGAGCCCGGCTAAAAAATCAACACTCGATAAGAAGTTTAAATGTTCTTACAGACTAAGCAGACTCTACAACCAAAATATTTTTAAAGGAATTTTTATATAGTTGGTACTGATGATTTTTCAAAGGAAGTGCCAGAAGATAATTTTTTAAAATAAAAAAAAACTGAAATTATGACTTTTAAAAATCCTTCCTTTTTCAGCCAAAAAGGAAAACATTGCCAGGGAAATTTCGAATTTAAAATTGGACCATATCATATATATCTTTCCCCCAATTTCAGCCATTTCGTCTTGTATTTATAATTGCAAAATTAATTGACCTGAAATCGAATTACACTTAAATTTGAAATCCTTTTCTATATATCCTTTGTAGTAATACTGCCTGCAAAGCAACATCATTAAATTTTAGCTTCTTATGTAGCATTTTTGTTTTTTTATTTCAATATTAAATTCGTTACGTACATATATCCTTGTGCAAGGGATGTACGAATTTATGTATGAGTTTTATATCGGTGTTAGTTTTATAATTATATATATAAAGATATATAAATCAATATTTATTCATTATTTTATTTTTATTTTTCACGTTTATTATGCGTAAACGCATCCGATTGCATCATTTTGTTATCGCCTCGTTGAATTCTTTGTTTGGTAATCTAACATTTAGTATATTTAAAGGATTCAATCTCATTTTTATTACTAAACCACAAAATATCTTTTCATTTATATATATATATATATATATATATATATATATATATATATAAATATAATTTTATTACACATATACATATTTAAAAATGCGTATTCTGGCCGCCATATTTGATTGTATGGTAAATGCACGTGGTGTGTACTAGGATATTTTGCTATTGCCATAAATTTGAAACTTGCGAACATAAACGGAAATAAAAAAAACAACAAAAGTCGAAAGGAAGCGCCATACTTTTCTTCTTCTTCTTTGTTGTTCTTGTTGTTGTTGGCTGAATTTTCTTTTCTTTTTCATTTATTCTTTTGTACATTATAAAATTGATTTGAATGTATTTGTATGAGATACTTTACAATAGGGAATTATATATATATATATAGTGAAGCTATAGAAAATTTTTGTTAAAGTTAACTTTGTTAGCTGTTTACTGTATTTCAAAAGAACAAAATATCCAAATAAATTTGATAAATATATAAAGAAAAATAACAACACTTAAACATCAAAGTTCATGTCTCTTTACATGTTACACACAAAAAACAAGAACAACCAATGTCATCTGAAGCTGGAATAATTTTACGAATAATAAAATTTCATAAATCGATAATTGTAAATTAATTTAACTTTTATCTATGAGAAAGAAAATAAGAGTGAAGGAGAGAAAATTACTTATTTAGATTAAAAGGATAATATTCAGAACATGGGACCGCTTCTGAATTTCAAATTCTCTTTTTTTATTGTTGCTTTGATTAAATGACAACATTTACCAGCAAATTTCGGTTACGTGAAACTAATTTTTGATTGCTGACAATCAATAAAAATCATTTATAAATCCATTTTATGACAATGTATTAAGGATAATATAAAAATAAGTATTGATTTTGAAATTGAAGCTTTCGAATTTATATGTGAAATTCAAAAATTTTAATTTAGAATTAAATCCATGAATGTACAGTTTTTAGTTTGTAGCCCAGAAAAATGGCTAAGCGTGGAATTCTATACCTTGCATATGAATTTAGTTTTCTTTAGATTACCAAAACTAATTAAACCATGCTGTTACTTCTCCTGCTGTTAATTTTTTTTTAAAGCTGTTTTCAGCTATTATAAAATATTCATATTTAAAGAGTATTATATTTTAGCTGAAGGTTTATTTTTTCTGGATTTTTCCATATATTAGATTTCGAAGTTACATTTTGCAAGTAATTATAGTTCTTTATATGTGTAAGAGTATTTATCCTAAACGGATTTTATGACATTTTCCTTATTTGTAAGTGATTCTATAAGCCTGTTCGGTATACTCCTGATTAAGTTCCCCAAAATATCTGTAGCTCAATTTTCCCATACATTTGTAATCCTGTTTTTAAGCTCGCAAGGCAAAGGTAAGGCTCTTCAAGGCAAAGAATTTACCATATGTCCCATAAGTTTGCAATGGGTTCTAAATGTGGGCTTAATATTTGCTAATCCAAAATAAAAATTCTTTTTCTGGAAAAACCATGTTTTTATTCGTCGAGCATTATGTATAGTAGAGTTATCCTACTGCATTATACAATTTTTTTAACAGTAATCTTCTAATAATGTAAACAAAAAATTGTCCACTATGGCTTCGTACTCCTCTGCTTTTATTTTTCCTTTTACAAAAGCCACTGCGATTGAAAGCTGCCTATTACGTTACAGAGCCTCCTCTTAAAACTTTTCTTGAATAAAACGCTTCTTTTTTGTTTCTCAAATCATGCCAATAGGGCCAACCATCGAGACCATCAAGAATAAACTTTTTTTCATCACTAAAAATAACTCTTGACCACAATAAATTTTCTTAAATCCATTTTTTTCCAAATTGCATCCGAGTATAATGAGATATAATATTTTCTTAAGTTTGGAACTTTTGATAGAATTTAGTTTAGAATGCAATTTATAGGAAAAAACGGGCGAAAGTGGATGATAAACTTACGAATATAAGAAAATGCCTCCATATCCTCTAAATATTTTTGCCATTTAAGCGGAAGGTTGTTTAGACGAATGATATAAAATCCTGGCAGATAAAAGCCTATTATTATTTACTGGGGTTAGATTTTTAAATACATAAAATCTGAGAATGAGAATGAAAAATTTGAAATTTTTTGCACATTTATCTTGCATTTATGTCAAAATATTTTTAATTCTTCTGTTTTTGATTGTAGTTCTCACTTTTCCTTCAATTAAAATCTGATTCTTGGAGGACCATTTTTACAGTTCAATGATTTCTTTGTTTCAAACAAAGCATGAGGAGGAATTTCAAACTCCAATTCTTGTTTTCTGACAGATAAAGTTCTGACCGTTGTTCTAAAGCTAAAATCTCCTAAAATGAAGCCATTAATTCTTTAATCTGTTTGCAATTTTTAATCGTCCTATCCTCATTAACTGGTTCCGATATTACTACGGTTGTAACTTTCTTATATCCCATGTCCTTATACTTAAAGAAATGTAAATATAGGGAACTCTTTATGAATCTATTTCCGTCTAGATGTAAATCTACTTAACACTACCTAAAACCTGCCTCAATATAACACATCATCTGAATCCCCTTTTGGGTATGTTAATCCTTAGAATACTACTTTCAGGATATTCAAGAGACATGTATATATGTGGATCATCCTGTAGGGATTAAAGATAAACGTTCTCTCTAAACTTTCTTTTATTCATTTTTTCTTACATTGAAGTATCCAAAGAAAACGAACATGGATAATAAGGATGAGAAATTATGACTAGAATATCAATATGAATTTGGTTTTGATTTTGATTTCCTTATTCGAAAACGTTTACATGTTGGTATCTATAAATTTTATTACTCATTTAACAAATTCTTCCATTTTGTTTCTTAGTCACAATTAAATTGTCTCTCAAAATTTGTTTTTTTTTTTTATTTTGTTTTCTTGTTGTTATTATAATGGAAAACTCTGTTGATAAAGTATATGACAAGTCATCAGACTTCAAAATATTATTATCAGTTTATTTGCAACGCTTAAAGGAATTCCGAAACAAAAATCCGTTTAATATTTTATCATCCTTACTTACTCAAAGCTATCTTTTAGTCGTTTAAGTTTACTGGAATAGCTATAAATTGTTTAGTAATCGTATTGTAGATATATACATGTGTGCAATATACAGAAATATATATACGAATAGAATATATGCCGTATCATTTTTTTCAATGTAGGAAAAGTTTCAAGAATTTGTGTAAGCCTTTTCGTTGTATATTCTTGTGTTATTCCATCTAAGAAAACTTGTTGGAGCTTGTAAGGGATTATGGTAAACACGATGGAGCTCATTTCTATTATTATCTCATCATTTTCATGGTAGTTGCTCCTTTTTCAAGATGGAAATCACGTATTGATGTGATTTTATCTTCTCGTTATTATCAACTACTTGTGACTTAAATGAATTACTTTAGAGATTTATGAAATCGAAATTAGTAGAAGATAAAATTGTAATTTTTTATAAAATAAAGGATTTTCTTTTTTATTTTCAACGTACGAAGTTCAATTTTTGGGAATTTTGTTCAATTTTTGTATATTCATATTCAATTTATATTTAAAATACTCTTGCGTGAAAAATTTCGCAATTTTTGTTATAATGAATTTATTTTATCACACATTATTTTAGCTACTTTTTTAAATTATTTTATAAACAAATATTTTTTATTTAAATTCTTTAATATTTACTAAAAATGTTAAATTGTGTATTTTTAATACTTTTTTTACTTTAACAAAAATACTTTTTTTCTCCCCTTTGTTTTATTTTTTTAGATTACTTAAAATTTTGTGTAAAAGCTTCAAAGTAAAATTACAGAAGTTATGACCGTTTGAGTGCCCTCTGCTCTAGGGCAATGAGTGAATGAGCATTTTCCTGAAATTTGTTATTTTCTAAAACAGTTCGAACGATAACTCGAAGTCCACTTGACCGAACGTTTTGAAATTTTACACACTACTTCGTCACATATTTTATCAGTTAATGATGCGAGCTTTTTTTCTTTTTTTTTTTAATAATTATGAATTTTACAATAACGAATAATTCGAGTTTTTAGGCGAAAATTGATATTTTGTCTTGCAAAGGCTACCAAAAATTTTAAAATCAAAATAAGGAAAAATTCCTCATTGTTATCATGAAAATAACGCTTTTAATAAATAAAGTTTGACTTTTGGGTTTTGGATGATTCTGTTGCGAGTTATGATGCCAACCGAAAAATACCTTTTTTTCAAGGCTTCTCCAAATATTCGCTGCTCACTTATTATTATTTTGAAATAAAAATTTAAAAGAATATAGCTCAAATATTATGTTATTATGTAGAAATTAATTATTTAAACAAGAACTACCTGCTTGCCAAAGAAAAATTCTTGAAAACGCCTTCAACGAATTAAACGAATTTTTTATCACGGAAAATACTATTTAGCAAAAAATTTAACTCCACCTATTGTATTGCAATTAATACAATTGTTTGGTATGCTAAAAATGATTATTAATTATTATTCACGATTTTCAATATGGATTTTGAAGCAATCACTCAAAAATTGATGAAGCAGACCACAAACATTTGAAAAAAAAGTTATGTACTTTTATACTGTATTCTTATGGTCATTTATTGTAGCAAACTTTACCAAACAGAGCTATGATATTTGCCAAATGCAATGAGTGGTATCTGAGCTAGCAATATTTTTTCAAAAACAAAGTTGTTATTATCGGTGTAGTTCTTATAGGTTACCATTACTTTTGTGTATCTTTTTTGCATGTTTTTGTTGTTTTTAGCAGTTCAAATGAAAAATTAGATAAAAAAGCAAACAAAGCTTTTAACAGCAATCAGGAATGAACTTTCTACAATGAAATTATATGGTCTGGCCAAAAAGAACTGCGACTAATATAATTTCCGACGGTTATATTGAAAAACTTATTTCAAAATCTTTTGGAAAAACTAAATTGTTATTAAAGCCCAACGGATAATCTAAGCGATTTATTGCGATAATGTATGGCAAATATACGTATGTCAAAATTCGACTTTCCTATTCTCACGCTGAGTTCTCATCGAGACAGTATCCCTCTTCAGGAAACAAGCAGATCTAATTCGTACACAACGTCTACAATTTTATAATCAAATTTAATTTTTTTTTTTTTGGAAAAAATATATTTTGTGGCTTTTAAAATTTGAGGAGTCCTTAAAAACTGCATCCTAACATATTTTACCTTCGGCAAAATAAAATTTTATAATTTCCGGTAAAAAAATTCATGCTTCAATTGAGTTAACTTTATTGGATCCCCCTTTTAAATAATATTTTTCAATTTAATTTTTCCCATTGCGCAATTTTACGATAGGGCCAAATTTTATTTCTTTTTTTAACTAAAATTTTAATATGATTTGTTTGGTTGATAAAAAAAGAATAAAAAAACCAAAGAAATTATTTGCAAAATTCACATTGTTTTTCTGTGTCCTTTTTTCTGTTATCAACTTTTTAATATCTTAAATATATATATATAAATCTCACATAAAACTGTACAACCCCAACAATTTTTGGTTACAAGTCTCAAAATGTGATAAACATTTTGTCACCCTCTATGAATTCTTCACCCCATTTAGATTTTCTATTGATGATTTTGGAGATTTTTTGGGTAAAACTCTTGAATTGTTGATGATTGGGAAGATAGAAGAGTAAAGGGACTATAGAAATACTACAATATTCGTATTGTAGTAAACAAGGAAAATGACGACCACACTTAAATGCAATAAATTTACATTTCAAGGTTAAAATGTGAATAAAGACATTGTCGAAAAACTCTTTTGGGGATGTTATAACATTCAAGTCGTCGTCACTTCACAATCTATCTCGATTTGGGGTTTGATTATTTCGGGGTAAACTAAGGGTAGTAGTCATTTATGTATGTATATATATATATATATTCATGTTTTTATGTATTTAAAGATCCCATATATTGCATGGGGGTCCTTTTATCCACAATTGTAGCATGTGTGTAGCTGTTATCCACAATGATATAATAATATATACCTAGAAAATGGATTTAGTAAAATTTGTCTGAGCTGATATGCACGAATATAGCCAAGGTCAAGTTCATTGGAGCAGATGTTTTGCTTTTTGTGTGGTTCTTATTTATCTTCAGTTCGATTTTAAGCAATTTCAATACTATTTTTTATTTTAAATAGTTACAGATTTGTCTTTTCGAACAAATAGAAATTCATTTTTTTAAAAAAAAATTATTTAATGGAACAAATGTTAATTATACTTTTAAAAAACTACAAAAAACCCGAATAAAAACCCCAAAAATGAACCTAGTGACACATATCTCGAATGTTTCTCCTTCCTTCGTTCTAGAGTATTTCATCAATTGCACTTTTTCTATTTTGTTTGGATATTCAAATCTAAAATTAAAACATTTCAATGTCAGAGCAGACGAATACACCAAAAATACAGTTGGAAAATATATTTTAGAACTAAAATGGCAGCATACAGCATGTGTTTCTTGGGGGTCTTGAGGAATTTTTGTAGTTTTTATTGAAAAGTTTATTGACTCCTTGGCCTTGTAGTAGATTGTAGCTTATTCTAGACTTGTGTTTTCTCGTCTTATTTCGGAAATATCTTGGGATCCATACTGTATATATATATATATATGTGACTAGACCGGAAATTGTTTGCTGTTTAGTTGAAGTTCTTTTAAGAATATTTACAACATGTGGTAACCATTTTGGTGGATATAGTCTGATTAAAATGTTGTCCTGTTTTCTAGCATAACATTTTATTATTTACTATTACAAAAGGAATTTTAAGTTGTTTGTTGAAATTTTGAATGTATTTTACGTTGTGTTACGTTTATTGTGTGCTTATTAGCCCTCTGAATGACTTCAGTTCACGTATTTTAAGCCTTCTTTATACTTTAACACTATTTCTATCCCGACTTTGAGTAAAACCTATTTCAAGCAAAAAGTTGCTTTTGATACCTTTGCATTTGAATGCAATTAACTGTGGAAATAATTATTGTAGTTTATATATTATATATTTTGTATTCTAATTACAGAATAGTTGTACATTGTAACAAATTGTCAGTCTTCATATGATAATTATAATAAAATGCTGTAAAAGATAATTCTTTATTCAATACTTTACTTTTTACAGATGCAGTGAGAACCGTTCTATTTTATCCTTCTGTATTTTTGCAGATTTTTGAAGTTCTCTCTTATTTGGGCCTTTAGTTCTATCTAAAGAAGTCTTTTTCTGTAAAAACTTAGTTGCTAGGGAAAAACTAGAGAAAAAGTTGTCATAAATAATATTTCCGGCACTGCCAGCAAATGATTAAATGAACTTCAAAACCACAGACTCACCCAATGAAACTGATGCTGGTCTCGTTTCATCTTTTTCCAAATATGGAAACCCATTGACAATACATTTACTGTTTATATCCAACTACAATTTTATGCCAAATATATCAGGTTTATTGGTTATGTATTGGATGAAACAACACTTTTAGCTTTATTAGAGAAAAGCTCTTCGTCAACTGTGATATTTACTGCTAGCTTTTAGTTGTAGCTATTTTCAGGAATGAATTCCATATTTTTTGTTACCAAAGTGAATTTATCGTCTCCCAAAAGTTGCCGTCGCTTGTCTTTTTTTATCAAAGCACAAAAATCTTAGTAATAATTACATGACTAAATTTCAGCTCTTGTTATTCGAAAAACATGAAGAATTCTGTTTCTTATTCCATAAAAACGATACATTGACGTTTGGCTAAAAGCTTGGCAAGAATGGACACAAGCAGGCGTTATTTAGATCCCCAGTCTAGCACCCTTTGTTCTACATCTATACCCAAGAAGTGTTTAAATAATTGTTCTAAAGAATCAAATGGCATATTGTAGGTTGAGACTACTTGTTTGGTGCAACCCCCAAGTACAAGGATAAGGATCTCAGCGAAAAAAGGAAATTGAACAGAATATCCCCGAGAAGAACAATATTTCTAGACTGAAATTGATCTCTGGCTATGATAAGTACCAATTTGTTTGTCGGTAGAGCTTTAGGTATCAGCACATGCTTCCCAAAAGGTGTCGGTACGAATAATAATTTTTTCTATTTTAACATGGCAACCTTTTTAACAGATATACTAAATTATTTTGGTGAAAAAGCTTAAACATTTGAAAAATGTTGAATCTTTTAATAACAGTACAAATTCCGAAGAGTGTATTTAATTTATTAATGAACTATTTTAGATCTGCAGGAAGAACGTCTTGCAGTACCATCAATTTTGTTTTTTAATTTTACCTTAAAGAATGCTTTGATTGATTTTTATATCAGGCAAGCATGGTTTTAAATACAGGTTAAAATATTTGGTTTTTTGTTATTTGTTTCTTTAATAACAATACAGTGCCTTGTAGCAAGGATACACTTCACTCATATTGCCAATTATAATATTTTAGGAAAAATTATAATGATCAACTGCATTTTGCTGGAACGTAAGGTTACTAAAGGTGTTTCTCAAAGAAATTTGAGATGAATTTAGTGAATCTCATGAATTTATTCTTAGATGGTAATATTAAATTATTGTACGGTGTATGTGGGAGAAAAGGACTTGTGTCACGATGCATTTTCTTTATAAATCATCACTTTTTCCTTCTTCATGAAAAGCTCCTGCTCCATAAAGAGATCCCTTTATTTATATGCACCAAAAATAATGTATTTTTCCTTTTCAAAGTATTTGATAAACGGGATACTGTGAATATTCTAATAATGTGAAAACCAAATCCCTACCAACTGACTGCTGTTCTCTGATGTGCTGTGATTTGCTCCCTCAAATAAGCATATCAAAGCAAGCACAAAATCTTTTTGTTCCGCTTAAATAAATCTAAATACTGTACCACTTAGAAATCTTTTTTATGGTAAACACAACAAAATTTTTATGGCATATTATCATATTTTATTTTGAGTAAGCGCTTGTATTCTTCCATGGAGCCAAAATGATATATTTGTTTAGTATCTTATTCGAGTTTCAGATATTTCTAGAAAAGCTGTTAATAATCTTAATCAGTGAGTACAAGGCTACGTATTCATTTCTGTTGGCGCTATTTTTTGTTCGCTTTGTTATTATAATCTACGTTGGCCAATTAAGCCTAAAGCTCACCAATTTGATATATTAATTTTTGCACTGAGAAAATTTTAAGTATCCCCAACATCATTTAAAAAAAGAAATTATTAAAATAATAAATATTTGACATGCTTTTTTTTTCATTAAATCTAAAAAAAATTCCTGAATCATTCATTTAATGTACCAAAAAAAAAAGAAGCGTATTTTGATAATCTTTTAGGACTCAAATAATTTATGCTAGATACTACAAGGATGATTAATGAAAGGTCTTTAGTCTCCTTTCTTTATAGTCGAAACATAGGCGAGACATTGTTTAGTCTACAAGTCCTTTTGCCCACTTTAAGATATACACAAATATTGAGGGCTAACCCGCCCCAATAACAATAGCAACCAAATTTGCCTTCTTGGCTGTCTGCCATATGTTTTAGTGCTTTTATTCATCAAGTTAAAATAGGAAAGAAAAAAAAAATAAACATAAAACAACAACAATAACATAACAAAATGGGGAAAAAGGGATATCCCCGTAAGGACATTCAATCCATTTCGTGAATGTTTTATGTTCCATGACATGGGATATGTGCGTGTTACCCCCATAGACTTAACCTTTAATACCTTTTCTATATCCCTTGAGTTATGTTTTGAGTTCGAATGATTTTAGGTTTTTCGGTTCTATATCCTTGTTATTTAGCTTATATATTTGTGAATTCAGTGTTATATTATAGCGATGGATTAAGGCTTTTACAATATCATGGGAAAAAAATAAAAATAAAATGAAAACCCATTTCTAGGGAATTTAGGGTAAAAATTGAGGGCAATGAACACAGATTGCTAAATAAAAGCTTTTTATGTTTTTGTTTGAAGGGCAGACATCTAGACATAACAGAACTAACCTTTGCCAATCAAATTATATTAGAAAAAAAATATAAGAAATTGTTTGTGACAAATCAGGGTGAAAATTTCAAGTTGGTTATCAATAAAATCGTCTTTATTTGTTGTTGATTATCCTTCTGTTTACATACTGACAATTTAATACTCATAAATGAATTTTAGGGATAAAAATTTCTAAACTATTATTTGAACAGCAAATCTTAACCAAATTTCAAATAAAATGGCTGAATTTGATTTAGTATTTCTTTAAGAATATTTTTAAAATATTTACATTTTATTTTAACTTAACCCTTGAAGTTTTCTAAAATATTATTTTTATTATTATTATGAAAGAACTGAAAATCTGAAAAAGGACAGTTCAGTCCTTAAAATTTCAAACGTGTTTTCTCAAAACTACTTTTTTCGAAACGGTGTGCATGATATCTCAAGTTCTACTTAACCGATTCACTTGGAATTTGGCATAAAGCTTCTTTATATGTTATAGCATAGCACTACGAAGAGTTTTTTTAAAAAATTTATTATTTTTTAATTTTCAAAAACTCGGAAAGACGAAAAAAAAGCACAAAAAAACGTTACTTATTCTTCAAACTGCCACCCTTTGGTAAAAAAAATTTTTTGAATAAAAAACTTCTCGTAATGCTGGAACTACATCTTTTTTCTTGAAGAATTTAAAAAAGCTTTTTTGTCAGATCACTTGAACGACTGAAATCCTGCACATCAGGGTACGCCATTTTTTCGTAAGCCGCCATTTTGCCGGCAGTTTTTTCAATTTTGATTTATTTTTTTAATATTATTAATATTTTATACTCTTAAAATATCAATAAATAAAAAGTAAAAAAATGGGCACGAAAAATATTTATTGGTTGTTTTTTTATGGCGTCCGGAAAAACACCTGAAATTCAGGCGTCTATACCATAAGAGTCCCTTAAAACTTCGGATTAATTGGAAATCTAGTTTCTTGAAACAAACTGAAGTTAGTGTAATTAATAAAATCTGTTATTTTATGCTGTAAATTCTTTGTACTCTCTTACAATCAAAGTTTTAAATATGTGGCGTATAATTTTTGTTTTGACTTGGAAGCAACTTTATGAACAAAGTATTAATCTTTTTGTGTATGGATATGTTTTTTTTTTAAATTGCTTCATTTAAGAAGAAAAATTTTTACGTAGTTCATTAACGTCAGGGAACTCAAAAAAATGAAGCGGATCACTCAATACATTTACTGGCAGTGGGTTATTACAAGATGGGCTATGGTGTATGGGTAAATCCAACTACTCCAATCCCATATCTATCTAAATTTGATGTTCTTTATTATCTCCGAAAACTATTAAAACTCTGACTCTTCCTTTTGTTATTCACCAACTTATACTTAGCTATCATTTAACTCAATTACACAAATTTTGACAGCTCTTTTTAGCGCTAATAATAAGAAATATACCCCGATAATGTATAAATGCTAACAATTTTATTTTAAAACAGGCAGCAAAATCTTAAATAAATAATTGTCTCATATAACAAATGAAAGTAGAATAAATTCACAATTTATGTAGTGCTCAAAGAGTTTTGAATAGCAAAATAAAATCTGCAAAGCTTAGACTCCTCGTAGGCAAAATGGAATCTGTTGCACTATAAAATTATGTTTTTAACAAAAATTTTTACATAAATCATAATAAAATTATGTCTTTTATTTAAATTTAAAAATAACAACTGCTCCCCCATCCCTTATGGCAGATAAACACAAATTAACTCTACTCATTTGTTGTGATTGTTTTCATCGCCCATATTTCCCTTTTTAAATAAAAAAAAAGTGACAAAATGTCTTTGATTTTTTTTTATTCCGTGATTTCTTTATCAGATACCATTCCCTTTAGGATTCTTAGACATAAACATTGAGACACACCTGTAATCCACTTGTTATCGACATTTTGGCATATTACAAAATAGGGTGCTAACCCCAGTAGCATTTATAGCTTAGGTACCTTCAATTGAATGGGCTTTTATCCTAACATTTACTGAAATTGTGCACGTATCTGGGGCAATGTCACAAGCCCCTCGATTTTCATTTAGGGAGGAATACTTAAAAAGGAGTCACAAACAATATATATATATATTCATAATGGAAAAGAGGGTAATATGCTTTTATATTTTGGGAAACTTTAGGTCTTTAGCCCTATTTTATGCCTAATGGTGCGATTCGTCTCCTTTTTCTCTATGTTAATTATTTACTAGAGACACTTTAGGGTAGCGACCCTTCAATTTCGAATGGAGTAAGTTTCATAAAGTTCAAGGTCATCAAAAATTTTGTGAATGAAACTCCTTGTGGGCATATAATAATGTTTAAGAGGATCTAATACTACAAAAGGATTCCATCAGTTGTAAAAGGGTGAAATTGTTTTCAAAGCCTTTTTTTGTCCTACTTCTGTTGTTTCTATTTGTTTTGTTAATTTTGCTTTGCTTCATTGTTTTAATTTTGATACACAATATTACAAATTTTTCTAAAATTATTTTTCAATTTGGGCTTTTCTAAATCAATTTATTAAACTTTTCCATTTCCATCTAATCTAAAATAAAAGTTTTATTAAAACTATTTTGCGATACTGTTATCAAATTGAAAAGTAAAAAAAATCTTAAATAAATCCTTTATAATAAACCCTAAATACAAATTTATAAATTAAGCCTATTTCTTCTAATTATCTTCATAGCTTCATAAAAGAAACAAAAGCAAAATTTCAAAACAGATGGAAAAATTCAGGCAACCGATGTTGTTTTTTTTAACTACCACAAACACAATTTGAAGTCAATGACTTTTAAATAACGAATGAATAAAAATAAACAAAAATTAAAACGGACTCGTTTAAATCTTTCAATCTTAAAATTTGGGTTACCTTAAAAAAAAATCCTCAATTTAAAAGGAACTAAGCAGACACGTTTTAAAGGTTTGCAGCTGTCTACATTTGGCTTTAGTGCTGCCATATCTGATTTTATTCCAATTTGAGTTTTTAATTTATGATTTTTAAAACAATTTAAGTGTTAATTTTTGCTATTTTAATAAAATTAGAACTCAATTTCTAATATCCATCAATTTAAGGAAATACTATAGTTTTACTTAAGGTTTCACTTCAGCTGATGAAGTCTTTAAGCAATTTGTCTGGCTTCGCATATTTTTATGAAATACTCACATTTTTGTCTTTTTTTTATATGCTTTTCAGGCTTACATAAAAGCAAAAAGTCTATAGAAACTAAAATTGGAATAGTCAATGGTAAGAAAAAGTCTTAGTGAAATTTTATGTTGATTAAACTCCATCAATAAAATCATAAAAATAGACAATAAATTTTAAAATTGCTAAAATTTTGAATAGAATCAATGGGAGAAAATATAACTTGAAATAATTTATTAATTTCATCTTTTTGATATGAAAGAGCGTGGTTCGATTTGTTTCTTATGGAAAGAAATTAAAAGTATGAATTTTTGTTGCCACGTAGCAAATTTTTTGTTTTATGAAGACAAATTATTTAAAAAGAACCATGAAAGTTTTTTTTTGATAAATCATCAATAAAAATAGACTGCTAAGAACTTACTAGTCGAACAATTTTTAAAGGAAAAAACTACGAATCCAAATTTTTTGGTACCTTTTCTGAAAGTCTAAAATTGACTTACCATGCCAAGAATTTTATGTCTTTTTAATTTTTTAAAAATGATTTCAGTAAATCGAAGCCATTTTCGAAATTTTTCCTTATTGGACGTCAGTCAGTTTTTTTCCCATCTTCTTTTAGGAAGTCTGACATTATATCTTATACAAGTTTATACAGTTTATTTGGGCAAAAACTCATTGGCATGGCAAGTACCTTAGAAATTGATAGAAGGCCTCTACAGAATAAAAAGCAAATGTTAATGAAAGTTTATGAAAAAGACTACACTTCAACACTTTTTCTTTATCGAATGAAAAAAACGGACATGTTGTTTTGATTCAACGCTGTTGATATAAGAGAATCACGCTGTTTTTGTAAATTCACCATACCTAGACTATTACAAAAAAATTGTAAAAAGAACTGATTTGTCATTTCAAAGAAAATGACGATCTTTGGAAACCGATTGCCATCAAAGAAATAATTGAAATTCCTTATAACATCGTTTTGAGTGATTAAAACCTAAAATTGCCTAAAATAGCCAAATTTAAAATATTAACGAGGCAAGTCTACACAAATATTTCGGCAGTAATGTAAAATATGCTCGCGTTTATTAACTATTGATTATAAACAAGAAGGAACTTAGGATTCAGAGAACTATTTGGATCCTTTTTAAAGGAACCTAGAACAATAGAATGAGTGTGTTTAAATTGCACCCAAGCGACGACTAAAGGCGCAATAAGCTGAAAAGGGAAAAATAAAAATTTTGTTAAAAATTAAATTAAAATCTTTAAATTGTTTATAAAAAATTAAACAAATTTAAAATATAAATAAAAATTTAAGGAAAAATGAAAAAGAAAGATGTTTTTTAACTTTAATTTCTGATGAAATATAATCATATAGATTTCATATAATTACGTTCGTATCCTCCTTTTAATTTCCTTTGTAGCGCTTTTTGGCTTTTTTCCAGGAAGTGGTGAACCCATGTCTGTGATTTCTCAATGCTGCGCTCCGTCCACAATCCTCCTTTCCTGTTAATTTTTTGCCTTTGCCCCTAAATAAAAAAAAAAAACACATTAAAGAATTACTAGAAAAACTGAATCAAAATTTATAAAAAAAAAAGTATAAATTAAAACACATAACCTTAAAAAAACATTAAAATATAAAACAAAATTAAAATTTTATAAAGAAATTACAATAATATTTTTTTTTAAAAAGAACTCACATCAATTTTAATTTAATCACCATCACTTTTTAATTTAATCTTTTTAGTTATTTTTACACACAAATACTTATTTCCAAGGTGCAATAATTTTGCTTGGCATGGTATAATCGTACATCAACGCGACCCCAAACGACCCCTGCAGATTTCGTGGGTTTTAACGACCCCAAACGACAGCAATTTTGTGGGCAAATTGTTAGCGACAGACGTTTATACCAGATGAAATCATGGATGGGATTCCTTGCGAGCTAAATTCGCCTTGATTTTATTTACTGTGAAATTTTCCAAAATTTCAAAGTGAAAATAAGTTCCAATTAAGTCAACCCAATTTAAAACAAAATTAAAATACATGCAAAAATAGACTCAGTTTATTTTGAAGCTATTCCGATTTAAAGAAATTTTTTCGAATTCACTGGGACTCGCCGTTGTATCTGGTCACATGCTATCTTGAGTCTAGGTTAAAACCGAAAAAACAAAATTTTGTAGCTTCTAATTACTGACATAATAAATTTGCATAATTGTAATTGTAATGATAAAAGAGTGAAAAACTTAAAATTATAAGGAGTGTCATGTGAGATCGCGTCACTCGTGTCAGCCGAATTCGCCCATATTGGGGAAAAAAATTGGTATAATTTTAATATTGTAGGTTTGTGTTCAAGCTAAGTACAAATTTATTAACTTCCCGTAAACTTATCGAAAATATTTTGTACCTAAACTGAATTATTTTGTCCATAAATTAATAGTCTTCTAAAAACTGAACTTTTCTTATTTAGTCTTATCCTTAATATAATGGTACAATTCTTGCCAATATTAGAGATTTATATAAAATATATTTATTTTTATATATATTAAAAATATATAAATATTTACAAACTTGGAAATAAAGAAAATTTTATTTTGTAAGGAGTTGACTAGTCTAAACTTTAAGCTAAAAAACTAAACAACTTAAATTTCTTTAGGTAGTGTACAAAACTTTAATTTTTGTATTTCGTAAAGTATTGCAAATCTAAGTCTTATACTTAGTATAAGACAAAGTATAAGACATTGACTGAGTCTCTTACGAATTTTTTTTCTTTTTCTGTTTGAAAATATTTATTGTTTGTGAAATAAATGCGTTTAGATTATTTTAGAATTTTATTTAAATGTACACAAAGAACTACAAACTATATTAATACATGGCTGAATGAACAAACCATTAAAAATTTCCAAGAAATAGAGGAGATCACAGAGAAATTAAAAAGATTTATAGTTGTTATTAATTCCTACCATAAGATGAGTGCTTATAATTATCATTTAATGTCTGAAAAATTTCATAAAACTAGTTATGCTAAACTTGAATTATATTTGCTTTTTTTTCATAAAAGCTAATTGTCAGAAAACATTAAACCTCGAGGCTAATGATCCAAAAAACTAGAATAACAAATAAAATTCTTAATAAGTTTAAGAAAGTATCTTGCTATGACTTTATATTTATATTTTATTTTGTTAATTATTCGTTTTAGTTAAGGAATTACTAAAGAAAATTATGTGCATTTTATTATTAATTTCGATGCAAGATTTTAATAAAACAAATCGAATTGACTTATATACGTTTTCATTCCTGTTCGGGTCATTTGCGAATGTACCTTGCCATGAATGCTTTGTATAGAAAAAAGATGACTTATCATCTTATTAAAAACCAACACAAATTTTCCATTTCAATATGCAGAAAATACTAACCAGTATGACTTTTAAAAGCTTTTAATAGAGAATATTATAGGAATAATTAAGGCATAATCCCTTGATCCTTACCAATACAAAGCATGCTGCTAAATATTTATTTATAATTCCTACTCAATAAATTTGGAAGGTGACTCGACTATCCCCTATAAAGCTTAAGCTTTTAAGCTATTTTTGAGTTAACGAAGCTTAAATAACGCATCAAATTAAAGGGAGCTAAAACGCTGAAGAAGATGACAAATTGATTTTTCAACATAACAATCCTTTGCCTCCGATTGCAGAACTAGCTAAAAACTATCTGGGAAAATTTCGATTTTTTAATTGTCCAATACAATACTTCTTTACTGTAAAAACAGTTTTCCTGAATTTGTGCAAGGCCTAAAATTTACAGTTAAGGCTTTCGTGAAAAATCATCAAAGTTAACCGTTTGAAATTACTTTGGACTGACAAACATAAATAAATCCTAACAACACTAAAAACTTATCGTTTTTTATATTTTTAACGTTAGTTATGGTTTTTTATTGCAAGTTTTTTATTTTTCAATAAATTTGCACCATTCATGCTCAACCGCTAATTGATTTTTAACTTGGAATATTTATTAACATTGCAATATATTTACCTATTTATTTTTTTTTTTGACAGATTCTTTATGGAAATGATGGCCAAAGTGTACGACCGGAAACTAGACGTGGTCGGGGAAAAGGTAGAAACAGTAATGGTGGACAGGTAAATCAAATTAAAATAAATTATTTTATGCATTGGACATTAAAGACTGATAACATTTTAGTGCCAAAATGATAGTAAATAATTCTAAAATTAATGCTTTAATACCAATATCAGAATTTTTAGTTTTTTGAAAAAGCTTTCATCTCTTTTTTTTTTAATATTTTTTGAATAAGTGAAAATGATGAAGGATTGAAGGTTATAATAAGATGCTAATAGGACAGCTGAATGTATTAATATATTCAAATAGGATGGTGAAATTTTTTAACAAACTAAAAGAATTTATAGAACACAACTAAGAATGGTTAAACATTTTAGTACTTTTATTGTTGTTCTTTGTCTTTTGTTGTTGTTGTTGTATCCTCCTTGCTTTAGAAGCGTATGACTTTCTAAAATCTATTTTTCACTTAATATAAATATAAGGATTATTTAAAGCCAAGCTAAAGTCTCAAACATGACACTACGTGCTAACATTTTTAGTGCATTTATGTAAGCTTCGAAACTTTTTTCTTACTAAAAACTGTCTCTCCTTTTTCAAATTGTTATTTTAAATTTCACTTGTAAAATTTTTAAAATAACATTTTTATATAAGAAAGAGAACTTTGTGACCTTTTCGTTCTCAACAAGCTGTGTTTTTCTTTATAACTTTCTTGTAGTCCACTGCTAAGATAGAAAAAACCAGACTGAGGGTGAATCTAATAATTTTATGTCAACTTTAAGAAGCCGTAATGTTTGCAAAATTTTTTCAATCTGAAATTCTTTAAACCTACATTTTTTCTAGTGATGACTTTTTGAATGTGAGTACCCTAATCTTTAATCGTTTGGACATATGTAAATGTCTCGAGATAAAAAATAAAACCTTACTTCGTAAGTAAGTTAATATTTAAGTGTAATGTCACACGACCGTTTGTTTATGTAAATTTTTGAAACACACAAAATTCTCTGACAAACTCCGTCCTCTTGGTGCAAAATAGCCCAATGAGTTGCTTATGTTATTTCGATATGTTTTCAAATTATGCCTAAAAATATTTACATCAGGAGCTTGTTTCCGTCATTAGCTTCTTTAGGGAAAGAAAAAGTTTCCGTGAAAAATTTTTATACGAATAAAATCGCGTGAATTTTTCACTACTAATAAACTCTCAAAAAGAGAAATAATTTTCATGAGTTTGTACTTGTTATTCACTTGGAGTTCAAAATGATGAAAATTTTCTCTAAAAGTAAATCAAAATTAGTTACTTGTTTACTTTTACAGAAATATTTTGTCGACATTGAATCCTCCTCTTATAAAATAACGTATTTTTAACCTTTCATTAAAAAAATAGAAAATCAATATGTTAAGCAGCATAAAAAAATGGATAAAAATTGGGTTTGACTCTCAAAATTTAAAAAAAAATGAATTTACCATAATTTTTACGTCTTTTCCAGTTACTTTTTTGTAGTTGTAGGGGTACAACTAGTTAGACCCACTAAAAAAGGGTGATTTTCTTTATCACATCGAATTATTGTGAACTGATTCTAAAATTTGTATAAATTTCTTACATTTTTTTTCATGGATTAATAAGAAACTTGTTACAGTAAAAAAATCGCGGTATTTTGAAAAGGCAACACTTCATATCGTTCACCCTGTATAAATTAAAAATTTCGTTCGCATATACATAAATCTATGTATCTCAAGGACAACAATAGTATCTCCAAATATATTTATTACAATTACTTACATGGTTGACAAAGTCCAGCAAAATAACTCAGGCACGCCGGTTAAGTAAAGTACCTTTCCAACTGATGAGCAGTTGCACTTTAAACTATTTGGGATTTTTTTCACTAAAAATTTTAATAAGAGACTTTAAAAGTACAAATTATCAAAAAACAAAATCTTAACTTTAAAAATTTCAAACTAGTTGTGTCCCTTAAATAACAAACTTTGAAATTCCCCACTTTAAACAGTTCTGCAATACGAACAAATAAAACCTGAAGGCCTTAAGTCTCTACCACTTGCAATACTATTTTATATCCTTTTCAATTCCTGAGTTAAACCTTTTGTCATTTACGATTTGCCATATACAATCAATTTTATGTAAAACTTATTTACAAGGTCACCCTATTTATTAGTTCTATATATACGAGGATATATTCCACTTAATATACATAAATCCCCTGTTAGAATCCTTTTTTCTTTTCGTTTTTTTTTTATATACGATAAAAAAAAAAGAGCCCTTGACCTTCTCATCTTACACTTTGCAAATAATTCCATAAAAATGTTGCATACCAATTCTAAGTAATGTCAATGGTATATATCCAACTAAGGCGACAGGTCTTCCTAGATGTTATATACACCACTAAACTGTATTAAAATCCCTTTGAGATTTCCGACCTTTACACAATCATGTCACAAATTGAAGGTCCTCAAACCGCAACTTGTTGAACATATAATATAACCTATATATGTAAATACATACATATAAAGTATGTCTAGTATAATCCTTGACACTATAAAAGCCAACATAGATTCTATAATAGCACGTTTATATTTATTTCCCATAGACCATATATATCTATATATATATATATATATAGATATGTTTTTTATATCACTAGGGTAAAGCCCTTAAGCCACAAGAAGCTTGCTTCCCTTTATAGGGAAAACTTACACTTCTCGTCCCAAATGGATTTAGATGATGAGACCTTTTGGTTGGATAGTGATCAAAAGAGCTTTTCCTCGATTAAACGTCGTCTGTGCGTGATTTCATTTTATTTGTTTTGTGGAAGTTTTGCTTTTTTTCTTTTCTTCTTTGTATTTTATTTTTTCCCTTTTACAATTCACAACTATGCCCTTTACCTTAGTCAATTTTCATTCAACAAGTTAGTTGAAAAACGTCTTGTACTAGGAAACGAGACATTTTCTACTTTTCAAGTACTTAAATATTTCAGAAAAGGAAAACTATAGCATTTTACTTGCTTCTGGCGGTATATTTATTAAAATCTAACGTGCTCAGCGAATGATTATTTATACCTTTCGAAAGTGAAAGACACCATAAGAAGTTATTTTTAGACATATGTGCCATGCATGTCTCCTCCCTTTTCTATAACTCATCTTACTTCTCTATATTAACTGAATTGTTGCCTATCATTTTGTTGTGTTTTCTTTACATTTTACTCAATGCCTTTTATTATTAGTACTTAAGCTTGTTGAGATATAGAGATATCTTTTGTCAGTAATAATCCTTATGGGTGGGTGGCTTTACTATTTCTTAAGTGGTTAATGTCTTACTTGGAATCTTTTTGTTTTACTTTTTCCTTTTTTGTACACAACACTAATCCATAGAATTAGCAATACTGATCTCTCTTAAACTGATTCTTTTCCTGTTGGTATCATATCATCTATATAGCCCAAGCATATGTTTGGTTTGAAAAGAGGATTTCCACATGCCTTGTTTACCTATTCTGTTGGTAATATACAACTGTTGAATATAATTTTGTAGTTTCTACCATTTTGGCTTTAGTGCTGCCCGACAACTACTGTAGATTCATGCTATTCATCTTTCCTTTTGTTGTTCTTATGGTCTTCCCACAATCTTCTTGGGACCGTGTTGTTGGTGTCATTTGAACTGTTTATCTGTTGATATTAGCTGGTTCTGTTGTGTGACACACAGCACAACACATTAGTTGTAAGAGATCTTTATATCGTTACCAGAAAGTGTTAATTTAGTACCTCACTATATAGCTTATTTTGCCCCTTTATAATTTAGTCCTGTTTGATGTTAACATTAAGGTACGCAGCATGAGAAGCATTGACTGCCACAAAGTGGCAAATAAAGTAGCAACAACAACAACAACAAAATAGTGGCCACAGTATAAAAACTGATGTTATTATAAGATTTTCTTATGGTGTAGCTCTTATATATATATATATATGTATATATATATATAAAAATATATCTTTAGATTTCCTAATGTTCTGACGATAAAAAAAGTATGCCAGACGCCAGCTATATGTGGTAATATAGCCTAATGGGTGGGTCAACCAGAAGTAAAGTGGTTCTCAATTTCAACAGGTGTTTCTATAAATGACCGAGTAGTGTGTTTATTTTTGGTTAGCGAATAGTCTCTGATAATCAACATACAGCATCAGGGCACACGTATAACATCCGTTGGCTTGTCTGTCCCTCTATATCATGACCACTATGTCGGGAATTTTCAATCGTTCATGTTAAAGAGTATGAGAGGAGGGTAAAACAGATTGTATTTATATAGTGACATGTAGATAGTTAGGCGCCATGGACAGGACTTTTACCCTATTTATGTTTTATTCTAGGTATTAAACGAGTGATTTGCTATTTTATATTTTTTGTTTTTATACTATATATATATTTGTTGTTGTAAAGGTATTTTCTGTGTTTTTAGTTTTCGCATTAATTGTAACAAAAATCCTTTAAAAAAGAGCAAACAAAATTTGTAAATGTCACTTATACTGTTTGAATTTTTGGCTTCAAACTGTTGCTATTTAAATTGAATGTAGATATTTTTGTTCATAGCTGGCAATGATGATGAAAGTGATGACATAGACGACAATTAATGTCAGCTATTTTTGTTATTGGTATCCACAAGTTTACCCTATTGTGTGGTTTTTACAAAATAAATGCCTTCCTGTTTGTTGCGGTTAGTTTTTATAATTCCAAAGGGCATTTTTAATTCGATTTGTAGAACTAATTGGGATTTTAGGATTTGTTTATTATTTATTAATGATAGACAGTGGGTATAGATGAGGGAGGGAGAGGTCAGATAGATCGATTCTCCCAATTTATCTTAGTAGTAGTTAAAGAAAACAAGCAAGTACAATTAAATTTTATTTAATATAGAACTGAACCAGAAATGATTTTAGAAGTTTGGAGTAGAAAACAAAACATTTGAAAGCAAGCCTTGTCCTTATGTCTATAAATAAAGTATAAAATATTAATAATATCAATAAAAAAAAGTATAATTGAAAAAACTGTAGGTCGGCAAAGTGGGGTTCACGAAAATTTTTTTTTTCTTAATTTCTCAAGAAGAAAGATGTAGTTATAGTACTACGAAAATATTTTTTTTTTAAAAAATTTTTCCACAAAATGGTGGAAGTTTGAAAAATAGGTTACGTTTTTCGGTGTTTTTTTTTCGCCTTTCGGAATATCTTAAAAATAAAAACAAAAAAATTTATTGGAAAACTCTTCGTAGTGCGATGCTATAATATATAAAGAAGCTTTATGCCTAATTTCAATTAAAATGGTTAAGTAGAACTTGAGATCTGAATCATGCACACCGTTTCGAAAAAAGTAGTTTCGAGAAAAACACGTTTAAAGTTTGAGGTCAAGTCGAGCTGCAAATCAGTTTTATCGACGGTTCTCAAAATGAGTCGTAACTCTGAAAATTTTTTAAATTTTGAAAAATCCTATTAGGAACATTTTTTTAAAGAGTTAAACTATGAAAATAGGAAACAAAAAAAAATCGATTTTTTTCGAATTTCTAATGGCCCAAACACAATGACGTGTTTTGCGTTGCGGAGCGCGTTTTCATTCAGAATTCCGAAATTCAGCTATATAAATTCCTATGGCTGTGACAGCTGTCACCGCTTCCGCACCGCAAAACGCGTCATTGTGTTTGCACCTTTAACCAGAAAAATAAAATTCTTTAGCCAAAAAGTGTTTGTTGTTTCGAAGGTTGAAGATCTACGTTTTAAATGTTAAAAAATTTCTTGTCTTAAATCACCCAAAGTCATTTAGATATTTAAAAATTAACTTTTGTTTATTTTATCAATTTTAATTAAAATTTTACATTTTGACGATAAATATTACAAATTTACATTTACATTAATCTATATTATATCCGCTAAGTAGTAAAATAACGTTCATACCCATAACTAGAGCTGTATTTAATTTAATATTTGCTTAAAATTTATGACGTTAAATTCAAATTTATCTTTTATATTTTATTTACTTAAATGTAGGTCATCTGATTTCATTTTTTAACCATTAATGTCAACTACACTGGATTTAAGAATAATTTATTATTACTTTAACCTAAATCGAAATATATTCTTAAGTTCATATACCTGCCAGCTGGTTGGCAATTTTATTTTTCTGTTATAATAATAATTGTATTGTAATTGCATTTAACTTTAGATTTCAATTTTTTGTCTGAAAAGTACATCGAACTCAAGTCAACAACTGTTTGTGTATTTTTCTTAACGATAAGGCTTGCCCTCGGCTTTTATTGTCCATACACACTGCATTCAATTTCTAAAGACGTAAATTAGTTCTTCCTATCACAATGTGTTATTAAAATAGAAATAGTAAAAGTGATTATAATTTCATATAATCAATGATAACATCCTCTCATATCGTTTTCAATATGACCTTTAACTTTTACACTATATACATATATACACCCTGAATCTATTTATATTATCTTTCTTAACAAATATAAAATTATCTTTTGCTGGTCATAAGAAAGAACTTTATTTGCTTGAATTAAAGTTAAATTTTATCATTTTAAATAACATTGAACTCGAAAATAGTCTAAAAGATTTATTAAGAGACTTAAAATCCAAAAAGAAAAGAAAAGAAAAACACAATTTCCTTTAAATTAGGTAACTTGTTGCTACACTTTTAACTCAGAGGAATATTTCCCCTTTTCAATTAAACAAATCGTCTTATGTAAGTCTCTTTACCTTAAATATAGACGAATTATAGAAAAATAAGGAAAAAAAATTTCAAAATATGTCACACCTTTGGAAATGAATAAAAGAGGATAACAACAAAACAAGGCAACTTTGACCTTTATTACGGTCAAGTTTTAAACAATTTCATTTGTCTTGTATTATTTAAAACGACAACAACAACAACAACAACAAATTTCACTTTCTTTTAACATCAGAGACCTAATAAACTTAAGTCACTTTTAACACTAAAGAACCCCAGGAAACTTTTCAAATTAGCCCAAGTACCCTTCAAGAAATAACAAAAAAAGTAACAGAAATCGACCCGGCTGGCCTTTATACAGTTGTAGGCAACAAAAGAAGTCAACAAACTTAAAGAGTACTACGATAAAAGGCAACTAGGAAAAAGATAAAGGCAAGAAAACCCTTCAGGCAGACAGACTGATATCAAAATCCTCTACAACCCTTTTGGGAATTCCTGTCTCGTTTCACTTACTCCAGACGATGAAAATAATTGTCTGCTGGTATTATACTATTGTATATATAAATATATATATTGTGTGCGTGATAAACTTCTTCAAACTTAAACTCTCCCTCCGCCCATCTAAAAAGAACGTGACTGACTTGAGTGTGGCTACTGTTATGTCTCCCCATCTTTAGTCACCTAGTTAAACACCATCTAAACGATGATGATGTCTGGCTGACACCCGTGGTTAAATCCTTATGGTGTATATCTTCTAATATACATATATATACATATATATTTCAATGATTCTATTGTAATGTTATATTTCATGTCCCTTTAAGATATATTTATAACATTGTAGGTACATAAGCTAAGAAAACATTTAAATAAAACAAAAGAAAAGGCAAACTGAGAAGATGCCAAATGAAATGCTTCCGCCTCTTGATATCAGTGCTATACAAAGGCGGCTTCTTTTCATGAATATGCCCGACAGCACTTGTGGTTAATCTTAAGTCTTTCAAGCCACTTTTATATTTCAAAGAAGCTATAGGAAGCACATCCAACAGCTCTACTTATGTTATCGAAGACAAATGTTGGCCAAGGTCAAGGCCGCTTGTCTACTACTTCTGATGTAGGTTTATGGGCATCATGCTGTGTGGTGCGTTATCTTTTGAGGAGAATTTATAAATATACTATATACAATGGGAAAAAAATACAGTAATACTGTTTTACCCTTCATGTCGTATATTTCTTTACTTTTGAGCATTATAAAAGGATTTTACTTATTGAATGGTTAAAGGGATCACATTTCGTGTTTTTTGCTTTATTTCGTAAATAATTCTGGTTTTTTTCTTTAATATTTATAACATATCTTGAATGATAAAGCAAAAACGGAATTTTTATTAACAAAGCAATGGATATAGTTTTTGATTTTTAGATATCTGTCTACAAGCTCTCTGCAAGGATATTCTTTTAAGTTTAATTGTATTATAGTTAATCATTTTTCTAATGTTTCTATATTACACAATCTATCAACTTTTCATTTAGGATTGAGAATAAAAGCCCTTCATTAAGGCAAATGTATTTACACTCAATGTTTCCTTTTGTGTGGAGAATATGGCCGTATATGAATTCTTCCGAAAGTTTACTTGTAGCTTTTAGAAAAGTCGTTTGTAATACATTTTTTAAGAAAAACTAATTATGATACAGAAATCGCACAAAAAATATGTTCCATTAGGACACGTTTAATTATCTTACAATCAACAACAAGGCTGTCATTTCCAATATAAAACTTAAAATGTTAGTCAGCAAGTTATCAAAAATTTCTTTTCATCCGGAAAATATTTCAACAAACTGTCAGAAGGATATAAGAAAGTTTGCATTGCTTTTATGAGTACGTCGAAAATCCATCTCACAGGAAAAGGAGTTATATTCCAAAATTATAGTATCTCTCACCTACAAATGCAAATCTTTTGTCCAAAAATCCCAAAACTAAAAAAAAATCAGATTGCATACTGTTTCGATTTTTGATTCCGTTGGGCTATGGATCCGTATGAAGATGGATTTTTCCGCCCTGACATCGGAGCGCATAATTTTCATAATATTTTCGGGACACTTGCTCTCAAATATTCATCACGTACTAATGACTCTTGTCTGGATTGTCCATGACATCCCTTCAAAAATTTTCTAAAGCGTTTATTTTATTGAATCCCAAATGATGATTTTGTGACTTAATAAATTTATATTAAAATCGATTTTTCTGGTTTAAAAAATTCACATCTGAAGAATATATCTATCAGTTATCTGTTGTAGTTTTTTTCAATGCCTTTTTCAAAAAAAGGAAATGCTATAAGTATAAATTAGCACTGCTCATAGGTAACAGCAGGCATGATTTCGATTAGATTCTAACCTAAAAAATATTGAAAATTTTTAGATCTCATCGAAATTAGAGGCTAACACGTTGAGGATGGCGTAGTTTTGTCAATTTTGCTTCGTCGAGCTTCGTACTTTGCTTTATCTAGTTGTGCGGTACCTTGCACAAAATGTTGTCTAGCAAAAATTCTTTTTAATCATATAAAGTTTTTTTCATCTAACAAAACTATAGCCGATATTAGCTAACGGTGTTACACTTCGCCAGACCCACCGTTGGTAGTACACGCCATTCTCAACGTGTTCATTAGTTTCAAATTTTCTTTCAATTTATATTTATGGCTAACTGAAAGTAAAATTTTTACAATAATGTCCACTGATTAAGTTGTAAACATTTTGTTTTTCTTTATTTCAAAATAAATACATCAAAAACTTATTAATTTTTATTAAAATCGAAATCAATAATATTATTCTATAAATACCTTTTCATTCTAAAACAAAAATTTTTTTTTGTAATTTCTGCTTTGAGCTTAATAAAAATAAAAATAAATTTGAAATACTTGATTAATTTACATACATATGTATGAGAAATTAGAATAAATATCACGTTGTGATAATTTAGTAAACAAGCTAACGATAAAATATCAACAACAAAAAAACTTAGAAAAAAAAGGAAATACAAAAGCACAAGTAAAATTAACATTTTGTCTATTCCTATTGCACACTAAAAATTTTAATAGCAAAGCGGCTCCATGATAAACGAACTAAAATCTCCATTCAAAAGCAATAAATCAGAAAGTATTGGCAATAAAAAACTAGGGCACTGCCATAATTTACCATAATTGCTATAATTTTTGTGCTGAGTCAAGAACAAAAACAAAATTGACATTGCAAATATATACATATAATATATATATATATATTCCAATTTATACACAGTATGTTGACCTATACATACAACTATACATATAATAAAAATATGTATATATAAATATAAAATATCCTTATTCATATTCTAATTCAGGCAACAGAATTTTTCGGGAAATATTGCTGGATATAATTTTATTCATATAAAAAAAAGGGATATAAAATTTTTTTTATATATTTTCAAAGGAAAATAGAATTTTAAAATAATTAAATTTTATGCTAATTTAATTTTTTTTTTTTAATTAAAAAAAAACCAGAAAGCAATTTTATGTTTTTGTTGTACATTCGTTATTCGTTTTCATTACTAAATTTAATATGCAGCAGAAATTGCATTCGAAAAATGCCTTGAGGCTAAACTAACACAATCGACCTTCGTCTATGTATGACGTAGGTAAAACTTCGAGTGCTGGGTATAAAGAATTCACCTAGATATTATGGTTAGAGCTTTTTTTGTATTTAAAAAACTAATCGAGCCAAAAAATCAAAAAAAATTTCAAATGTAACATTAAAAGTGTCAGTAATTTCCGTTAGATTCTAAAGCCTTTGTCCGAATTAAAGGCCAATTGAGTATTTTATTTTCTTTTTTAAATTGTCAAATGTGTGGGTGGTATAAAGAAATTAATTAAACAACAAAATGATTAATAAAAGAACTGTGTCCTTGGCATTTGCTAAGTTTTGGTTTTCTATTTTTTTTTCTGCTTTTTTTTTTGTTGGATTTATAGTGGACAAAATTTTGATTTTTTGCTTAAACAAAATACTAAATAAATTTTATTAAAGAATTATGCAAAAATATTTTAGCTTTATTCAACTGAAAATGGTGTCTTTCGCCTTTTTCTTAGCATAATTTTAAGTTATGTCAGTCATTGTTATTTTTTTATTTGGTTTTTTCTTGATGATTTCATTTTTGAGTAATTACGCTTAAAGAAATTGACTAAAATTCAATTAATTTGAAAGTCTATAAAAAAAAATATGACCAAAAAAATTTGTTAAACAAAAAAATATATTTTAAGCTTTAAAATTAAACAAAAACTTTTTAATTTGTATCAAAATTGTGAATACTTTTTAGATCATTTCTTATATTCCTCATAACAAAATGTTTAAAATAATGAAATGTTAAAAATTAAATAAATAAAGAATTAAGGACATAACAAAAAAAATTGTTATAAAGAAAGCAAATAAAAAATTGGTTAAAAAACTCTGGAAAACAAATCTCATAACAGTTAAATTGGAATTTTTCTTTAAAGATTGGAGTAGAATTTTCTGTTACCCTCAAATTCTCAGGACAAGTACAGTAAAAAGACGGCTGCGCGCCTCCTCTAGTTCTAGGAATAAAGGATACGGTATGGGTTATGTTTTTCGATCAGAACTATACATATATGAAATTTTATATAACTTATATACATGCGTATCTATATCTATATATATTTAAGAAGATTTTACTCAGAATGTAGTAGAATTTGATTGCAGAAAAGGCCATTTTTAGTGCTATGAAAGTTTCTGCATTGAATTTTACAAATACAAACAAACAAAATATGTACTGTTGGTTAAAAGGTAAGAATAAAGACGATGTAGATATATTTTGATAGAGAAAGGAGAAGAGAGAGGTACTTACAATAAAATTAAAAAAAATAAAGGAACATCTATTGCAGAAGGGGAAAATTGAAATTGAAAATGGATGACTGAGAAAGATGAGTTTGAGTTTTGAATTGAAATTTTTCTTCTTTTAGGTTAGATATTGAGGGTGTATAGCTTCAAGGCTTTTGTTGTGTATTGGAGTTTTTTTGTTTTGGTTTGGTTGGTGCCCACCAGACATTTTGTATTATTTGAAAATCAATAAATTCCTTCATTAAAAAATTAATAAATTCTTAAATTGCACAAATTATGCAAATTTTTTAATTTTGTAAATGTATTTCGAGTGTATTTTTCTATACATATAGAAAAAGTGTATTGAAATAATAAAATAAAAATACTATTTCTGTTGGAAAGCTTTAAGGGAAAAATGTGTTTTTTACGAGATTAAAAGTCTAGGTTACGTTTTTTGACTTAATCTCTGTAGAAGGAATAATAAATTTATTCGTTTGTAAAGACGATAAAATTTAAATATAAAAATTGTTAAGAACAAAGAATTGTTCAAAGCTTTCTTAAAGGAATAAACCTTGCAAGGAACTGAAAGAAGAATATCTTTTTTCTTTTTTGTGACGCAATTTTTCTGGAAACTTTAAAAAATAACAAAATATGTATACCATTATAAAAGGAAATTTAAAATTTTTATCCTGTAGTTGTATACATAGCATACATAGCAAAAACTTACGTTTTTGAGATTTTGCTTCGATGGTTTTTACCAGATTCAGATACTCATAATTTATAGACTTGCTTGTGTTGTAAAATTCAAAAGCAAATGAAATTGTTTTTAAAATCAAAAACAACTGCTGATATTTAGATATTAAAGAAAGGATAATTGTACTACTAAAATTCATCTGTCGCCTCCTGTCATCTGAAATTTAACTGATATTTCGTTATTTAATAAATATTTTTTTGAATAAATATAACTTTAATAAAATATCATCCAAAAGTTGCTACTTGTCCTTTAATATTTAACTCTGTGCGTTTAGGTCTGATATGCTCCATAAAGAATAGGCTTAGAATGAAAAGTTAGTCTCAAGATTTCGAGTTGTTGCCATAATTTTTATGAGGCTAATATTTCTTTCTCTTTCCTCGAGCAATTGATAGAAGAGGAAGTGTCTGAATGCCTTCGACTCAATCCTATGCAATAAAAGAACAAGTGGTAGATGCTTCTTCAAACTTGTGGGTTAATCTATACCTATTTTTGCTCTCCCTGTCTTGTAGAGAGACATTTATTAAAAGTCTATGATCCTTGATGAACTATACTTGCATCGGCAAGATCATTTATTTCAAGTATTTTTCATCATAGGAAATCAGTGGAGAAGAAAATGCAATCCAAATATTATAGCAAAAATTAAGGTGGAATTAAAAGAGAAAAAATTAAATTTTTGATTAAAATGTAGCTCCCACTATGCTATACTTGCCTTTTCTCTTTTTCATAGTAATAAAATACTTGGTAAAATCAAAACCCTTGGCTAACTGAGCATTATTAAGGACAATGTCATCCGACATTTACTTCCACTATTGCCGCAAGAAAAAAATATATTACTCTTATACATATTAGGCCATAAGCGCTCATAAAAATATTACTTGGTTAGTTTTACACTTTGCGTCACAATTATTGGATAAGGCAAAAATATCTTACTATTTTTGACTCTACTTTTACACATTTCAGCAATAGGGAACAGAAGTTTCTTTATTATTCACCAGAATTTATTACTCTCAAAGTTAATGAGCTGTAAGTCTCCTCTCCTTTACACATTCATTCATGCCGTTTTAGCTTTCAAAATTTTCAAGCGCGTTTTTGCTCAAAACTACTTTTTCAAAGTCGGTGTTAACTGCCATTTAAAAACTACATTACCGATTTCCTTCAAACTTTGCAACTTTTAGTTTTAAAATTTTATTTTACATTAAGATCTACAGTGAACACCAAATATGTATCATCCATTTCCAAAGGCGTCCTTGGAAAAGCTGTCACTGGCTTGCTTGAAGATATTTTCTAATAAAAAAAAATACAGAATGTTGTTAAAATTATGCTTAATAATTTACAAAAGGTTTAAATAAATTTGTTTAATCCATATTCATAAAAAAAATTCACAAAAAAAGTGTTTGTTTTAAAAAAGTATAAAACTACTTACTTTGACATTAGTAATTGCATTTAACTGAGTAATAAGTTAAAAGTTTTGTGTCTCATACCTCCGAGTTAATCAATTAATTAGATCTCTCATTACTTTCTAAGGTCTGTAGGAATGACGTAGCAATTTCAAATCTAATTCAATTAACAAAAAAAAAAAAACTATTTCAAATTATTCTAATTCTTTATTAAACGAAATATATATTTGTGTACATAACATAAATAAATTAATATGGCAGACATCATATTTCCCTTACAATCAGTCTCCACCTACGAATATTCACCATTCAAATAATAGTTATACCATTTTAATGTTTTATTGCTAAGTAATTATTACTGAAAGTAAATTTTAATTACATAATTTCAAATAATTCCCCCTTTATCTTCAATAATTTATGGCCATTATTTCCTCCCCCATACGTGAGCTCATTTTTTTAAAATCGAACAAAAGCAACTTTATGAGAAAAGGCTAAAAGCTTGAAAGCAACAACAAAATTGCTAGTGGATCTGAGTAGAAAATCTAAGCAAAAAAATAAAAAAAAAACTAAGGAAAAAAAAGAAAAAGGAAAGAAAATATTTTTATTCTCCATCTTCCTTTTTTTTGTGTTGAGAATACTATAAGCAATGCAAAAATGTTGAAGCTTAATAAAAACAAAACGGACAAACATAAAAAACAAAAACAAAAAAAAAAGAAATAAATAAAATAAAAACATAATTTTTCAGGCAAACTGCAATATACTGAAAGAGCTAAATTAAAGATATATTCGAATGGAAGAAGAAAAATAAAATATAAATGTACAAAAAAAACAACAAATTTTAAATTAATGGTTGCAGCTAAAAAAAAATGCGGCGATTGTTTGCTTTGTTTATTTGAAAAATAAAAAAAAAAACTTACAATTTTTTTTCTTAATTTTGTAGAGTGAATTTTTTTTTCTTTCTCATTTAAATAAATTTTTCCTTTTTTTTTGTTTTTTTTTATTAGCATTTTATGTGTATGCTACACAGATTCGGTGCAATACACTAAAATCAAAGGTTTAGGGTTGCCAATGTAGTATATTGTCTTGATTGCTATTGTTACGAAATAACCCATTGGATTTTCTGTTTTTATTTCAAACCAAACCTTTTTTTTTTTGCATATTAAATTGTGTAAAAAATGTTTTATATTTTAATAGAATTTCCAAACTGTTTTATTTGCCTTTGCTTTAAAATTCGCAATATATATACATATGTATATTTTTTTTTACGGTTTTTTACGTTTTTCTTTGTTAATTTAATTATCGCTTTCAATTTAGAAGCGTTTCAAGGGATTTTTGATCTTGCGACTTATTAATTTAAGAGAGATTTTTAAAAAAATCCCATACAAATGTCAAAAGTCTCTTGAAATTTGTGTAAGTGCCACAACGTAAATAATACTTGCATTCCCCTCCAAAATCAAATGGTTCGATAGCGGGAAATAGTGTCCAAAAAGTAGTTCAATACGAAATCTTTCTCTTCTATAAAATTATTTTCTGTCGGTCGAGAATTTTATTTTATATCTGTCACTCTCAGAAAGATTTCTGTTGCCATGCACCAATTTTATTTATATATCTTTCTCTCTCTATCTTTCTATTACACAAGAAAGTTTTCTGTGCACAAATTTTACTTTTATATTTCTTTCTCTCGTTCTCTCTCTCGTTCTCTCTAGCATATATAATTTTATTTTATTTTTCTTCACAAACTAATCAAAAAAAATCATTTATTTGAAAATGAGTCATAAACAGATGAGTAACGAGCAGACAATAAAGAAACCAGTACGCAAATACAAATAAAAAAAAAAGTTGGCTGAGAAAAGCGAAGCGAGAGGCAGAGCCCCTTAGTAATCTATAAGAATGTTTTAGAACTCTATAAAGATTCTTGTGAATTTCATCGAAAAGTGGAAGTGGTCTTTCAAGATGGGCTGGGATCAAAAGTAATCCCTATCAAATATTTTTGAAACAAATACACTTACATAAAGCGAATAAATAATTATTTTAATATAAATACAACGAACACTTAAATAAAAACTCTCTTTTTGATAAAAATCATCTAACATTCCAGCGAAAGCCTCATGTAAGGCTTCCAATTCCACTAATGGATGCTTTGAATCAACTTTGTATAAATATTTTTTTTAATACATTGATAAAATATATTAGTCCAAGCTACGTGTCTGTTAGGTAATGAGAGAAGTTAATTCATAAAATACAAACTGAGATCAGTTCTTATAATGTGAAAGCTCAATTTATCTTTGTACTTAATATTTAATTCTGAAAGTAAGTTTATTCTGTAAATAGAAGCACTAGTAAATATTTAATTAATCAAAATATTTTATTTTTTTACATAAAAATTAGTATTTAAACCCCATTTAATTTAAAATAATAACAAAACTTACTTAACCACGTTCATTTCACTTAATCAAAATGGCAGCTATAACGCTTTTGCTCTAACAAACACCTTTTTCAATTATAAATGCTTTCCGGGTTTTCCGGATTTCAAATAATATACGTAAACTATAAATAATAGATAAAAATGTTTCAACTCTTGTTTTGAAAATTATTATTTAGTAGCAGAAACAAAAAGCGATTATATTAGTTTTCTATGAGGAAAAAGTTGTTGATTGGCTGTGTTTGAGCATCCCGCAAAATTTAGCAGACTCAGTGATTGCCAATCTATGAGGTCAATATAAGAATTGGCATCAAAATTGATTATCGGCACTTCAAATACACGAGGTAGCTCTTCCGTATGAGGGGAATTCTCACTTTAAGTATCCTCCTAGGCTGGGATTCTGTCTCGGTAAGAAGTTAGCGTGAGAATGAGATATGTAGTCGGATTTTGACATATAATGTATGGCAAATGTGTCAAAATTTGACATTCTCATTCTCATTCACACTTCTCACCGAGACAAAATCCCAGCCCTGGTAGCGAGTTCTCTCACTATTTTAGTTTTCATCAGACAACATCAACAGAAGCAAAGTTTCTGCGAGAGTAAAATAGGCGTTACGTTAAATTACGAGAACTACTATTAGTTTAAATTCTGTTGCCAGGTATCGAGAGATTTTAATCCACAAATTCTTAGAACCATCTTTCGAATTTAGATTTATTCTTATTTGAAACCATACCGGGGCGTATACTTCAATACAGTATCCAGCTAATAATTTGAATTCATTTGATGGATTTGATCTAGAAATATATAGTCGCAATATTCTGTTTGCTTTTTTTAACCATCGGGCATGGGCCTGTTACCCAAATGAAGCTCTGTTTGTTGTTTATAAAATATATTGCATTCTTTTTTCCTTTCTCGGTGTATTTTTGATTTATCAACCATTTCAATATCTGAAGATATGATATATCATATACTGAAGAAACAATTTGCAGCGGTTGCTCTGTCAGAAATATCAAAATAGTCACAAGTTCTTGACACCATAGGGAAATTTTTTACAAATTTTGTTTTTCTCTTTCTGTTTGTGGTGTGAAGAGTAATTTTCAGGTTATCAGGTGAAGAAATATTGCCTTTAAATTCACTCAATTAGGACACCAGCTCCTGTTGTTCAGTATTACTTTTCTTTGGATTTTTATTAATGCTCAAACTCACTTTTTTTGTCTTAGAGGCTCGTGCTAACTTTCTTTTTAATTTATTTGTAAGAATACGTTCAATTCCCCTAATTTGCATCTGCATATTCCTTCACTGTCTTTTATTAAATAAAAACTCCTGCTGCTTGATTTCTCTTGGAAAAAACAACGGATAATTAATTATTATCCTTATTCTCCACAAATAATGTATAACTATTGAACGATTTCTATTTTATTTGTAATTTTTGAAATAATTTTTGATCTTAAAATCATATTCAAAAAGTTTAAATAATTTCTGACCATTTAACTCTTCAGATATATGTATCTTTTGTTTTTAATATCATAAAATCTGGAATGAGTTTGATTTTATTTTTAAGTTGGCAAACTGTTAATTTTTTATCTACAGTCTGAAATTTCAGACCTTAGGTTACTCATTAAGCCCAAAAATGTTTTATTTTTCGTATTCAATTTCTTTGTTCTCATATATTTTTTATTTTTACTATTTTTGTTTTTGTTTTATTTTTCATTTTCAAATTACAGATTCGTTTTCATTTTATTAGCTTTAGTTTGAATTTCCTTTTGGTATTTAACGATCGTACAACCATTTTGAAAATATGTTTTTGTTTATAAACAATTTCATTGCGTTAAAATTTTGTTATTGCTTTTCTGTTTATAAATTAATTCATTTGTATTTCAAAAATATTTCTTTTGTTTGAAATTGTTATTTCAAGTACACATACAGACCAATCTTTTTTAATTTCCATGATATTTTATGGCTGTCGACTTAAACTTGTAATTAGTTGCGCGCGCATGCATATACAGGTTTTAGTCATGGCTAAATACATTTATGTATCAAGAAAAGAAAAAACAACAACAACACTTTAGTTGTACTATAATAATAAACTGAAAATAATCCTGGAATGTTGACTGCATTTTGTATTTATTGTTTTTATTATGATTATTATTATTATTAATTTTAATGGCAAATGTTAAAGCTATAAAAATATAAATTTTTTTTATTTTTTATAGCATCATGAAATTCTAGAAATAAAAATAATAAAAAATTAATTCATATTTTTGTTTAGTCATGGCATATAGTAAAAAAAACTCTTAAATAATGGAAATTACAACTTTAAGTTTTTAATTTCAACAAAAAAATAAAAATAAAAATATATTAAAAATTAATTTAGCTGAAAATTAATTTTTTAGTCATAAAATAAATGACTTTCGTTTTTAGCTTATCGCATAAATCTTTTTGTGTACTTAAATAAATTCTTTTGCAAATATTTTCCAAATTGATTTAGGGTTTAATTTAAAATTCTGTATTTTCATTTTTCTTTTTCATTTTAGTGAAATGCTATAAAAAAAAAAGAACACATTTATTTTCAATTTCATAAAATGCCTTCAATTCTTCAAAGAATTCATAAACTGGGAATATAAATAACTTAAGCAAACACATGAAGACAGTGTTGAGACGGTGTTTTTTTTTTTTTTTTATATCAAATAGAAAAAAAATTTTACTAAGGCTGATAAAATTATGCTATAGAAAGATAATTTATGATGTTTTCAGGAGTTTCTATATACATATAGAATTTTATTTTCTTGCTTTTGTAATTCATCTTGAGGCATATTTACAAGAATTTCATTGAAGGGGGTAATTTTTTTATATTATTTTCGTTTTATATAAGACAAAACAATAATTTTTTTAAGCACTAACTTTTTATTAGCTTTAATAAATTTAAAAACAAACAAACAAAACATTTTCTTTTATTTTTGGTTTACGTCTATATTAAACAAAAAATATTAAAAGTAGTAGAAAAATTTTATCACAATTTAATGAAATAACCGAGTATTTTATTTTATATCTGTTTTATGATATAGATTTACTTGTCAAAATAGGTTACTTCTGTGTTTAATAGAAGTCCTATTGCCTTCATAAAAAACAACATAATATACTTACAAAAAAAAAATGCTTATACAGAATATAAACTTATATTTCTATCTGGTTAAATTCTATCATTTCAAAAATAAGACTAAATATTTAGTTTTAAAATCTAATCAAAAGTTAAAAGCTTTAAGTTTGATATTAACACATATAGTATAAAATAGATTGCTTTAAAACTCCAGCACAATGTGCTATTTAACCATGTGCTCTATATATTTTTTGAAAAACAGCAAAAAACTTCTTAAATATGACATGGGGAACTTTTATAATTTTCCTTTTATAATTTGCCTAGCTGCAAAATTATGCAGCATAAGCTCTGGTGTTATTGTAAACTTTTACTTCTTAAAAATATCTTCTTATAACTTTTACTGGTCGTTTATCTAAAAATTTAAAGGACATACACTTTTGTCCTAAGCTTCATAAATCGAAATTTACACTTTGCTTCTTGCCTCTAGCACTTGGCTAATTTTTTGGGTAGCTTTTAATTCAAATTTGCCAAAAGTAACGTTGTTTACATTTTGCTACCCCAAAAAGATGTCTGCTAACAAAAATTTTTCTAATAGAAATAATTTATTTTTTACCACGCACCAAAGCACCAACTCCTAATTTCATAATCCTAATGAATTATTTTTCTTTTTTTTTTATACTTCATCTGATTCCAAATTCACTTCATTACTTTCTTTTAGCATTATTCAAAATTTTTAATGTTTAAAAAGTAGAAAAAAACTAAACAAAAAATTAGGATTTGTTTTGTTAGGTGGATAAGCTGTCAAATGTGGCTATGTTTCTCCTTTTATTATATATACAAAATTTTGCTTATGCATCTGTACAGTTACGAGTATAATTGCTTTTTTGTTGTTATTGCTTTTTGCATGTGCTTTTTTTTCAAGAATATTTGAGGTTATGAAATTCTTGCTAAACATATTTCTAATTGTGGGAATAAATTTGTTGCTAAGTCAACTTTTTTAGTTGTTTACTTAAAAAACTTATAAAATGACGTTTTTTTTCCTAGTGTTAAATATTCTTGCGCTTTTGTAGATATTTTGAAAACAAGGAAATATCTTGCTATCAGTTATTGAACTTTGCACAATGCACTTTTACTTACTCGTGCAATGTAAAAATTACTTTTTTTTAAAATATTTTTATCTAATTGAAAGCTTAATTTTTTGAAGCCTTAATAAGCAATAAAATTATTGCTAAAATATGGTTTATATAAATTAAGAAGTGATTTTTGATTTGTTTAACAAAACTAAAATAATAATTTAATTTAGAATTCCGTTTTGGGGTGGTGTAGTGAAAATTTAAATTAGTAATTAATATTTTTCAATTTAATATAAAACAACTTTGATATAAATATATAAGAATATGATATAAAATATTTCTATCATTAATTTTAGAGCACTAAATGATAGAGAGCTAATTTTCAGTCTTAACTGATACTTTCTCTTTCCCTTTATATTGTTACGAATTTAAACGTAGGAAACTGGAAAAAAAAAGTAGGCGAGAGCTGTCAAAAAGAGGGGTTAATAAGAAACTATAATTTGGGACTGTAGCTAGTTTTTAGTTTTTAGTTTTTGTATTTTAATTTTCGTACAACGGGGAAGTTGATTTTTGTGGAAGTTAAGATATATTATTGTGTATACATATATGTATATTCCCAGAGATCTTGTTAACAAATCAATAGATCAAATTTCATTACAATATTTTGACACCCTCTCAGATTGTCCTATAAAAATTTTCTTCTCATGATTCATCAAATTCAAGTAGGAAAGTTCATGACAAAAAAGTAATTGAAATTCAATAAAAATAAGAATAAAAAAAAAATTTTCTACAGTTATACCAGTAACATATAAAATTTTATGTTAAAAATTAATATAATAAATCACAAGTACTTCTTGACCTGTATATAATATTTAGCTAACATTTAATTTAAATTGAACGCTAAATTAATAGCCGCTAACGATTATAAATACAATCTAAATAAAACTATTACAAAATAAACAAGCTGAAAATTAAGATTTTCTCAGTAATTGTATAGCTTTCAATTTATCTTTCTGCATGTTGCACCAACATACAAATATGTTTGTACATATATTTATGTTGATTGCATAAATTCACATCTGATAATATTTGCAAGCATGTGAAAGTGGTATTTTTTTTTACCAATTTTCATGCTTATATTTATATATTTTATAATTACTGCCTTATCCTAGAAAATATCATAAAAAAATTTCTTTATAGTCTTATTCCCAAAACGATTTTAAGGGAAACATTAAATCGAAAAGTTTACAAAAATGAAAACAAAAACAATAATTTATTAATGCATTATTAATATAATATATTCAGTGGATATATACATATATATATATATATTTTATATGGTAAAAATGGAATATAAATTTATGTAAATTTTTGCACATATTTATTTATAATACACAAAAGGAAATGCAAATTTAATTTCACTAAAATTGTATCGTGTATAATTAAAATTTATGATCAAGCCAAAGAAATTACCATTAAAAATAATTAAGATATATAAATTTTCTTAGTAAAATTTACTGCTTTTGTTGACAATAATAATTATTAATTACAAAATATTAATATTAGAATTATGAGTCAATTGGATTTTTGGGTATACAGTGAATGGACATGTTTGTTCTGCAGATATAATCAATTTTTAGCTAAGTAATAGTGCGTTTACAGTGGCCAAAGATATTACACCCGGGGTTCGCAAAGTGTACGTCGCGAGACGGTACGTACAGGTCATTTGCACGCAACGTAATGAGTGAATATTCTATGACCTCGCTTCTCGCTTATCTTATTGATATTACAATGTACTATTAATATGTTCCAATAAAAAATACTAATTGTAAGAAAGAAAAATAAATCACAAGATGATTTTTGGAGTTTTCTTTAATAACAAATCAAGTAATCCTAATGCTTGTTAGAGCAAGCGCAGTTTTGTTTATAAAGAAGGGCGTCGCGAAAAAATTAAAGCCTGTAAAGGGCGTCGCAGGTATAGAAATATTGGGAACCTCTGTACTAAACTAATGTACTACCATTTTAGAATTTTTATGGGAAAACTCTAGTATATTTCTCAAACAAACTAATATTAATTTAATTTGTTTGTTTAGTTAATTGTTAAATGTATTAGACAGCTCATGGCAGTGCCAAGAAGAAATTTTGAGTAATTTTTCGGATTCTCTCTTTCGGCAATAGTTTGACAATGAATAATTGTGGTAGTTAAGTTCAGTTTGCCTATGAATATGACCCAAAACATTTTTTACAACAATAAAGATAAGCAAATTTAAATATGTACTAATCAAAATGTACTAGCACCCAGTATAAACACTTATTTTTATATTATGGAGAAATGGTAGTACATTGGTCTAGTCTAGTAGTATCTTTGGCCACTGTAAACGCACTATAAGATAAAACTCCTATGAAATTGTTATTTTTTGCATAAATGAGGGAGCACTACTATTGTTCATTTTGTTTTATTTTCTAATATTTTTCTAAAATTATAGTCTACAAAAATCTTAATACACGCACATTTATTATGACACACATGCTAATATACATTCAAAAGCAATAGTAGGAGTATGTTAATTATTTTGATACTGCCCTGCCCCGTTGGATACACAACAAAGGATGCGCGAAGAACGGTTATCGAAAAACGAAGCAAAACATGAATTTGCAATTCACTGATATGTCTGTCCGTTTTCTGTTCGCCTGTTGTTCTTTCTTTGTTTGTTACTCTATTTATTTTTATTTTATCTTTTTAATTTTATTTTTCTTTAAAAATTTATTTTAAAATCATTGTTGCTATCTTTTTCCATTTATTCTTTAGTTTTTTTATGTTTTGGTTTATTTCTATTTCTACTTTTTCTTTTTTTTTTAAATTCAACTGTTTTTGCTTTTTTCTAAGAACTTTAATTCTAGTCTGGTCTGGAGGTCTTTTCATTGTTTTTGCCCTTCTGGTATGAGTTATACCAATCCAATAAATTTATAAATATATATATATATGTATATATGTATGTACATATTAAATATATAGATTTATAAAAGTAACAATATAGTACAACATGATGATACCCTCTAGTATAACCTCTCCCCATTTAAAATTTTTTTTTTCTTTTAACCAAAAACAGACCTAAAAACAATAAAAGCAAAAATAATAAAAACAAAAATGAACATTGAAAAAAATTATTTTTTCGTAATTTATGTCTTGTGCTTTTGTCCTTGTCGTAAAGTTAACTAAAATTTATGACCTTTTTGTTTATATGCTGCAATTTTTCAAGAAAATTAAATGAAAATGACTGCTGCAAAGTTGAGGTAATTTTTGTTATTTTTGTTGTTGTTCATATTGTTATTTTAGCCATTCAGTACACGTTTAATATAGGGACTAGTAAATCCTTTTGTCAGTTGGTATACAAAAAAAAAAACAAATAATAATCGATATTGATAAAATAAATAAAAAATTATTACAATAAATGCACGTCCTAGGTAAACTTCGTTAAGAATTGAAATTATTAAAGTTTGAAAAATCATTTTTTCAATAACATTATTAAATATAAATTTTTTTAAAAGTTTCGCAGCAATGAACTTTTATTATTCATACAAAGAAGGTTGTGTTATTATAGTTTATCAAAATCTAAAAGACCCGTTTTTAGTGATTGGCTGACATTTACTTTTAAGGGGTGAAAACCACCCATAAAGTTTACATATAAAAACAAATTTTTAATCGAAACTAAAATAAATTATTGTTATTAAAATTGAAAGCTTTTAATGTATTTTGGTTTAATCCTTATTATTATTTTTCGTTTTAAAATTTTTACAATTTCTAAAATTATTATTTTATTTATTAATTTTTACGTAATTTAAGGTAAAAACGATATCCTATTTGTAAAATGCTCATATTACAATATTTTCTTGTAATTAATTTTCTTTGGCATATGAGTAATAATTATTGAACATTTGTTCGTTAATTTGATGGAAATAAGCTGTACCCAAAAGTTTTTTAAAAATAGAGGTCGAGATAAAATTTTCAATGGAAAAAAAAATGTATGATTTCTATTAAAATCTTCCAATCATATAATATTATTTACTATCGATTCACAAGTTTAAAGCAGTTTTAGTATAATAAATGAATAAATATGATTCATAGCCAATAAATAGGACAATTCTCAGAAAAATTATTTAATTATGATTCTAAAAATACATCACAAAAAATCAGTAAAACTTGTAGGGAATTTAAAGCAGCCTCCGGAGAAATTAACTAGCGAAAACCTTTTTGAAATTTCTCGCAATGAAAGCGCAATACAAAGGAACCATTTTTCTTGATATTATTTGTAATATTTTAGAGTAGAGAAAAATAGATATTAAAAAATTAAGTTGAACTTTGGTTTGGCAAGGCTTTAAAAAAATAATTTTTGGTTTAATAAATAAATACAAAAATAGCATAAGCTCCTAGTTCCAAGACAAATAGACAGAGATTTTCCTTTTTTTCTCTGTAAACTTATTTCGGTCTAAGAACTTTTAACTAATATGAAATATTCAAATTTTCTTTTCTTTTTTTTCAGGTAAGGAATTCAAAGCAGTAAACGTGAACTCTAGAATATTATAAAATTTATTATTGTTTTTACCATTAATAGGACACAAACGAAAAAGGTATTTAGAAAATAATGATAGTTTTTTTATACCTGGAAGAGTTTTCTCTCAAAACTCAAAACAAAATAAGAGGCAAAATCTTTATTCCAAGAAAATGCAATGGACTGCTGCTCTAATAATAATGTATGTTGGCATTTTCCTGCAATAATGATTCCGACAAATAAGACTTTATTTTCTTTGTCCAACTTGCTTTTCAGACTTCACATCGAGTATTCTTCATCTGATTATCAATCTTATTGTGTGTATTTAAAAGACTCACATATCCTTGCTATATTTCGGAATGATGACATAATCAGTTTTATAGAATGTAGCATAAAATTTTTACTTTACCGAAAAGCTCAGTATCATTACACTTCGTTATAAAAGATATTATTTCTGCTATTGCATTTTTTTTGTCATCGAAACTGGAGAAATTGAGGTTTGAGTATTTTTACCGCTATTAATTTAATATCTTTCTTTATTTGATCTTTAAATACTTCTGTAGTAAAATTTTCATATTTCTCATCATCTCATCTTCGTTTTTGTAATTTATGCTTTGATAATAATATCATCATATGTCTCATCAAAGAATACATCAAGTGTGACTTCATAACAGAAATTCAGAATAACTTGAAAGGTCCTTTACAACCCATAACTTCACAATGGATGAGCTTATTAGATAAAAGAGTATTAATTTTAACACAGTCAAATTGTCAAACAAATTAAAAGCGTTCTTTTGTTTTAAAAGCTGATGATATGTCTATCTGAGAGCTATCTATATCGACTGAAAAAGTGAAATTAAAAACAAATGCTTACTCGATCATTTTCTGGCATATAATCTCAGCCATTTTTTATTCTTATAAATTGTTTTAATAAAAATACTTATGCCGTTTTTAACGCAAAATTAGCTCTCAAAATAATACTTTTAAATTGTGTTTCAAGTGTTTTCATTTTTTCCACCAGTTAAACTTTGACGGATAAAATCTTAAAGAAAATAAAATACTGAGACTTATTTTAAAGCTAATACTATAACTTTCAGAGTAGTACATATTTAGCCACATCATTGATTTTCTCAATTCAATGCCATCTCATGTAGTCCTTTCGTTTTTTGTGCATACAAAAGCCATCATATTTTTCCCACTTAATTATTTTGAGATTGAATCAACTGAAATTAAATTTTGTTTGTACCAATGGCAAGGTTTCTATTTAATTAAACAACCAATACCCTATTTTTATTTTCACATCACTTTTTTCATATTCGTTGTGCTTAATTATTGTTGAAAAGTTTAATTCATTCTCTGTTTCCTCTCTAAGGTACTAATTACTATGTGAGTTTTGGAACTAAGCAATTCAATAAAAATTTCAACAAACTACACAGAAATCACCTCAGGCATATATTAAAGGTTTTCTGAATCTTTTTAATTCAATTGTTTTGGAGGTTTCGTGGTCTATTAGATAGCAGATATATCCTTTTTTTTGTTATATGCATTTGTCGAATTTTATAAACGGCAAAAACTCTCTATGGAAAGTAAAAGTGATACTTTGACACCTTTCAACTTTAATTATTGCTACATAGCTTTTCTGCATAAGTTTTCAAAAATGAGCGGTTAATATGTGGAAGAGTTTTGTTTTTGGAGCAATTTATAGTCCTTTTAAATACGTGATATTTTCTTCAAACAAAAATTTATTAACAATATTATTCATAGTTTTTTTCAAGATAAAGCTTATTTGTTTAAAGTTTACTATTTACTTACATGATATAAGTCTAGGGTATTTAAATGATATATTTATTTAAGTGTCCACTCAAGAAACGATAGCCAAGCCTTTATATATTCAAATACTACGCTCCAAACGTACAAAAGTAAATGAAGTTTTAGTATGCAAAACAAATTAGAAACGAAAAAACAACTTGAGAGAATGTAAACAATTTTTAGGTGTAATGACCTCTGCTAAATCATTACTAACTTAAAACCTTATAATAATTAATAACGCGAATTGATTATATTGACACCTCATTCGACATAACGAAACTTGTTAAAAAAACTTTGTTTAAAAATTTCAATAATTTATTTTTATGTATATATATAAGCTATAAAATTCCAGAAATCGATCACATCAATTTTCTTAATGATAAATTTCAGATGGAAAAATAAATAAAGGAAGTTATAAATGAAAGTTTTATCGATATATCGAAAAAAACAAAGTAACTAAAATAGAAAAAACTCAAAGGAATGCAGTAAAGAAATTAAATTGTAAAATACAATATTAAGCACTAAAGTTCAGGAGGTATATTTTCTTTGTATTGGAATGTTAAATTTACGAATAAGCTGTTTAATAGCTGATATTTTATTACTAAAACGAAAATCGCTTATTATATGAAGGAAGAAATCCATCTATTATCTTCTTTTAAAATTTTTAATAAAAATTAGGCAGCAACTTCATTATATTTGATCCCAATCCTTTATCTCTATTGTCTGAAAACAAAAAATATATTCATAACTTTCCAAAACTGATGAATATAGGGTAGGGAAAGACAACAAAAATTTTGGATCATGATTTAATAAAATTTCCTGCCTAAATTCTGTAGGTGTGGTAAGTGTACAAATTTTACCATTGTTTTACTTTTTATTTAATTAATTCATTTTATAACAGTAAATCTGATAACAGAGCTCTATTGTTTGATCAAAGATCTGTATCTATAATATACAACAAGTGAATTATGTATTTAATTAAAAAATAATAACAAAAATTATAATAGTAATCCTATATCTAAAAATAAAATCGATTTTTAAAACTTTTTTAAATTTTAATAACGTACAAAATAAGTTTTTCCAAACTTAATTTCAATTAAAAAAGTTCATTTATATTAAAATCTAATAATACAAGGCAGGAGTAAAATAAAATTGAATAACAACATAAAATCATAAATAAAAGAAAAAGACAAGAATAAAGTACACAAGGGAAAAAGGAAAAATCCCTATGGGGGTGGTGGTATGCAATATAGAACTTAAATGAAAAGAAAACAAAAAGTCGCGCACCAACAAATCTGCACGTCTGAGAGTTATCGATTTTTAAACATAGATGGCTTTAGCTTATATGTACATTTTATATAAATATACATGTATGCTCAAGTTTTAGCATTTTATATATATATATATTATGTATATATTTTCTTCCGTTATATTTATAGGTATTTGTTCAGTTTATATATAGATATATTACATAAATGTATTATACACGTTATATTGAAATATGCATGCATGCATGCAATGCAATATCAGTATATATATATATTTGTAAATTTAATTATATATATATACCTACATATATTATAAATTGAAATGATAAATTCACCAACAACTTTAGTAGCTTAAAGTTTACCCAGCATTTCTCTTTAATATTTTTCACATCTTATAATAACTGACCACAAATTTTAGAATAATTTTTTTTATTATTTAAATAATAAATAAAAATAACTATAGAGAAAAAAAAAACAAAGTAATTGAACTTAAAATCATACTTACTCGCGATTTCCAGCTCTCTTTTTTCTTATTTATCATTTTCTCCTGCATAATGGAATTCAGGATAAAAATTCTAAAAAATTCATTCAACATGAAATTTTCATTCATTTGAAATACTTTCATGTAATGGTAGTACATTTAATTGTTGTTGGATTCTGTTATGCACTCAATTTACCCTTTCAGAATTTCGCAGGATGTCAATGCAAACACGTGACAACATATTTTTTGTTGTTTAAATTCTCTTTTGTGATATTTTTTTGCAATTCATGAGAGCTATTTGAACTACAAAAATATATAATATATATATATTAATTATTCTCTTTGGTAATTTAATAGCTAAATAACATATAATCAGAGAATCTTATTTGTCTACTAACAAAGTACTTAGGAAAAATACTATAAAATAACTGTCTAAAAATATATATCTAAGTAAATGAAATGTACAAAAAAAAGCCGGCTACAAGAAAGCTTTTTCCCCAATCATTTATATTATTATAACTCATGCACATTTTATTTCTCCTTTTATTTCTTATCAGAAGAGTTTTTTGTAGTGTTATATACAATCTCAAATAAATTTTACTGTATATGCAATAGAAAGAGAAAAAAAATCATATTTACAAAATATTTTAAATCAAATAATTGAGGGGTTCATATCTTTTTTGTACCTTAAAGAGCATAAAAAACAGAAAGAGAAAGCCAATAATTGTTGCCAAAATGTCTGGAAAAATATATTAATAAGCAAAGTAATTTATTTTTATTTAAAATTTATACAAAAAATTAAAGATCCCCCTCTTTACTTAAATCAATAGAAATATGAAATGTTTTGTTTTGACAACAACAACAACAACAACAAAAATTTATCAAATTGCACTTATAAATAAGTTGCTTGTGTATAAGTAAAAAGAAAAGAAAAGAAAAGAAAATATTTGCAAAAACATTAACAACGTTAAAGTAAATATCTATAAACGTAAATTTGTTTTTATGCATAGTACATATATACAGTTATTTGTTAAAAAGCTTTTTGTATTAATTAACTTTTCTAAGAATGCTTTTATTGTTAAAAGTTAAATATTTGAAGACAAATAGGCGTCGACATATTCGAACGAAATTTAATTCAATTAAACATTTTAACTCTTGTTTTTGGTAAATTATTTTTCTCCTTAATACATATTCGCTTATATTTATTAAACGGTAATTTTGGTCTTAAGCCAATTTACTGAGGGGCTTTTAGTATAAAAATTGACTTATTTATTATTTTTAACATTTAAAAGAAGAATTTTAAAGCGAATTATTTTTTATGATTTATGATCACGGTATTTTGAATTTAGAGTAAATAAAAACTCCACTACAAACTGCCTGCTTCGGTTTATATTTTAATATATTGTTTTCGGTCGCTTCTCTCAGGAAGGGTAAGGCTTTTAGCGAAAAAAAACCCTATTTTCGTGAACTTTTTTTTATAAATATGGATTAAGCAAATTTATTCAAACTTTTTGCATTATATTAAGCATATCTTTAACAATATTCTATAATTTTTTATTAGAAAATATTTACAGACAAGCTGGAGACACAGCTTTTTCAATGACACTTTTGAAACCGGATGATTTTTGGTGTTCACTGTACAACAACAAAACTACGACCGGAGCTCCATTACCGCCGATAAATATTTTTAAATACACTGAGCTATTTCCTTCTCTGCCTGAAATCAACAATCCATAAAATCTAGACCAAGTATCATCGAATCTTCCCTCTGATTATTTTTTTTTTTGTTTATTTAAAAATTTTTGGTGCTCCTTTAAAGTGAAGGCTGCTATTCTCGACGAAAAACTTCGCCACTTTATAAGTAGAATCGGTAATGTAGTTCTTAAATTGCAGTGAACATCGACTTTAAAAACGTAGTTTTGAGAAAAATGCATTTAAAAATTTTAAAAGCTAATAAAGAATGAATCAATGAGGGATACTAACTAGTCAATAACTTTGAGAGTTTTGCTCTGATCGACTTCAAATTTGGGATTATAACTATTCTTGAAATTTTTAACTTTTAAGAAAAGACGGCAGAAAAAAACCGATTTTTCAAAAGTGCAAACCCTTACCTCCTCTTTAAACTTATTTTCATTTAGGTTTGAGCCAGTCAATGAATATAAAACTCTAATAAAACTAAATAAATTTTAGTTTCACAATCATTGCTTGAATTAGTTTTTGTTGTAGTGCAGGACACTTACTTATCTTCATTCTGTTAAACCTCTTCCATGTGTGGCACATACGACTTTTATAATATGTCCTATTGTTCTTTAATTGTCAATCTCCTGTGGATTTATGGTTTACTCACTGTGATCGCTAATATATCCTCAGCCTACAGTGACCGAATGTGCTCGATAAATTTTTTATTTATTTAAGTTCAAGATGTAGAGAGGCTTACTATGCTAAAGCCGACAAAACGTCTCATATGGTATTTTGAATATAAGTCGCTCAGAAGCCAATGTGGATAAGTCCATTTTTTCATATTTTCTGATTTTTGCAAATTTTAATAGAATAAATAATATATTTCCTGGTCTTAAAAGGATTTACTCATATTTTCATTTTTTATTGGTCAAAAAACCCTTTTTTTAATAGCCTCCGCATGTGCTATGTATTATGAATGCATTAAGAAACATTAAATTTCTCAGTTTGGATTTTTTGGACTTATCCACATTGGCTTCTGAACGACTCATATAACTCTTCATCGAAATAAGGTTTGAAATTGTTGATTCCAGCAACAATTCGACGAGTATTTTATATTTAAAACCAGCTAGCTGACAGTATTAAATTGTATCATTTCTCATTTTCTGTGAGAGTTATGACGAATTAAATGTGAATGAAGTTTGATGCATTTTGCTTAAATAATTTTTTTTTGTTAAGTAACATCTCTCACTGAGTTTATAACTCTATGCTATATTTAGTTTAAGCTTATGAACCATGGATATATTATTTAATTAGTCACTATTTTTTATCACAAAACTGTCAGCTAGCTGACTAGCTGACTAGCTGTCTGAGTTAGAGCTTCAAGCAGAGCAAGTTTGTGTCAAAATTGTTGATATTGATTATGAAATTTTATTATTTTCTACCCTCTTCGTCATCCGAGTGCATTATCAACCTTTTTTCAACTTTCTACAAAACTTTTTTTTATATATTTCGCATTTTTATTATATATTTTTTTGTTCATTTTTCAGTGATTCTATCCAATATCCCTTTTTTGCGTTATTATCTATTGCTTAATGCATTTATTTTTATTATATATCTTTTCTTTAACAAACTTTTTATCCTATAAAATCCCTAAATAAAAAAGTTTTAAATTTATGTTATGAAAAAAAAAGCAAAAAGAAAAACATATTTTATCTATTTATCTTAAAATTAATATTTTTTTGTTCATGTTGTTTTAAATTGCAAAAGTTGTTTCTATAAAACCACTTTCAAATATTTAATTGCAAAAAATGTCTACAAAGAATGGCAGGAAATTGGAAAGTTCGAAAGCTGTTTACCGTTTAGTTTTGAGTTTCATTAATTTCAATCTTCCTACTTGGCCTCCAAATTTACTTTTTAGTTAAGGAAAGTTAGATACTACTTTTGCATAACCTAACTTTATATTAGTTAAAGTTTTTGCATTAAAGCAACAAAAAAACTACAATTTATTCACGAAAAAAACAAGTTTTTTGTTTTTTTTTTTTTTCAATCTGAAATCAAAAAATAAATTACATTTTAATATTTGATACTAGCAAAATGCATAAATTTTCAAGAGAAAGAAAAAAAACAAAAAAAATTTTTTTGCAAAAACATTCCACATAACTCGTTTTGAAAGCAAAAGAATTGCACAAGCAATTGCCTGAATTTATAGTTCCTCCGACTCACACAATTTTATTAAACAATTTTTTTTTCGTTATTATATTTCATCAATATAGCCTTAAACAATTTTTATATGAATACACATAATTTTAATTATATATATATATTATACCTATTAAACGAATACATTTATATATGTATATATAGAAAATATAATAATAAAAAAAAGCTATAGCTAGAGCAGCACAAATTAATTAAAAAATATTTTGAATTATTATATACATAAAAGAAAGAGAACAAAAATATATTTTTGTTTACTTTATAAATACATTTAGATGTATATATATATATATATATGCTTCTCTCTATACATACATACCTCAAGGGGAGCCGGTTAGAATTAAACTTAAAAACAAAATAAACAAATACAAGATTGGAGTACACATATACAAACACATAAATATTGCATTCACATGCATAAAATAAACTTTTATAATGTGTATGACCTCGTGATAGGGGAGCAAAAAGCACTATACTTCTATGTGGGGGGGACAAAAAAATCACATGATGGTATTTTATATCCTCCTCCTTTTGTAGCGCACATTTATTTTTTTTATAGCATTTGGTTTCATACAAAAAATGTTCCTCAAGCTCTCATTCTGTATCCGCGCGGTTCTAGGTAAACTTGTCGGGCACACTTAAGAGTGTTTTGCTTCTTCCGTTTATCGGTTACGATTGCATTTTTTTACAATAAAAAATATTACGATATTATTAATATATTATAACAACATTTATTTTTATAATTCCTGTAATTTTTTTCAATAAAAGAATAAATATTTTTTCAATTTAAATTATTTAGTTATTATTTTTGCGTAAAAATACATTTAATTATTCGGTAAATGTTAACTAAATTTTTAAAAATTTTGCAATTATTAAACTGACAATAGGACAAAATAGGAATATAATAAAAAAGAACAAATTGTTCTTAGAAAGACAATTAATGTGTCCAAAGTGAATTTTTTTTTGTATACAATTCAAAATGCATTCTCATAAAATGCATAAAAAACAAAATTAAATAGTGCAATCTGAGTTAAATAAAGGACAAACTTAAAATTAAATAATTAATTTATATCTATATATATATATATATTTGCATAAAAGTGCAACAATATATTATTATCAACAATCGATATGTGAAGTTATTTAATATTTCCTCCTTCCTATGGTTAGGTTCTAGTTTTTTTTAGCATGAATTTCATACACCCTCATTGCACTTGGTAAATTGTCGATTCATATATTTTTGTTTCCTTTACAAATTTTATATTTGATTTGATTACAATTCTAAAAATGTGTGTGTGTTGATAAAATATTCACATTTTATATATATATATACATAGATAGATATATATATCAATATGTACATTTAAAAAAAATATTCATTTATAAAAAAAAGAAAAAATTGTCTGGGCAAGTGCATATACTGTAAATGTATTAGTATTCTGATTGCTTTTATAAAGAAATTTCTCATTTCAAACCAAACAAAAAACTCCAAGAATCATTGCAATGAGATTTTATATAGTTGAATGTGTTTCAATACATGCGCATATATATATATAATAAATAAGAAAGAAAGAGACAATATTATCAAAATAATAAATTTGTGCAATTGTGTGTATAGTAAAGGCAAAAAACGAAAAATCAAATAAGGGGATCTAGGGATAGAATAAATTTAAAAAAAAAAAAAAAAACAAGGATGAAATAAGAAAATTACAACTACAATTTGAGCGTAAAAAAACAATATACAAGGGAAACTATAGTAGGGGTAAATATACTATATATAAATTAATGAGAATTGACTTAAGAAATTATTCCTTGGGAACTTAAATGCAAGAAACGAGATAGAAAATTCCAAATTTAATTAGACTAAAGAAAAACTTGTAATAATAACCGCGTCTCCTGCCATCAGACTCCCGGCATAATTTATGTGTTTGTGTTTAATTAAAAATTGTTTAGTATGTGCGTTTTATAGCTAAACAAAAATTATATATATATGTATATATACTTCTATATTTATATAAAACCAAATAAAATATATAAATTTCTAGTTCTTATCTCGTCTTGCATTTTATAAAATAAATAATTAAAAGGCTGTTTATTCCCTTCCCTCTCTTCCGTGATTAATTTTTTAGTGTTGTGTTATGCTCTTATTGTTGTTGTTATTGCTATTTTATTATTAAATTCAATTGACATTTTTCTTGTTTTTATTGTATATACTTATGTGTATGAATATAAATTTAATATAAATATATTTCTATACATATAAATAGATAAATTTTTGTTGTTTTAATTTAACTGCTGTGTAATAAAAAATATTTTTAAATTAAAAAAAATCTTTTTTTGTTTTGTTTATCTAGTTCTTTACTTAAACATTTAATTAAAAACAAAACAATAATAATATAAGTAAGGATTTGAAGGTTAGTGGAATTTTAATTACTTCCGTGTATAAATAATTTACTTACTAATTTAATTAAAAATTAATTAATTGAATAATTAATTTTCATATGTGAATATTTCTATACATTGTCTACATTAAGTGAAATTTTTAACAATTATTCAAAAATGAAAATTATTAATATCTATAAAAATATAAAACAAAGAAGAAATTAGACAACTTAAAACACAGAAAATAAGAAAAAAAAAGGTAAATTCATTTATTTGAACATTTTTTTTAGTATAATTTAAAAATTTACATCCTTTCAAAAAGGCAAGCAAAAAAATTTCAAAGAATGAGAGATAATAGAGTCTACTACTATGGTTACAATAAGACACTTTCTAGAATTACTAAATTCTTCATTTAATTATTTTGGTCTTGTTTTCTGCCATCAGCAACCATTCAAATAATTGGTTGTCCTTGCTCTCTTATATTAGTAGAAAAAAAACTTAGGGTTTCGAAATTATATTAGCAGAGAGTACATTGACATAGAAATTTGTTTGCTTGTTGCTAACTGTAATGTTTTTTGGTTTTTTTGATTTATTTTTCGTGCTGACGAGTGTTTCCAAACTTTTATTTTTGGTTTTTTGCTTTTAAATACATAAAGAGATATTTTTAATTTTTATTTTTGTTTGTTTTTCTTTAATTGCAGTTTGATTTTCGAAATGTCGAATATTAATTACGAATGGTTGGACTTTTAAAGTAGTCGTGAAGACTATTAACTTCTAAATCCTGTTTTGAGAAGTTGAATTTCATAGACTCTGATTTATTAAAATTTTGGTAAATAAAAATAAAACAATTTTACTACCTCATAACATATGTAAGAAGAAACTCGGAACGGTAAGGCTCTGGTCCATTTGGGAAGAGTCTTTTAGTCATTCTATACATTTGTCTGACTGCAATCGACCAGTGTCTTTTTCAAGTTGTGATTTGTAAATTTATCGAAATTTCTCCCTCAAAGATTCTATTTGGACTACAACTTTTCTGGAATCAACAGCATCAGGGGCTCAAGTGTACCAATGAAAAATTAAAGATTATCTTATTCATACGATCGACGTATACGAACGATCAATTTTGCAAAAGCTTCAAGCAAGCGAAAATTCAAAATAAATTGCTTTTCTCGCTCTTATAAACTCAACAACTATAAACTTTTCAGTGTTTATATTGATGTCAAGTTCAATAAAGTGACTTTTATGCCAATGTTTATTGGACCAATGTTATTGAAACTTAATGCTCTATTTTAGATGCAAGCTTTTATTTTTTGTTTTACTCTAGCTGTTAAACATTTTTTAAGCCCAATTTTTATTTAAAAAAGTGGCTGTTCATATGCCAAAAACATCACTAGCGAACTTTCGCATTGGAGAATTACAGCATTTTTCCTGAATAAAATGGCTACCGAGTAAAATGTTACCAGGTTAAACTATTTTTGTGTTCCTAATCTAAAATTAACAGTTTGGGTCAAGTCTAGCTTGAACCAAGCTTAAGACAAAACCAATTGCTATCTACGCTTGAGTCTAAATCATAGAACTTTGTGGGTCTTCTGTTCGTTTTATTGGGTTCATAAAATAAAAACGAAGTTTAAATAATGCAGACCCGATCAATGAAAACGTTGCAGGATTCCTAAAAAATAAGGAATTTAAAATCAGAATCAGAGGGCCTAGAGTAGTCAAAAAGTGAAGAATATATCTACGCGTCTTTTGTAGACTGCTACGATTTTTCTTGTTATATCCTTGGCTTTCAGTAATTCAACTTGATATTTTTTTCAGTTTTTGCCCAATTAGCTCTGATAAGCTTGAGTTTTTTGCGCTTTCAATCATTTCATATTAATTTTTTCAAAGCTATTAATTTTTTATTTTGATTTTAATTTCACCTATCTGAAAACTAATCGTGTGAATGGCGTTATTTAATTTATTTTATAGGAAAAAAATTAATTTTATCAGTTTTATATTTGAAATGTTACGTTTTATTTGTGGTTAATCATGGCCATTATGTTCGTTTAATCAATTATTACTGCCTAGCTATCTTCTTGGGATTTATATGAAAATTTATGACAAGGAGTCATAAAAAATTGTCTGGCTTTGAAGATTGATTTTAGAGTCTGAGAATAATCAAATTTAATCATAAGCTATTTTTAAACAAATTCGCTGTACCTGAAACTTTTCTCATAAATAATATAATTGATTAAACAGCTGCACAAAAAAGTAATTACTTTTATTTATTTTACCAATTGAAAAAACAACTTATCTATCAAATCGGAATCTAACAGGCAGACAGAATAATGTCTGTTTTTTACAATATGTACCTTCTCTGGAATGTTGTATAGTGGTAGTTTGGGGATAGAAATACGCTCCGTCCAAAGATAGATTTATTATGCTTCCAAACAAAGCCAAGAGCCTTGTTTTTATATTTTGTACTAAGAACAAATTAGAATTTTAACAGGTTTGTATTTTTTTTCCAAATGAAGTAATTTTTTAGAGAATTTTTAGTTAAGATGTTGCAATAATATCTATCATAATCTTTAATTATTTATTCCTTTTGCAATGTAAATCACTCTTTGTGTATCAAAATATGTTTTTTTTAAGACTAAACGTAATATCCATCCTGCTTTTCAGAGGTACAACAATTTCGGGGGTAATCTTTTCCACTGAACATCCTGAACATCACATCTTCAATTGTGAGCCATTACAAACACAAGAACAGCTAAGCTTTCATCTCTTTCCCTGTTAAACTCTTTAATTAATCAATTCTCTTTTCCATTTGGTGAAATAAGAAAAGTTTGCTGTTTTATTTGTCAATAAAAATGAAAGCATATACATATTGTATATAATTGAGGTTTTAGCAGGTGTGTAGAAACTAATGATGTTGACCAAAAATAAACCATCTGCGATAGTTTCTAAAAACTGGACTTAAAATATTGCTATTGGTGCCGAGTCATATTAAATCAGCTTTACCATAATCAAATCTAATCAACACAAAACGAATAACGTAACGAGAAGAAAAATTGTTGCCATGTTATAGAAAACTTTCGGTATTTAGTGCGTAGTCTGGGCGAAATGATCTGGCGTAATACAAAAACAGTAAAAACAATTCAAAAGGGAGGCATGTCCTTTAGGATGCATAAAATCAGCTAATAATATTCATACTTTTTATAAAAAGTGTATTTATCTATTCAGGCTTTCAAAATACTAAATTTATGTCGTTAAAAAAACGAGGAAAAATTATTTTTGAAAACAAAATTTTTGCATTTTAACATTCCCACATCATTTAAACTTCTACCACCTAGAATCTAGAATATTAATCATAAAATGAAACATAAAAATCTCTTAAAAAGAAAATAAAATAAAATGAAATAACTGCTCCTTTAAATGAAGGCATAAACGCTTTAATTAAGCTGATACTAAACTATAACAACAACAAAAAGACAAAAACTAGAAGACAAAAAACAGAAAAAAATATTTCTGACATGAAATCAATTAAAATGCCATCTGGTGGCGGACACTATCATACATCATCGTTATATCTAGAAATAAATTTATGTCAGCTATGCCCCAGCCGTGTTGGGTTCAATAAAAATGATGGAAAAACTCATAACACGAAACATCTCTAGACATTCGTCGAGCTTAAATTAATTTAATTTCCTTTGGATCTCAAATTAAAATCTAAAAAAAAACAACAGAAACATTTTTTAAAAAATAACAACAACAAAAAAACCTATTATAAATGAAACATACAAAATAAATTGAAGCCAATGGCAGGCGGCATAGTTAAATTTAAGTCCGTTAATTTTATGAATATATGTCGCCATGCAAATTGACGCAAAATATAGTGTTACCAACACTATTAATTAATCCAATATTAAAAATAATATTTAATTAGTTTTAATGTCATTTTGGATAAGTAGAAAGACAACAGGAAAAAAATATTATTTAAAATTAATGACAGCCAAGTTGCAAAATTTTATATTCAAAATTAAATTGAAATTTCATTTATTTTTCAAAATAATTTATGATTGCTAGTAAAATTATTTCTATATGAAACGAATTTCTTAACTGAAAATGTAGAATTTCACTTTACATCATTACAGGGAAATTAATTTAATAAAAAATTATTCAAGTATGAAGAAATGTATTTTTCCTTTTAGTGATATCATTAAATTAAATTTTTTTGGCTTAAATTTAAAATCTATATACTACTGGTAGATAAAATGAGCAAAAGATTTAAACTGTACTGGAAACTTTTGTTTTAATTTCAATTCATCGATAAACAAAATATCAAAGTAAAATATCCAAAATACGGTTCGAGTTTTACAAATTTAACTTTAAAACGTTTCAAACGTATTTTTCAAATCCAATGAGATTTATATTGTACATATATGTATATTCCTTAATTTCTCTTCAAATGCATACATAAAATCCACAATGCAAAGTTTGTTTTTTTATTTTCACCTCTGAACTCTTATTCTTAATAAAACCAAAATAAGAAACTGCAAAAGAAATTAAATTTTTTTTTAAATCATATCAATTGAAATTTTAATTAATTCTTTAAACAAAAAGAAAGATAATATTTAATAATAATAATTCCAATGAAATAATAAATTTAAAAGTAATAGTAAAATAATTTGGATACGCCTTCTGCTCATCAATCTATACGAGTGAGTATATGCCTTAATTTTGAACGTGGGAAGCAGCCACTAAAATTTCATTTAGAAAAAGAAAAAGAAGTTTTTTCCTTTAATAAATAACCAACTCAAAAAAAAAAGACAAATGCAAAAACGCAAAAAAACAATTTAAGCAATTTTGTACTCAACAATTTCAGCCATTTTGCAATTTATTTCATAGCATCGTATGAACACTGTTATTTTGCCAATTTGTTTTTTTATTGTTTTTTTAAATAATAACACATCAGCACTATATCATAATTTAATTATTTTTCGTTGTTATTGTAGTTAATTTTATTCATTATTACTTTTTTACTTTTTTTTTGCAATTGTATAGTGCAAGATTGAGGCTTTGAAATTTTGCTTTTATTACCAATCTATACCTGAGATGCATTATGTGCATTAGTAATTAGATTGAAGATTGCTGTAGTTTACCACCAAGAAAGATTGAAGGCTTTTTATCCGTTGGAAGGGCTGCAAATCCATTATTATTATCTAAAAATAGTATTTTATTATTTTTTTTTTTGTTTTTTGTGTTTTTATTAATTAGAGAGGTTGTGGCCATCAAATTCATTAAAGGAGATCAGTTAATATTATTTTTTACTTATTGTATATTTTATGTTTTACTTACTTGGAACTTTGTTACTGTAAGACTGACGTCACAAAAATTATTTTTATTATTTAGTTTGCTTTACTCCTGAATCGATTGTATTAACGTCATTAAAACTTATGAAGACCTTCTGTTTATTGTTTGTTTTTGTTTTTGTTGTTTTAAGTTCTCTTTTCAGAAAAAAAAATATTTCTTTTAATTTCAACTTATTTTTTTTTTTTTTTTTATAGTCCCTCCAATATTTATTACATACATACATACAAACATTTATATATTTATATGTATATAGATAAAGTTGCTTCGTTTTTTAATTTTGTTGCTTCCCTTTTGTTGATTCTGATTAAAAACGACAAGAAACCTGTTCTCTGGAAATAAAGTTTTTTTTGTTTGGTAAATAGTTTTTCCTTGTGTTTTTTTTTTTTGTCTTATACTAAAAGATAAGAAAACGTGTTACCAAGTGCAATTGAGAGGACTAGACTTTTATTTTATTTTATTTTTAACTGACTGCTTTTTTGTACTGTTGTTAGCTGTTAGCTGAATGTACCATTTCAAATAAAACAACAACAATAAACATATTTCTTTTTCTTCTTATCTTAGATTCAAAGGATATAAAAATTTTATCAACACCTGTAGCTATGCATTTTGTTAGTGTTTTAGGTATTTTTTTTAGGAATTCAAAAGATTTTCTATATTAGTTTTATTTATTTTTTCTTACTTTTTACTTTTTTTTTGGAATGTACAACATGTATGTAACGGTAAATAACTAAATAGTTGATAATTATCTCTAAAGTATTTTAAAAATTTATTTTAAGACGTTGGTTGTTTTTGGTATAATAAGCCTAAGTATTGAGAAAAACAGCAAACCTCACGTAATTTTGTTTGCATTTTTATATTTGATAAAAATAGAAACGGCTTTGCTATGAATGTTCTTCCTTTTTTGTTCTTAAAGTAAGTCAATGTGTTTTTCGGATAATGAACCATAAGAAATAATATATAAAACAATTTAAAAAGTTAATCATAATACTTTAAATATTTCATTAAGAAAAATGAAATAAATTTAGGTATCCATTGGATGGATTGGATGGAATCTATCATCGTGACATTAAATGGAAATAAGGAATTTTTTATAATGGACTTAAGCTTTAAGCTCAGATTGAAAACTGACAGGAAGAAAACAGAAGTAGGATTCTGTCTTGGTGAGAAGTAAACGTGAGAATGAAAAAGCCAAATTTTGATATGTATGGCAAATATTTCAAAATCCGATTTTCTTATACTTACGTTGACTTATCACCAAGACAGAATCCCACTTCAGTTGAGAAAAAGTCGAACTGCATGGAACAATAATTGTGTTCCGTATGTTTGAATTCACAAATCTTAACAAAAAACCCGAGTCCAACATGTGCTTTAAAATCGAACAAATCAATCGAAAATTTTTCAGTAGAATTTCGTTTCCTTTCGAAAGTTTAATATTTTTGTTATAAGGGATATTTTTAGATTTTCAGCTACAAGAAATAAAAATAAAAAATTCAGCTTTCAGTAACTTTTATGAATTCAAAAGTTTTAAATATTCAGATGAAGACAGACTCCAAAAATTCAAATTTTTAGTACTTAGCTGATATCAAAATTTGAAATTTACATCCCAGCCGAGGAAAACGGCTGAATTAAAAAATGTTCTGTGAGTGGTTTGGAAATTTTTCATAACTTTAATAAATATAATAATCAACTATCCTTCTTTATTTTTTAATAAAGCAATGCAAATGTAGAATGATGACCGTAAAATAATTTTTTAGAGCACGAACTTCTAAAAAACACCAGATACCAGATACCAGATATTCAACATTTGTTAACATCTATATTCTGTATTTTTTTTTCATTTATTTTGAAGTTCGGACAGACATATAAGTCCTGGCACTGTATTTTACTTTTTTGGCTGAATGAGAGATTTTGTACAGGTTTTTAGAGATTCAGCTGGTTTTCCTAAATTTTGTTAAGAGAATTTTGGGCATATATGCAAGAAGAATTTCAGACCATAAAAACAAAAATTATTTTGTTTAAGTTGAACCTTCAAAACTAACAATTTCCTTTTAATTATAAAAATAATCTGACTTAAGGTACCACGATTGGTCTTGCTGCGCTATAAAAATAACTTTTTTTTTTATTCAATTTTTGTTTAACAATGCAAATATGTTAACGAAAATTTTTTCACTTGTTTTTTTTTTAGATCTTAATTGACTTAACTTAACTTTTATTATTATATAACCTTGAAAATTGTATTAAAAATAAATATAGCGGACTTCTACTAAAAGGGTTTCAGTGTTAAACGTTAAAGTCATAAAATTATTTCTAATATTTCAAAATAATTCCTTGCAATAAACTATGTACAGGATTTTACGATATCATATATCAAAGAATTCGAGCATTTATTCCAGTGTAAAAATCAAAAAAATATTTGATTTATTGGAATGTAGCACATGAGTTTCAGATCTTTTACAAAAGGACTATTTTATTTTCTTATTTATGGCACTTAAATAATTGTTCTCAGAATTCATAAGTTCTTGTTAATTGAGCCCAAGGATTTAGTTGATATAACCTTTATTTTTTAGCACTCTATTATGAATATTGCTTAGTAGAGTTATATTTTTTTGTTCAAATTGCCTTTTATTGTTTCTAAAAAAAATCCTTAAATTGAGATAAGTAGTTTTTGGTTTACTCATGAAATATCAGTCAAATAATTCTGGTTGGCGATACATAAAAATCGAAGCTTTTAGCAAAATTCGGCGTTATTGATCATTTTTAAGTTTTGTACAGTTTTTCCAAAGCTTTTACTATTTTTCTATGTAAAATAATTAATATTTAGCCTTGAAACTTCCATCAGTTTTGGAAATTATTTCTTCATTTTAGACAAATTTTTAAGATTTGTAAGCAGCCAGCATTCACTTAAGGGCCAGATCTGTTTTTTGAAGAAACATTGGGCATTATTTTCAACATCTGACACGATGAACTTCACATCCCGAGAACATTCCTTTTCAATTTGTTGACTGACTAATTAATTATTGCTGTTAAATAAATCCAAACACCAATGTGGATGATAGAATTTAGAAATTTTCGATCGTAATGACTTCATTCTGGCGACCATAACGTTCACCAGCACCGGTGTGAATCTTTCCTGGTTTTTAGACAACTCATTTTAGTAAAGTACTGTTTTTATTTTGAATTTTTTGCAATGGTTCGATAAAAGCTCTTGAAATTAGCTGCCTTTGTTTAAAGCATTTAAAATGAATCAACAAATTTTCACCCTTTTTTTTTTTGTAAATACCTGGCTGAATCCTTTGCATGAAATAAGTTTTTTTTACTATCCATCATGAAAAATCATTTCAAATGTGGTCATAAAACACTGTACAAAATTTGGGACTTAAAAGTCGTTGAAATCAAATAACAATAAAACTATAATCTCAAAAGTACATCATATTCCATAATGACGACAAATTAGCTCTTAAGTAATATGAGTGGATATATACGCCCAAAGAAATTTCAAAGGACATTACGTGAACGAAATGCAAATATGTACATTAAACCTTCACTTTCCTTCAAGAGTTAAGTGATAGATTAACTATTACCGTGTCTAAAAAGTAATAAATATATATTAAGACGTGAGAATTTTTGCTGTTTTTTGTTACTAATTTTTTCTTATAACTAAATTAAAAATAATAACAATTTTGTTGTTGTTCTAATCTCTACCCTACTTTCGTTATATTTGTGAATAAGAAAATTTTGGCGTATTTGCTGTTAAATAATTCGTAAGGTATTAATATTTTTGTTATAATTAAGTTTCACTTTTAGATAATAGGAAAATAATGAAATTTTATCCTTTTAGTTAACTAATGAAATCTTGACGTAGAAAATTTTCATCTTTCATAAAGTTATAATCCTAATTTAAATGTATTACATGTAATAAGCTATAAAATAATAATATTTTTAAGGATATTTATTTAATTTATCCATTAGGGCGAGTTCTGAATAGAAACCTGTTAACAAAAAACAAAAAAATGCATACTGCTTCTGTAAAATCTATTTATATATTAATCTATATTTTTACTTTTTTTTTATGCTAAAATGATTTATCCTATTTTGAGTATCACTATAGAATTTTCAGGATATCAATTTATCATTTGTTAAATTTCTTGTAGTATTCCAGCAAAATTTATAACTAACTCTGACATTAATTGTGACACATCTTCTGCACTAGTCGAAAATTATCATGAAATGTAATCTCTAATAAATTAATAGATTAAATTTCAACTTAACTGCTAACAATTCCATTGGCAAAGATATTAATTTTCTCTATAATTATATATAGTTATATATATATATATATACATTTTATATACAAGTTTTATATATAGAATAGATAAAATCGAATTTTGCTGAATTTGTTCTATTGCTATTTATATGAAAATTAAATTTTGTATGCAAGTACTTGCTTTGTCTTTTGGTCCAAATTTTCTTCGTGCTGACTCTAAATTTTCATGGTTGCATGACGTTCGTGTTTTATTTAATGCAGTCATACAACAATAAACTCTATAACGTAATCACAATGAAACTTAAGTCATTCTTGAATAGGGAAAATTTTGCAAATTCAACCAAATACAATTCAATTTTACCACACATGGCCAATTGTATGGGGTTATATGTAAATTTGTTTTGAACTCACGACAATAATGCTGATAAACTGTGCAAATCTTATATTCAAATAAGTTTAAACTTTTCATTTTTTCATTTCCTTACTATAAAATGTATTAAATTAATTGCTAATTTAATTTAAGTTTCATTTATTTGAAAAAGAGAAGAAGAAAAAAAAACATTAATTATTTGTTTTGTTTCTTTGTTATATATTAGGGAACACGTGGAAGGAAACCAGGTTCAGCACATTCGACAGCTAATAATTCATTACGTTCAGTAGTATCACCACGTCAGCCACAGCCAAAATCTGCAATTAGTCCAGCACCAGCGGCTCCTGTACCACATCCTTCACCAAATACAACAACATCAGCAGCTAATACTAGTTCATTATCAATTGGATCTGGTAATGCTGTAACACCAATTACAGCACATCAACAGCAAGCAGTTGTGCAACAACAACAACAACAACAACAGCAACAACAACAAGCAATACAATCTCAAGTTGCAGCACAAATTCAAACAATGAAGGATCAACCACAGCAACCTATGGTATGTTATCGTTTTTCCTCTTTGTTATTTTTGTGAAAATTTTGAAAAATCTTTTCTTTTTTGGCGGTAAATAACAGTTTGATTTGAATATTTAAAAAAATCAAAATTTTAGAATTTAACTTCCAAGTAGCAAGTGAAGAGCTTAGAGAAAAATGTGATAATGAAATCCTTTTTATATATCCCGAGTTTTCTACCCAATTCAAAGATAGATTTGTCATAAAAAATTATTCATAAAGTTTTGAAAATATAAAGAAAAAAAAATCGATTACCTTAAAGGGTTTAACCCTTTAAGAAAATGTTTCTAATAGGTGTTTCACACCAAGTTACTTTCGTAGTATCAATCCATCAAAGTTAGTGGTATAATTACCGGTTTCACACCGTGCGCGGTATCAATATCACCTAATGCTTTCCGATTTTCTTAGACATATTTTTCAAAAAGAACAAATAACATCAATTCCACAAAGATCAGCCTTTCATTAATTTATTTTAATTGAGTTTAAGGTTTATTCTTCACCGACTACAAAAATATTGAGAGATTTTATACGATTTTGATGTGACACAATCTCAAAGCACGTCTGACACCCAATATAATATCATTAGTTAAAGGCTCTCAAACTGATTTTCGAAAACAAGTTTTATTCGAAAATGGCATCAATACTTCATTCAGTAGGTAGCATCAATACTTTATTGCAAAGCAAGTTTTGCCGCGAATTTCCATAAAAAATTTGCGAAGCTGGGATTGATACTACGAAAGTGACTTGGTGTGAAACGCCTATAAGAGGATTTTTTGAAATATAAATGATATTCGAAATTATAGCTCATTTTTGACACGCCGATATATACGCGGTCCCCTTTGGAGCTCAAACTTTAAACGTGTTTTTTCGGCACTACCTCTTCGAAATTTTTGTCATAATAATATCTTGAGTTCTACTTAAGCGATTCACTTGAAATTTAGCACAAATAAACTTCTTTATATATTATATCATCACATTGCATTGCAGTTCTTTAATAAATTCTTCTTTTTTTTTTTTTTTTTTTATCAAACTGACGCCATTTTGTAAACAAAAATTCCTTGTAGTGTTGTAACTTCTTCTTGAATAATTAAGATTTTTTGTCAGATCAGGACAGGAATCATGAGCCCCCAATTTTCAAATATAAAAATCGAAATTTTCGGTATTTGTATTAATTTAATTGTGTTCAATAACAATAAACTTTATGAATTACAAAAATATTTAATTCCCAAAACCGTAACCAAACAAAAAGAATAAATTTTTTAATTTATAAATTCCTTGAATGAAATTAATTAACTTACATTATTAGAAGAAAAAAATTTATTTTATTATTTTAACAATTGTCCTTTGTAAAAAAAGAAGAACTTTTGCCGTTCTCTTTTTGAATTATAAAAAAACTAATTAAAATATTAAAATGAAACCCAAAACAAGCGAATAAAACACAATTTAGAGTTCTGCACGAGGTCAATATTTTTTTAAGGCTACAATGTATAAGAATTAAACAGTGATACTAATTAATTTTGCATTTCTAAATTTAATTAAACGAGACTGAAACTTTTTGCTTTTTTGTTACTTTTCCTGGACAGTAAATTAGACTGCAGGAAATTCAACCGAAATTACGATGCATATTTTTAATTTTATTTAATTCTTTTTGCCTTGTTTTAAGAGACTTCTGGCTCTGGTGAAATTAACAGTTGCCTAATAATTTTATGATTTATTAATTTATTTTTTTAAGGGGGGGTGTATTTAATTTTTTTTCCATTTTTATTTTAAATTAATATATAACTTTTTAAAAATATTGTATCAAAATTCCAAGCTAATCAGAGTAAAATTACCGCTGTTATGAGCATTTGAGCGTCCTTCGCTTCGTTTTCCTGAAACTTGTTATTTTTGAATTCGGTGCGAACTAAAACTGGAAATCTACTTGACCGATCGTTTTGAAATTTTGCACACTATTTCTTCACATATTATACCTCTTGCGCACGGCAAAACCATTTTCTTTTCTTAAGGCGCCTCCAGATATTCACTGCCACTCACTGAGTTATTATTAGTTTGATATGAAAATTTTGTTCAAATGTTGTACCAGCAAAAATTCTTGAAAATATGCCTTTTTTCAACGAATTAACCGCTTCCATAATGACCACGCACTAACGTTTAATCTGGCCTCTAACCATACAATGTAAACATCTCAGTGAGATTTTAATACCCCTGTTTTCTAGCAGCAAAAACAGTTGAATCGGCGACTGCTGCTAGGCCCAAAATCTTGCATTGGATCACAGTATTCGTGATATAATTTGATCGATTCAGACCCTCAGACGTTCTGAAGAAAGTAATATTTTTGAACTTAACAAATTATATTGCTATGTAGAAATGCTTAATCGCCGAAAATTAATTGAGTTTAATTAAAACTTCCCAGCCCTTGCCTTAAAAAATAAAATTCGCTTAATTTGTTTGTATAAATTATGCTTGAGTTTCATTATTGGCGTTTATTTTAAATATTTTGTTACTTTTTGGATTTCAAAAATAAACAATTGAATTGTTTATTTTTTTTTTTTTATCTTTTTAAAATCATTATTTAATTTTAAAAATTATACAGATATAATATATATGTATGGATATAAAAATTTTATATATGTTTTTCAACCCTCCAGCAATAAAGTTTTATATCTAACCAAATTAAACAACTTAAATAAATTCCTGCATAAATGAAAGAAAATTAACAAAAATATATTCAAATTTTAGATGAATATTGTTAAAGACCTAAAAGCATCGTAATTAATTGTTTTTTTTGTTGTATATAGAATTCCTTTTAATATCGTAAATATATCTATATATAATTTTTTTTGCGCATGAAACCAGAATTTACACCCAAAAATTTTAAGAGTGCTAAAATACTCACATCGCACCTCACCCTAATTAAAGCCGATAGATGGGAGTTTTTGTTTTTTTTATTTCATTAATTTAATTTTTACCCATCACCTCCAAACCATATCCTATCCCTTTGGTATTTTCTTCTTTTTTTTTTTTTGTGGGGGTTCAAAAGTTTCATGAAAATGTCTATGGTATATTTATATATATATATGTGTGTATAGGATGGTAATAATATCTTTAACAGAGTATGTATTCGCGACTTGGTACTTTTGAGGTCGCGCACAGGCAATTGCGCACCACCACACCACCATAAATGGATATTTGTGCCTCTTCTTCCAGAAATCATGCATACATTACATACATTCATTTTCATTTTCCAGCTAAAAACGCATTCTTCTTTCTAGGGAAGACCGTTCAATACTTATTCGTTTTATATCTTATCCACATAAATTTATATACACACATATTATCATATATATATAATAAAATTTTCTTTCTTTTAAATCTTTATATTCATGCAAAATATATTTTGAGTACATTCATCCTTGGAAAAATACTGGGGAATAACAAAAGAAAGAAAAAAAAAATTCTATTTTACTTAAAATAACTCCCCAATATATCCTCATACCCTTGACGACTATATGTACCCCTCTTCTTGCTCATACCATTTATTTAATGAAAGGAATGCAGAGGATAACTTCCCTAAACCAATCCATAGCTGACTCTGTACATCTCCTGTCCACGCAGACACTTATCAATATAAATTGTTCATTGCATATAGAGTACACTTAAAGGAGATGAGGTAGAGTATATGAAAATCTAAGGAATGAGAAATATCCAGTATGAAAATCTACTCATTTTCCTTTTGGCCGACAGTTTTGTCTCTTTAGTTTTTGTTTTTTTGTAATTAAATAGACAAGGATTACCTATGTTTGTTATATATGAATATGTATTTGTATTTTATCGTGTAGTCAAAGTTTTCTCCTTCTCTCATTTTCTTATTTAATCCCCAGTTCTTAACCCCACTGTCTGGTATATTTCTGGTGTGTTTTGTTTTCCAATTAAATTCATAGGCAAAATTAATAAGAAAATTCTATTATGATAGTTGTGTGAGTGTATAAAATTGCTTAAGTATATGGACTTATATAGGTATCATATATGCATTATTTATGCATAAAATGAAATCATTTGAAATTCCCCACTCTTAAATTGTATTAAAATAATATGAAGGAAATTTTAATTTCATTGTTAGAAACTCTTTAGCTTAGAAGAATTTGCACAAGAAATGATAAAAGTTTATAGATACATTTTATTTAAAAAGATAACATTATCAAAATACTTTTTATTAAATTTTTAAAAAGTTATTTCCAATTTTGCACGACTTTTGTTCGCCTTCACATCAGGCAATTGATCAAGTTTGATTATAAGCGAATTGAAATTTGATGAGATTAAAGATTTATTTGTTCGGAAGGTATTTAAAGTTCCTCTCATCAATTTCGATAATACAGATCAAGATAAATAACACGTTTTTTATATTGGTGGAATTTAAGGAGGGTAAAAAATACTCCCATACTTCAATAGGCTAAAAATTAATGGAGAATATTTCTGATTTTTTACTGGATTCTAAAAGAAGCAGTTAATATTTGATCCAACAAATTTGCAACAAATAATGTCTGCTGTATTTTTCGATTTATATAAGGAATTTTAAAGAAAAAAGAGCTCATCCTTGAAAAGAGCAATGTCCAATCCCAGAATTATATATGATAACGCAATGAGTTGAACGATCAAGACAACAGCGTTCAAATGTCTCAGGCAAAATAATAATGTCAAAAAAAAGCAGAACAGATCCTACATAGTCAAAGATTGATCTATTAATAGATTTGAACGTACGGGATCCAGTTATGGCAGTAAACAAAACAATTAAATGGGGATATCCAATCAAATAGAATTAACAAACAAATAACTCTTAATATGTGAGTGTTTAGAAATTTTACAATGATTCAAAAATGCACTAAAGAGCATGAAAAATCTTGATTATTGGATCAGAAGGCTTCTACTTATCACACCACACAAACTGACACAAATATATTGTAATTACATATAATAAGCACACCTTTAAAGTAATACAAAAAAAAATTAACTTTGTTAGGATCATCCTTCGAATATCCTATAATATACTAGCTGCCAAATTTTTAAGCATGTACACAACCTCTCCGGCTTGCTTTACTGATAAAATTTAATAAAATTGTATATTGCAAAACGCATCCATTTCGGTAGGGAAAAGAATTATCATTTCTTTTGAAACACCCAGACATAATCTTTCATATTCTCTTCAGGCCAGCTATTTTGCTTAAGTATTAGTTAAAAAGCCTTTAAGTGCTTCAATTCGAGAATTTTTCCAATAATCATAATTATTTAAAATGTTTTTTTTCAGAAAATATTCTCAATATTGGTCAATTCCATTAAATTTTGGATTACTCCTTATTTTTTTATGTTTCAATTGAAAGTATTTAAAACGGATATAATTTTACTTTATAACTTTTAGTGAAAACTAAACTTTAAAAAAAGTGCTTTTTTTCCTTTTTATAAAATTTTTGCCCATTAAATCTTAATAAATTCTTCCCAAATGTTCTTTTGCCCAAACCTAGTTATTTGTGATTTATTAAAGAAAAACTTTTTGTATTTTTCAAAAGTTTAAAATTGACTTTGTGTTCTTTTACAGGATAATAATTTCCAATTTGTAGCGCTATTACACAAGTTAATATAAATCAAAAGTTTTACTTTTAATTGTTTAATACTTGGTATGTTTTTTAAATGTCTTACCCGTCATACATAAAACGATCACTAAATATCCAGTTTGAATTGCGAAAGAAATTATAGAGTTAGCTGCAAAGCGGTGTTTTTCTTTTATGTTATAACAGAAGGAAAAATAATTATCACTAAATAACCCGTGTTCAATCACTGCAATTATATAAGGCAAGAACAATGTATTAGAAGGATTAAAACTTTAAATTTAAAACAAATAAAACAATTTTATTAATTATTTAATATAAACCCTACAAAATAATTAATTTGTGCAATGTTACCTTTTAGGTATGTATTTTGAAAAGAGGATATTTGTAATTATGTAATTCGTTCACCCCAAACAACTTAATTTTCTGTATTATAAAATCGCGCTCCATTGACACTTTTATCTTTAGGTTTTTCACAAAATATTTAACGTTTCCAATTGAAAAAATTAAAATGTTTTAATCAAATCAATAAATGTTCAAAATGACACATCTATTCCCGAATTTCGTAATTCAGACTTTGCTCTATGTCAACTTTTTTGTAACAAACTTCTAAGTCTCTACAAAATGAGTTTTTTTTTCGACGAGAAAGTGGTACAATTTTTTTTCATTTAAAATTTTATTAACCACGTTAAATATCCTCAGTGATTGGATGGGAGGATTTAACATTTATAGCCATTTGGTTTCTACTTGTCAGATATTGAGCGAACTTTTACTACTGATTGTGAGTACTTACGTTCCTTTTTTTTTGTCGGCATTTTATGTGCATTTTCAGATCTTTAATGGACTTGCAGTGCAACCAAACTTCCAGGTGTTTTATACTTTTCCAAATTTCTATGCAACATTTGACATTTATTCCACAATAATTAATTTTATATTTATTGTAATATGATCACAGCCTTAGTGTTAAGATGTCTACATAAGTTTTTAGATTTATTACCTCGATAGTTATATGTAAAGAAAGGAATACGATACAATTTAATTTACTAATAATAACGCTCTAATTTATTCACTTATCAACTTGTTAAGTTAATTGTAATTTCGTCAAAAGAAATATTAATAGGCCTAGGAAGGCTGGATTTGGTTTGGCGATAGCAATTTTTTTCAGCTCCTCTTGATTTCCAATGATTCAATTAAACAGAGTTGTGCTGCTTACTGCATTTCTTGACAAGTGAAATAACATTCCAGTATATATGACAGATAGTTATGCACATTTTGTTCCATCAAAGAGGTAGAAGGAAAAATGGAGCCATGAAATGTTCGTTGATAACGACAGCTAAATTTTTGCTTCTGGTTTGACATTTACTAATACGCAAATATTTGAACCTTAAGAAGATTTGGATAGCTTTTTAGCATACACCATTTCGATGATTGACATATGAACATTGCTAATGTGCGCTAGCTGAATGGAATGACATATCACTACTGGGTTAGGTTTCCATTTCTACAAAGATAGAAAAATTTTTCCAAACTTTTTGCCATTTATAGCTCATAAAATGTATCTTTGCCATTAACAATTTATATCAAAATAAAATAAAATTATTTCTTAGCAGCTAGAATTAAATGACGAACATAAAAGTTATTTTTAAGCTTATTTTCTTGTTCAAATTAAACAAAAAAAAACTATATTGGATGCAAATTATTTTCAAGTTTTTAATGAAAAAATAATACATCAAAATTACTCTAATATTCCATCACGTAATAATTTTAAACATTAAAAAAGAAAAAGAAAAACAAATTCATATTAAACTTTTATCGAAGATTAAATTTTGTTTGACTGGTCATTGAACTAATTTTTACACGAGCTAGAAAAAAGAACATTGAAAATTTCAAAAAAAGCTACACATCATAGCTTTGAAAATAGCACCACGCCCCGAGACATATTTCAAATTTCGATCAGTATAATTTGTTTATCCTCTAGGAAGGCAGAATTTTATTTTTTTTTTTTGACATTTCTAAAACAAAAATAAAACTATGTTCAACTGGTTTTTATGACATCTTAACCAAACCACCATCGTTTGGGGTTCACTTTACTAATTTTACGAAAGCAAACCCAAAAAAAACTAAAAGCTGGGCATTAGATTGGGTAAAAAAATTTTTCAATTTGCAAATAACAACAAATATCAGAAGATAACAAAATCCTTTTGCAAAAAAGGCAAACATAATTTAACCAAATGTAAAATAAAATTAAATTATTTAAAAAAAAAAATAATAATAAACTTAAGATTAAGGTCAACACCCTTTCACTTGTGCTAGTTTCATTCAGTTATTAAATTTTCTATAATTATTTCTTGTTGCCATTATTTTCATGGATTAATAAAAACAAATACAACAAAACCAACAAAATTATTTTCATTAGAAATGCAATCATGCAGCTTAATCTACATTTTATGAGTTATATCATCAGCGACTCGTTCAGCCATTTCATTTATTTTACCGCGTCATACCGGAAATTGTGGGGAGAATGAATCAACTTTTAAATGGCCTGAATGGCTTAAATGGCAGCTGCAAGGGATCAAATGCGATATTTCAGGATTAATAACTATTGCAGGTTTTATGTGTTTCTTTACTAAATTTTTTGTTAATTTTATTCCTTTTTATTTTTATTAATTTAAGATTCAATGGTCAAGCTTATATTTTTTTTCGTAAATACGAATCGAGTTAAATCTGATGCATTCTCAAGTTTCAATTCAATTCATTTAGTTTGTTTTGAATATTATTTAAATGACCCCTAAATCATAATTTATGGCATTTGCGTTTCATTTGTCTAAGAAAATTATTTTAAAAATCAAGCAACAAAACACCAAAAATATTAATAATAATTTTCAATCAATTAATTTTAGTTTTATATTGAAGAAAAAAAATTCATAACATATTTCACATTCAGATTTAGAAAAAGATTCTTTATAAAAAAAAAAATGGCATAGAATCTTCATGCCTTTGGATCGAATCTTGTCGAAGCATAATTTATTTGATTTCAGTATTTTTCACGTGTAGGTGAAGGATGCAAGTTCAACTCTTGCGAAAGTCAATAATGATAAATTTTTAAAAAATCAGGGTTTAGACGCCCGAGCTTTAGATGTTTTTCGGGCTCCATAAAAGGAAACCAATTAATACTCTTACAATCCATTTTTTTTTTACTTTTTTTCATTGATATTTTAAGAGTGTAAAATTTGAAAAAATAAAAACAACAAATTTTATTAAGAAGCTCTTCGTAGTGCGATGCTATAATATATAAAGAAGATTTGTGCCAAATTTCAAGTGAAACGGTTGGGTGGTGATACACGAGTTTTCATGACATGCATAACTTTTCGAAGTTACGGGCGAGACGTATAAAGAGCTCCCTGCAAACTCAATGTTCTTTATACGTCTCGCCCGTAACTTCGAAAAGTTATGCATGTCATGACAACTCGTGTATCACCACTCATTGAGATGCACGCCGTTTCGGAAAAAAGTTTCGAGAATGCGCTTAAAATTATAAGGACTGAACTGAACTGAGGACTAAATACGTCACAAAATGAGTTGTAATTCCGAAAATTATTCGAACTTCGCAAAATAATTTTAGGACACTTTTCTTAAAGGGTTAAACTATTAAAATATGCAAAAAATATCGATTTTTTCGAATTTCTAAATCGGAATATCCTCTTCAAAATCCAAGAAAAAATTCAAAAAATTCGGCTTTGAAGTGTTAATTAGAAAAAATTGTGTACTTAAAAAAATGAAAAAAAAAACATTATTTCAGTCATTTATATAAAAAAAAAACAACAAAATTTGACAGCAAAAGAGAAATTTTTTACAAGGATACTATATTATGATGCCAGAAAAGTATAAAATATAAAAGTCTTCCGTTGGGTTGGATTAGTTGTCAAAATTCATTGACTATTGATAATTTCTCGAATCTTTTGCTTTCAAATACATTTTTAATAAATAATTCTATTGAATTGCTTATAATTAAAAAATAAATCTTAATTGGAAAGTAAGTTTTTAACTCAAAAAATACAAATACTTTTGTTGCTTGCTTTTATTTCTTCATTTTATAATTCTTTTTTTCATACTTCTATTATTATTCTTTATTTTTAGCGTTTATATTAAGTTTTATTAAGGTATATAAAAAAACTCCTAATACCCTGAATTCTTTGTCGTTTTTATAGAATTTTTTTTTTTTATATATTTCTATTCATGAAATTGAGAAACTTTAATAATTAAATATTAAAACTCAACTCTATTGATAAGACCCTGGCCGTATTTCTCGGAAATTATATAAAATTTTTATCGTCCATGAATCTAAATTATATGTTCTTGTGGAACATAATGCCTCTTTATACTAGGTCAATTTCATTGTAAAATTTGTGTTAGGAGAGCTAGTCTTTCCCTATTTTAAATTAGTAAGCGATTTAATTTCAATCTGCGTATAGTGTTTTTAGTTTTTTTCAGTTTGAACTTTAGTCATTTTTGACCTTGTTGATTTATCGCCTTAATTGTTCTTAAGTTTATCCAACAACCTTTTTAATTTGTTTTGAAAATTAACATTAACATAGTTAAAAATTTGAATGAAGCCAAAGAATTACAAAGTTGTATAGGAAAATGTCAAAAAATTTAAAATTACTTTTAATAACTATTTAAATAGTAAGCAATTGGATTTAAAAATATTTTAGTAAAGTAAAAATACGAGAATTGTATTTGTTTGGTGCTTTTAGTATTTTTAACGCCCGTAGGTAAAATCGGTAAACTTTTAGGTAACATCTTATCGCAGTATTCTACGAAAAAACAGCAGTTAACACGTTCCCTGCCATACTATTTATGAGAAAGTGTCATTTTTAAGCCGCGTGTACTATTTTCTGTATAGGGTAACTACTTTAAAAATTTTTTATAAAAACTTTTTTTTTCTTTTATGTTGAAGAGAATATTTATTATTTTCATAATTATAAATATTAAAACAACAAAATAAGCAAAATAACAATAAACAATTAAATTTATTTCACTTTGAATAATTGAAATAAAAATGATGTACAAAAGTGATTCTGAAATGGTTGTTGATCAAAAAATAGTTGTTGTCCTCAAGGGAAAAATTATACTTCCATAATCAAAGAAATATCTGCAAGAAATAGAACAATTTATGTATGGAACAAATAAAATAAATAGGCATTTCCGTGAGAATGTTCGAATTTATAACAATTTACTATTTGGCATTACTTCATTCAATGCCAAAAAATGTTGATTTTAAGGTAGAATGTCCATATTCAATGCAAATTTTACGTGAAGCTACAATAAAAGCATCTCAAATTGAACAATCTAAAATTTAGACAAATGTATATTTACGACGATATAGAAGCGATATTCGAGCAATCAAAAAATGTAACACAAAATTATTAACTCGAAACTTTAAAACCAGCACAAAATAGTTTTTGTTTGATTCTTATGTATATAGTGATTTTATTTTTTCCATTTAAGTTAAATAAAAATAAAGTAGAATCAGGGTGGCTGAGCTAAGCGAAGTGGCCAGGGGGCAGAGCACCCTAGTATATATAATATTTCAAATGTTTTTGACAAAGCATTTTATATTAGCTTCATGATATTTTCAATTACAGTAGAAACCGGTTAATACGACATCCAGGGAACCATTATTTTCGGTCGTAATAACCGATAGTCGTAAAAAGCGGTACCATTATTTTTTGCCTAAAAATTGTCGTATTTGTAAAGTTTTATTATAAGGATAAGTATAAGTGTATAAGTTTTGAGAAAAATTATAAAAAATTAAGTCGATGTGTTAAGCGTTGCGTATGGCATCAAACTGACTCTAGTCATTTACTGGGATGAAAAGCTACAGTCAAAATTCGTGTTTTTCATAATCAAAGTAAAGTAACAGCGCTTATGACTCCATGTCTACAGTAATTTCCTGTACTATTTTTTCTTATTTCATTTGACGACTATACCATATCTTGTGCAGACATGCCCACAGTGAATTTTTTAAAAATCTATTAGGAACGCCTATTGACTATAACTGAGCTACACTTTTACTAATTATGAATATAAAATTTCTGAAAATAGACACACAAAATGTAAAAAAAATGCTGCATGTTGTTATAACCGATTAAGTTTTTTGAAAATATTAGAAAAAGTGGTCGTTCAAAACGGTATGTCGTTATATGCAATGTCGTAGTAAGCGGTAAATTAATTGTGCAATTATATGGAACTCCATCGGGACCTTTTGTTTTGGTCGTTTTAACCGATAAATCGTTTTAACCGATGTCGTATTAAGCGGTTTTGACTGTATTATGCTCAATATGAGATTTTTATTCCCTCCAAAAGACATAGTTAAATAAATACTGTCCTCTTATTTTAACTACTTAAAATCGAACCTAGTAAATTTAATATATTGACCATAAGGTGACTATAAGTTACAACAATATTTATTTTTTAGTATTAGAAAAATGAACAGAACTACCTTTGTAAAACTTTAAAGTGAGCAGAAATGTTAATCGCTCTGTAAGCCATATTGTCCCCTGTGGGGCCAAATCTTCTATTTTTTTATCAAGAAATTTATTAATTAAGGAAATTCTATAATTAAAACTGTATTTATTTAATTTTCAAAGTAAATATAAATTCAATCTGCAAAAAGCTCTTATGTTAGGGATAAACTTTCTAAATGGAATTATGAGCTTAAACTACATACATTCAGAAATCTGAAGGAAAAAAAAAATTTTTTTTTTAATGTCTTATACAAAATTTTTTAATCTATAACTTTTTTGGGGTATTTCCATTATTTTCATGGATATATTTTTATTTTTATTTATTAATAATAATAAAGTTGTCTAACTTCGATTATGCATAAATATAAAATTATATCATTATAAATTTTTTAAAACGGCATTCAATAGAATCAATAAATGTTGTAAAATGTTTATTTCACTTTTTGTGTTTTAAATTATCTAATTTTACCGACAATTTCAATTAACATTCTGCAATATTTTTTTTTCTCACGAATTTTGCACTTTTTTCCCTCCCTATGGTTGCATAATCAGACAACTGCGATTGATACGAATCCAAATTCTCGCTTAACCAGAAAGTTAATTACAGCAAACACGTAATGCTTTTCAGTGGAACTTAATCCTTTTTAATTAATCTTGAAAAACTTTAAATTCTATTTTGATTACTAACTGAGATTGTTTAAATATTGATTTAGTTATTTCTTTGAAATATAAAGACGCACTGAGTAGATAATAGCATTTTTCAAATTTCATTACCGCAAGCTTTCAATAACTTCTTTAAAAAGATGATTTTAATTGTTACGCCTAACATACACACCTGTAAATTATAAATAAAAGCATTTTAGGTGGTTCTAAAGCATTCTTGGAGCCGGAAGCTGTACTCTACGGAATAAAATTGATTTTTTCTACTTTTGAGATATTAATGTTTTTAATAGTTCTATTTTTTTCAAAATAGTGAAAATATCATTTCCAGATATATCTTATAGCAGGGTGACACACAACATCCTTAATAAATTATTACAAATTTATTTGATTTCTGTCTTTGTGGAATGAAAAGAAATTCAAATTTACTTAACAGTTCTAAATCAAAAAGAAAAGTAATTTCTGTTGGGCTTATACAACTTTAAATTTTTCATTTCCACTCTCATTTTTTCAATCAATTGAAAGTCTCGAAAATGTAAACCCAATGCTCTTGATAGCTTTGATATTATTGTAAATTTTGCATATAAAATAATATGTACACATTTATTTATTATCTTTTCAATGCCAGTTTAGCTCATTTCTCATTTACATATCGCCCATTTATGACTACGCAATAAGTTTTTTAACTGATTTTTTCGAGTAATTCGTGGATATTCTATCAGTTTTCAATTATGTTAACTACTTTTAGACAATTGAATTCAAAATTTGAGTGGAAATAAACAATATGAGGTTATGAATTTAAGGATTGTGAATTTCGTCAATAGCAAAGCCAGGTAATAAATTTTAAAACTTTTCTTCAATATTCAGGATAACAATTCTGTATGAAATCTTAGAAAAAATTCATAATTCAAACTAACCTTTAAATAAGGTATTTGTGATAGAATTTGCTGCTGATTTAAGTAACTGGAATACCAGTTTTTAGCCTACAAATCAATCTACAGTACATACAATTGTCATCTATAAACGTTATTTAAATTAAATTCAAACTATAGAAAACGTAAGTCAATGTTAATTTTTGAAAACCACTCTAATAAGTGTAAAATTAATGTTGAAAACCCAAACGAGCGTCTTAAAAACTTTCGTATAAATTGAAAACACTTCAACTGATCCAAATATTCATCAATTAGTATCTGAAATACTTTAATGAAATAAAATTTTTCAATAAAATAACTTATTTTATAGAAAATTTTAATTTCTAAAATATTATTACAGGCACCAATGGCGTTTTATCCAACATGGCAAACTGATCCAGCACAAGGCTGGCAAAATCAATTTATACAACAAATTCCACAAAATACTCCAGCTATAACATCACTTAATTCTATTGAATTTCAACCCCAAGTAATATTAATAAAATAAAATATTAATTAAATTAATAATTTTTTATTTTTCTTTAACATTATTTTTTTAACAGAGCTATACTTATCAACCCAATGGTTATGTACAGACAGGTATAGGCTTTGATCCAAATTATGGCCGTACATATGCAGCACCAGTACAACGTTATGAATTTCAAACACAACAAATAACACCAATTAATCAAGTATCATTACAAAGTGTCAGTTTTGCACCAACAGTTACATATGCTGGCCAGGTATCAACAACACCAGCAACACCAGTAGTTTTAACAAATACTCAACAACATCAACAACAACCAAGCACAAATGATTTAAATAAAACAGTGTCGGGAAACGACATGCCTGGGTATCCGCGAGTGAACAGCGTACCGCCGCGCTCACTCAATTGTAACGGATATTCAGGCGAATTCGGCGGTAATCAAACACAACAAGCAAACAATAATAATAATAATAATAATAATAACAATAATAATAATAATAATAATAATAATTCAAGTAATAATCATAGCAGTAACGCACAACAAATGCATCCGCCACAACAAACATCGCAAACACAAAATTCACAACAAATTCCACAATCGCCAAATCGTAATTTATTAAATCAACAACAAAGACATGTATCACAATCACCAAATCATATACCGCAATCACCAGGTGGTAATCAACATATACAACAATATCCAATTCAGCCATCACCAACTCATAATCAACAGCAACAACAAGCAATGTTACATAATTCTCATCAAGGGATGCATACACCAAATCCACAACAGCAACAACAAAATCATGCAGCATCACCGAGCCATTCTCAATTAAATCAAGATTGGAATTGGAGTAATCAACAACAGCAAACTGGGCAAACAGAAATGTTTAATCAATCTGATCGTGTTAATCTAAATACACGTTTAAAAACTATGATATTAAATAAAAATGATACAAAAGACATGTCTGGTCAGGGACAACAAATGACATCACAAACAGCTCAAATTGGTAATAATAATGTTAATAATGGTGGTGTTCAACAGCAAACAAATCAGACCGGTCATTTTTTATCGTATAGCCACCATCTTCGAGGTGACCAAATAAATACCAGTGGTACGGTGACTAATAATCAGCCGCAACATCTTCAACAACAGATATCTGGTAATGGTCTAAATGATAATCTCGGAGGTGGTGGCGAACAGATATGGAAGCCAACTGGACATACATTTAAGAAACCAAGTGGCTTTCAATCACCTGAACATCCAAATCAAAGTCCTAAATTGAATAATAAAAATAAAATTGAACCGGAAAAAACAATTAATGATCCAGGCGGTGGTAGTAGTGGTAATATAACAACAATTCAAACTAGTCATGAAAATAAAAATGATAAAACATCATCATATCCATCTGATATATCAAATTATCCAATGGAAAATGATAATCAAACATTTACTGGGCCAATAAATGAAACATTTACAGTTAAACAGGAGCCTGGATTACTACCACAAAATAAAATGGAGGGCTATGAAAGAAATTATCAAAATTTTATACAATATGCAGACTATTGTCAAGCACAAGCACAAAGTCAGCCATATAATCAAGATTATCAACAAAATTATCCAAATCCAAATTATTATTCAAATAATTATCAACAAAATAATCATAATTACAATCAAAATTATTATCAACAAAATTCGTCTTCCTATTGTTCACAAAATCCAACAGCACATCATATGAATCCTTCCGATACAACAAAATCGACAGCATTAGTAGATAATCAATCAGGAAATTTAGTTGAATTAGAACGTAAACCGGAAACAAATTCAATTAATCAACAAATAAATTATCAAAAAGAAATTCCTACAGATAGCTATCCACTTGTTAATAATTTTCCACAAGGTGTTAATGATGAAAAACCACAATTAATTGATAATCATACAAAAAATGATGTTGATAATCTTGATCTTGATAAAATAACAGGATATCCGTTTATTGGTGAAGGTGGTCCAGCCGCAATATTAAATCCAATTGGTTTTTCATGTTGCCGTCAAGGTGGTACACGTGTACCAACAATAGAACATCTAAAAGATGGAAGTTGTGCTGGTTTACAAACAAAAGATGAAATTTTATTAGAAGACGAAGAAGAAGAAGGAACTGAAGCTACAAGTACGGCTGAGAAAAATGAAAAGAAAACTACAAAATCTGAAGATAAGAATACAAATGAAAAGGATATCCAACCAAAGGAGGATATTAAAATCAAACAAGAATTAACTCCATTAATTGATACATCAGATCGTTTAGAGAAAGGTCATAAACCCGAGGTACCCGAATGTGATTGCTTTCCTTCTGACAAAAATCCACCAGAACCTGGAAGCTATTATACACATTTAGGTAATTTTTGATAATTTTACATATATGTAGATAAAACATGTTTTACAGATTTTAGACTAAAAGGACTAAAAAGGTTATTTAGTAGAGTTAAACTAAAGAATCTTAAAAATTTGTTAACTGCTTTGAACAATTTGTTTTTAATGCTCTTTGATATTGTTTCGTATTTTATCTGATAATGCTTAAAATAAACTGAAATAAATCCACAAATTAATTATTTCCTGATAACAAACTCAAAAGCTTTCACTCTGGGTAAAAAGCGAAAAATTTTCAAACGTTAAGGACGGTGAAGTTTTTTCTATTTCATTCCATCGGGCGGCAGTTATTTTCATCTAACAAAACTTTAGCCGCTCTCAACGTGGTGTTACACAACAAATTATTAGCTCTCAAAATAGTTTTTATTAACAAACTTTTTCGATATTTTGAAAAATTTAAGTCTCAAAATTTTTATTATTTTTGAAAAACGAAAATTTTCACACCTAGCAGCTAGATTAAGATTTTTCCTTTGGTTTCCTACCAAAAACACAAAAAAAAAGTGTTTTCCATTTTACTTAAAAGTAATGCATGAAATTAATTGTTAACTTGATCATTAGTAAAATTTAATTTTTATCATGATCATGAAAAATTGAACTAAACAAAAAGCGAAATTTAAAAAAATTTGGTTAAAGCTTGTCAATCACAAAAAATTTCATACTTAACATTTTAAAGAAACCAAAATACAATTAAAGTGATTATTTTACTACATTTAAATACTTAATTTAGCTCAAAGAGATTCTTGCTTACAGGATCGGCTGCAAATCTTGCTGAACTACGTAAAGAAATCGAAGAACGTGTTGGTATAAGAGGACGACAATTACGAATTGAAAAAATTCTTTATACTGGTAAAGAAGGTAAAACATCACAAGGCTGTCCTTTAGCCAAATGGATTATTCGAAGAGCAGATCCTGAAGAAAAAATTTTAGTTGTAGTTAAACGAAGGCAAGGACACAAGTAAGCCAACATTTTGATTAAATTATATTAAAGTATTTGATTTAATTTTAATTGGTGTATTAGATGCAAAGCAGCATTTATAGTTGTATGTGTGGTTGCTTGGGATGGTATGCCACGACATGAAGCTGACAATGCTTACAAAATGTTAATTGGAAAATTGAATAAATATGGTTTACCAACAACAAGACGATGTGCAACAAATGAAAACAGAACCTGTGCATGTCAAGGTGACTCTTTTCAAACAAAAAATCGAAAATTAATAATAAATTTTTTCGGATTAAATTAAATCTAGGTCTTGATCCCGAAACTTCAGGTGCATCATATAGTTTTGGTTGTTCATGGTCAATGTATTATAATGGCTGTAAATATGCTAGATCAAAAACTGTTAGAAAATTTCGTCTCTCTGTTAAAAGTGAAGAAACTGAAATTGAAGATCATATGAATGTATTAGCAACAATATTATCACCATTATTCCATCAGATAGCACCAAAATCATTTGATAATCAAGTTAAATATGAAAAAGAGGCACCAGAATGCCGTTTAGGTTTGAAACCAGGTAAACCATTTTCTGGTGTTACGGCATGCTTAGATTTTTGTGCACATGCTCATCGTGATTTACATAATATGCAAGATGGATGCACAGTTCAAGTAGCTTTATTAAAACCATCAAATCGTGATGGAAGGCCACCAGATGATGAACAATATCATATATTACCGCTCTATGTTATGGATTCAACTGATGAATTTGGTAATGCAGAAGGACAAAAGGAAAAGCATTTAACTGGAGCTGTACAAGCCCTCGATAAGTGAGTGTAGTGTTGAGTTTTGATTTATTGAAATAATTTTATTTTTATTTTTTTTTTAATAAAATTTTCAAGTGTCAAAAAAATAATTATATTAATGTTATTATTATGTTAGATATCCATGTGAGGTACGAGTACGGTCAACACCACTTCAACCGTGCAGGAGACATGGGAAAAAACGTAATGGAAAAGATATTGATGAAACTAATGGTGCAACAAATCCAGAACAAGTACAACAAATACCACCAGAAATAACACATCCTCCACCAACAAATAAAAAGGAATCAAATAAATCATCTAAATCATCTAAAAATAGTAAACAGCATCAACAACATCAACAAAATTCAACATCAACAGCGCCATCAACACCCTCACCACGGTGTCAAACGCCTGTTACAAATAATCCAAGTCCGGCTGGAAGTGCTTTTTCAACACCACCCGTTAATCATCCTGGTGGTAATAATAATTTAATGTCATCAAATTCAAGTTTAATGAATATGGCAACTATGATTGATACCTTTACGGATGCACAGCTACAATCAAATCAAATATCTAGTACAGTACTTGATTCTCCATATTCATATGATTATCAAACTGGTTCTTATATAGATTCTCGTAATTACTATGGCCAATGGCCACCACCCCCTCATCCGCCACCTTCAGTAACACCAAATACACATAGTCAAGTGCCACCAATGCAGCATCATGATGGATATACTAATTTTAATAATAACTTGAATAATCAAAATCCCATGAATGATGTTAGAGTTGAGGTAAAAAGTAGAGGTAGTGAAGAGAATCCAGATTCAACAACACTTGTTAGCATGACAAATGTTACCGATGGTAAATTACTACCACCAATGCCAACAAATATGCCAGAGGAAGGTTTTATTAAACCGAAGCCACCACCTGAATATCAGTATTCACAGTATCCAAATAATTACCAAATGTATCCACCACCGCCAACATATTCACCTTATGACGCCTATAATAATATGAATTATAATTATACTTATCATCAACCGTATTCACCTTATGGAATGTATCCACAACAGAATCCACCATCACAACCTGCTGCTCCACCAGCGACCAATTGGAATATGTATCCACCTTCAACATCGTCCCAACATCCACCGATACCTCCGCCAATGCATCATCAGCAAGCGTATTCACCATCACCAATAGCCCCACCACCAACTCATCCACATCATTCTCATATGCAACAACATCAAGTACCATCACAGCAGCCTCCACCGCCATCGTTGCAAACACAAACACCAAAAAACCCAATTCCGTCACAAGTTATACAACCAGAACCACCAAATACACAAACCCCAAAGCCAGAACCGATTGGTGAGGTAACTGACATTAGTGAAAATGTTGAACCATTTCAGGATCCTCAAATGGGTGGGGTAGCAATCGCCTTAGGTCATGGTAGTGTTTTAATTGAATGTGCTAAACATGAAATGCATGCAACAACTGCATTAAAACGTCCAAATCGCCTTCATCCAACACGAATGACTTTAATATTTTATCAGCATAGAAATTTAAATCGATCAAAACATGGAATTGATGAATGGGAAGAGAAAATGCGAATCAAAAAAATTAATACAGAAGCTGCTGAAGCTAGGGCTAAAGAAGAGGCCAATGAGACAAAAGTTAAAAAGGAACCAATTAGTGAAGATGAATCCAAAAAAATGGATATCGATGAACCAAAGAAGAAAAAAGATAATAATAAAAATAAGAAAAAATCCGATCCTGATCAAACAAAAAATGCAAAATTGGTACTAAGGGCACCAACATTAACAACAACCTCATGGACTACACTTTTTCCAATGGCACCATGTGTGGTGACTGGTCCATATCAAGAAGGTAATAGTAGTCCTACATCAACGACAACAACAACAGTGTAATTAATTTCAGAAAATTTGTTTTGTAAAAAGACAAGAAAATGGTTTAGACTAGATAAAGCCGATATGAGTGATATTTATATAATAAAAATAAAAGATAAAAATAAATTGATCTGCTAATGATGCGCACTGACCTCTATGATTTTAATGACTGTATTTATATTTTTGTTCAGGCATATTTTTTAAATTTACATTCAATTTTTTTTTAATTTTTTTAGCTATAAATATTTAGCTTATCATTAAAAAATTTCAATTGCAGGACAATTATTTGGTCAAATTGAATTTTTTAATTTCTTAAAACTTTTTGAAGCGGTTCAATGATTGAAGCGGTACACAGATTAGTCACTGAATTATTATTTTTCGTAATAATTATTTTCTGTTTTCTAGACAAACATAAAGTTTTCACACTTTTCTAAAACATTAAAAATTAGTACTTTTTCTTTAGTTCAATCAAATGCCAATACAGGTTTTTTAGTTTTTGGGTGGTGCCTTAGTTGACGTGCTAAAGAGTTTATGTTCGATTATATCCTTAAAGTCTCAAATAATAATAAATATCCGCTTGTAAAGAAACTAAAAAAGGTTTTCAAAATTTTCTAAGTGTACTCGAACTTACTCACTAAATACTTTAGAATGAATAATGTGTTTAAATAGTCATTTTAACTACTTGTCAGTGATATATCATGCAGAAAGTAGCTTGAACCCTGAGTTTTGCCGATATCCTGTTACACATATCATCAATATTTTCACCTAAACACCACTATCCGATATAACAAAAAAGTATTTTCCGTTTTTGAATGTATTTCATAGTTTATTTCAAATTTATGGTCACCCAATTCATCGATACACAAATATGCCTGAACAGGATTATGGAAACGATTTCAGCAATTATCATATATAAAGTAACAAAAAAATATTTTAATACTAAATATCCTTTTGAAAAGATTATTTCAAAAACTACTATAATATTTATTTTTCTTTCATAAAAATATATAACTATATTATACAAAAAAAAACAAACAAACAATAAAAATAAACAGCAAATTTAGTTCCAATTAAACATTTTTCTTTTTCACTTGAAAACATATATTATTGCCAAAAGTACAAAATTATACGAAAAAGTTTCTAAAGAAATGCGCAAACAAAACAGAATTTGTATTATTGAAAATTATGTCGCAAAGAAAGCTAAATGCTAAACTATGTATGATTTTTAGCATTTATTTTTATTATTTTTTTTTAATTTAAGAAAACAATTATTTTTAAAATAAACAGCCATTTTCGATTAGTATAAATATAGTTATCTCCATAAGTAAAAATATTAACGCTAGTTTTTCTTCCCGATCAAAGTATTTTTGTAAGTAAAATTTATCAAAGACTCAAACCGTTAAGTATTAAAAATGAAATTTAATAAATGAAAATTTTTTAAGTTTTCAAATTATTGTTTTCTATTTTTTTTTTTTTTTTTTGTGTCAACATTATTTAATTTCACGTGAAGAATGAATATTAAATAAAAGAAAATTCCATTTAAATAGTTTCGATTTTATTAGTATTAATTGTGTTAAAATTATATTCTTTTAAGTTGTTGTGTTTTTGATAAGAAAAATAAAAACCGGTTTATATAACAACCTCAAACATTTAACTTCCTGTGCATGCTTATTTTTATGCAAGTCATAAAAACACAAAATATTTAAGTCACAAAATATACTTGTTTTTAATTTAATATAGTTCTATAAGTAAATTGCCATAAAATTTCCATTTTATATATATTTTTGGCATCGTAAATAAATTGTATTTCTTTTTTATAACTGTTTTGCCATATTTTTTAAATATAAAATTAATAATTGTGTGCAGCATGCATGAAATTCGTACTTTAAACTTGAATTCGTTTTTTTTTCGTATTTCTCTATCACATTCCCAATTATTGGAATTATTTACTAGAAATGATTTATGTTTAATGCATAGCAGAAAACCTACATTTTTGTTGTTATAAGTCCATATCGTCAAGGATTTAAATTGAAATAATGATATTAAAATGTATAAAATTGAAAAATGGCCATCAACTATAAATAACTATTGAAAAACGCCTTTGATAAATTATTATTAGTCTAAATAAAAAGTCAATCAGAACGAATAAAAATTTATTTATAATTCTTAAAAATATAAAAATTTGCTTTTGACACAGTGGCTGTGACATAAATTTTCTAATAAATCTCATAAATTAAAGATTTCTTAACAGGCAACATTTTTATAAGTTCATTTTTTTATAGTACTTTCCAAAAGTTTTTAATATTTTGTCTAAAATTTGTTTTGCTATTCTTCAAATATAACTTTGTGCTATCGCCTGCAAAACTGTTGTCAAAGTTCAAAGTATTAAAAATTTGTATAATGTGTCATATATTTTATTTTATAAAACTTAACAGGAAACTAGAAATATTTTTTCAATTATTAATTAATAATAAATATAAAAAATTCTTTCTAATGACTATTTAAAAAATTTACACATATTTAATAAAATAATCATGCTGCAAACAAATATTAAACAATTAGTTAAACCTAAAAAGAAAAGAACAAAAAATTCACTCTTTGTTGTCGAAATTTTAAAGACTCTAAAGAAAAACTAAAAACTAACTCAGTAGTTTATATTTTGAGCATGGATAAAAGACTTAAATAAAATTCGCTTAGATGTAAATCTTTCCAAAGAAATGTTTAAAATTTTTATTTCAAAGTAAACAAAACTTTATTGAAAATAATTATGTAGAAAACAAAATGAACTCTATTATTAATTTTAAGCAAGTTTTTATTTCAAAAATTTTATAAAACTGTAACTAAAAATATGTATTAAAGAATTGTGAAATAAAGAATTAACTATAATAAAATAACAACAAAATATGTGGAAGACAAAAAAATATACGAATATTTTAAAATATTAATTTTTGAAGGTTCTAACTTTAAAAAAATAATAAAAACAAAACAAAGAAATGATATTTAAAAAATTGTAGTTTATAGTTGATAAGATGAAAAAATTAAATTATAAAATAAATATTTTAAGAGCAATTAAAATCTGATTAATTTAAAAATAAAAAAACAATTGTGAAAACTTTTATGATTAATGTAACTGTAAGCAAAAAAAGCGCAAATTAAAATGAAAAAATAACAGCAAAAATGTTTGTTAAATATAATTTCTTCTTTTTGTTTTTTATTTAATTTATTATGATTATATCAATATACATTGATTAAAACAGAAAACACTTTTAATAATTATAAGCGTATTTTATATAAATCAGAATATAAATAATAAATTTTAATTTTGCTTTTTTTGTTTTTTTTTTTTGTAATAATAAAAAATATATATAATTTTAAGTTTATAATTAGGATTAGTTTTTAAAAACAAATTACAAACGGAACAATCTAATAAGACTTAAAATTTGTAATTTTATGCCATTTACCAGTGAAATATCATAAGTTTTATTTGAAGATATACATTTTTTTTGAAAATTTGTTTTTGATTCTCATCAGTTTTAAGAAAATAACTATTAGTAATTTAGTATACTTTCAAGTATTCCTTTTTATTTTTATTTTATTTTTTGATATAAAAATGTTGCAAAATATATTTTAAAAGGAAAACAAGTTTTAATATATATATATAAATATATATAAATTTTTTTTTAAAGAAAAAACAAAAATAATATATTGGAGCAAGTGATCACAATACCATGTTAATGCGAAATAAAGAAGAGATTTTTCCTGATCAACAAAATATTATATAGAATTTTGTTGCGTTAGGTGTATCTCATTTTGTAAAAAACTACTTTATAATAGCATTATTTTATTTCTACTTCCTTTGAATCAGATTTAAATTATATATTTGCTTATTTAGAGAAATTCTTGTAAGCACTATTGACATATATTTAGAGAATTCACAGACACTAAAGACGTCTGGAGAACTGCAGGCATAATAATTTTTATACTTTAGTTGAGTCGCAATTATAAGAACATTAAATTGTTGTGCAAACTTCTCTTTTTAAGCTTTAAAAACCACTTTTGTGTCTTTATTAATAGAAATAGTGGTTTAATATTTGCCGTTTTAACAGTAATGTAAGAGAAAAAATACTCAAAGATTTTATTTGTAAAAGTTAAAACATATCGATATAGTAACATCTAGTATGGGTAAATAACATCGTTAGGGTTAAAAATATTGTTTTTATAAATAAACGAAGGTCTTAATATCCGTATATCTACTATAACAAAATATAATTTCCCAAAATCATGAATCACTGTCCATTTTCTCTTTTCGCTATGTTAATTTAATTTTTATATCACATTATGGTATACTAAACCTTGTTTTTTATTATACCAATTAAATAAAAGCTTGTTGCACACAAGAAATTTAGCCTTTAATTTAGTCTAATCAACAAAGTCTCCATACACAAATTACGCAATAGAAATGCCCTAAAAGGCCGCCTCTAAATTATCATTTTCAAGTTGAATTTTTTAAAAATTTCTTTTGAGGTTATAGTGAAAATTTTAAAAGTCTAAACCATACAAGCTTTTCAGATTTATTTCATTCTTTTACAAATGAAGTTCATCTTTTTACGAATCAAGTTCACCTTTTTACAAATGAAGTTCATCTTTTTATAAATGAAATTCACCTTTTTACAAATTAATTTCATCCACAGTAAAAACATTTTTAAATTTTCATATATATTTAAAAAAAATATGGCATAGACTTATTTATATAAATAATAAAATATTTGGAAATAAATCACAGGTTTTTTAGATTTATTTCTCCTTTTACAAATGAAGTTCATCTTTCTACAAATCAAGTTCATCTTTTTACAAATCAAGTTCATCTTTTTATTAATAAAGTTCATCTTTTTACAAATCAAGTTCATCTTTTTGCAAATGAAATTCATCTTTTTACAAATGAATTTTATCCACAATAAAAAATTTTTTAAATTTTCATATATATTTAAAAAAAATATGGCATGGACCTATTTATCTAAATAATAAAATATTTGGAAATAAATTATCGAATAAATTTTATATTTTTGTAAATTGATTTTAATTTAAATAATAAAAAAAAGGAAGATAATAAAAAGGAATCTGTACTGTATTACATAGTCTTAATTTAATCTTGATGATTTTTATGGAACTGATAGATTTTGAAACATTACATAATCATAAATGCTTTACAAAATTTATACAAAACTTACAGCGACTCTCCCGCTGCGGCAGGAGCCTTAAAAACACAATATAATACTTTTCGATTTTTCGCTTTAATAATAATAACACTATTTTTTTAGGAACACATTTAAAATTAAAAAGTACTGAAATTGGAACTTAAATCTCAATAACTATCAATGTTTTTCTTAAGTAAATGAAGATGAATAATTGAAAACTCAGTATTAGGATAGCTTCATTAATTAGGCTCTCTTAAATTTGGTTAAGCATTCCAATGTTGTTTATTTTTTATATAAATAGGTCTACGCCATATTTTTTTTAAATATATATGAAAATTTAAAATTGTTTTATTGTGGATGAAATTCATTTGTAAAAGGATGAATTTGATTTGTAAAAAGATGAACTTCATTTGTAATGCCTGGGACTCACTAGCGCTTAGCGTGTGGAGACGACTTAGCACAGTAAAAATGGAGAGCTTTTCTTATATACCAGTGGAGTGGAACATCAGCGGAGACTAATGGACTCATTAGCATTTAGCACTAAATTTTGTGCCGCTAAGCGCTAGTGAGTCCCAGGCATAAAAGGATGAAATAAATCTAAAAAACCTGTATCGAATAAATGTTACCTTTATTATCATGAAAATTACATGCAATCCATGCGACCTGTTAACATAAATTTGCTTGGGTTTATAAACGCATTACCTCTTTTACTTTTATCTCTTTGCACTTTAACCACTTTACTTGATTTGTGAAACACACTCTATATGAAAACTCATTTTAATTTGAAAAATCTTTCGACAACTTCATTAAATTAAAAATAAAACAGTCAGCTATATTTTCGGTGCATCATGAGGCTGAATATAGCTGAATGACATCATCGCTTATTATTATTCTATTGTATATGAGCTTATCATGCAGCGACAGCAGCATATTTTGACAGCTTGATTTTAAAAACCTTGCTACGTGCTTGACTGGTGTGAGGCGGCATACTCTCGTTCGTTAAGATGAAGCATTTAATAGCAGTTTTGAATTTGTTAAACAGTTAAACTCGTTGCAATTTTAAAGAAGAATCAAATCAAATTAAAAGCCAGAATTTATAATTAATTTTAAACATTCATTAATCAAATGGATAGAAAAATGGGTAAACATATACTAAACTTTTCAAAAAATGTCATAATCATTTTATTTTTATTAATTTAGATAATTACCTGCTCAGAAAAAAATGTGAATTAGATAGACAAATACTAGAATTAAACGTAAGTTTTCAATTATGATATATCAAGAAAATAGAGCTATAAAAACGTTTTTACATTTATTTATTACAGTTATTTGTCTTACTACATTTTCTTTTGTCCAAATTGATTAATATAAACAATAAATTATTTCCGTCTAAAATAAAACCTTTGTTAATAGTGTACTAATAATTATTTTAATATGTGAGCTTAAAAGAAAGATAGAATTTGTTCAGAACAAAAAGTTGTTTTTACGGTATTTTTGCTGCAGTTTTACAGTTACGGTGCATTATTTAGTAAAAATAGCAAACAAAGAGCTAAAATATTTGACTTTTTTATTCACTGGCAATGAGCATTTCATGAATTGACAGTTTTTCATTAAAATTTTATACTAAAAATTTTTAATTGTATGTTTTCTACTGGAATGACATATTTGTTATTTTTAGTGTTAAAACTAACATCAATAAATAGAAGAATATCTTGACGACTGCTATTAAAAAGATTGCTATTATAAACATTCAGTTTTATTAATAATAATTTATTTTTATTATTTATATTTTGTAGGAAATGAGAAAAATGCATCTATCAGAAGGGGTTCAAAATAATAGGAATAATAATCCACTAAAACTAACAATTCCAGGTATAAATATTAATTCTTTTATTCTATTTAAAAATTATTCTTTATAGGCTATAATTATAATTCGGTTCGATCAAATGAAACGAAAAATAAACATCCTAACATTCAGAAAACGCCATTAACTAGTTTATATTGGAATCAAATGAAATATCAGCTAGATCAACTTCGTATAAGCCAGAAAGTAATGAATATAATAGAATACCAACAACTGAAGAGATCCTTGCAACAAGCTCTTCACAAGATGTACGTAAATTAAGTTTAATCTCGTGTTATACCAATCAATCAATCGACTTTTATCCTGATTCTGTAAATAAAAATATAATTACTCCAACACCTTTTTGTGGAAGGACTTCATCATTTGAAAAAGTTCAATTACCGATGTCCCGAAAATTTGGTGAATTAGGTATATGAAGATTCATTTTTAAATGTAAGCAATTACATTCCTTTAAGTTAAAATTATTAAATAATATTTAATTTAGCGCTAATCGGTGGTCAATATTTTTAGTCAATCTGTCTTTTGTAAATATAAATAGATTCGGTAATTTGCCTTAATTCGGCCTTGAGATTTATTAATGGTCATTACAAATGCTGAAACAATAGGGAATCCTTTGAATTTCATAGTGTAAATTGTTTTTTCAATTACATTTACGGTGATCCGTTTGATGACTAAACGTGTGCTGTTGCATAATAATTCAAACTTCGTAGCAAAATAATTGCAAACTGATGATTGTAAGGTGACGTTCCGGATACAACCAGAAAATTTAAAAGTTCAGTTGGATAATTTACAGTTTACAAAATTATTTTTCAATTACATTTTCGGTTCTGGCTTTGTTCTCCCGTTACCAATAATAATCAGCGATTGTTTAGAAAATATTTTTGCTGATGGATCGTTTTGCACTTTTACTTGCATGTGGATAGATAATCGAAATGTTTTCAATATTTCAATACCATAAAAACAATTATTTTAAGCATGTGTTTATCTCATCGGCATAAGTAGAGTTGAGAATAACCGGCAGTGGCTTTAAAAGCCGATATCTACCATAGAAATCATTGCTGGCTGTTTGGTGTGATTTTAATAGAAATATTTTGAATTGCCATTTTTAGTAAAATTTACACAATGATTTTATTTTAACTTTAACAAAACTAGAATAGATTTTAGATTAATTTTATTTTCAGTAAATTATAAATATTAAAACTTTTACTGAGTTTTTAATAATATTTTCTAGGAATTCAATAAAATCAGATTTTTCAATTGGAGATTATTTTAATAAGCGCTCCGAAAATGTCCGTGACATGTTACCAAATAAAAGTCCGGAAAGATCTAGACCATATGCCTTAAGAGAAGCTTCTTTAGTCTGTAAGTTTGTAATTTGCTGTGGAGTAAATTTCTCATTTGTAAAATTAAAATTTACATTAATATTTTTTAGCTAACAAAAGTACTTCGAATATGTTTATTCCTGAACGTGATAGCAACTCAAAAAAGACTTTCATTCTTTTCAAAGCTCCAAATATTGGTAATTTCGGAGAAACTCAAAATAGTAATGCTACTAGTTCTAAAAATTTTAGTATCTCAGGAATTGAAAAAGCAATAAGTATATTAAACTTTTTTTTGTTTTTATGAAACTATTTTGTAACTTTTTATATCTCTTTTAGATCATTTAAATCTTGATGATATATCAGAGTCGGTAATTAAGAAATTCATAAAAACGAAGGTAAAGAAAATCGGAGGAGTGTATTAGATTGTTTTCAAAATCAAGAAAAAAATTTAAGAAATTCTTTAAGAAAATCTAAATACATATAAAAATTCGAATGAAACAATAGAAAAATCTGAAGAAAAAGAAAATGTTAATCCCAAAATAATCGAGAAATTAATTTATCGGATACTGCAAGTTTCAGCTAGTCATAATTCGAATGTTTAGGTTACAAAAATATGCATCAATTTCAAATGAATTTGAATCCACCAAAAAATCAAAGTATAAAAGACAAAATGGAATCAGAAGGTAAGATAATAACAATTTCAATATTTAAATAATATATTTAATATGAACAATTTTGGGATGAAATGTTTTAAGCCATAATTAGCTAAAATCGTTAAAATTTTTTTTTTCACTTCTAAAAAATTATAAATTTACAAAAATCAAGTTGAAATTTGATTCAATGTCAATCGTTTTTTTAAACTAGTTGAACGTTTTTGAATGTTTTAGAATTCTTATTTTACTTTAAAGAAAAACTTTCCCAAAATTAATCTAGAAATTAATTTATCGGATATTGCAAGTTTCAGTGAGTCAGTATTCGAATGTTCAAGTTACAAAAATATGCATCAATTTCAAATGAATTTGAATCCACCAAAAAATTAAAGTATAAAAGACAAAATGGAATCTAGAGGTAAGATAATAACAATTTCAATATTTTAATAATATGTTTAATATGAACAATTTTGGGATGACGCAGAATTTTGCTTTTCTGCAATTTTATGAGATCCCTTGAGATCGAAAAGATTTTAAGACAGCTTTTGCAATAGAAACAGTTTGACTAAAATGTTCTAAATTTTACACAAACTTCAATTTCTTTATATTATTTTTACCGTCATTCGCTTAAATTTGTTTTAAACGACATTAAGGGTTGTTTCGCAGATCTGCTTATCTTCCATGATTATTTTCCCCACAATATGAACACTTACGTAAACTTTTATCTAAAAAATAATTTACAGATCATAAACATACTTAGAATTAAAAGCTTACAGAGTAAAGACGCCTCTCTTTAAGGCATACGGTGGACTTTTATTTGGTAACATGTCACTGACATTTTCAAAAGTCTGATTTTTTTGATTTGCTAAAAAATATATTAAAAATTCATTAAAAGTTTGAATGGTTATAATTTACTGAAAAAAAAATTAACGCATATGTTAATAATTGTTTTATTATATTCACAAATACAAATGTTGATAAAGGTTGATGTCAGTATTTGGCTATATGACCAAAGCTCTGACATCTGAAGCAGCGAGTTATCAGTCTGCTGCGCATGCGTTCCCAGCGCACACGCTGATGTAAAAGCGTTTTTATCCTGGTGAGTTTTTCAAAGTCCTGACCTGGTGTGAGGGTAATAGAGAAGGCATTTATGACATAGTTGCGCTCCCTGAAGCGAGGTGTGGTAAAGTTCACAATGGATTCGATAACAATATCAGGGCAAGTCTGTATGATTTCAGCAGTTATGTCATCAGGGTCTTCGCTGCCATCAATACCCTTCAGAAGGATGCAAAGTCTACGTTCGCTGGAGGGGGAGAACGAGTGAGCTACAATGTTGGCCGCCTTTAGGACTTCCAAGCAAGATGCGTGAAACTCCGCATTTGTGATGTAGAGACTACGTTAGGTCTATTAGATGAGATCCAGAACTCAGCTGCGACCAAGAGACCAGCTTCTTTGATGAATCTGCGAAGTTTAGCAGGATTTAGATTATAAACCACAATGAGGGGGCAGCGAGTTTGTTTAGGCTTAGCAGAAGATTCGGTGTCGAGATTATTGCCACAGGCCACAGTGTGAGAGGGTGCTCTGTGCTTACCAGAGTTGAGCCTCGCCCAGTCCTGAGATGACTCCACCTCATTCAGAGGGGCAAAAGATCCACCTTGAAGGTTAGACTTATCGGGGTCAGATATCGCCTGAGTTGTGCTGGGCACTGGACTTCCGCCAATGGATAGGCTGTTTTGCAGCTTATATGTAGCTGCGGAGGCAAGGTCGTTTAGGCAGATGTTGGGCGGAGGCGTGTTGTATAATTTCCGCTGGGCAACATTCATGTTGGAAGGTCGGAGACCTTGCTTGTGTTTTGCGGCGGGCCCCGGGGGCAGAGGAGATTAATGGGGTGGAGGTCCTGAATCAGATTGAGAGATTGGGGTGTTAAAGTCTACTGACAGATCCTCATCATAGTTGTTCAGACCGCAGATTTTTTTCATCTTAACAATGTCCTCGACAGTTAGTAGTTCAGATGGAAGTATAAAGCCAGGTGAGGGAGTATGAAAGGAATTTTTCCCTCTGTTACGCTTACCCTGTTTGCTCATGATGGAAACTTCTACGTATGCAGATGAGAGTCCTTAAATTAGGGGAGAAACGAAGAGATAAGCAATTACTACCGATGGCACCCGCAGGAGAATTGTTGACGAAATTAATTATGAGGTAACACAATAATCAACAGTGAAGATAGCTTTAGACACAATCAGTAATGGTCTATTTAAGACAGAGGTGACACGATGCAAGAAGTAATTTGTTGTCACCGGATATCGCTGTCGATCCTGCAGTTCTAGATAAAGACCGCCTGAAAGTTGTTACCAAAAAAAAAAAAAAAAAGAAAAATTTATAACCTAGAAAATAGAACTTAACATGAGGCAAAAAAGGCCACGTTAAAAATCTACATTAACGAGATGGCTTCCTAAACTTATATTATATCTTAAAAAACAATATCAAAATAAAACAAAAATATATAAAATGCTTAAAAATTAGATTGTATAGAAATGTTAAATTCATAGAGCCAAAAGAAGGACTTATGCTGCTCCAGGTGTATTAGAGAACCAGTCCCGATGTACGTAGAGATCAGCAAAATATTATCAATGACTGATAACTTGGTAACTATAATTGTATATGACTATATGTAGTCCCTTCAGGCCTAATGACTGACTATACAAAAAGTATATGCTACAATGAATTAATGTATATGATGGCGACGAGCGTCACTGCAAGATTAACACTTCAGCCTAAGTTCTCAGTATTGATACTATCAAAGCAAAATTCATTAAATGTCACTATAACGTAATTATCTTATTATCCGCAAAATTATTTTAATAGCATAGTCTTCTGGTTATTTTTTTTTTTTTAATTACTTGTATTTTTTAATTGTTTGATTGTGTTATTGAGGTTTGTTATGGCCACATAGCGTCATTAATGTGAACACAGAAATCACGTGCACCAAATTTTGCTCAAAAGCAAAGTTTATGGTTTAAATAGCACTCATCCAAATGCTACTTCAATAATTTAATGATTTCATCAATAATTTCTATTGTGAACTGGCGCCATTGTGGTATGCAGGCGGTGACACGTACGCCACTATCACGTGTTAACAAAACTGTCTGTCTAACTATGAGTTTTTATTTTATTATTTTTTATTATTATTTTTTATTATTATTTTTTTTCTTTGAACAGCGAATTTGCAAACGTTTTAGAAAAAATTAGATTAATCATGAACTGGCGCCCTTGTGGTATGCTGGCGGTGTCACGTACGCCACTATCACGTGTTAACAAAACTGGCTGTCTAACTATGAATTTTTATTATTATTTTTTTTTTTCCCCTTTGAACACAGCAAATTTACAAACGTTATATAAAAAAACAAAAATTAGATTAATCAATTAAGTAGATTTGGACACTTGAACACTTTTCTATATGTAGCAATACTTTTATAAGTTGATGTACAAAGACGTCTGCTCTCTTCGAACTCTCGCTATCGACTCACAGTTGCTTAGTCTTTTCGCGATATGAGAAGCTTAGGTGTCTAATGTAAGTGTCAAAATTTCAAAATGTCAAAGTGATATTTAGAGTTTATAATTAAATTAATAGTGTTATTTAGCGTTTTAGTGTAATAATTTTAATTTTAAGGTGTAATATTTAATTGAATATGCTTAATGAAGAATAATAATTGCATAAATGTTAGAATTAATCACATTTTATTTCGTATGTGTATGCAATGTATGCATACTGTACGAAACATAAGTTTAGTAAGAATTTCTAAAACTATTTAGTTGTTTTCCAATATAACTATTATTATATATATAAGTGTGTTTTCTATTATAAAAAGCGAGAAATAAATTTATTTAAAAAGTCCAAGACATTTCTTTTATTTCAAACAAAAACCTCGATGTATGCATTCTACATAGTTTATATGGAAAATTTTAATTCTTTTTCAGGTAGAAATGTCCTTGTTGGGTTTTTAGTTTTTATTACATCTTTCCCTAAATGTAAATATAACATAGTTTAACCAAATAAATTTTTATTTAAATGAAGAAGTGCTCAGGTCGTAGTCCCGAAAATAAAATTCTAATGTCCATAGTAATCGCCCACAAAATAAAAATTTTCCATGTTTTTAATTTTTATTGAAAAATAAATAAATAAATAAAAATTTTTATTATTTAAATACAGAAAAAAAATTAATCCATGCGCGTTTTAATTGTAAAAGAGTAAGTGCAGAAAAGAGATTTTTTAATTACAACTTTCAAAGAGAATCCGAAAGCTCACCCAGCTGAAAGCTCGATTGTTCACTTTGCAATGACATCGCCGTGTTAAATGCGATCAAGCGCCCCATCCCAGCGGTTAATTTTTGTTAATTTGCGCTCTTTACCGAATGCATGACTTTTGCATGCTAAAACGCTGCTATAAGCTATTGTCATTTTGCGACCACACACATTTTAGGAGGACAAAAAAATATTCTTAGCTTATTTTGCTCTGTTGCGAAAATATTCTAAAAGTCTTTTTGGCGTATGTGTTTAAGTCATTTAGTAGTCGTCAGTTGTTGGCAGTCGAGTGTAGTGTGTAGCATTTAAGTTTTTTTTGTGTTTTATTGTATTACTTAATATTAATTAAATAATATATTAATATTGTGATTATTGATGGATTATTAAAATGCTTTATTTAAGAAATTGTGTTTCTTTTTTCCCCTTTTTATCACATAAGTTATTTTTCAGGTTAACATCAAAGTACAAATAGGGATATATATATACCACGCCGTTATGCATAAGCATATATGTATAATACGTACTACAAACAACGTAGTGTGTATATATATATATGAAAGAATTTTTAAAAATTAAAATATATAAAAGAAAAACAAAAATCTCTCTTATTTATGCTCTCCATTTGTGTATCCGCAGAGCGCATAAAATCCTCTCTTAGCATGGCTTTTCCTATCCGGTCGCAATGTTAATTTTCCTGCATGCTGGGATACCTAAATTTAACACGCTCGCCTCAAATTTGCATTCAAAAAGCATCCAAAGAGCGAAAATTAACCGCTGGGATATAGCGTGGAACCTATAAATTAACATTTATAGTGGACTTTATACATCGCATCGTCCACGAAAGAGCGAATTTTCACCGCTGGGATACCATTCTACCTAAAGAGAGAAGGTCCTTAAGCTGTGCATTGGCCGGTGGGGCCGGTGCAACCTATAAAAAAAAATAATACAAAAATAAAGGATAAGAAGATTAGAACATCTCAAAAGAAAATCTATATTTACTCACACATACTTTATGTTATTCTCTACATATATACATATCAAAAAAAAAAAACCATTTAATATTAGGGCTAAACATTACGAAAAATATATATATATTTTTTTTCCTTCAAGTTACTTCTATACCACTAATTCCGTATTTGTTTACAATTTAAAATTATATATTTTTTTTGTGTGCCTAGAACAATTTGTTTATTACTGAATTAAATATTTTTTTTCTAGGACCGTAAAGGTAAAGAGAGAAAAAAAATTAAAAGTTAAATTTTTCCACTGACCTTGTTTTTTTCTCAGTGCATGATCGTATCAGGCTGATGAGCCCAGCATCCTGATGCACAATCTGAAAAGATACTCAATACTTTTTCTCTCTATCTCCTAGATTATTACAAAATTTGTTAAATTGAGTTCAGTAAAGAAATAAAATCAATTAATAGAATAAAAAAAAATTGGTTCACTCACTGGACATTCCTTCCTTTTTTCTCTTGGCCCTTAGCGATAATGCCACTAGTTTCCGGTTGCTTATGGGGATGTGTTTTTTTGTAACTGCGCTCTTTCGTTCTTTTGATTATAGGGAACACCCCAATTAGACAAACCCCCGAGTAAATTTAGGGCTATAAAATTCTAAGTGTGGTACGTTATCTCGTTTCCTTTATTTATTTGTTGAATATATTTCTTTTTATTTTTCTCCTTTTTCTTTTTTTATACAACACTCAATTCACATTTTCATGAAGTTCATAAAAGAAAATTTTTTTTTTTAATGTAAATATCCACTCTAAGTATGCATTAAGTTGTTACTTGTAAGAAGGTAGTTAAAGAAAATTAAATATGTTTAGGAGCATGTGTACTTACTCACTGTCAGTTGTTTACAATTAAGTTTTTCACCTTCTTTACCTTGATTAAAGGCGCAGAGAAGCCCAATGATTCATGCGGGTGTGCTAGGGGATATGGATGGCGGCTTACAGGAGGCCAACCTCTACCTGTAGCCCAACGCATTTACGGAGCAGTCGGTAGACCACATACTGCTCCCTAAGAGACCACGTATAGGTGGAGCTTCACAACCTATCACCCATGGCAATAATAGCATCGGGGACAGCCGGAAAACCACGCACCGTCCCCGAAATGAAAGCTCCCTAGTGATAGGTGGCACACCACAACACTTCACCAAGACCACACAGGAAGAAAACCACTACCTGCGGGGTTTTAACCACAAAATATATTATCACTACGTTGAAGTCAGGGGGAAAACCACACCCTGACTCAAACGCCGTTAGACAAATAATCAGCCAACAAAAAAACAGAAAGACCACATGTTCATTAACATTTTAAATAATAATCTTACCCAGACTTGCAGAGTTATTCCCTCTGAATTGTTAAGGTATTGTTATTGAATTATTGCTGTGTAAACCAATTCAGTTGAACAAAATCGCATTCCTTAGTAAAAAAAATAATAGCATGCCGTGATAATAATGGCTGACTTCCTCCTTGTCAAAAGAGAAATTATATATATATATATATATATCAAGCTTCTAAAGGCGACGTTCTTTATCTCATAACCTATTGAAGTAACTAAGACCCCCTTTACTGACTCTCTCTGTATTTCCTTACATACTAAATATCCTTATAGCTATTAAATAACCTTGTAGTCACTAAATATCCTTATTGTCACTAAATATTCTTATAATTAATAATAATATCAATCAATATCAAATAATATCAATCTGTTAGAGCCAAGAGGTCAATTTGGCACTCGCTTAGCTGGTGGAAAAGATAGTGCCGCCAGCCCACGTTTTAGGAAGGGTGATCAAAAAGTAATGACTCTGAATAAGAAGTAAAAGCAAAACGAATAAAATTAACATTTATTTTTCTACATAGTCTCCTATCAAGTCAATATATTTTATCCACCTTTTCTCTACATAAACATAAAATCCCTTTTTTATAGAATTCTTTATCTTGCTCTGCAAAAAGGGCTTCAAAAGCAGCCATCACTGCACTGTCGTCTTCAAATTTTTTTTCTCGATTTTCTTCCTTTAATTTTGGGAATAGATAGAAGCCACTCGTGGCCAGGTCTAGAGAATACGATAGAAGATTCATCAATCCGAAGCCTGCATCACGGACTGCAGCCATCGCAACGTCCGACTTGTTTTGTTTTGATAACACAAAACTTTTTGCGCAAGTCTGCCTCGTGTTTTTTCTTTGATAATTTCTCGCAGCTTCCAAATTTGTTCTGCATATATTTAACCCATCATTGTGTTGCCATGTTCCAAATAATCGATTATGATAATTCCTTCTGCATTCCAAAATACTGATAGGGTTGATGTTGATGGACGACCAGAGCGATGTTCACCTTCTGTTGTCAATCTCTCCAGCTTAAACTCTCGACATCATTTGATGACTGTTGAATATGGTGGAGCAGACTCACCTAATGTTTCCTGTAAATCCGTATGAACTTCCGTAGGTGACATATTTTTCAAACAAAGATATTTAATCACGGCTTTAATCTCGTTTTTCTCCATTTCGTGTTATCGCCTCAGCTGCTGTTATCCAAATAAATGCAGCTCATAGAAATACACCGGTATTTATACCAAATTGATATGATCGGCTTTGTACAGTGTAAGGATTAAAACCTTATCAGCACTTATGATCTACACCTATTAAGCATAACTCAGAATCATTACTTTTTGATCACCCCTCGTATATTTACCATTATGTTGTCACTAATACGACTTATTTACAAACAGTACACTGGAAGCATTTACAAAACATTTTTTTTCAATTTCTGCATCGGTAAACGGTTTCATATATTTTCCAAGTATAAAGCAAATTTCATACGACGCCTTTGTAACTGCTGCATCTTGTGACAATGCCACCGGCATGACATTTTGTTGCTGCTGCAGGGACTTTTTATAAAAAGCCAACTTTTTATTCTTTATGAGAGATTCCTGAGGGAAAGTATCATTAAACGAGTTGTGTTTAGTGGTAAAATAGCGAACGATATTGTATTTTTTCAGTAAAACACTTTCACAACAGATTAAACAAGTTGTTAAGTTATGTTTATTTTGCACATCAAAAAAGTCGATTTCCCAATTGCTTTGAAATGTTCTATTTTGATCAGAAATTTTTCTTTTCTTTTTGGAAGATATTCCTGATATCGTGAATAGTTAGAAATTATAATCGTACAAGTGCCAATTGAGTTAAGTTATAATTGATCCAATGCATTTTTCGAAAAGTTATAAAGATATTTTTTCTTGATGCGAAAAAATCATTGAGGTGCAGTGTTATATTCCCGCCTATTCATCCTGTTTATCTTTTAATCGAGATACGTGAGAACTATGCAAATTAGGAATTTATAATATGTGTTTAAATTGACTGTCTAATATGTTACCAAAAACAATAAAATAAATTACATACGTTTTATATTTTCCGTCCTTGTAGATTTGTGCTATTTGATTAGTGTTTATTAAGAAAAAAAGAGAAATTTTATACTTTTTTCGTTGAGTTTTGAGTTAAATAAAAAAGGAAAGTAAGTTGGTTGGCAAGCACACATATTTATATGTCATCATTTCAATATCAAAAATTTCGTCGTCTTCCAAAGCTAATTTTGACTCTACAGGCTCTTTGAATTAATTTTTAGGATAACGCACTTTTTTACCAATTAAGAAATGGCCATCATCGTCCAAAAACCCGGTAATTTTTACTGGTGTACGATGATTAATACAGCAGTAGTTATTAGGTTGAATAAAACTCAGACTTTGATGTTTTGTCAAGTAATGCGTTATTATTCCAGTTCTATTTTTTTTAAAACCAACGCATTTTTTGAAAGTAGTTTTTTCTTCCAACAATAAATTCTGATGTTTATATTTAGCATTTAGCTGTTGCAAAACTTTCGAGGGTTTTTTAATTTTTTTTTTATGTCTTGGATAAAATTTTCAAATTTATATGCTGAAAATTCATTAATAAACTGTGAACATTATATGTTATACTGTTTTCTCCATATAACAGTGGATAATACTCCACAAACATTTTCAGCATTTTGTTTGCATCATCAGCATTTTCTTTGTATGATTTTGGACATGATAGTAGCCGATACGCGGTATGTAGGAGGAGAAAATGATAATAAAAATCCTTTTCGAGCATATCTTTAATACCACAATTCCTGTATATAAAATAAATTGCCGAAATTCTGTTGCTTTCCATTTAAGTATATCATCCTGTTATGGCCATGACACAATGCAAGCGTCGCGTTAGCGTAGCGTCAACGCGTTGAACCTTGTGAAGTTGGTTGCAGGCCTGTACTGCTGAGTCCTTAACACAATGCAAGCGTTGCGTTAGCGTTATACTTGGGAAAAAACATAATAGGTGTCTATTGTACTGCCATGTTTTTGTGAATAGTAAAACAGATGTCTCTGCAATCGCTTCAAATAGGTAGGAGGTTATGTGTTTTGTTTACCTCAATTAAATATTAATGAGGCAGCGTTGTGTTAATTATTATAGTGAGCGTCTATATCGTAAATTGATGTCAAATAAAAGTAAGTATAAAACTCCAAAATTTTTATTTATATACTAATATACTATTTTGTTTTTTACAGTGGAATTCGAAGAAAAATTAATTTTGGAAATCCAAAATTTTCCATTTTTGTTCAATAAAAAACTCAAGGAGTACAAAAACATAAATAAAAAGGCAGAAGCTTGGTTAAAAATCGCAGTAAATGTAGGAGAAACTGGTAAGTTAAATAACACTAGTCGACAAATTTTGGGTCAATTTCGTGTGCTTTAAAAAAAAGTACTTTTTAGACTAATTTGGGGTTGCTGAATTTTGAAATCAGATTAAGAACATTAAGGAGTATTTGTTTTCTAATATCACCTGACATCTAATAAACTTAAAGTACCTTAATCCTTGCTGAAGAGATTCTTAGAAGTATCAAATGCAAGGAAACATTTTGAAATATTTCTTTGAGGCACATTTTTCGTGTAAACTAGTGTAATGCTCAGTTTTTTAGTAAATTTTTTAATGGTATATTTTTTCAGAAAGACTATGTAAAAGCCGATGGAAGAGTCTGCGAGATACCTACGTCAAAGAAAAAAATAGGGCTACCACAAAGGTGTCAGGATCTTCAGCAGAGCTCGGCGATAGTAGCTGGAAGTACTTCCACATTATGGAATTCGTGAGTGATTTCGTCAAGCCGCGAAAGTAAGATTTTTAAAATATTTCGTTTTAAATGTAATTGCATATGCATAATTTATACAGAACAATATCAAATATTCCTGATGACGTAGAGAGTGAGGTGTATGAAACGCCCATTTGGTCACCCTGTGAAGAGCCTTCTATATTGAGCTCGCCGTCCAGTGGGGTTGAAGTGGATTCAGAGAGTAGTAGAAAAAGGAAAGCAGCTACTGCTCAAGATATTCGGGACCACATGATGACCGTTTTGGAGGCAGCGAAGTCAACATATATGAAGGTTACGCCTCAAAAAAATAAGTATGAAGCATTCTTCGGCATGATGGGTGAAATGCTCGATAAAGTGAATGAGGAGCACCATACTCAGCTCAAAATGAAAATGTTGAATTATTTAGAAGAGGAAATTTCAAAATATCCCAAAAATAATGCATAATAAAAAACTTTAAGATTATAGTTTAAATTTTATTTAAATGAAATTATAAAATATTTTAAAATATATTTAAGTTAAAAGTAATAATTAACAGTTTGCAAATAAATAATCTTTTAATTGTTCCCTCCTCTCCATCGCTATCCTTTTCGGGTGGTTAGAAGACATGTTTTTGCAGGATTTTAAAGGCTTTACATTTTCACGCCATTGGCCTTCAACTAAATCGTCACCTTCAAAGTGATCCACAAAATTTTCCAAACAGTACATTTTTTCTGTTAACCTTAAAAAGTTATGCAGTACAACAGCTCCTTTCACAATAACTTCGGCTGATTTTTCAGACATCTGCAGTGGAGCTCTTAAAATCCGCCACCGTGCTGTTAAAACCCCAAAAGTGTTTTCAATTACAACTCTGCCTCTTGATAAACGTTTATTAAAATTAAATTTTTTTGCATCTAACATGGTTCCAGGGTAGGGTCGCATCAAAAATGATTTTAGGGGAAAAGCGGCGTCACCAACAAAGTAGTATGGAAACAAGTTGGTACTCCCTGGCAATACTGCATCTTTTGGCAAATTAAGGTGTTCCGCGAATAATTTTTTCCCAAAATTAGAGTACTGAAGAACACCACCATCGCTTTGCGATCCATACGCCCCGATGTCTACAGCTCTGAATACGTAATTAGCATCACATACACCGAGTAACACAATACTAAAGAATCCTTTATAATTATAAAATAGGGATCCTGAATTTGGAGGACAATTGATGGCAATATGCTTACCATCGATAGCTCCAACGCAATGCGGGAGTTTTAACTTATTTTGAAAGTCAACAGAGATTTTTTTCCATTCAGATTCCTCCGGTAATTTAAGAAAAGTTTCATGCAGACTATCCCAAATTACACTGCATGTCTCTAATGCAATTTTTGCAACGGTTGAGACTCCCATTTTAAATGTCATGGAGAGAAATTGCCGACTTACTCCGTGAGCTAGGTATCTAAAAATATTAAAAAAATAAATTATAAAAGTGAATTTCTTAAACGTGTCTAACTTACACTAAAGTTAGAAATAATCTTGCTCTTGGTTCAATAGGTCTCCTTATGGAATTCTTTTGTAATTTATTTTTTATTAAATTAAAAAGAACCTCAAATGTTTCTACAGTCATTCGGGTTGCTTTGTGAAACATTTCCGGATCACTCTGTTTCATTTTTTCAAAATTTAATTCGTAAAAACCAGCAGAGTTTCGATCTAAAAAGGAATTTCGCACCCAAAATCTTCGGCTGGTACTGCCTTTTTCAAGTTCTTCGTAGGCCTCGTATACTGCATACAAATGTATTAGGGTTTCAGTAATATTTCCTAACTCCATTTTTAAATAATTAAATCTGAAATATTCAAGAATGTTAAATAGAATTCACTTGAAACTTTAAAAGCACTTACAATCCTTGTAACACTTAATCACTTCTATTTCTACTTATATTAAAATACTTAAAAAGCAATTAATCACTTTCTATTTCTACTCGTATTAAAATACTTAAAAAATATAATTTGATGAGTGTATTAATTAATATACAACAGCAGATTTTTTTTAATGGCGGTATACTAATTAATTACCTTAGTTAATAGCCATCTACTAGAATTACTCAAAACTAATTTGGCAATAATACCGAAAGCCATCTGTTATCAACTTACGATAAACAACCAAATCACGATAAAAATAGAAAGTAGGGCTACTCTCGCGTTGCGTCGACGAATTTGTCAACGTCAAAGAAGTCCATTGTGTTAGCTCCCATTTAAATGCACGTATTCTACTTAGCTGTCAAAGTTTCGTCGACGCGACGCTTACATTGTGTCATGGCCATTACCGATTTAAGGTTTTTTATGTTTTAAATTTAAAGATATTTATTGTTGATTTTTATAATATTTATTAGAATTTTAACTTAAAGAATGTGATTTTTTTATAGTGATTTGACAAGGATATTACACCACAAATTAACACCATTGATTTATTTCGATATTGGATTATTCAAATGTTGTTTAATCTTTATGCAAACGTTGTAACAATTTTAATATGATTTTAACAAAGATTTTTACACAGTCAAGATTTTAATAGGTTAATCACGAGTTGGTTGTTTGACATCTCTATTCCCCTTAAGTTAGTAGCAAGTCCGTATACTGCAGTACTGCCCTATACAGCACATTTCGTAACATCCTGGGGCCCGCTCGAGTGGTGCTCAGTCTCGGGCATAGGGAGTCGGATTAACTTAACAATAGGTCTGGTGAATGTGCCAGACGAAGTTTTTAAAGTGACCACACGGGTGTGTCCGTCTTGTCCAGGGTGTGTCATCATAATTTTAGCAAGTGGCCATTTGGCAGCCGATAAATTCTTTTCCTTTATAAGCACTATGTCACCGACTTGTAGATTAGTTTGAACAGTCTGCCATTTTGGTCTTTGCTGTAATGATGTCAAGTATTCCGCATGCCATCTTTTCCAAAATCCTTGTATCATACTTTCGAGCAATTTCCAATTGGATAACAAATGACTTGGCGTTGCTGGAATTAGTGGCTCTGGGAGGGCTCTGTATGAATGTCCTACTAATAAATGAAATGGAGTGAGTGCTTCAAAGTCTGCGCCAGGCATTCCAAACAATGGTCTTGAATTTAGTACAGCCTCTATTTGCGTTAAAACCGTGTAGAATTCTTCAAAGGTTAATGCGTGATCTCCAATCACACGTTTCAAATGGGTTTTAACAGATTTAACTCCTGCCTCCCAGAGACCACCAAAGTGTGGAGAGTTTGGAGGGTTAAATGACCATTGCACTCCTTCTTGCGAAAGTTCATTCTGTATTGCACAATTATGCATTTTTGATAAAAGTAGTTGGTGCATTTCTGACAATGTACGGGAAGCCCCTTTAAAATTTGTAGCGTTGTCTGAAAAGATGTGACTACATCTTCCACGTCTAGCAATGAAGCGCCGTAAACATGCCAAAAAACTTTCAGTAGTCAACTCACTGGCTAGCTCCAGGTGTATGGCCTTGGTGGACATGCACACAAATATACATATGTAACCCTTTGTGAATCGAGGATTTCGTCCACGGAAACATCGAATTCTTCTAGGTCCAGCGTAATCGCATCCAGTATATGAAAACGGTTTTTGACGACGGACTCTTACTTGGGGTAATTGTCCCATCAACTGAGAGGTGCTCTCTCGTCGGTAACGGAAACACCTTTGACAGCTATATATTAATTTGCGAATAATGTTTCGGCATCCTATGATCCAAAATTCTTCACGAAGCAATGTAAATAGTTCGTTTGCACCCGCATGACAAAATTTAATGTGGTAGTGACTTACAATCAACCTTGTAATGTGAGTGTTTCTTGGCAAAATAATGGGGTGTTTGGTATCGTACGGCAATTCTGAGTGTTTAAGTCGTCCTCCAACTCTTAGCAGCCCAATATTATCAATAAACGGAAATAATCGTTTGAGTTGGTCATGCGATGACAATGTAGTTTTATTTCGAAGGTGATGTATTTCATTACTAAAAGCAGCGTGCTGAGTATGTTTCAAAATAATGAGTTTTGCCTTCTGCAATTCATCGGTTTTCAGCCATTCTGTCTGTTTAGGTTGGTTGATGCTTGATGCATTGTGAATAAATCGTAAGCAATAAGCGATGATCCTTATAAGCTTATACCATTTTGAGTATTTGAGGCACAGTACAGATATCATAGAAGTATCCAGTTTTGTGGTTAGCGCGTGCATTCGTGACTGTTTTTCTTCAGTTGTGAGTAACTCTGAATTTGGAGATGGAGTCGTCCACTGTTCCTTGATAACTGGTGATGATTGTTGTAGCCATGATGGACCATGCCACCATAATGAGTGATTTAAAAGTGCAGTAGGAGAGATACCACGTGAAGCGCAGTCAGCTGGATTCTGTTGTGATGGCACATACTTCCAACAGCGCGTAGGTAGAGTACTTAATATTTCTGAAGTGCGGTTGGCAATAAATGTAGTCCATCGTCTAGGTTGAGATGAAAGCCAATGCAGAACGATAGTAGAATCGGTCCAAGCAGTTACTGGACAATCAATGTCGTCCATTATGTTTAATATCCTTTTGAATAACCTACTGAGTAACAAACATCCACAAAGCTCTAAGCGGGCGATTGAAATCTGTTTGAGAGGTGCTACCTTGCTCTTGGCGATGACTAGCTGAGTACAATATAATCCGCTTGTCGATTTAAATCGACTGTAAATAACTGCAGCATATGCCGACTCTGATGCGTCGGAAAATCCATGCAGCTCCATTGATGATCTTGAGTAACCTATCCATCGTGGTATCTGCAACTCTTGCAATTTAATGAGTTCGTTTTGGATGGTAAGCCATTGGCTTGCAATCGAATTGGGTATTGGGTCATCCCAATCTACCTTCATGAGCCATAATGATTGGAACAAAGTTTTAATTGAAATAGTGACTGGTGTTAACAAACCCAATGGATCAAACATTCGAGATGCGCATGACAAGAACATTCGCTTGGTGACTAAAGCTTCTACCATAGGTGAAGTTGAGTACGAAAGGGTGTCTGATGACGGGAACCATTTAAGCCCCAATGTTTTTATCGATTTCATGTTTTCAGTCAAGTCTTTGGCAGTAAAATCACACTCCTCTGGTGGTATCGATTGTAGTATTTCTTTACAATTACTACTCCACTTCTTCAGCTTGAAACCAGCAGAGCTCAGTAATGAAATTAATTCATTTTTTATTTGAGTTAAACATTCAATGGATTCTGACCCCGTCAGAATGTCATCAACGTAACAATTAGTTAACAAGACTTTGGCAGCTAGTGGATACGTATTCACATTGTCTTTCGCTAACTGGTTTAAGACCCTTATGGCCAGGAATGGTGCTGACGCTGTCCCGTAGGTGACAGTTCGTAATCGGTAATACCTCATTGGTAATTCTGGAGAGCTGCGCCATAAGATGCGTTGGAAATCATGGTGACGATCAGCCACCCAAATCTGCCGATACATTTTCTCTATATCAGCTGTAAAGGTATATCTATGCATCCTGAATCGAATACAAACTGATACTAAGTCCTTCTGAATAGCAGGCCCAATTAACAAGGCATCGTTTAACGAGAAACTATTTGATGTTTTTGCAGACCCATCAAAAACGACTCTGAGCTTGGTGGTCGTGCTATCTACCTTGACAACTGCATGGTGTGGCAAATAGTAGCAATGATTAGTTTGAATCTCGTTAGCAGTTATTTCTGTCATGTGATTAAGCTTCGCATATTCATCCATAAATTGGTGATATAATGATTTTAACTCAGGGTTATGTGAGAAACGTCGTTCCATGGCACGCAGGCGTGAGGCTGCTGCTGCGTGACTAATTCCTAAATGCACTTGTGGACTCTTAAATGGAAGCTCGACAATATATCTTCCATCATTTGCTCTTGTGGTGGTTGATGTGAAAATTCGTTCAGCCTCTTCTTCATCACTGGTTAACATTTTACTTGGTAAACTAGATTCTTCGATTTCCCAAAATAGTTTTAAAGACGCATCAATATCAATCTCTGTCTGGAATGACTTAACGTTTGCATGTGTTGCGAGGACATTGCTTGATTCCACTGGAAGTTTCCCTGCCACAACCCATCCGAATTGAGTGAGTTGAGCGAAAAGGTTATTTTTGATCATAAACTGATTTTTGTCTAAGATTTGAAACACATGATCTACTCCTAGAATTATGTCGATTGGATTAGGTTCGTTATAAGTTGGGTCAGCCAATTTCAATGTGTTTAATTGTGGGAACCCTTGAAATGCAGTAGTAGGAAGATGAGAAGTGAGTTTCGTTAAAATAAAAGCATTTACATCAATTGTTGTATTATTAAGTCGAGATTGCATTTTGATTGTTACAACTCCTCGTGTGATTCCGGCAGTTGAAGACGATAAACCACTGACAGATAATTTTGCATGATTTCTTCTAAGGCCTAGCCTTTGGACAAATGATTCAGTGATAAATGACGCCTGAGATCCAGAGTCCAGCAATATCCGACATGGATAAGGATGATCTTGATAGTTAAAAACATGAACCAATGCAGTAGGTAGTAATGCAGCAATGTAATTCTCACTTCTCGATGATGTAATTTTGTGATCTAATGATGCTTGAGTTGAGTGAATATGGTTAGTTGAATTTGATGATAGTTTGCTATCATCTCCGTGACGTATCTCTTTGTTTTGAGATTGAATCTTTGTACTGCTGTATGCGGAGTTCGATGGGTCATGTCGATGAACTAAAGTATGATGTCGTTGTTGGCAATGATTACAAACATTTTTGGACTTGCAATGGGCTGAATTATGGCCAATTCGCAGGCAATTATAGCAAAGGTTGTTCTTATTAACAAATAGGCGTCTATCGTCTATATTTAGTTTTTGAAATTGGATACATCGAAACAGCACATGCTGCTGATGGCATTTTGGACATTGTTCAAATGATGAAGTGTGACTCTTTACATTAAAACGTGTTTCATGATATTTATTTATGACTGGTTGATTACGAGATGCAGGTTGGCACTCTTCTAGTGCGCGACAACGTGTATTTAAGAAGGTAATTAGATCATTAATCGTTGTACATTCCCTTGATGTGGTATGTTCAAACCAGCTTTGCCGTGTTGTAACCTCTATTTTATTTAACAATAAGTAAATAATCCAAGGATCGCGTGCTTCAGCTGAGTTTCCCAGCGCCTTGAGACCACGAAGTACTTCGTCTGTGCCATCTGTAAGTTTTCTTAAACCTGCAAAAGATGGTGATGAGATAGATGGCAATGATAAAAATGATTTAATGAACGAATTCACAATTAGTCCTGTATTTTCATATCGTGATTTTAAACATTCCCAGGCTTGCTGATAGTTTGCATCAGTAATGGATAGGTGACGCAGAAGCGCAGCCGCTTCACCTCTAAGAAGGCCCTTTAAATATTGTAATTTTTGGCTATCACTCAGTTTTAGATTATTATGAACTGTTGCATTGAATAAGTCTCTAAAAGAAATCCATTCACTATAGTTACCCTGAAAATATGGAATTTCCAGCTTCGGTAGGGCGATGTCCATGGTTCGACTGGGTGATGCTGATGTAATGGTGCTCGAAAATCGTTCAAAAAATGAGTTTTGTTGGTCAGCCATGCGATGTATAGCATCTGATTCAGTACTTGGGTTATTTTTTAACGCCTGTAATAAAAGCTCTTTGGCCCGAAAATATTTTTGTTCACACTGCTCATACTCAGTATCTTGATCAGTAAAAAGTGGATCAGTATGATGCTCACATAGTTGATTTTGCAAGTCACAAAATTCCGCCCACGCTGCATCCAGCCTGTCTAGCCTTACACGAAGTGCTTCAATACTAACCTCCGGGGAAATGTCGTCACAGAAGGTTAAGATTCTTGTCACTGCTCGTTTCACATGTCCACGTTTCACTTTTATTGTTTCCATCACTTTGTGGTTATGTTACTGTCTTATTCGTTGCGTGGTTTGAAGTTAATATGTCACAAATATCGCGAAATATCAGAACATATCACAAAGATCCGGCTCGAAGGACCATTTTGTTACCGATTTAAGGTTTTTTATGTTTTAAATTTAAAGATATTTATTGTTGATTTTTATAATATTTATTAGAATTTTAACTTAAAGAATGTGATTTTTTTATAGTGATTTGACAAGGATATTACACCACAAATTAACACCATTGATTTATTTCGATATTGGATTATTCAAATGTTGTTTAATCTTTATGCAAACGTTGTAACAATTTTAATATGATTTTAACAAAGATTTTTACACAGTCAAGATTTTAATAGGTTAATCACGAGTTGGTTGTTTGACATCTCTATTCCCCTTAAGTTAGTAGCAAGTCCGTATACTGCAGTACTGCCCTATACAGCACATTTCGTAACAATCCAAAATTCTAGGCTTTCTTGAAAATTCCTTAGGAATAAACTTACTTAATGCAATTAAATGATTTGAAACTTGTTGTTTTTTTTCAGCATTTAATTGAGCTTTGATATTTCTAAAGCCTGAAAAAAAGTTTCCTGGTAACCCCCAAGTCTAATAGATGCATAGGATCTATTGGAAATTGAGAAACCATTCGTACTCCCAATTTTTCCAATAGGGATTCCTTCTTGTCTTTTATGATGCTCTGGATATTTTCTTAACTTAAAATCTTCGTCAGTTCTCACAGTTGAAGTGATTGTGGAATATGGCATTACTTCGTTTAGCGATCTACCAATTTGAGTACACTTACTGCACCCATGAATTGCATTATGCGCAATAGTATCACACACATATGATCGCGCAGAGGTATCACAAATAAATTCTTTTATTCTGAACTTCAAATTCTTGAAAATGCTTGTTCATTTTCCTGAATTCATTTTGCTTTTTCGACCTTGGTAGATTCCTTTACATTTTCATCCGGTTACATTTCTCATTTACAATAACTTCCCATAGTTTCTCTGTTTTCAAGAAATGCTCCATTCGAAACTTCACTGTAAAGTAATTTTTTCCGTTCAACTTTTCAAAATAGGTTTTAAAGCGATCGACGCCATATGGGCTTCTAGTGCTCAAAATTAAATATATATATAGTATGTGAATGCTTAGGTGTTTTCCTTTTTGAATATATAAACTTGTATAAATTTGCTGTGTAGTGTTTATGAATTTTTAAGTGCCCAGTTAAAGGAAAACTGCTAAATAGATTGAGGCTTTGAAATTTTACCAAGCGCTTCAAAGGGGACAGTGTCAGGGGAATAAGTTGTAAGCGACGATAAAATTTATTTTTAGTTAGCAATTTGATATTCATTGTTAGTTATTTGTGTTTATTGTTATTTGTACTTATTGTTTCTTTGTATATATTGCTTGATATTCGCTATTTCCAATAATTCGAATAATGTTTGGTTGTTTCCACCTTTGCATGTGCTTTTCCCATACAATAAGGATTGGTTGGTCATACACCGTAATCCGCCTATTATCTATGTGCCCATGATTCGCTATCTTTAAATTATATAAAATCATTTTATCCATTTACCTGCCATTTAGCCATTTAATTTGGTATCCATATCTGATAAATATAAATATAAATAAATAAATATAAATATAGTACCATAATAATCGTTTAATAGCTGACATTGCACATATTCTTCACCCATACACTTAATTTCTAGCTGCCCATACACCATAACTTGCTTGCTTGCCAACTCTGCTTTCACATGTATATTTGCCCATACACCTAAAATTTAGTCGGTCACACACCATAATTTGCTAGTCATCTACTTGATTACGATTTGCTACTCTACTTATATATAATAAGTTCACCATCCATTTGCTGTTTGCCCTGGTATCCGTCTACTGGTTTTTGCCCTTTGGTTTACTATATTTACCTTTTACTTTCTGCCTTTCGCATACGACTCAAACAAAAAAACCAGGTGTAGGTGTAGGGAGCACTTTGGCTTCAATCCACCCAACACGACTTCGTTGACTTCACAGAAAGGCCCATCCTCATAACATAGCTTGATGATAAACATAAACAAAAATATTTTAAATGGCGTCATATGATAGTTTATTTTATTTGAATTTCCTTTATGTTGCGCTATCTGGGCCCATAATCTGTTGAAACAAGACTGAATGTTGATGTTGTCGAAGATGAGAAAAACACTAGTATATAATTAAATAACTTTATAATAACAAAAACATGTATTTATTCATTAATTCTATTTACACATTACAAATGACAACCTTATTAGTGAAAGAACAAAATCCAACATGTGCAAAACGTCAAGTTGACAATCTCTCACTCTGCATGTCATAGAAAGATAATATGATTAATATCCAACAGTTTATTCACGTCACCACTCTTTTGGAAATGTTTAGATATCAAAGTAGCCTTTTCTTTGGCTGCCAGGCGACATAAATGGGTTTTGCTGAAACCGCGTTTTTTTCATTTTTACCTAATATAATGAAAGTTTTAGTAAAAAAGAGATTCTCATCTAAATCCAAACAATAATTATAGCTTTTTAATGAAGTTGTAAAATATATTGGCAAATATATGAAATTTAAAATTTTTTATATCTTCTAACACCCTAGTCACACAGAAAAATAACCAGTTTCTTTTAACCTAGTTCTTTTGTCTCAGCCAATCAGAAGTCACGATGACGTGGTTTTTTCGACTTCTGATTGGCTGAGACAAAAGAACTAGGTTAAAAGAAACTGGTTATTTTTCTGTGTGACTAGGGTGTAAGCAGCAAAGAATTAACATCATATGCTTAGTTGTTAATTTGTACACCAGCAGTGAAATGTCATTAAAATAAAAAAATATTTCAGGATTTGCGAGATAATTAAACTGAAATGTTTCCTGATTTTGCTAGAAAATTTTCCAAAAAGCATTTTAATTTCTTCATATGTTTAATTGTGTATTAATTCTTTGGAGTTGGTGTTCTATATAATTTTTATAAACTCTTTACTTAGCATATGAATAATTTATTTCAATATTTTAGAAAAATAGTATTTTAAAGAATTTTTCAAGGAAACAATCAACAAATATTTGAAATGTGATTTCAAATGGGTCAAATTTCGGTATGCACTCTTCGTTTCCAGTAAACGTACTCTGGTTTGGTTTATTTGTTCTTAGCATCATTTCTATGAAATGTTCTATTTTGTCTAATCTTTCTCTTCGTTCTGGTTGCTTTGATTCATTTTCTCTTTTTTCGTTAGTTGTACCCTCATTACTTTTCTGGCGTTCGTCTCCGCTTCTCCTCCTACTAGTGTGGTTCTTTTCTCTGCCCATTTTGCTTGATAACGTGCGTATATATATATTGTCAACAAATATTTTGTTAACCCATTAGCAGTTTCGTGGGATATATTGTTCTCTTTTTTTTCACTAACACTGAGGATTGACTTTATGTTACACTTATTAGTTTATTTTTCACTTATATTTTCCTTTTCTCACGTGGTATAATAACACTTTGTTTTTTATTCCGAAATTATCCTAATAATCCTAGTTTTTTTCTTATTTGGTTGTTGTTTGCACGTGGTCTATCCCACCTATGGCCTATCTAGTTTAATATTTATTTTATATTTAATTGCTGATACAATCTTATTAATTATCCAATTGTTAGCTTGCTGTTCGCCATCTTAATCTTGTCTGTCATCTGAATCTTCCTCTTGACCTCAGCGCCTCTACATATTATTATTGTTATTTTTAGTGCTGCCGCATGTGAGGCTCGAATCGATTACAATATTAAAAAAAATATTAACAACTATCTATTGTTTGCTATTGTTGTAAGCTATTTCTTGCGTTTAATTAACTAGTAGTGTTTGTTAATATAAAAATTGTTACATTTGTTTGATTTTGTTTTTATTTTATTTTATTTTACTTTTTTTTCAAATTCTTATATTTATCTAATTTCAATTCAAATATTTATATAATATATATATCTGGATATATGTATATATCCAGATATTTTGTTGTAATTTTTTGTATTAAGTTTGATTTCTTTTCCCTTACAGGATTTAGATTTATGTTAAGTGTTTTATTTTTTAATTGTAATGGTTCGGTAAACCGGCTGCGCCAAATGTTAGGTTAAAAATCGTATAAGTTAAAATATTATCTGTTATTATTTTTTACTTTATCCACTTTATTTTTATGTAAAACACTACAAAGACATTACATATTTAAATCTTTTTCCTTTAAATATAAATGTTCTTAACGATAAAATTTAAATATTAAATAAAAGTATTAAAGTCGAACGTGCTATCTAACAAAGTTTTGACCAGTTTCGGCCGGTCTTGTAAGCACTAATTCAACTTCATAATCACTGTAACTAACTGACTCCAATAATTCTAAGTTCTTATTTTTATACAAATAATTCCGGTAGTCCTTTCTCGGAAATAATTATATTATGTTATGAAATCTGGAAATTGCAATAAGTGCAATTTCCAAATTTCATTTTTTATGTTACATAATGCATAAAATAATTTAAACAAAAGTAGGTTACAAATGCTTTGTCAATAAAGCATTTGTAACCTTGAATAGAAATTGCGTATATTGCAATTTCATTATTTTTAATTAACTAGGTTACTATTGAAATGTTCGTAACCTAGTTATTTTCTTAAATTATGGCAATGCTATAAATCTCAAAGATCTGTTCCATAGCACAATAGCCTGCAAATAGTGTTGTTCTTTAACAGTTTTTTGATCCGGATTCTCCTTATATTCGTTCAAAATAATGTCTGTAAGATATATTAATATATAGAATTAGGATTTGCTTGTATTAAAAATGGCAGTATTATATTACCTCTCAAAAATTCACTAAAATTAGTGTCCTTGAATAGTCTCTTATCATTCATTTTTTTTTTGTGCAGTGAACTGCTTCAAAACCTTACCAAATATTCTGGACAGTATATTTGAAAGAGATCTATTCAATGACTTTGGAGTATCAAGGAAGGACGAGATGAAATCAACCTGTTTATAAAAAATAATTTCATATAATATATCTTGGGAAACGTCATTTATTTCCTAAAACTTGTATCTTACCAATTCTGTTTTCAGCTCTTCATCCTTTTCAAAACTTTCATCGAATTCATCAAATTCTTCAACTGTTTTGAATGGTAAACTCAATTTTTCGATTTTTTCTTGACGAATAGGTCTTCCTATAGTCTGACGCTTTTCTTTTAAATCATTAAGTGTTTCTTTTATTATAATGGTTTCTTTTTGTACTGTAGATATTTGGTACAACAATTGTGACAATTGCTGAGTAATAAAAATTTTCAAGTCGTGATGCTCTGTAACATGATTTTAATTTCATGAAATTATAAAACTTCTTCAGAAGACATGTACCATATATATATGAATAAATGTATACTTAGAATATTAATATAAAAAGCATTGTTTACAAAAATTTGAAGTCATGATGTTGAAAAAATTAACCTGATTTTTCTCCGTGGTTACTGTCAACAAATTTTACGGAGAAGTAGGATCTCTACGACGTTTTGTGGAAATCTTCTTTTCTTTTGATTTTTTCTTAGCTTCAAATTTTTCTCCACTCAACTTATTCCTAAGGCTAAATAATTTAAACACAAATTTTTTAAAGATCGTTTTATCATTATTACTTTTCTCTGATATCATATTATTTATGTCCTCTGACGTCGCATCTTTATTACTTGAAGTTGAGGTATTTGTTATTACTGGCTTTGTCAGATCTATCATACTGTTTGCAATGAGATTTTCAGCATGCTTACTGTCACCACTTTTTTTCGTTTTGACTTGTTTTTTAATAATTTTCTTTTTTTCCTCAATTTTTATTTCATTATCCGTTGAAAACTGCTGTTTTTCAGTCAATTCCTTTAACTTTTTCTGCGCACTTGTATAACTATCTGAAATGAACAATCATGAAGCAATCAGAGTTTGAAAAACTATATTATTCGATATCCGATTAAAGTACCCTTGACAGTATTTCATTCTCGAGCTTACCTGCGGTACGGTACCGGCTACATCTACTCGGAAAGATTTCCAAGATTTATCTGGACAACTTAAAGTTTTTACTAGTTTAATTACTTCTTTTTTGTTTTGTGCAGTTAAATCATTCACAAAAGGGCATAATAAATTGTCATCTTTGTCGCAATAAAGCCAGTCAATGTTGTTGACAGTGCTTCATCCAAAAAAACAATTAATGTATATGGCTCCATTATTTTGTTATTAAAAACAATAATTTCACTGCTTTCACTAGTTCTTTGTAATAAAACTGTTTTCACTAATTTTACTTCAATTATCACGCACTTTAAATTAACATGTTTAACTTGTTGAAATGATTGTGTCAAATTGATACATAAAAACAAAGAAATGAAATTGAAACTGAAAACTGCAGATATCACCCCTTTTGCACGCAACAAAATACACAAGAATACAAAAAATTGCGATACACAAGAAATGCCACAAGTTTTAGTTTCGTATTTTTCTAACTGTAAGTAGAAAAACAAGTTTGCAAAAAAAATAGTCACTCATAAATGGAGACGCATGATTCACATAGCATATCATTCTTTGCCTAAGAGGTATAAAAGAGAAAACAAATATTCTATAGAAAAATTTTTGTAGTTTTTAAAAGAAACAATTCGTACGTATGGCATATATCACAACTTTTACATTTGTCTTGTTTTGGCTGGTTGGATGATTCTCTTTATTTTATTATTTTGTTGTTGTTGTTTTGTTGCTATCGAATTCTTTTCTGATATCGTAAATATTTCTAGATCAGTTATTGAACAAGGATTGATCCAAAACATTTAATTAAGTATAGCCTGATCCAATCTGGTTCAAGTTCAGGTTTCCCTTAACTAATTTCTAGTCGGGTATCTAAACAGAAAAATAAAATTTAATTAAAAATGTAGATTGAATAAAGTAATTTTATTCTACGAATTCAAAAATTAAATATGAATAACTATTACAGCTTTGTTGTTATATAATTAAGGTAAGCAGTGATATAAAAATAAATCCTTGCGCTGATCAAAACATCAAAGGAACTGGGTTTTTTATTGAATAAGTTTAATCGACCGTTCTTTAAAAATGACGTTTCCATTTATATGTATTTTGTCACATCAAGCTCTCCTTAAAATATAGTTCTATTATCTCACTCACTAATACTAATATCTCCAAATAATAATAATTTGCCAAATTTGTCAGAAAGTCAATTTCTTTCCAGGGGTTGTCACCTGGTTTGATTTTGTCAACCCTGGCTTTGAACTAGAGATTGAGGTCGATTTTAATTCTTCCACGCATGATGACCGTAAGGAGTTTAACATTTATATGTTCTAGTGAATCAATTGTTAAAAAAAAACAATTATAAACTTTTAATTTATTATCTTTATTGTTAAATCAATCAATCAAAACCTTAACTTTTAATACTCTATAATTTTTTATACTTTATAATTTTTTACTTTGGGAACTTTATGTTTGCACAATGGCCAGCTCACAACTGATAACTAACACTGATGATTACAACTACTCATTTTGGTTTCTTAACCCTATTTATATCCAGGCCTTTTGTTTATTTTATATTAAAATTTATTGCCAAAATCCATTAATGATATTTTTCAATTATTACTTTTTTAAAATTTTGTTTATTTTAACTTTAATTTTTCATTCTCATATTTTGTTCATTAGTTTGAAATTCCATATCAGTTTTAAGTTTGTTTAGTTTATTTAATTTGAAGCACTTAGATTTTAATTGGTTGAATCAATTAGTGATTTAAGTATGTACTTCTAATTTCTTATTTATTAGGACTTATTAATTTTTGTTTAGGTTCTCAGGGTAATAAATTATAGATTTATTATTGTTTAACTTTTTTTTAAAAAAAATGAATTTATAGCTATTTAGTTTTTCAAGGTAATAAATTATAGATTTATGCATTTTAGGTGATACAAAGTAATACAATGTATTACTTTGTATGAAAATTCTAATTTTTACAGGATATTGATGTTACCTATGGGTACACCTGTAGGTTTACCTGTAACATATAACTTGGTTAGAAAGGGTGGTATATTCTGGAGAGTTGTTGTTGCAGTGCTTATTGTAGATTTTGTTCAACCGGGTGAGCCAGAGTCCTCGGCTGCGAATGAGTTTAGATTATAATGATGTGCTCTTCGTAATAAATAGAGTCATGATGAAGTAATTTAGTGATATATTTTTTTTATTTTATTTTTTATTGTCTTGCATTACTTTTAGCTTACATAATATTATTGTTTTTGCATATTTTTAATATATTTGTCGTTGTATTGATTTTGGATGATTGGTCCATTACAATAAGGTTTTGTGTATTGAGACAGCCCTTTGGGGGAAGAAGAAGTTTTCTTGACACAAGTTTGAATGGAGTGCCTAATAGCCTTAGTGCACTGCTGAATCAGGGTGTCAATCTCGGTTAAGAAGAGGTTCCTATCTGACGGAGCAGTAATACCGTTGTAGGTGGTATTGAATTTACCACAAATCAAACAAAATGATTTCCTTAATAGAATTTTAATAAACAGTTTACAAACATTCGCTGTTACATGATCATTGTTCCCATCAATTTTTTAGTGAATTTTTTTATAAATTTGGATAGCAATAGCAACAGCAATATCTGTCAAGATGTCAAGACAGTAAATTTTCAATGTTTACTTGACAATTTTAACACACTACGATTTAAAACTTTTTAATTTAAATTTAATTTAATTCAATGCAAAAGTAGAAATAAAGGTATCCGCCACACCGTCAAGGGAAGAGGAGAGTAATAGGCGAAAAGTCTTCCAATTAATGCTAGCTAAGGAGTAGCAATAGTGAGTTTTAACTAGTTTTGGTGTGTAGGAGTACTTATTGCCGAAGTGTAGGGCGATCGCCTTATGATCAGTGATAGGATGGAAGGTTGAACAGTGAGGGGTTGAAAGGTCAAGAGTCGAGGACCAGGAGGGGCAGGTGACAAAGAGGTCGATGTAAGAACTGGGGTGGAAGCGTTCGAGGTTATAGAGGCTCAACAAAGAAGGGCAGAAGGGTAGTGCATTGCTTGAGATATAAACGGTGGCTAAGATTAATGAGATAGAGACGTTGTTCCGAATTAGTTGAGTTTTAACTATGGTGCAAGAAATGATATAAGAGTCGAAGTTAAGTTGTACCGCTTTGATTCGGTAATGAAGAATAACAGCAGTACCGCGAGCATTATCGTGTCGATAGGACTTAAGGCCCTTCAGGCCAATCCCAACCGCCGTGTTGGCCTGATAACTTCTGCTGCACTACTTGAGCTAGGTCTAACATCCTTCTACCTGCTTCTTCACTTCCCTCAATTCCATAAACATTTTCTTCAGGTTCTATTGCATTGTAGTTCAGTGTAAGCTGTAAAAAATTTTACTCATTAAAACTATCATTTATTTATTTCTTCTACTTACCTCTTTATTTTTTCTTCGTAAATAGTCTCTTTCTTCCTCCAACTGATTAAAATATTTTAATCATCAAATACATCATTAGTTCTGCTTTGCACTTACCTTTCGAATTCTTGTGATTGCATCATCTAGCAAAAGGTCCCTCTCAATAATTAAATTTATTAAATCATTTTTACTGCAATAAAAACTTCTCAATAATATAAATATACTTATTATAAAAATTTCTACCTTCGTCCTGCGTATAGTTCTTTTTTTCTTTGTGTGATTACTCTCCAAACTGCGTTCTTCGAACACTTTATTTTTTCACAACTCTCTTGATGGTTCATCTGTCCATTTAGCAGGAGAATGTCCACCTTCTTTTCAGCTTTTAACCTGGCGCCTCCCATTATAATTCTTCCCTTTTTGGAAATATGTGTTCACGACGAATTTCAAATTTTTCACCAACTAATTGTAAAAGAAAACCTTTTTATACGAAACTATTAATTAAACATTACAAATAAAAGTTTGTACTTAAAAATAAGACAACAGTATTATTCTCTAGCCCGTAAAACTTTGTTACTATAAAAAATAGGATTAAATTTTCTTCAATTATGTATTTAAAAAATGCCACTCCCGCCTGACTATTTGGGGGCGAACATATAATATGGAATTGCTAAAATATTTTAATTTAAGTAAAATAAATATAATTATAATAAGGCCGTACAATAAAAACTTGTTGTAAATTCGAGCGCTCCTAAATCATTACCGAGTGCTCGGCCTTCATAAGAGTCTTCATTAACGTTTTTACACTACGTGTCTCGTTTTCGAGCGCTCAGATTAAGATCTTTTCGAGCGCTCAGGGTTAAGAGCCTTTCGAGCGCTCGGATTAGGGGGATTTAGGAGCTCTTTAATTTTTTTTTGTAAATTAAAAATTTTTTTTGCTGTAAAATTTTTTTAATTTCTTTTTTTCAAAACAAAACTACTTTTGTAATTCTAGATTTTACATGATGAATTTTTATTAAAAAAATTACATTTGTAATTCTAAATTTTACACGATACATGAGCCTCATTCTTCTTTTTTTTGTCATACTTTGCTCTATATGCCGCATTTTTCGAGAATCTAACACACTTCCGCATATCTTCTTCGAAATTATGGTATCCATAATCGTCCTTTTTCAAAGCGTCTGCAAGAATTTAAGCAAGGAAACATATTTTATATTTGAATTTATGTATAAAATCTTACCGAAAAGATGGGTGTTAAAAACTTATAGTTTTTAATTGCCACTTTCTTCTGGTTTCCATCCCAATAACGATTTAATTCATAAGCCACTAAATGGTTGAAATGTCGTTTACTAATTTTATTACCACTTATTATGCTGCGTAGAGGTTAAGTATAAAAAGAAATGGTATGTAAAAGCCTTGATATAAAGTTGAACAAAATTATCAAAAATATTTTATACTTACAAACTGTTGTCTTAATTTTTTTATGTATGTAATTTCTAATTTAATTAACATTCTTCTATGTCTAGACAACTGGAAAAAAAATGGCACGTGTGCAGTAATAGAGTCCTCATATGATGATTCATATTAAAAAAGAGCTCAATTCGAGCGCTCGGATTGTGCTCTGAGTAAATATGGTGACAGAGCGCTCGAATTGAGCTCGGTATACGAGCGCTACAAAAATTTCCCGCTGGGATATCTTCTAACCATCTGATCCATAGTGTCTACTCCACTTTTATATTTATTATTATATTTTATAATATCAGGTTTCTTTTGCACATCATCACTTACAGCTTTGTCTGAATGTATGGTTGATATCAAAATTACCGCTTTTTTTTTTGGTACGTAGGAACACATAGTCACTTTCTCATGGAAACCAAAAACTGTTGAGTATTGCTCTCTTGACTTTTTTGCTGCCATGACACTAGGAATGTAGGGTTTGTTTTTTTTTATTGTACCTACAATGGTAAGATTCCATGACAGCAAATGCTTTGCAAGTGGCAGAGTAGTAACCAAATTTTCCATACATAAATTCCTTCCACTTCCACGGTATGGAGATGCCAATTCTTTTACCACTCTTTCTCCCTGATTTTTTTCACGGGTATCATTTGTTTTACCAGTGTTAATTATACCATGCAAAGGGTATGCGTTTTCAGCATCGCAAATCCACCAGATTTTGATACCGTACTTAGCCGGTTTTGACGGTATATATTGGGTAAAACCTTTCCGGTATAGTTACAGGCTTCCATAGACGCTGACAATTTGGATTTTCTGCATTGTAATCTGCGTAGGTAGACAATGCTTTCTTGTTTGTATGTCGAACGATAATATCTACCATACTTTCGGTGACAATTTTTTTTAAAGTTTCGCTTATTGATAGCATTTCTGTGCTGCGATGAGGTCCACTGCGCTGTCGTAAAACATTGTGAGCTTCAACTTGATGTTGATTTGGTAGTGTTTCTTTCCATTCGGTTTTATCTTTTGCAACGAAATTGCTACTTACTGATCCTAGAATAAGAAATTATTACGATTTCATTGAATATCCGAATATAATTATTTATTATTTGAAACATAATTAGCAAGAAAATGTTTACTACCTTTTGGCTCTTCCACTTCTGCATCATCGCCTTCCTCGCTCCCACTACTATAAAGTTCATCCTCTTGCTGCTCGACATCATCACCGACATTTCTTCCGGTATCTTCAGAAATCTCTGATTCCTCACCATCCGAGGCTGTTAAATAACACTTACCGCGCAAATTGAGCTCTTGTAACTCCTTCCATATTTTTTTTTTGTTAAAATTATTACAACTACTGTTTTTCAAATGTTTCAAATAGTTCGTGGCACTGTTAAAATAACTAAAAAAACACTAAAACAGAATTTAAAATCACAATTTCAAATACGATCACACATGAGTTGAAAACGGCTTTCAATCATTAAATGCTGTTTCGACACTTCACTTTGATTTTATATATCAGCCAAGGAAAATACCAATGACAATATTTATTGCAACAAATAGATTTTTCAGAATTTTAAATTATTTTGCAAAGATTTTGTTTATTTTATCTTTTCTTATTACAAGGTAATTTGCATGGGAATATATTACATATATTTCAGAAAAATTTTTTGGGTTAAACGCAACAGCATTTTAATGACGTTTTCTAGGAATTGCAAATTCTTATGCTATGTTATTTTATTACTTACCTTTGAATTTTCTGTAAATGTTTTGCTACACGTTTATATTTTTCTTAAAACTAATAAAATTTATATAAAGGCATGTCAAAAATCTCAACCATCAAGGTATATATTGCTACAAGTAAAAAGAGCGCTATCCGTAATCAAAAATATCAGTATTGTTAGAAAAATAGATTATTTTTTTTATTTAATACGCTCTAGAAACGAAATTAATAAACTGGGTACCTGGGTACCCCGGGTGCTAAACAATGTCGATGAAGTTGGGTATTAACACAAGGGTTGAATGTATATGTGTTAGGTTTTTATATTCCTTTCATTACTACGAACGGATTAATACATTTTAGATGATTTTGGAACTCAATTATTGGATTAAATGCAATATTTTTTTATTATTTTCAAATTATAAATTCTACAATTTAATTTCTTTCGATTTATCAAATAAATATATAACAAAGTGCTCATATATAAAAAAGTGCTTATTTTGCTAATAGTTACTGTGTAAGTTTTGCTTGTTCTTCACAATACACATAAAGTACTTTATTATTTAATGAAGAATTTACTTTATGCCTATATATATATTAATTGTTAATTTTTAACGTTACATATTACAATCAGTATTATGTATAGTATTTAAGCTAAATAAGTGATTATAATTTATTTATTAACATTTTGTGATATTTGTTCCAACAATTAAAATCACCTGTGTTGAAAGAGATTTTTAAACCAACAAAACAAATAAATACTTACTACTAATAAACCAAAAATTACTAAGACTAAAACGTTTTATATTTCATTCTACTTCACAAATTTTGTTGCTAATAGTAACTGTGTAAATTTTGCTTGTTCTTCATAATACACATAATATAGTTTATTATTTCATGAAGAATATACTTCATTCATATATATATATTAATTGTTTATTTTTAACGTTACATATGTGCCCATAATTTTGAAAATGGTCTAAGTCATATATTTCTTGTTTCGAGATATTTAATGATTTGCATTTGAATACTGAATGAATTTCATGTAAACTTATGAAATGTTGAAATTTCAACCACCTTCTAGTGGTTCATTTTTGACGATATCGTAAAAATTACTTTAAATAAATTTAGTTTAGAATCATGTGGTATGAAATAACTGAAAAAATCATTTTTTTTAAATTTTGACTTAGACCACTTTCATAATTATGGGCACATATTAGCTTAGTTTCAGTAATGAGGGAGGCGAGGGGGTGGTGATGATTTATTATATTTTCTAGAGTGAGCTAACGGTCTTTTGAAATTAAAGAGTTCGCATTAAAGGCTATGATTTCGTCGCGGGGTGGATTCATGGTGAGGGAGCTGAAGCGAAAGAAGCTAGAAAGTGAAAGGCGAGGGAGATTTTTACAATTTTGTCGTCGCATTTTTTGATTTTGGAGTTTCTATTTTTTTAAGGAAGGTTGCGATTGTGTCGAACTGTGAATTGGCGTTTAACAGGAGAGGGATATGGGTGGTGGTTGAAGGACGCTGAGGTTCAGGGTTGTCATCAAGAGAATAAACTCATCGCAAACAGTCTTTGATAAATAACTGGTACTTCCAGATCCTTGATTCCCGAATCGTTCAATATGACTGGCTAGAGAAGAATCGAACTCAGCTAACAGTTCCAAAATCATAAAATAATTTCCGTTGTGTGGATCGCCGAACTTTTCACTTTTTCCTCTGAAAGCGAGACCTCTTGAACAAAGCCGCTTCACAACAGCTACAATCCTTTTCAAAATTTTTCTCCAATAAGTAATTTCTTCATCAATTTGGAGATACAGTAAATGATCTATTCGACCATCAATCTCACTTCTGGCTTCTAGACTAAGAATAAGTAAGAAGACTTGTTTTGATCAAAGCCGTATTTTGCGATACTCTCCCTCAAGGTATCGTTGACTTCCCATAAGGCTGGATCTTTGCTTGGATTTATTATTTTTTGTGCATGGTCATCATTAGTTTGTTAGTTAGTCATCATTAGCTTGTAGTTAGTGGATTGCACAACAGATGACTTTTTACGGATAATTTGTTCTTGTTCTTCTTTTTTTATTTTGGCCTTTTCTTGTACTCAGCTCCACTAAGTCGCTGTCTTCCGTCACTCATTCTAATAATTTTTTATTCAATAGCTCAAATGAAAAAGATAAAATGAGGAGGTTTATTTCTCGGAAACAGTTATTTGGTCACAATTTGTCTTTTGCTCAGGGCGGAATGTGCTATTTTACTCCCGTAAAATAGAGAATAAAAACGAACATTTAATTAGACAGAGACAGTAAAAAAATACCCAGTGGGAAAAGTAAAGATACTTCATCAATGAAGCTGAGCTACTTTTCAATCACAACGGCTATTTTCTCGGTGAAAACATCAGTGAGTTTTGTTCTAGGATGGCCGCCTAAGTAGACATTATGGCTACTCTATGTAGTATTTTCTCTTATATGAGTTTTTCTTGTATGAAAGCATATACGAGTTTTTCCTTTTTGACTTTATACTTGTGAATTTTGCATATGTAAAACAAAAGTAATAAAATGAAACAAATCTATTGAGTAAAATTTTATTAACTAAATATATTTTTACTTAATAAAATTTTATGATTTTCTTTTATACATTTTATATTTAAAATTCGATTCTTAGCCATTTACATAGCTAAGCGAATATCTTTAATGAAATCTGCTTCCGCGTACCCTTCCTTTTTTTTAGTTTCTGAAATTAAAATTTGTAATAATTTTTAAAGCTGTTTTTTAGATATATACTTACTGTATATTGCACCTATTAAGTTGCAATAGTTCTTCAATGGCTTTTAGTTTCTAAAGCTGCAAAGTTTTTATTATACTTCTGTAAAATAGAGAATAAAAACGAACATTTATTTAAACAGAGATAGTAAACAAATATTTACCAGTTCTCATTACAATTTGTCTTTTGCGCAGGGCGGAATGTGCTATTATACTTCTGTAAAATAGAGAATAAAAACGAACATTTATTTAAACAGAGATAGTAAACAAATATTTACCAGTTCTCATTACAATTTGTCTTTTGCGCAGGGCGGAATGTGCTATTTTACTCCCGTAAAATATAGAATAAAAACGAACATTTAATCTAACAGAGAGAGTAAACAAATATTTACCAGTTCAAATTAAGCGTGTTTCAATTTTTGAATAATGTTCACCAACCTCGAATTCTACCGGCTGCGCCAGTTTTGTTATATATATTTTTTTGTTTGTTCTTTCAACTTCTTCCACTAAAACAACTAACAACTAACAATAAGTATATCTTTTATTAGTCTTTTAGCGTTCTCCTTTGTTTTTTAACAATGTTTTAAAACAATATTTTAGATCAATATTTCATTTTTTTATTAACTTTTAATTTTAAAATCCATTTACACTCCTTGTGAATTCTAAATCAATATTCTATTTTTTTTTGTTTAACTTTTAATTTAAACTTTCTTTCTTTTTTTACTATTTTAAATCAAAATTCTTTTTTTTTTTATTTAACTTGTAATTCTAAAATCCTTTTAAACCCCCTTTTTTACAATCTTCTAAATCAATACATTATTTTTTATTTAGCTGTTAATTGATATTCTAAGTCGATAGTTTTTTATTTTTTTATTCAACCGGCTCCAACGACTCGACTCTCTTTTAGCTCTAAGAACGACTGCTGTAAACCGACTTTTACTCCTATTTATATAATTTAGTTGACGTTAAAAAAATGCCTTTCGTGGTGGCCAATGGGCTTTGGTCAACCACAACAAAAAATTTAAATTCCTTTCTGCTTATATGATTGACTCAAATTGCAATCATATAAGCAGGAATGAAAATAATTTATTACAGGGTTTTGTTTACATGATCGACACTTAAGCCGGCTTAAGTGTCGATCATACCAGCAAAAAGGAAACAAAAACAAAAACATGTGGTCTAAATATATTAGAGGAATGTTTCTGTGATACCACTGGAAATCATACTGGCCATCATTCAATATCCAACCATTTTCTTCTAGAATTAATATTGTGGGTATCTCCAGGTGTGCATATCTCCATATACTAGCGATGTATTTTCTTGGTAATACGTGTTGGTATAGCTCAGCTTTACATGGAGACAAATAGCATCCATCCAATTCTATAATTTTCTTTTTAAATGGTTCATCAACGTTTTCAACTGTAAAGTTTTTCATGAATAATTCGAATCTTTCCCTATTTACGTCATCACAATTTTTTATTCTGTATATTTCACATGAGAACTTTTCTATTGTCAAAGAAATGTTATTAGGCATTAGCCCGTCATTTATGCTGGTCGTCATTTATGGTAATAAGATTCATGAATGCTTCTTGATATATTTTAGATTTTATTAATGTCTTGTATTGATTAATTTTTTGTAATATGCTAGGCTATAATCACATCCAGTAAAGGCGTGATATGCTGGTAAACTTTTACAAATTTCTGGACCAATTTTTTTGTGTATTTTAGTTATGTTAATATAACGTTGATTAATTCATCCAAATATTGTGCTTTTCATTCTATAAATTATCCATATTTCCCAACATAATAACAAGAATATCTGTATCAGAACATCGAATGAGAATATTTACTTCATCTTCTATTTTACAAATATGATAAACAATTTTATTATCAGCTTCTTCATGATCTCTACAGGATAATTCAGGATGAATGTTTGATTTGACTTTATTATTGTTTTATTGTTTATAAATGGAGCCAGAAAAGGGTTTCTTGTTCATTTTTAAAATTGTTTTTCTCAAAGTAAGCGAAGCTTTTTGTAACTGTTGAAATATTAAGTGGGGTACTGTCGAATCTTTTGGCATGATAACGATTCTATTATGCATATTAACAATTCTTAAATCTTTTGCATGATTTTTTTCTATTTTCATTTGTAAATTTGGCTTAATTTTGATATTAAAAAGTTCTAATTATCTTATTCAATACATGAATGTTTAATGCTTGACTTCAATCAACCTAACAATAGAGGGTTGGATTGAAATCAGCATTTGATTATTTTAATGCTGGTCAACTAACTGATTTTATTAGGTCAACGATATTAAAATTGATTTAGAAAAATTTTAAAGGACACCAAGTTAAACGTCACAATAGCACTTGATTTCCTATTTGCCTTCATAAATGTTTTTATTACAGTCAAGGATTAAGCATTCATTTTTACGTCAAGTCAATATGGTTTAATTTTCTAGCTGTATCATATTTAGGTTAAGTAGTATATGCAGTAATCTGCACTACTATAACTCTGCTGAACGTCATTTATAATATAAAAAGCATTGAAAGAATTTTTTTTTTGTTTTTAATTTTATAATTCCTAAGAACTAAAAGAAAATTCAAAACTCTAGTCTAGTCTAGTCTTGTCTAGTAAAAACTACAAAACATTAAAGTTCTTTTGTTGTAAGCAGATTTTTTGTTTCTTTCACAAAAGCCAAAAACTACAACAACTACTTTATAAACTAAATTATATTTGGACCATATTTAAAGAAAGTTCTATATATATAACATAAGCACACACATACACATAAAATATTTGTATGTACCGTGTATATAATAAACAAAAATTTATATAGTTACTGGCGACAATCAAAAATTTCATCAGAGATTTTGTTTTTTGTTTTTTTTTTTTGGTTTATTTAATGTATGCTATACTACCATCTTAATTTACATATTAATTTATTAGTATTTATGAGTATATATAATATAACTTTGATGTACTCTGTCCTCGGTGGTTAGGTCCATTGACCCTTCCTTCCTTCAGTTAGTAAGTTTTATTTGTTGTCTTCTAGTTTTATTTGTTGCATCCAACAGTTGTATTGCTTCAATGTTGGTGTGGTAGTGAAGCCTTTTCTCATGGACGATGGCATAGCTCTGAATTTCCTTCTCTATCTACTTTATTTCAAGTTCTTCATGAAGTTCCTTGTTAGTAACATATCTGAATGCATATCGAGGTGTAAACCCAGATATTTAGTAGTTTATGCCTGAGGAAAACTCTCTCCTTTAAGATATACCTGCAGGTTGGTGTCGTGAAGGTTAAGTGCGTTGATTTGGAATTGTTCAACTGGATTTTCCAATCATCATCAATCAGCTGACTTTATCTAATGCTTTTTGTATTTTTTCATTGGCTTTAATTTGCGACTCATCTATAGCCATTATGGCAGTATCATCAGCAAATGTGCCTATGAATGAATCGTTTGAAGTGGGTAGGTCGGCTGTGTATATTAGGTACAGCAACATTACTAGGACACTTCCCTGTGGTATACCTGCCTTGATTGGATATAGCCTAGACTTCGAGTCATCTAGTGACACCATAAATTCCCTTTCGTTTAAGTATGATTCTAATATTTTACAATAATTGCTTGGCAATGTTAGGCTTAATTTATATTAAAGTCCCTCGTGCCAGACTCTATCAAACGCTTGTGCCACATCAAGGAACACTGCTGAGCAGTATTTTTTATCTTCTAGTGCCTGTTCTATCTTGTCGGTTATTCTATGTACCTGATCTATTGTAGAGTGTTTATTCCTGAACCCAAACTGGTAGTCAGGAATGCTAACAAGAGGTTTTAATTGTTTAGTTATTACTTTTCAAATATTTTTGCTGCTATCGGTAATATTGAGATGGGTCTATATGAAGTCAACTCCTCATCGGGTTTATCAGGTTTCTTGATCAGAATAATTTGAGCTTTTTTGAAGTGCTTGGGAATATACTGAATCCTTAGGCAAGCATTGTATATGTATGTTAGCAAGTAGATTCGGAGGCGATTCTTAAACAATAGCCGGAGTTATTTGATCTACCCCTGAGGATTTTCTTTGATTAAGGTTATCTATTTCTTTTGCCACTACCCCTTCTTCATTCCTTAGTGGAGGTGCTCTATTTGTAGGTCGTTTGAGGTACTTTGTTGCCTTCCATTGGGAGTAATCAGTGTCCTTTTCTAGGCTTAATTCGTTTAGCTTTTTATTGTAACATTCTGCTTTATACGTTTAGATCATTTTCCTTACTTTGTTACTCACATGGTTGAAATGGTTTTTATCATTTGGGTTACGGGTACTTTTCCAAACTCTTCTTGCTCTTCTTCTCTCCTGGATACCTTTTTTTTATTTCTTTGCTATAGGATAATCCAGTTGGAGATCCCATTTCTTTTATTTCTGGAGTGGCTGCTTTAGCTGCTTCTCTAACTTGTTCTATGAGTATTTCAACTTGGCTCTCGACGTCAACTCCGCTATTGAGTTTTAAATTAATGTTATTTACTCTTCAAGTTACTTCCTGAATACATCCCAATTTGTATGTTTGCTAGTTAGATTACTTCTTCGCTTCATTATGTTTACCTTGATTCCCAGTGTTAAGGAGACTGGAGAATGATCTGATGATTGATCGTAAACGTCTTTAACTTCCATAAAGCTAGTTGAGATACCTTTGGTTATGAAGAAGTCAAGGAGGTCAGGTACCTTATTAGTATCCGTAGGCCAGTATGTTGGATTGCCTGAGGACAGATATTTGCATTTATTTTCTTTGATCACCCTTAATAGGTCATTTCCTTTACCAGGAGTTATGTTTCAAGAGTCCCATGCAGTATGCTTTATGTTATAATCCCCTCCTATTATGAATTTTGCTCCCAGCTTATTTATTATCTCCTCCAGATGTTGCTTAGTGACTTTATGCTTTGGTGGACAGTATGCCGCTACTACATTTATACTCACATTATTATTTTCTATGGCTATGATAATAGCTTGTATATAGGATTCTTTGATTTCGGCTTGCTGATAATGTTTAATATTGTTCTTGACTATAATTGCTAAACCACCTCTCGCTCTACCGCTAGGGTGGTTAGTCCAGTGTTATGAAGTCTCCTAAAAAGGGTACGTAGCACTTTTTGCAAGATACCAAACGTATAGAGCGTTTCAGAATTTGTTGCAACCTTGTTTTGTTAATAGTGGCTAAAAAGCCGAGATGTGTTTGCCTTGTAGGGCAGTTAATAGTGGCTAAAAAGCCGAGATTTGTTAAAAATACAACACAAGTTACCTTTAATTAATAATTGCCAATTGGGGCAATTTGTTTATTTCAAGCTTTTAACAGAGGCACTCACCTGCCGAGTAGGGCCTTGGTTTGTCTTTAAAAAATTTAACAACTCAACTGACTATTAAAATTATTCTACTTTTATACAAAATTTTTGATCCCTCCTTCTGTATAAAATTTTACTTTTTCTATAATATAATTTTTCTTTATGCGAAATTTGCAAATCAATTACATATATTTGAATTTGCAAATTCCGCATTTACAAAGTTCATTTTGGTTCATTTAATTAGGTTAACTAGGTTAAACTAGGTTAACTAGGTTAAACGAACCAAAGGCAAAGTTCTAATGTATGAAAATATATTATTATATAAATTTTTTTAGTTGCTTGAATATTATTTTTGCGAAATCTGCAAATCAAATATATTTCGAATTGCAAATTCCGCATTTTTAAGGTTTATTATGGTTCATTGTATTAAATGAATCAAAAATTTACAATATGCATACCTGCATATTTTGTTTGAATCAATTATTTTTCCGTTTTTTCTTTTTTCTTTTTTATTCTAAAAATTGAGAAAATATGAAGATTGGAGATCTTCATACCTAACATTCCTCCCCCCTTATTGAGAACATTTTTCGGGGGAAAATGTTTTTAATTGGTTTTTTGTTTTATTTTTTAATACCTACTAATTTCCAAATTTAATTTATTATGTATTTACATTTCTCTTTTTAGATTTATGTTTATTTCTTATAGGGTAATTTACCAATAATATTTTCTTTTATTTATTACCCAAGAATTGGAAGTATATTTTTTTTTTGTTTTAAAACTATAAAAGTCACTTATTACTGGATACGTAATTATTATTTGTTTATAGAGATAGTAATATAAAAAATTTTCCCCTGGCAGTTTTCTTATTGGTATTGTTGTATTTGTTTGTTACATATTGTTGACATGATTTCGGGATTAATTTCATAGATTTTCAAATGATGATTAACGACCTACATTGGAGCCCCCCCTTTTTTTTTTTTGTTTAATTGCTGAGTGAAACTAGTTTGTATATTCTTTTTTTTTAAATTTTTGTCAGGACCCGGAAAGTGGGGCCGTTTTCCTCAGTGGCGTGAAGTGTGTTGGCGATTTTTTTCATAATTATTTCTCTATTGCTTTCATAAATTTTGTTGGGGATTTCTATCGGTACATTTCTTCCATGATATTCCTCGATAGCTATTGCTATAATTTCCATTATCTGGGACCTTTTTGGTTCCCTTATTCTTCTGCATCTTCGCATTGTACCATTGAAATGTCGTTCCAAATAATTTTCCCTGTGGTAATTTGATTTGATATGGTGCTCCATCCCATCCTTATTTGCGGCTATTTGGCACAGGGTACACCCGTATCTGCTGTTTGTTTCTTCAGCTTGAACTAATTTGGCCACATATTCTATGCCGATATAGCCTCGAGTTTGGGAATATTTTTCATTAAAAGCTCTCTTGGAGAAACTTTGTGGTGGTTTTTCTTCAAACAGTGTCTCATAGCTCTCGAAATTTGCAAAATCTTGTGGAATGCTTTCCATTTTTACACAAAGTTGGAAAAGTTTCAGAGAAAATTTATTATTATTACACAGTTTTTAATTATTTATTATTACACCGTTTATAATTATTTATTATTACACCGTTTTTAATTATTTATTATTATTTTATATATATTTTTTTTTATATTTCTTGATTAAATTACTGATTATACTAATTAATATAATTACACACTGATTAAAGAAAAAATTTTTATTGGTTAGATTATACTGATACTGACTACTATACTGATTGTACTAATTTTAATATGCTGAAAAAAAATTCTTATTTTTTTTTGATGTATCGGAGTTTAGTTGCATAGTTTATTGCCATTTTAACGTTAGCACCCTTTTAATATCTTAAACACAATTGTTTAAAACAACAAATTTATTTGTTTAACAAAACAAATTTAGTGTGCTAATTATGTTATTTATTTGTTTCCAGACATCCGTTTCCCTTAAAGTTTCAAATTTAATATATTTTTGCTAATTATGCTTTTTATGTGAGAAAAATTTATATAATATATGGGAAAATTTTTTTTTTTTTTAAAATCCCCAAAAATATTATAGACCCATAGAAAATAGTTATTAGTTGATATGAAAATATATGATTATGAGTTACAACTTAGTCTTTTCCTCATAGTTTAATTAATTAAGAGATAATAAATCACTTCTAGTTACAACTTTGTTTTTTCCTAGAAGTGTGATTTGATGAGCTAAGTCCTGTTGAATTACTCGAATGCATGCTTCTCAGGTCTGGTTGGATCATCGAAGAGACCTGCTCCCAATCCTAATGGAGGAATTGCAGAAGTTGATTGCATAACCGAAACATCTGAGTGATCTGAAGGCACTTCAATTAACGGTGTAGATAGAGTACGAGGTGGATCTAATCCCGATTGAGAATTAGGATTCTTAAGTTGGGGTAGATGTAAGAATTGACTTAATACCGCATTACCTATTTTATATTGGTTGTTTGGGTTGTTAACGATTAACGATTGCTGTTCCTTCCACTCTTGTTTTTGATCAATTCCCAATGTAGTTAAACAACCAAGAATGTTATTGGATAAAGTTGTTGTGGATAAGTTGGGAAGCCCATCCAAGGTATCATCAATCTCAGGCAACACTTGCTGAGCTGCACACTCTCTTAATGCCCCTAATAGATCTTCAAAAGCAATATCTTTATCAGTGCGATGTTTCTTAAGTTCATCAACCAAACCTTCTGGCTGTATTATGACTTCTCGAGCAGTACTTGTAGAAGCAGTCGGTGTAATTCGTCCTGGTGATACCTTGAAAATTTTATTATCCCTTGTTCAATTATCAGATTATAAGCACTAAATAATGATGATATATTTAGTGCAGCTTCTCCTGATTTTGCTTCATGCTCTTGGATGCTAGTTACGAATGCATCTAAATAAGCTTTTGAGCTTACAGCAGCTGCATCTGGATTCCCTATATATTTTGCCCTTCCTCTGACATCAGTTTCCATGAATGATAACTTCATTCCAACATAGGCAAGGTCTGCATAACTAACCATAGTAATAGGAGGTTTAATCAAAGTGCAAAAGGGATTATGTATAATCTCTGCAGATAAGGTACAAACTGCATCAATCTCATGCTTCGGGAAATTCTTAACCAAGATTGTATAGGTTAATAAAGGATGCTTAGATACTCCTTCTGCTAAACCGAGTAATGCACTCACATTAGGAGCTCTAGATTGCTCTAAAGTCCATTGAATAGATTGTAATTCTGATCTTCCAGCTATTGTGTAGTTATAAATCATATTACTTACTAGATCTGGGATCTGTGCATTAGATTTAGAGAAGTAACGAGAGAATGTCATCAAAGTTTCTTTGGATATAAAAGAAGATCCCGAATATCCAGGATGTTCCCCTTCTAATCTTGCAATCCTCCGATTAATCCAAGCATCTGAAAAGTTTGCTTTCCCGATAGTGCTACTTGATACAAATAATGCTGAAATGGCTAAATGTGTAGATAGTTCAGAAGTCTTTGTATATTGAGTAAAGTAAGAAATTAATGCATTATCTGATAATGAGCTCCAAATTGCTTTCAATGCATCTCCTTTCTTTGGTGTTAAAGCCTCCTTACTTCTCCATAGTAATTCTGGGATTTTATACTCGGCAGTGGGAGGACATCTCTAAAGTCTCCAGTTCATCCAAGCAGTGATAGTTTGATTTAACTCTGACAATTTAGGTGGATAACTCCCAATTAAGTTTAACAATGTGGTTCTTGCACTGTTAACTGAATTTTTATCCTGATAAAGTTTAGGGTCAGTTAACCAGAAGCATGTGACTGCTGCATATAACAATCATAATCTCTGATCTTCACTTAAAGCTGAGAATTGTCTATCATTATCAATCCAGTACTTTGTTATTAACAAGAATGTCTTTGCTGACGACCAACTGACCTCATCTTGCTGTCCAGCTCGTGAATCTAGATATGCTGAAAAAGCAGCTAATGGAATGAACAGAGATTGTTTAAAATCGGTACCAATGTTAGCACAAACTAAACTTAATACAGGAGATTGGTTCATACGAATTCCTTTCCGAGCTACATTACGAGCTTTCTCTATGAGAGCATTCAGTCTTTCGCTCATCTTGAAATGGTTGTGTGACGGGGTTTTATAATAATAATTATGTCGTCGATTTCGAGGTAGACTCGAAAGTCACCTGAGTAGTATAACGTGATCGTTATCCTCTACTATTTTTTATTTTTTATTTTTTATTCTCAGATTACACACAATATATATTGAAATAATTAAATATTCACTTTAAATTCACACGGAAAACAAGGTAATTTGAATAAGTTTTAAAACACTGTCTATAGCTTGTGAATCTATCGATGAAAATGAGTCTATTATATTTGCAAAACTAAAAAATAAAAACGAAAAATATTTATATTAACCTGTTAACTCGTTAACTTTTTTGAAAATACAAATTTTAATATTTGATCTAGTTTTTTATCATTATAATTTTTTGTATTAGTACTATTAATACTATTTATTGGTGAACCAAATATATTTTCTGAATTAATATCATTGACAATATGAAATTTCATTTTTCTAGTTTTAGTATTAATTGACATAACAATATTTTCGGCAGAATTTTGCTCTTCATTATTTTGAATACAATCTGTTAAACCGCTTAAACTTCATTGTTTTACTACGATTTTTATTTTTCGTAGTAGAATCAATTACCGTAAAATTGTTTACGGGATCAGTATTATAATATCCAATCACATAATATCTTTGAAGATATATATTTGAAACAGGGAAAATTAAAATATCTAATATTTTAAACACATAAGAAACTAAAATTTACATACATACATATGATTTGTTGTTGTAGTCAAGAGTTTTTTATTAGAGGTCTGTAAATGTTATAATTAGTTAATTTTACTTCATTGAAATGTATAAATAAACCTTAAGAAAAGGCGCGGAGTTTGGAGCACGATCATGGTGAGATATTTTTTGAGATGGTGTTTTACCTGCATCTTTTATATTTTTTGTAGTTTTCTCTTTTATTGGCACCTCCAAAGTTCAAACCAATTCTTCACCAAAGATTGTAATTTTACTTCCATTGTTAATACGTCTGCAATCTGTCAAAGCAACTCTATTAAGCAGAATTGGATTTTTCTCAATCATATATTAAAGAAACTTTTGATTTTGTTTTGAACAATTTTATAATAAAATATTTTTCCGATTTTGGGTTCACTTATATTTCATTTGGACATTTTTTTTCATTTAAACAAAATGAATTACTAATCATTATTTTCAATTTTCGATATTATTCAACAATATTAAAATTGTTGTATTTTATAATAATATCTAAAATGGTAATATCTATGAAATGAAACGAAAATACTATCAAAACTTGTAAATTTTCACTTCTAATTTGTAATGTTTAGCACACGCTTAAATTACAAAAAAACCTTAAATGTATGCAAAATAAATTTCTAATTACTTGACAATTTGAAACAATCTATTCTCTACAAAATTATAAAAATAAATTCAACTAAGACAGAATATGCTTTTTTCAGTTGTAAGTAAATAATAAAGATTATATTGTAGATGTGAAAAATTAGGATTAATCAAGATAATCCAATAAAAGATATGAAAAATTTAATTAATGAAATCATTATTTTGTTTTACTTTTGCAATTAAAAAGACTTAAGACATATTTATGTTAAAAAGTCATAATAATTAAAATTCTGCAGCTTAATTACCCATCAAAGCTTTTTTTTTGAATAAATAAAATTAAACTAACAAAAGTTGAATACCATTTACTAAGGAGCCATAAATAATCATAAAAACCAAACTGCATGTAGTTTTTTTTAATTAGCTAAATTTCCACTAAAAATTTTTCTTTTAAGTTTAATTTTCATAAATTTTTGCTTCACTGAACATCTTTACAAATATTTTGTCTTTTATTCCAAAAAAAAGTATATGTGTATGTATGAATATTTCTTTTCCTATATCAAGTATTTAAATTCTTTGACTGATTGCATTAATTATTACAGTACAATTAACCTAAACTTCTTCTTGATATTTTTTTTTATATATTTTTAAAAGAATATATAGAATCAAGAAAAACTTCTATGCAAGAATAATCTATGGACTCAATAGTAATTAGTGAAGCAAAAATTATATAAAAACAAAAATAAAAGAAACTTGAAAATTAAGAAATCTTTGTACAAAAGGTATAAAGATAAAATATCCCTTTTTGGCTACCATGAAGAAATTGCATTTGCTGTATCAAGTTTTTTTCCCTTTATTCTTTTTGTTATTAATTTTGCCCTCATAACTTGAAATCAAAAGGACTTGAGTAAAAATATGCTGGCTTAAGGATGCTTTTGTTTCAACAAGTGTTATAAAATTTATTTATACGTATTTTGGTACGTATGTATATATTTATATACATTTAAGGATGTAGTTTATTTTTTGTTTCGCTCTCCCTTATTCTACTTTGAATATAGCAATTCTTAGTTATATTTTTATTTGGAAAAAAAAAAACTAATTGCTTATTACTATTATATTCTTTTTCTTTATTTAAATTGTTCCTTTTTATTTGATTGTTCCAATTTTTCCTTAAATGTTTAATTCTTAGTTGGTGTTTTATAGTGGATCTGATTTCCACAAATGAATAAGTTATATCAAAATACTTGAAGGTTCAGGACAATGTTTCACTGTCCTGTGGCCTTAGTATAAGAGAGTATCTACTATGTTTCACGGTAGATAACTCAAGTGAATTAAATATGAATTAAATTATGTTGAATGAATATGCAGTCACTGTATATTAAAAAATAACCACTGAATTTTACAATTTTAAGTTATATTTAATATTTAACTGAAACTACAATAACTTAAACTACACTTTACAAATTATATAAATGAAGTGCACTGGTTCACTGATGGATAGCCAATGTCCCTTCTTTTTAAAGTTCACCTATATTTATATCAAATTTTTATTGAAATTGTTTACTTGCAATGTCTACAAGTGGCCAGAATATTCCCACGTTACAAATATCATGAGAACATTCTGGCTGACATTCCCATGTCCAGCTGCAAACACTTGAAAACATAAACATTGATATATTTGTGATAAACATCTGATATATGACCACTCAAGATCTCATATCATGGTCCTATCTACTTAAAACTATAATGCCCTAAACTAATTATGCCGATTCAACACAAACAGTTTGTGACTATAATACGACTCAAACTATTTATGCTGAACCAACATGAACATTGCTTATCTTAATATGATTATCCTATTTCCTATAATCTTAATTGATTTTAATTATGTGTTGGTTGAACAGTTGGGATTATTTTTAATTTTTTTAGATACAATAGTTGTTTGAAAATTACCAATTAATACTTTTTCTCTTTTTTTTATTGATTGAGAAAGGAAAACGGTCAAAAGATTACTTTAAACTTAAAAAAAATTTAAATATCACTAGGTACAAATATTCAGCTTAGGAAAATTCTTACTATTATTATTTTAACACAAACTTATTAATTTGATTGTTCCAATTTTTTCCGGTCTTGGATTATTTTGAACTTAAATACGTATGCTGTACTGAAAGTTTCTAGCCTGAAACAAAAAACAAATTAATTTTTCTAATGTTTCTTTATTTTCTGTTTTTCAAAGTATTCTCCATTTAATTGCACACATTTTTCCATTCTTTCAAAACATTTCTTAAAGCAATTTTTCCAATCTGCGGAGGGTACCTCTGAAACGAGCCTTTTGTATTCTTCAACTGCTTCTTCTGCTGTGCTGAATCGTATTCCACGTAAATAATCCTTTATATTCGGGAACAAAAAGAAGTCACAAGATGCCAGATCAGGACTATAAGGTGGATGACCCAATCATTCTACTTTTTTTCCAATTAAAAATGCATTTGTGGCAGCAGCAGAATGTGGACGTGCATTATCATGATGTAACAGTATGCTTTTTCTTGGATGGTTTTTATGCATTTTATTTAAGATAACTGGCAAAACTTTTGTGGTGTACCATTCTGAATTAACTGTTTTTCTATCCTCTAGAGCAGAGTTCGCAAACTTTTTTTTCACGTAGACCCCTTATAACAGAGTTCCCTAAAAATTGTTGTCTCGTAGACCCCTTATACGATCTGTCTGTTTTCGGCCTTTTATATATATTCCCAAAACTGAGATGCAAATTCGTATCGTTAAAAACTAAAAAGTATTACATAGTAAATATTACGCTATAATCCGAATTACATAGTATCGCACCACAGTTTCTAAATTTATAGTGGAAAGAGTTAAAAATAAAAAGAAAAATAATTAAGTTTCATTCATTTATTATTAATATCAATGTATTAAGTTACAAAATTAAATATAGGCAACAATTTTTTATTTAAACAACAAAATAAAATAGTATTTTAACAAATATAGGTAGGCAAATTAAAATTAAAAATTTTAATGGGAGGGATGAACTTGATGCTTAGATAGCAAAATGTTAATATTTGGCTTTATTGTTGCTAGGTTCAACCGTAAGTCTCTTCGGTTTGTGATTTCCAACCTGCTCCTTTTTTTGGTCAGAAGATTGGTAACCGCGCTGAAACCTCTTTCGACGAGGTATGAAGATGGAATAGCTATTAAATGCTTTCTCTGCTTTATTTCACTAACAAGGAAGGTCCCTCAACCCGAACTCACCGATTTTTTTGAAACTCGGATATGTTGTAGTACGTTAAAAACTAAGAGACCCGTGTTTTTTTTATCTGCTGACATTCACTTTAAGGGGGTAAAATGTACCCCCAAAGTTACCCCCAAAATCACATTTTTCCCTATAACTCGAGTTGTGGTTGATACTTTTCAACCAAATAAAATTATTTAGACTTTTATTCTAAAATGACATCTTTTAATCAGTTTTGATATCATAAGGGTTGCATCCCCTTATTTTTGTAAGGGAAAATCAATGTTTTTCTTTATAATTACGCAGTAAAATTTTTTCAATTTTTACTAATTTTTGATTTTCATAAAGTAAAAAAAGAAACAAAATTGACGTATTTTTTGGTTTTTTCGAAAAAAGCTATTAGGGGTAAAAACTACCACTTATTCAAAAAATCAATAATTCGACTTTATACATACATTTCAAATTTTTGCATATAAAATGCTGCTATTTATCTCATAAATGATCGATACTTAACTTTTCCATACACAATTATGATTTTGGGTGTAAAAACCACCCTCAAAAACCACCCTCAAAAACAACCCAAAAGCCAACGCCCAACAGTTTTTTTAAAACACGCAATTTTTACTTTTAATTGTATAGAAAATATAAATAATTTTTTGTACATGGACATTCAAGATATCAAGGGCTGTAAACCACCCTTAAAAATCACCCCCAAATATTTCTCATTTTAAAAAAAATGAAATGTATTTGAAATGTATGTATAAAGTCGAATTATTGATTTTTTGAATAAGTGGTAGTTTTTACCCCTAATAGCTTTTTTCGAAAAAACCAAAAAATACGTCAATTTTGTTTCTTTTTTTACTTTATGAAAATCAAAAATTAGTAAAAATTGAAAAAATTTTACTGCGTAATTATAAAGAAAAAAATTGATTTTCCCTTACAAAAATAAGGGGATGCAACCCTTATGATATCAAAACTGATTAAAAGATGTCATTTTAGAATAAAAGTCTAAATAATTTTATTTGGTTGAAAAGTATCAACCACAACTCGAGTTATAGGGAAAAATGTGATTTTGGGGGTAACTTTGGGGGTACATTTTACCCCCTTAAAGTGAATGTCAGCAGATAAAAAAAAACATGAGTCTCTTAGTTTTTGATGTACTATATCATATCCGAGTTTCAAAAAAATCGGTGAGTTCGGGTTGAGGGACCTTCCTTGTAAATGGGTGGTATTTCCATCGTCAAAACATCTTCAAATCTATTTTGAAAATCAAAGAGCAGGACATTTAAATGTTGAATGTAGTGTGATGTTTTGATGCGTACATCTTAATGGATAACTGTAAGACATTTTAATCTTTAATTAATACTGCCCTAGAAGGCTGAATAGAATGGCAAAAATGCCTAAGTGTAATAATAAAATACTTTGAATAATTTTACACTATTTATTTTTTTTATCACTTGCCATTTGAGGCTAATATTTCAAAGTTATATTCACAATAAATAAATTTAATAGAATTACAATTAAAACAGCCAACTTCGGTCACCCACCTGGTACGTTCAAAAAATTTATAAAAACTGATCCCATCTCTTAAAATAATTTTCTTTATATAATTTAAAAAAAAACTGTTCATTATTTTTAAAACAAACATTCCCACAAGATTTGTATAACTGAAGCTTGCATTCAATAACAAGTAAACAAGATTCAGTTACAAGCTTCAGTTATACGAATCTTGTTGTCTATGGGAAAATATTTATTTCCCATAATGATGTGATCACTCAAGCAAAGTGTGATATTTAATTAGCCCAGACATGGACCATTTCACATTCCATAAATTTTAGTTGCGGAAAAGCTATTCTGAACATTCCTTTTTTTTGACATGCTTAAATACTACGATCTAAAAGTATTTGATATAACCAAATTTATTAAATTGTAATTTTTCTTATAATTACTAAAATGAAAGATTAAAATTTATAAAATTAAGAAAAATGAGTTTGGGTATACTACAGTAGGTTCGAATATCCTCATAAAAACATTCCACTTTTGCCAAATTGGGAAACTGGAGAACTCGCGCCGACCAATATTTTACTTCATAAATTTCAAATTTCCTAGAAAAGCCGAAATGATGCACTTAGCATTTTCAAATTCAAGCAGTCACCTTGCAATTGCAAGTTGACATCGTTGAATTTCTTAAACAAATCTGTTAAGTAAGCAATGTCTGCTTTCCACTTGATTAAGTTTTCTTTTAAACTTCGATATTTAGCATCCAAAAACTCTAAAACAGTCTCAAAAATTGATTAAAATCTTGTCAAACAAGAGCTTTTTGAAAACTAGCGTATTTCAGTATGTAACAGCAATCGTAGAAAGTCCTCATCATTTGCATCACACAACTGCGCAAATAATCTGGTATTCAACGCATTGCTTCTTATATAGTTAACCACGGTCATTACATATTGAAGAAATAATTCAATATATCGTTCAAGGTTTTGGCAACCAAATGTTGTCGCTGGATGACACAGTGTATTGCAAATACTCCTGGCACATTTTTTTTAAAGATGGGTTATGAATCCACGATAGCGCCCAACCAAAGCAGGTGCTCCATCTGTTTCTACTGATATAATATTTGTTATTGGAATCGATTTTTCCATGAGAAAATCTCTCAAAACATCATATATAGATTGGCCTTTTGTATCTGCTACCAAAGTTTTTGCAAAGAGAAATTCTTCGTGGATTTCTTTATCCAAAACAAATCAAACAAAAGCCAATAACAATGCTTCATTACCAGGTAAACTTGACTCATCCAGTTAAATGGAAAAACCATTTGTTTGCAGATAATTACACAAGAAGCTTTCAGTATCATAGCTCATTTCATCAATACGTCTTTATACTGTGATGAATCAACACATAAAAATTGATACATTGTAGCAGCATATTAAATTAAAATATAATTATAAGTAATATTTATGCTGATTCAGTTGATACACTGAGAAAAAATTTATTTATAACAAATAATAATATGCAAATAAATTGTAGAGTTTTAAGGTAAAATAAAGAGCAGAAACTTCTTTTTGTTTTATGTTACGTAAAGCCAACATTTTAGTCACTATACGCTTACCAAAATGGGTACTATTTCCGTGAACCCCTACCACCATTTCGTAGAACCCCAATTTTTTTTTATTTCATTGTAGACCCCCAGCGAGTATATATCGACCCCAGGGGGTCTATATAGACCACTCTGGGAATCACTGCTCTAGAGCAATAGTAGCTACATGACCGTTAATCGAAAAAAATGAAGCTACCATTTTCTTATTTATGCTACGTGCGCGTTGCACTTTAGTTGGATTGGCTTCATTTTCAAACACCCACTGACGAGATTGTGCTTTCTTTTCCGGGTCAAATGCATATATCCAACTCTTGTCACCAGTAACAATTAAGCAAATATCATTTGAGAGTCCTCGGTTAAATCGTTTAATTGTTTTTTTACACCATTTCACACGAACGTCTTTTTGAGTAGGTGTTAAATTATGTGGTATCCAGCGTGCACAAAGTTTTTTAACATTCAAATGATTATGCAAAATGTGTTGAATTCGGGATACCAATGCCTAAAGAAGCACGCATAAAACGCACAGTAACTCGATTGTCTTCTTCAATTAGTTTTCGAATTGTAGTGACGTTTTCTTCAGTTACTGCTGTTTTCGGACGACCTTCACGAGCTTCATCCTGTAGAAAATTACGTCCACGTATGAATTCATTGTACCATGTTTTTATTGTTGCCAGGGACGGTGTATCATTACCACAAATAGAAAGCATTTCATCTCTGCATTGTTTACGAGTTAATCCACGTTTAAAATTATACCAAATTATGCCTCTATTTCTTTCGTTAAATTCATTTTTTTCAAAAACACAAAAACTTTAAATGGTTTTAAAAACTAAATGACAATTGATATTTTTAAGCGGTAAAATACTTTGCACTGAAGTTAGTTTCAAAATATTGTTTTACGGTTGCCAGGCTAGAAACTTTTAGTACAGCCATCACTAGATACAAATATTCTATAGTTTATTATTTTGATTGTTCCAAATGTTCTTTAAATATTTAATTTTTTGTCTTGGATTATTTTGAAATTAAAGTAAATTTAAATATCACAAATATTCAGTTAAGGAAATTTTTTGCTATTATTATTATTTTAACACAAACTTATTAATTTGATTGTTCCAATTTTTTTTTCGGTCTTGAATTATTTTGAAATTAAAGTAAATTTAAATATCAATTTTCCCTTTTTTTTTAAATTGGGACTATTTTAAGTTTTAACACAATTTTGTAGAAATTCAGAATGAATTTATATGTATTTAATTGTCAACACCAGATTATGTGCTTTTTTCTGAAAGATCACTCACGACTGCTTTATATCGACTGCTCAACAACGACTCCTAAACACGACTCCTAAAACATGACTCTGCTCTCAAATTAAAGTTGACCCCTATTTATTCAGATTTAGTGGCGCCAAAAATAATGCGCTTCACGGTGGCCAATGGACTTTGGTGACGCATGAGAAAAAAAATTTTTAGAAAGTCTTTTCTGCTAAACTGCTAGCAGAACTAAAAAATAATTTATCGCCGGTTTTTGTTTTTTTTAAAAATGTTTTCCGCTTATATGACTGTTTCTAATTACAATCACATAAGCAGAAATAGAACATAATTTATTGCCGGCCTTTTGTTTACAAGATCGACACAAAAACAAAAACATGTGGCCTGGCTATTGTAGAGGAATATTTATGTGATTGACTCAAGTGTCGTTCCTCATGTGTTGTTCTCACCGAAACATTTGTCCCGAAGGGGGACTCACTGAAATATAAATATTATATATGTGTAACTATATTACCACGTTCCGCTTGTGGAAGACGTCGTGTGGACGAAGGGCACATCTTGCTGAAAGAAGTGGTGCCCACTTGACGCCTGAAACAAATGTTCTGGCTGTCCAGGCATTGTAAACAAATTTCCACCATCACCAGGCGTTGTAACAATGTTACTCCTGTGTGATAGTCGAAGCAAATTGCCACCATCACCAGGCATTGTAACAATGTTACTCCTCTGTGTTGGTGGAAACAAATTTCCACCATCACCAGGCGTTGTAACAATGTTACTCCTCTAAAAGCAATAAATCAGAAAGTATTGGCAATAAAAAACTAGGGCACTGCCATAATTTACCATAATTGCTATAATTTTAGTGCTGAGTCAAGAACAAAAACAAAATTGACATATATATATATATATATATATATATATTCCAATTTATACACAGTATGTTGACCTATACATACAATATACATATAATAAAAATATGTATATAAATATAAAATATCCTTATTCATATTCTAATTCTAATTCGCTTATTTTATGTTGTCTTTTAGCTTTTGAATTATCTTCCAGTTCTGAGATTTGTTTGGTCAATGATGCTATAGTCTCTTGTTAATTTTTTATTGTAGCTTGCAGTTCTTCAATGCTGATATCAGCCATTTTTAATTTTCACTGGTATTGTTATTTTGATTATTGTTATGTTATATGTATTTTAGATAAATTAATTGTCTTTACAACTGTGTGAAATACTAGTTTGCATCGAAAAATTTACTTTTTAGAAATTGTTCCGAGCGGATTCGAACCTGCTCCATAGGTTTTAATCCACTGAATTTATTGAATTTAATACACTGAAGTGGATTTAATAAAGTGTCAAGGCACTACTAATGTCACTTGTAACTCACATATTGTAACCATAAGGTATTAAACTTAAATAAATTTAATTAATTTTTATAAAAATTATTTTCCTTTGTTTCTTTGTTTTAGCAAATCACGTCCTCTCACGCGAGCGGTAGAACGGGGAATGACAGAACAGAACAGCGCGTTTATTTTTATACACGAAAATATTTGAGCAAACACACTGAATAAACTTTTCAACAAACTTCATTAGCTCAGCCTAAAACGTTATACTTGCCCTTGAATATTTTGTGAAGGTCTCTAAACAGCGCGTTTATTTTTATACACGAAAATATTTGAGCAAACACACTGAATAAACTTTTCAACAAACTTCATTAGCTCAGCCTAAAACGTTATACTTGCCCTTGAATATTTTGTGAAGGTCTCTAAACAGTGCGTTTATTTTTATACACGAAAATGTTTGAGCAAACACACTGAATAAACTTTTCAACCAACTTCATTAGCTCAGCCTAAAACGCTATACTTGCCCTTGAATATTTTGTGAAGGGCTCTAAACAGCGCGTTTATTTTTATACACGAAAATATTTGAGCAAACACACTGAATAAACTTTTCAACCAACTTCATTAGCTCAGCCTAAAATGTTATACTTGCCCTTGAATATTTTGTGAAGGTCTCTAGGCTCCCCGTTCATTTTTATACATGAAAATATTTGAGCAAACACACTGAATAAACTTTTCAACAAACTTTATTAGCTCAGCCTAAAACGCTATACTTGCCCTTGAATATTTTGTGAGGATCTCTTAACAGCGCGAGTTATGTTTTTCCTAATTCGTCAAGTAAAAAATAAAGATAAAAATACCTTCTTTATTTTTATTAACCCTTGAAATTTTTTCCATTTAATTAATTAATTTAATTATTTAATTTTATTGTTTTATTTATTGTTAATTAATATAATTACTTATTAACCTTTTAAAATTTTTTTATTTATTTATTATTTTTTTATTCTTCTTAACACCAATACAAAAATATTAAATTTAACTTTATTTTCCTTTTAACTTTATTTAAATTAAACCACAATTACTTTTTTAATAAAAAATCACACTATCATTAAATTTAGATGACTGCTTGAGTCGAGATTTTTGCCAGAACTAATTAGGGTCTTATATATTTAAAATCAGTTAGCCATCCGGTAACCTGACCTTTTTGTTTTCGCCCAATGCATTTCGGAATTTTATATTTCAGACGCTTACAATGCATTTCCGTTTATATCGATGGAATTCATTGTAACCCGAAACTTTTGTTTGTCACTAAAATATGCATGAAGAGAATAGACTTTGGAATGCAACTTTGTTGCTAAGAAAAAATAGAATTTAAGTAAATGGGTATGTAGTGCATAAAAGGGGTGCATAAAAGGAGTGCGTAGTCTTTAACTACATAACTCCTCGCTCCTAAGAGTGAAGCGAAGGCCATCGAAGCTGAGCTTTTGGTTCATCTTTCATGGTCTGTTTTATTTCGAGAGGAATATTTATTTTATGTTTGTATCATACATCTTAAATAAGAAGTATGCCAGGACTATCAAAATAAGTATTATATTGAAAATAATTATTCCGTAGATAAAATAATTTTGTCGTTCTGTATTTACTTCTAACAGTTGAGTGGCATTTTTAGTGTCGATATGGTAAGTTTTTAGTTTTTTAGTTTTGAAATCTTCGATGGTTGAGGAATAATTTATATTAGTGATTGTAGCTGGGTAAATATGTACTTCATCCCAGTGACTACTTATGTAGTCGAAGTATGTGGCATTATTAATTTCGACTATACAGATCTGAAAATGAATTAATTTTGTTCCTTTAATTTTCAGGACTTGATTTAAATCACAGGATGATTTTATTATTGTTTCTGGAATATCTCTCAGAGGTATGTAGTTTGGTTCGGGTTGTATAATATCTTCAATGTATAATTTTTCTATTAGTTTACATTATGCTGGGTTATTTTTTATTAGGTTTCCGACGCAGGATGGATTTCCCATGATTTCTTGGTAGATTGACTCTTTGCAATAAAATGTTTCTTCTACCTTTAAACAAGGTTCTTCATAGTATTGAATATTTCGTTGGTTATGAATAATATAAGGCTTTGTATATATAAAATTTGTTTTATTTATTGGAAGAGGAATAATGTGTACCATAGAATAAGTTTCTTTAGAAACTGTAGGTATTCTAATGTTGAAAATTATGTTTGAGTCACTATAATAGGCTTGGAGTTTTAGAAGTTCGTAAAGGGTCTCGCCGAGTTTCCATATAAAATCTGCATTGCCATCTTTTTCGGCATTTGTGTTGTTATTTTGTTGCTAGATGTGAGAAATAATTTTTTGCCAATTATAAACCCCAAAGCTTATTTGTTTTTAAGAAAAGGGGGTTGCAACCCTTACCTTTAACATTTTTTTTCTCCGAAACTATGATAGATATTTGGATGAAGCTAATGTGAAATGAAAGCTATTCATTAATATTATATCCCATTATTTTTTCATAATTTTTTAACTAAATAAAAGGCAGCAAAAAAAAATAAAAAAATAGGGGGTGGTTTTCAACGGCTATTTTTCGAGGTACACCCACCAAAAAAATTTAATACAATCAGCAGTTATTCAACCATAATACATAACAGTTTCATAAATGTGCGATGGGTGGAACATATTTAAAATAAAATAAATTCGATTTCTATAGTGTACTCTGGCCAGTCTTATATAACTCACTAAAGTTAAAAGAAAAACACCATTCGTCATAAAATATTAATAACTTTTATTTTCTATTATATTTAAAAATATATTTATTGAATTTGTTAGATATTATCTTATGATAAAAAAAAAATAATATATTATTTATAAACATATGATATTCTTTATATATAAACATAAATATATTTATTGTTGGATAAGTTATAAATATTGGAATAATTTAATCTTCGTCACTATTGTCTTCTATAGTTGTAGTAACATTCGTAACATCAAATAAATGTGTAAGTATTTCAGCGGGCTTAATGATTCTTGATTTGTAGCGGCCATGTGACAAATAATAAATTATTGATGCTACATGTGAGCAACACCCTACAGTCCTATTTCCATTAGCACAATCACAGGTGTATCTCTTTATTCCCTTATAGTTGTTTATATTAGGTTCGTATTCAATAAAACATTGATTCATCTTGCTATTGATGTGTCGAGAGCGAACTTTTGTTCTTATTATATTGCCATTTTCTTTTAAGTACTCAATATTAATATTGTTTTCACCGTTCATTAGTTCAGCAAGGTAACATACCGCTTGTGACATTTGATATGCTCCTGTAAAGAGTATCTTTAAATCTTTCTCAGTTAATTCTGGAAAATCTATGAGATAAGTGGAAGAGAACCCTGTAAAAATTTTTCTGCAACGATTTAAATTTTTTGCGTCAATCATTTTTTGTAATGTATTTTGTTGTATTTCACGTTCTTTCATATAATCAATTATAGTATCAGCAAGTTCGGAATCCGAATTAAGTCTTTTTCCAAACATATTGTGTAAAAATCCTGCAATACGACATAGCGACCCAGCTACAGGCAATAACTTGTTATCCAATTTGTGATGCAGCAAGTGATATTTCTGGCCAATATCTCCGTGTACCGCCTCAACAGCCCATCGTACTTTGGTGACACGTCTTGAATGATGTGCTTCTTGGGTAGTTAACTGTTTGCGATTCCCCTTACTCGCTGGCATCAAAACTGTATATCCTAGACTTTCAATATTTTCTACGACATCCCGGAAACCTCTATCGACAAAGCACAGGTGACCTTTTTTCATTAACGATCTTAATCCATTTGCATTTTCTAGTAAGGTTTTCATTATGGCGGAATCATTCATATTAGCATTAAATGGTCCTGCTATGTCAATAATGTAACCATTGGTAGTGCAAATAGTAAAAGGTTTGCATAAAGGGACTTTTTTTTGACCAGAAAATGATTTTCTTTGATAAGCGTTATTGGCACTTTTTTCATGTCTAACATATGTACGGTCAAATATCAAACCCAGTGTGGTCTCTTTCATTTGATAGAGAGTTTTGGCTACATAAGCAGTCTCGTTAATTATTAAATCATCTCTCGATTTTGCATTAATCCCAAATTGGTTCGGTAGTATATCCTTTTCGAAAGCGTGTATTATTGGATGAAAATAATCAGATACCTGCTGCTCTCTTTCCATACCAAATAACTTTTGAATCATGTTATTCGAATTACCACTCCTTAATTTGAATAAAAACACTATCAAAGCTTGTGTCACCGTGCGAGCATTACTATTCCTCATACTGGTAAGCATTTCCTGTAACATATTAATGTTTTCCCACTTAAGGCCGGTAAATGTCTTAAGTTTTTCTTCAGATAAAGAATTTTCGCCAATTTGAGAGTAAAGAGCAACGTTATGAGCAAAAATATTCAAAAACTGGAATACCTCATTGGTATCCATGAAACTGGAATATACTCGCAACAGTCCAAGTTCATCATCAAAAAAACGCCTTTTTATCAAATGGGTTTGACAGCAACGGTTTTCCTTTGGTATAAATATACCACGTTGTGTGAATGCTTGAATACGAGCATCCAGAGGCACAACAACGAGATTTTTTGATGAATCACACAAAGTACAATAAGTATGCGTTATCTTAACCCTTTTCAGCGGAAGCTCCACGTACTCTTTTTCTTTTTTTTTTTTTCATGAACGTAAAAACCAGGATCATTATTGTTATCATCACTGCTGAATCCATTTTTTTGTCTCTGTTTATATACTAATAACCTGCACCTACCACAGAATGTAGAGCCTATTTGAACAGTATTCTTGCAAATAGTTTGATATTTAAGAATTTCTTCATTTGTTCGAATTCGTTTACATTTTCCATGGAATTTTTTCTCACTCCGATTACAATTAATGCATCTGCTTGATTTGTCACTGTTATCTTCCATTTTGCAATATTACTTTTAACACAAACGAATAAAAACTGTCTTCTGTGGATATGTGAAAATTGAGCGACTAACTAACTTTTCTCGTCTATTTATGTATTCACAGTGTTATAAATAATTATAAAGTCGGAGGATTTTTCTCTTGTTTTTTCCGTATATTAGATTTCCAAGTAAAATAATTTTATTAGGTTATATTGCCTTTTACCTGAATTACATTTTGCAGGTAATTAGTTCTATGTATTTAATTTAAACAACTTTTATGAAAAATTCATACTCTAAGCCTGTAAGTAATTCCAATTTGTATATAATATAAATAATGTATAAATGTATAAAAGTTATTAATATTTTATGACGAATGGTGTTTTTCTTTTAACTTTAGTGAGTTATATAAGACTGGCAGAGTACACTATAGAAATCGAATTTGTTTTATTTTAAATATGTTCCACCCATCGCACATTTATGAAACTGCTACGTATTATGGTTGAATATTTGCTGATTATATATAATTTTTTTGGTGGGTGTACCTCGAAAAATAGCCGTTAAAAACCACCCCCTATTTTTTTATTTTTTTTTTGCTGCCTTTTATTTAGTTGAAGAATTATGAAAAAAATATGGGATATAATATTAATTAATAGCTTTTATTTCGCATTAGTTTCATCCAAATGTCTATCATAGTTTCGGAGAAAAAAAAGGTTAAAGATAAGGGTTGCAACCCCCTTTTCTTAAAAACCAATAAGCTTTGGGAGTTGATAATTGACAAAAAATTATTTCTCACATCTAGCAACAAAATAACAACACAAATGCCGAAAAAGATACCAGTGCAGATTTTATATGGAAACTCGGCGAGACCCTTTAACTTAAAAATTATATAACATTACAAAATATAATTATACCTTCTTGAGTTATCTTGCGCGTCACGACCCCTACGATTCTGGTTATACCTTCCAAAGTTTCTTGGAGGCTCACGGCCCCTCTAAAGTCTATTTCTTACTCTATAATGAAAAAAATTTAACTTAAAAATTATATAACATTAGCAAATACAATTATACCTTGCGGAGTTTTCGTTGGGGTCGCGACCCCTACGATTTTGGTTATACCTTCCAAAGTTTCTTGGAGGCTCGTGGCCCCTCCAAAGTCTATTTAATAATTGTTTTAAATAACTCTCTGCGACATTGGATTTCATATTTGGCCTCAACTGAACCTAAATTTTTTAAATAATTTTGTTGTTGTTGTTGATTTTCCTTTATTTTTTCTATCAAATCAGAATCATTTAAATATTTAGTTGGCCGTTTTTCATCATCTTTATCCTCAGATGTATTACTATTACGTCTTGTTCTTTTTAATATTCTTTTAGTATTATTCATTATTTCCAATGCCGATTTCAATATAACTGCAGAAGAACATTTCTGTTCATTTAATTTAAATATAAAATAATAGCAATACATTCTAATTGCACTATTATTTTTACTTAAGAATTTGCTTATGAAAATACTACAACACAACAAAAGTAAAAACTTTAACTTTCTTTCAACAACAATAAATATGTTTTAATATAAAATAAAAATAATTTTTACTAATTGTAAGTAAAATTGTTCTTTATATCAACTGAAGGATATTATAAAGCTTTAAATGGATGGATATTTTGACTCAAATATTGCATATAAAAGGAATAATAATTCAAAACATGTAATAAGCCAAAAACAAAACAAAAATGAAAACAAATGGAAAACTGAACCTTTAAGCAAAGATGATAAAAACAATCAAACTTTTATAAAACTAATATTAGACATCCAGGTATTTTACACAGAAACTTTAAAAAAATTTATAAGATTAAGAATAATTATTTTTTCACGAACCCAAACCTAAGTGTGAACTATATTAAGTCACTAATAACTAATTTTTTTTTTTAAATAAATCGATTTTTTTGAAGAGGAACTTCTATAACTGAGGTTACAAATATACAAATGAGAATTACCAAATTTTCAACCCAAATTTTCAACCCAAATTTTCAAATATATATATATATTCGTATTATCCAATTTAGTTTACATTGAACAAGAGAGCGGCTTGTTGAGTTGGAAAAAAGAGTAAATAACCCCTATATAAATATATATATGTATATATATATATATATATATATATATATATACATATATGTTCTTATGTTCATATATGGCAATATATAAATACGGTCGTATGGATATAATATATACTAATTTTCATATGGCAATATATGTATATACAGGGTGTTCCGACATCGGCTGGTCAAACGTTAAGAGTGGAAAGTAGATGAAATTTCATCGATAAAAAACAAAAAAAGGGGGGGTCTAACTTTTTTCGTTTTCGAGTTACAGCCTTTTGGATTTTTCAGGCTTCGTTTTTACCCCCACGCACTCGATCACTTATAACTTTTAAACCAATGCAATGCAATGAGTAAAAAAAAAATACTTTAAAATAGCTTACAATATTGTTTTATTATTAAAAAAAAAACTGAAAAATAATAACAAATGGTGGAGAAAAAAATTTTTAAGCAGGACCGTTCGTAAAAATCTCGGGCATTTTTTGACGTTTTTTGCTCTTTTCTCAAAAAAAAACCATAATAATTTTTTTTTTTCATTTTCTTAAAATTCAAATGTTTTCCAACAAAAAGTTAGTACATTGCAATGTCCTAACTGGTTTTCATAGTGCAATAAAAGTCTAACAAAGTAAGCCTTTCCCGATACCTTGATAAGATTCTTCTACCTGACTATCTCTATGGGCTTACCATTGTTTTCACACCCAGGTAAAATGACTATTTTTGAATATAAGCAGAAGAAATTTGATTTTGAAAGTAATTTAGTTGGAAATACTGTGCTGAAACTGTGATATAAAAGTCATATATGTATATTACAGTGATATATATATATATACACTACCTTTCGCTTCTTTCTCTCTGCGGTGGGGGTGGTGTTGATGAATTTACATGCTCCAGCACGTCATGTGTTGATGAATGTGTTGTTGCTGAATGTAAATGCTCCGAATTTGGTCCCCGGTTTGGTTGCTAATCTAAGCTGAAATGTAAAAATCATATATGTTTATAACATATATATATCATATATTAATATATAATACCTTTCATTCCACGGTGGTGAAGGTGTGCGGTTCAGCGGTGGTGAATGTAAACGCTCAGAATTTGGCCTCCGGTTTGGTTGCTGATCTAAGCTGAAATGTAAAAATCATATATGTTTATAACATATATATATCATATATTAACATATAATACTTTTCATTCCACGGTGGTGGCGGTGGTGAAGGTGTGTGGTTCCACGGTGGTGGTGGTGGTTCATGTTATTGTCCGTTTATGATACAAACATTAAAGAAACTGTAAAAGTATCAAATAATGTTATGTAAAAATAGAACCTTAGATTCGCTTACATAGTTAATACTCACAATTTTTTCATCGCTAGTTCGGCCTTATTAAAGGTCTGAAATGAATTTTTTTTGTTTTAATTGTAGTTTTACTGTAATTAACACAATTCTTCATATATCAATTATATTTAATCAAAAAGGAATACGTGGTTCTTCTGTGAGTTACTATCTGTCTGTCTGTAAAAACAGCATTTTATCACTAAAAATTTGTTTTGGAATTAATTGAGCACGTGCTCTTTTAAATCTTTCGCATTTTAACACTTTAAAAAATTTTCTTCGTAAATAATTAAGCACATGCTCTTGTGATAAAAAATAATAAGAATAATAATTTATTTTACTTTTTTTTTTTATTTGAAAAATTTTACTTTTTCTTTAATTGAAATTCACTGCTTATATCCATGGATTGGAATGAATGGTTGTCATTCTTTTCTGCCACCTTTTACATGCTGCCACCTTTTTAGTAGTGTCCTATGTTTCTATAAATTATTTATTAAATATAATGAAATTGTTGCAATTTTTTTTTGTTTCGTTGTTAAAAAATTATTTTTTTGTATAGCAGTGAGTTGCAATTTATCTTTCCCCAAATTACCAGTTTTAGTGCTCTATATATTTGTCTTTTTCCTCACCCAAGACAATAGTCAGAAACAGAAGGGCAGAGAGTGTGGACGCAATCTGACAAAAGAATTTTCATAGTGACCAAAAAGTTTAGTTGTGAAAATTATTTTCTTGTGTTTTCGAGAAAGAAACCAATTTTAAAAGTGAATATCTCTATTATAATAAAGTCAAAAAAATTTAAAGAATAAAGTGTAAAACACTTTGTTAGAATAAACAATTTATTATATATCTTCTATTTCTTGACATCTATCATTGATAATATAATAATCAGCACGTTGCTTTCTCAAATCAATCTGTTCTTCTCATCTGTCAAAATATATATGTTACCGTTAAAGTATTTAATGCCGTTATTTCATAGAATACCTAGTTATTCTATGGAATAACTGATCGTATCCGTTAAAGTGTGTAATATATTATTGATTTGACACTTAAACTAGTTATTCTATGAAATAACTAGGTATTCTATAAATTAACTAATGAGAGACAGTTAAAGTGTAAAATAAACAATTTAATTAAATTTGTGTTGCCGAAAAATGATAATAATTAAACTATAGTTATAGTTGTAGTTCTTTGTTATATTTAAGTTACTATTAAAATTAAGATTATAAATTTGTATTTAATAATAATTATATATGACCATCTTTACTTTTTAATAAAATCATCAGCTTTGACTAAATGAATTAAGTACCTAATAAATTGTTCATATATTTTACTTTATGTGATTTAATTTTAACGCCGATGATGCAAGATATAACGAAATTGCTTAATTAGTTTTTATATTCTACATCCGGTCAATACTGCGCCTCTAGTTAATTCTTGTGAACTACTTTTGGTACTGCCACATTGATCATCATAAAATTCTTTACAACTCGACCATCCTGACCATAGCCACGTCCTCGTGGCTCCTCCAGGAGTTCGGTTTCTCAAAACGCTCATTTAGTAAAGGATTACTCTATCATACTCTGTCCATTGGCAGTACCTTCTTCACCTCTTGGACACTGTGCTTTCTTTTCAATGTACGATCAACATGGACGATTTGTCCCTCTTGGAAGCACTTTGCCCCTTTGTGAGTCTTAAACACTTTGTTCAACGTGAATACTTTATCCACCTTCGAAGCGCTTTATACTTTCAAATCATGAACACTTTGTTCCGTGTGGATACTTTATCTACCTTAGAAGCACTTTGCTCATCGTTGACTGTTGAGAGAAATTGGCTAAACAATCGTTCCGGAGTTTCGTATCTCCCCGCTCTGGCTCCAATTTTAGTGGTTTGGCCCCTTAGCTCGTCAATCATACAAGATACTGCATTTTTCCCCGTTATACCACATGTACGTAGCAAGTTCGTTTTGGCAAAATAATAAAATAATACTCCGTCGTGGTCTCGTCTCTTTTCTTCTCCCGGTTAACTAGCTGTTTCAATGACGCTGCAAAATCATGTGTTCAGGAAATGCGTTTTCTATTTGTTGCTTCCATTCTTTCCATGAGTAATTATAGACGTCTAAATTCTCGTACCATTCTCTTGCTAAACCTTTAAATCGACTCTGCATATTCAAGATGAGTACTTTCTCCGTCCAATTATTTGCTGATGCTAGTTGTTCAACTTTTTGTAGCCACCTAGTCGTGCTTAGTTGCATCTTACCAGGATTGAACTCAGGGATACAATCCTCTTGGTGCAGATAATTCAACTTAATTTATTTATAAAAATGAATTTATCTAATCAAAACTATTATTTATTTAAATATTTGTTGCACTTTTAGTATTAAATAAATTGCATAGACAAAAAATTACACTCGTGGTCACAATTATAAATTTTGGCAACACTTTGATATTGACGATGTTACTCACGCGAATGTTAGTACCCAACTGCCCATGTTTCTAGCACTCTTTCTTCTATATCTTTTTTTTTTATTTCAATTAATACGAATGCCCTTGATAGCGGCCACCCAACTTTTTGACCCCGGTCATAAAAATTGCAAAAATATTTTTCTGCTTACATGATCGACTCAAGTGTCAATCATATAAGCAGAAAAGAAAAACGCAAACAAAAAACAATTCCAGCTAAAAATTGCTTAGAGGAATGTTTATGTGATCGATATTTGAGTCGGTCACACAGACATTCCTCAACATTTCCGCTGGAATAAAATTGTTTGTTACTAAATTGCAAACAATCAGCAAAAATTAGGTAAGTTTATTAACTTTTATTTGGGTTATTTTTTAATTGAGTTTTTGGGGTACTTAAGGGGATGAAAATCGCGAAAATTATTAATTTTTTTTTAAATTTTATGAAATTTCATTCAAAATTAGGTAGAAACAAATAATAATAAATATAAAAATTTAAAAATCTGAGTATTTTTATGCTGTTTAGGACTATTTCGCATCAATTTATTGAAATTGATTTAAAATGTGGTAAAATTGATCTGAAAACGGGTGGAATAGATGAAGATAAGTGAATTGAATTAAATTTGATTAAAAATGCGTAGATTAAAATAAGTAAATTAGTAAAACGAGGTAACTTAATTAAAGATATACGGGTAAAGAGTAAATTAGGTGACCTACAGGTATGCGCAATTATTTTACATAACATACCTTCCGCCCTTGAGGAAGAGAATCCCTGCGATTAGTGAGGGATTCTCTCCAAAGGTTGGCTAATATGCCTCCTTGTGGGTACGTCCTTGGGCATGGTATATGGTGGCATGGTTTAATGAGTCGGGGAATATCATTTCCCAAAATACCATCCGTAGTAAGGTTATTCATATTCTCTACTACTTGAAAGGTACAAGGAAGCTTAGTTGAAAAATTAAAATTGCCTTGGCAAGTTCCTAAAGTGTCACCTTTTCCGAAAGGTGTTTGTATAGTGCATTTTGTACGGTTATTAATCGGGATATAAGTACATATGATTCCACGCTTTAATACACTGACTTCCGCCCCTGTATCTATAATTAGGTTAGTAAGTCTGTTCTGTGCTATGTCTAGTGGGAGCATTACCGTAGGAATTTTGTTAGAGAAAATTGGGGCATTACTTCTTCCATTGGATATTTGTTTATTGTCGAGTCGGTGGTGTTGGACCCGACATTTGGGAGTTTTCCGGATTTCTGGATTCCCATTTTCTCTTTTGAAAGCATTCGTTGATGTTGTGACCTCGTCGGCCGCAAAAATTGCATTCCAGTTTCATGTTATACTCTGCTGGACTATTCGCTTGTCTGTTTCTATTTACCGGTGAGTGATTGTTGGAGGGGTTTACTATTGCCCGTTCTTTAGTGTATTGTTGTGTCATTATGGGTACTTGTGGTAAGTGGGCTTGACTTATTTTTTGGGGCATATTCATGTGAGTTTCTCGTTTTGCGTAAAAGTTTGTGTTGTTATGAGAGGGTAGATTATTTTTTAAATATTGGTTGGAGTCTTTCCATGTCCAAAGCCTTCTGTATTAAGCTATCTAAGGTATTTTCATTGATTGTCAAAAGATATTGACATAAATGGGGATTGTTAACGCCTCCTTTTAAGGAGTTAATTGCAAAGTCCTCTAATTGTATCTTGACGGTTTGAGCCGCTACTGCTCCGTACTTACCTTCGGCTGCCTCTTTACATAATGTTAGTTGTTGTTTTATTCGAGTAATAAATGAATTTAATTGTTCAAGTGGGTACTGTCTCAAAGTTATAAGGGCATTTACTAAGTCTTGGTATGCTTCTCTTGGCAGGTAAGTTCTATTTAACAGTGCTTCCGCGTCTTCGAAAGTGGTTGGTTGATTATAGGATACTAATTGGTATGCTTCACCCCGTAATCTGGTTGGGAAAATTTGGATAAATGCCTGTCGTTCCGGTTCCGTTAGGCATTGCATAACTTTTTTGCAACATCCTATAAACGTCTGTAAGTCTGTTGTTAAGGTGGGGCTACTCACACCAGAAAAAATTGGTACTAATTGGGCGGTTATTTTAGCAACTTTAATGTAGTTTTCGGCCATATTTATCTTCAGTTTAGATTGGGACTTCAAATATAAATTTTCATAAGTAGTTGGGAATATTTCTTTACAGTATGAGTTGAGGAATGTCTCGTTAGAACTATCAAAAGTACCGCCTAACCAAGGTAAATCAAAATCACTATCACCAATAAAAGAATCAATTTCGTTTTTATCAGTCTGTTTTTGGGAATTGTGTTCTTGTGTGCTTAAGCTAGTATTAATGTTAAGAGGGTATGAGAGATTGCGAAACCTAGCTATATCTTCTTTAAAAAGTGCAGTTTTTCTTTTAAATTCTCGTATAAATTCCTTTCTCTCGGTTCTTGTTTTTTCTAACTCCCGATCTATTAATTTGCATTGAAGAATTCCTAAGTTTTTATTCTCTCGTACTCTCTTTTCAAGATAAATTAAAAATTTTCTTAAATCTATTTTCTCACCGGTTGTTATCAGGATTGTTCCACTTCTTAGGTGCCGTGGAGATATGTTTTCTGGTGATATCGTTGGACTTTGTGCAGGTGATGATGTTAGCAATGGTGAAGGGTGGTCTCTGCCTGTTGCTTCTAGTAAAAGGTTGTCGATATTCCCCGGCTCATTATAATCTCCTTCATACATATAGGGTACAATTCAGGATTTATTTGCTATTACCAAAACAAAATTAAAATTTTGACTTTGATGCAAACCTGAATCCTACCTACTTTCAAAATCAGATTTCTTCTGCTTATATTCAAAAACAGTCATTTTACCTGGATGTGAAAACAATGGTAAGCCCATAGAGATAGTCAGGTAGATGAATCTTTTCAAGTTATAGTGGGTTCAGACAGGCCAACTCACAGCAGAAACTCACAACGATTGAGTTCATATAAAAAAAAAATTGTTAAAACTTAATCGTATTATAAATCATATTATAAAGTAGATTATGTTAATTTATTTTTCAACTATTAAGTACCAAAATTAAATTATTAATTTTAAATGGCAAGTCTTAAAATATTCTTTAAATTGTTCACAACAAAGTGTAAATCTTTGGCATGCATCCACCTATTTTTGCCTTTACCTTCCACGAAGGATGGTTTGAATATTTTGAATTTAAATTGTAAGAAAAATTCAATTTAAGGTCTAACAATAGTTTAATTGATCTTAAAACTATTTAACTGTAGCCATGATAAATTGATGTCTTGGCATTTTATTCTTTATCGATAGAATAAAAAGAAGTGATAGAGTGTCAAAACTGAACTGTATCACATATTAATTAAATATTTTGAGCACAAAAATTTAAAAACAAATAAAACCAGTTTTATATGGAGCTCCAGCTTTTTATTGCTTTTCTATATTAACTAAGCTCAATGCAAGAATAAAAGTTTCACTCTGAGCTTTATTTATTAACAACAAAAAATAGTAAAATTTCTAGTTTATATTTTTGATATCATTAATAAGTGACAAATTTTTCAGGAATATTACATTTCTACAAATCAAAAAATATAATTACACAAAATCAACACATAATTCAAAGCAAATAGCAATTTTTTTCAACTAGAACAGAAAAAAAAAGAAAGTATTTTCAGTAAATTAAGTAAACAATATCAGATATCTGTGTGTTGTGTAATCCATTTCTGAAAAATCCCCTTGAAAAAAATCACCATATTAGCAAAATAATACAATAAATAAATAAATGCTTACCTTTTCAATATTCCAACTGCCTGATTTAACCTTACAAAACATTTTATTTCATTGTCAAAATGATCATTCTCAATTATCGATGTTTCAATAGTCACAATTCCTATTAGTGCTGCCATGAGTAAACTGCTATAACTCACAAAATCAACGTTCGGGAACGAAGATTCTCACAGTCATGCATTTGTCATTTTTCCATACAAAAATCAGAGAATTGCTGTGAGTTTTGGTTGTGAGTGCCCTGTCTGAACCCACTATTATCGGGAAAGGCTTACTTTGTTAGACTTTCATTGCACTATGAAAACCAGTTAGGACATTGCAATGTACTAACTTTTTGTTTTTTTAAATAATAAAACAATATTGTAAGCTATTTTAAAGTATTTTTTTTTTTACTCATTGTTGCATTGGTTTAAAAGTTATAAGTGATCGAGTGCGTGGGGGTAAAAACGAAGCCTGAAAAATTCAAAAGGCTGTAACTCGAAAACGAAAAAAGTTAGAGCCCCCCTTTTTTTGTTTTTTGTCGATGAAATTTCATCTACTTTCCACTCTTAACGTTTGACCAGCCGATGTCGGAACACCCTGTATATACATATATGATCTTATGGATATATATGTATATATATATATATATACGTTGATATATATGAAAATGAAACTGTCGCGATAACATATACACTACACATTATGAGGGGTTATTAAAATTAAATTCAGCGAGTTGTCTTCTTATATCTCCAATATGCTTCCACTTTGTTGTGTTTTTTTTTATTATTATCTAAGATTTATACAAACTTTACAAATTGCAGTTTTTGAATTTTTTTAAAATTTTTTATGAATCTAGGGGATCAGTGTGGAAACTTGACGAAAAATTCTTTGAAATTAATTAACTAATCAAAACTTGCATATATTTATTGACTGTGTAAAAATTTCAAGCCTACTGAAATAAGCAAAATGCTTCTTTTTTTTATAAACATTAATAGCGTTTTATTAACAATTAGGAGGGACCAAAATATTCTTTTAAGAGTCAAAAATAATGTAAAAAGTAACTTTAAAATTTTATGACTAATACCCTTACTAAAATATGTCTTGATTCATCCCCTCTTTGAAAATTAAGGGAAGTACACTCCATCTGCAGAGGGAAGGAAGAAGTCAATTTTATTGTTCTGCAGGTATTAAAGATTCAGTACGTAAATTTTCAAGACTTTTGAAATGACTAACTCAAAGTACGTTGCTAAAAAATTAACTTTCAAATACGTTCAACTAGTTTCAAAAACGATTAAAATTGAAACTGAAGCAGAAAAGTTCAACTTGATTGTTGTAAATTTCAAATTTTTTAAAAGTGAATAAAGAAAAAAATTTAAAAGGTTTTAGCTAATTATGGCTTAAAACATTTCATCCCAAAATTGTTCATACTAAATATATTATTTAAATATTGAAATTGTTATTATCTTACCTCTAGATTCCATTTTGTGTTTTATAACTTGATTTTTTAGAGTATTACTTTTCATTTGAATTAGATTCATATTTTGTTAAATTCGCTTAAATGTAAATCTTTCCAAAGAAATGTTTAAAATTTTTATTTCAAAGTAAACAAAACTTTATTGAAAATAATTATGTAGAAAACAAAATGAACTCTATTATTAATTTTAAGCAAGTTTTTATTTCAAAAATTTTATAAAACTGTAACTAGAAATATGTGAAATTGTGAAATAAAGAATTAACTATAATAAAATAACAACAAAATATGTGGAAGACAAAAAAAATATACGAATATTTTAAAATATTAATTTTTGAAAGTTCTAACTTTAAAAAAACAATAAAAACAAAACAAAGAAATGATATTTAAAAAATTGTAGTTTATAGTTTATAGTTTAAGATAAAAAAATTAAATTATAAAATAAATATTTTAAGAGCAATTAAAATCTGATTAATTTAAAAATAAAAAAACAATTGTGAAAACTTTTATGATTAATGTAACTGTAAGCAAAAAAGCGCAAATTAAAATGAAAAAATAACAACAAAAAATGTTTGTTAAAAATAATTTCTTCTTTTTGTTTTTTATTTAATTTATTATGATTATATCAATATACATTGATTAAAACAGAAAACACTTTTAATAATTATAAGCGTATTTTATATAAATCAGAATATAAATAATAAATTTTAATTTTGCTTTTTTTGTTTTTTTTTTGTAATAATAAAAAATATATATAATTTTAAGTTTATAATTAGGATTAGTTTTTAAAAACACAAACGGAACAATCTAATAAGACCTAAAATTAGTAATTACCACTGAAATGTAAGTTTTATTTGAAGATATACATTTTTTTTGCAAATTTGTTTTAGATTCTCATCAGTTTTAAGAAAATAACTATTAGTAGGTTAGTATATACTTTCAAGTATTCCCCTTTTATTTTTCGATATAAAATGTTGCAAAACATATTTTAAAAGGAAACAAGTTTTAATATATATATAAATTTTTTTTAAAGAAAAAATGAAATAATTTATTGGAGGAAGTGATCACAGTAGAATGTTAATGCGAAATAAAGAAGAGATTTTTCCTGATCAGCAAAATATTATTATATAGAATTTTGTTGCATTAGGTGTATCTCATTTTGTAAAAAACTACTTTATAATAGCATTATTTTATTTATACTTCCTTTGAATCAGTATTTAAATTATTTATTTGCTTAGCTAAGAGAGATTCTTGTATGCACTATTGACATACATATATGTATATTTAGAGACTTCGGTCTCTAACGACTCTTTTTCATAATTCAAAAACTTCCAGGAAACAATTTTACTTTTACAGAAAATTAGTTCACTTTAAATATTGTAAGTTGCTCCAAATGTTGTATCAATTTATAGATGTAAACTTTAAGAAAAAGAAATTTTTTGCTAGAGTATCCAAACGTAAAAAGAAAAATTAAGGAAAACAATTTTTTGAAGTATTTATGACAGGTACAAAAATGGCTTGAAATGCATTAACAGTTTTATTTATTTTCTAATTATATTATAATTTCTAATAATTTATAAACTAATTCCTAGCATTTTCTTTACTTCATTTTTATATTTTTGGATATTATATTCATTTTCTCCTTCATTAATTAATGTCTCTAGGCAATCTATAAAACTCTTGTTAGCTTGAATATGTGCTTCACTTTCAGTCTGATTCCAATTAAGTATAGCTTCACAAGATATTTTTGATTTATTTCTCTCATAAGAATAATATTCCATATCTGCTTCTGATTTACTATCTTCCCATGGTTCTTTCATACATGACTCATGATACAAAGCCGCAAGTAAATATTGTGCATAGTCATAGTTTTGTTTACGCAGAGGACAACGATCTGTTACTATAGTTACAATATCATTTTCATGATTATATCTATCGCCAACAAGGCGTAAAAATTTATCTTTGGCATGTTGGTCTAACTTCAAGGCGGAAAGTTTAATTTTAACTGATACAATCCGTGCCAAAGGATTTCTAATAGTAGGCAAACCTTGACAATAATCACTTGTAATTATTTCTATTGGAAAATGTTGTTTCCATTTCTCTTCAGTTTCAAGACCTTCTGGCCATGAGGAGCAAAACTTTTTAATAGCTTCGCATTGCCTTTTTATTACTGGTGGTGTTAAATGAAGAAAATTTGGAATTTTCATTAACTCGGCATTTCCATATTTTGAAGGTGGTGGAGCGCCTTTATCAGTATATCCTTGTCGTACGGGTAATGGAACTGCCGCTGGATGAAATGATCTAGGGCCAGGCCAAACCGAGCCCCAATCTTGATCAACAGACATTTTATTAAATCTAAAAAATATTTAGATATTTACAAATAACTTTTTTAATTTCCTTAACATTCACCTAGAAGGTATTTCTCCCATTTCTTTTGATTTCCTACGAGTTCGTGTTTGTAATTGTGTTTGCCTTAAATTAAGTACACGAAATTCTATAAGAAATATCATTTTAAAATTGATATATTTAGAAATGAGTTTTCACCTACCACCATCTTCGCTGTTATTAAGAGATTTCTGCTCAGGCGTAGCCGAAGATTGACAACGATAGGTATATTTACACTTAAAAAATAAAAATTTCCCATTTTTCTCAAAAGTTTTTACAAATGAATGCATATTTTAACTCAAAACTTCAACTTGTAGTCAGCTTAACCTAGAAACGAAATTTATCTTATTTACTAATTTGACAAAAAGAAATTCAAAGTACTACTCCAAAGAAAAAGTTAATTTCAGCGCTATATATAAAACAGAAAAATAAAGCTGCGTTCGTAGTCTAATGATGACTGAAACTTGGAACACTTTTTAGCAGAGTGTGCATTAAGCTATAGTGGCATTAATTACACAAGATTATAATATAAATATTTAAAGTAATTGCTGAATAAAAACTTATCTTAAATAAAACACGTTGATACAGTATCCTGTATTATCCTATAAAAATGTATTTTTTTTTTAATTCACCAAAACTTTGTAGTATTATCTTTTTTTCGTAATATCTATTTTAATTAAACTATTTAACTGGGTTAGAAAATTTAATTTGTATATCAGCTATATTTGACAACGCCTCAAGAACTTGACTCACTTTGGTTTTTAGGCTAGGGAGACACAAGGTATAGGGAAAATTCGGAATATTCGGAGATAATTGTGAGTCTAAAAATACATATTAATACATATTAAAACTTACATGTACACAAAATGAATCAAAACTGAAGAAGCGCCGTGAAATACCGTTTCTCGAGATTTGACAATTTTGAGTCTGGGACTTGAAGTGCTGTTATTAAATAAAGCACAGTTTTGAACTGACGTTTTGAAAATATCCCATGCTGGTTATTAAGCCAATTTTAAAAGAAAATTTTTTAGAACGAATAAGTCATATACTGTGGAAATGGGTGGTTGTAAATACTTAATTTTGTAAAGAAGTCAAATATTTGATAGATAAAATAGGGTAAAAATAAACGCAGTATAATTTTGACAACTAAAAATTTTTAAAATGTCATGTTTGCTAATGAGAAGTGTTTTGGTCCGTTATAGTTTCAAAAAAGCTTTTAACTTACATACTTTATCAAAATGCTTTCGCACTTCACCAGGTAAATCTTTTACAGTTCATTTTATTCAAAAAAAAATAAACCACTTCATCCTTATAATAACTATAAAAGTAATTTATCATGGGGACTACGAGTGGAAAGATCCCAAATCAAATGACGAAGTGTATGAAAAATATTGCTATTATAATTAAAAATTTATTGATTTTTTGTTCAATAATAGAGTTAATGTAACATTTGTTGATAAAGATGGAAATAAGAGAAAAATCCGTGGTAAAATAGGTGACAATTTAATGTATTTAGCACATCGGTATGGTATTGAAATGGAAGGTAATTATATTGAAATATTTATAAAAAAGTTCTAAACTTTGAAAAAATAATAAAACAGGTGCTTGTGAAGCATCATTAGCTTGTACAACATGTCATATATATGTAGAAAGTAATCACTTTGATAAACTCTCTGAACCAACCGAAAAGGAAGACGATTTGCTTGATATGGCCCCATTTTTGCGAGAAAATTCAAGACTTGGATGTCAAATAATTTTAAACAAAGAACTGGACGGAATCGAACTAAAACTTCCAAAGATAACTAGAAACTTTTATGTTGATGGCCATAAGCCAAAACCACATTAAATTAAAAATAAAGTTAATCAATGCGTTAAAAGAAAATTATATTTTCAAATAAATTTATTTTTAAAAAGTCATGTTAATATGGCATTAAAATATATATTCTTAAGTTATTCAAACAGTAAAATATTGTAAATAAAACGTGATAAATTCAAAGTAATACCATCAAATAAGGAAAATTCTTTTTCAAAAATTAATATCTACAAGGTCAAAATTTTTTTACTAAAAAATAAAATACTATTAATTACAATTCAATATATAATTATTTTGTAATTTATTATTGATTTTTTAGTCGAAAATTTGCTGCTCGATTAGCACGAACAATTATTGGCTCTGTTTCATTTTGCTTCGTTGATTTTGTTCTTTTTCTATTCATATAAATTGATGAAGTACCAATCCCTACTAAAACTTGTTGTTAGAATCAATAATCAATATTAATTAATTGTATTAATTTACCTCGATTTAAAATTTTACTGGGTCTAGGACTTTTTCTAATTTTATTAGGGCTAAACTTTTGGTTTTCTTTACTTGCAGATATTGTTACCTTTCCATAGAATCTCTGCTTTAGTTTATCATTTTTAGAAAGAGCTAAAAGAAAAAAAGTAAATTATTTTTATTTTAAATGTATAATTTAAACTATACCTTTGGTTAAAGCACCATGATTTGATGCATTTACGTTTTGTTCTGATAAAGCAATATTTATGTAATTGTTACCTCGTTTTTCTGGTACTCGAGGTATAGCAAAAGTAGAATTTCCATCTACATTAATAACGCGAGTTTCATCTAATATATTATTCATCTTGATATCTTCTTCATTTTTAGGACCAATAAAAGTTTTCTTATTACAATAGTTTATTTCATTATTAAAGTCCCTAAAATCTTCTTCTAATGGTCGTTTGGGCAATCTATCATATGGGGTTTCTTCATGAAAATCGTTAACTGCATTGAAATTAAATGCAGTTAAATAATTATGGAGATTTTCTTTTCCATCAGTTTCATCTTTAAACCTAACTGTAAGTTGTCCATTATTCAACTCAATAAGCTTATTATAAATGTCCAAAAATTCTGGATCCTGTTGTCCAGAAGAAGTTGTTTTATTGAAAATGGGCTGAATTATTTCAAAACTTAATAGAAAACTTTCAAATAAACGTCCATATTCTACATAATATAAATCGTTAATCTTTTTAACGTGACTTAATTTTAAATTTGCTTTTGACAATGCGACTTCTCCTTCTTTAGTGTTCATATATTGTTCAAGAATCTTTCGCAATTTGGAATCTTCTACTTCTTTTCGTAATTTAGTTAAATCATTTGTATATTCTTGCAAACGTATATGCCATCGATTAAGTTCCTCTTTTTCTTTTGCAATTTGCTTACTGTGCCTATCAATTGAAGCTTCCAAGCGATTCAAATCCTATAAAAAATAATTTAATATTAAATCAATGGGAGAAGATTTAAATAATGATTTTAATTGGTGAGCCAAGTACTTTATATAATACGAGACTTAAAAATAATCAAACAAAAGTTTTATTTTTTGTTGGTTGAGGTTATGTAGAGCTGTCAAAGTAGTTGGGAGCATGTCGCTGAGAATTACGTACAAATTGTTTCCAATCCTTCGAAATATACAATTATTTCGGGAAAGCACCAAAATAATACCTGGACAGGTATTTGTAAATCATAATGCAAAAATAAATCAAAATAATATAATTCAAATCCGAAGTTATGCCAAAAACAAAGATAAAAAAAAAGAAAAACAAAAAAAAATTGAAATTAATGAACAAATATTAGGTGAAGTTATTAATATTAGTGCTTTAAACGATCAATTTCAGCGTGCAATTAATAATCTTCGTGAAGATTTTATCAAGAATTTATCACTTCGTTCAACAACTGGAGCTATAGAAACTATTAAAGTATGTGTGGATGGAGTAGAACATGAACTTCAAGAGTTAGCTCAAATTACTAGAAAAAATCCAAAAACAATTATTATTAATATGATTGCATTCCCGCAAACAATACCAGAAGTACTAAAATCAATTGAAAAAAGTGGGATGAATTTAAATCCTCAGCAAGATGGAACTACATTATTTATTCCAGTGCCGAAAGTTACAAAAGAACACCGTGAAAATTTATCTAAAAATGCAAAAACTCTATATGTTAAATGCAGAGATAATATAAAAGATACCCAGAATGTATTTATCAAAAAATTGAAAAAGAACACAGAAATATCCAAAGATGATAATTTTAATTATCAAAATCAAATTGTAGCTATAGCTGATAAATATATAAATGAGGCTGAAAAATTGTTAAATATAAAACAAAATGAACTGCTAGGGATTAAAGAATAATATTTTTAAGTAGTTTTATTGAAAATCACAAACTTATGCGATAATAAATTTGATACTTACTTCATTTAATTTGCTATCATTGATATATAGCCGTTTTCTAATATTTTCTGCATTTTGTTTTAACATTTTTTTAAAAGTCATTGCCTTTTCTCGGCTAAGTAAATTATAGTAATATTCGTGTGCCTTAATTAGATTTGAAAACACACCGTCAATTTTTATATGCCAAGTTTTAACATCAGCATCATTGTGAATATTGTGTAAGTCTAAAAATTGGATAAAGACTTGTATTATCATAAATTGGGCAATATTAACAAAATTCTATTTTACCAATTTTATTTGTAACCCCTGTATCAAAATCTTTCATCAAATTCTGAAGCCTTTCAATTTCTTCCTGTTGTTCAGAAACTTTTTTAACATAATAATCCTTAGGCATATTAGCTTTCATTACATTTTGACGGAGACCCGTTCTTATTTTTCTAGCTCTGCTTGCATACTGCAAATATAAAGTTGAAAAAAAAAATATGATTCGTAATAAATTACTTACTTTTAGCGTATTATATGTATCTTCATATGTTAAAGAGGATGGTGATACATTTGCAATCATAACAGTTTTACAATTACCACCTAAACTATCTTTTAAAATTCTTGTTAAATTTGAATCTCTGTAAGGTATATGCTTTGACCCATCCGCTAGCTTATTGATACAATTTCCCAATGCAAGTAATGACTTATTAATGCTAGCACCTTCTTTAAATCTTACTCCTATACCTTTTGTGCTAGCGGCACGTTCACTACCAGCTAAATCTATCATTGAAAGCTTTACCGTTCTTTTATGTCCTGTTTTTTTATCAGTCATTCTAATATGAACTTGAAATACAGCATGACTTCTGCTACTTTCTGAATTTGCATCTGTTGGATGTTGAGTCCTATTCATATTACCGACTCTAAGTAAATGAAGTAATTCATCTGCACTATATATTGGTTTTAATACAAGACCACTAACGACAACTCCATTTACGTCTTCACGAAGTTTTAATGGTCCAACTTTTGTTAGTAAATTTATTACTTGTTCATTATATACTTCCAAATAACTTATTCCAATATCAAATTTTCTTGTATCACTGTTATTTGCAATTTGCCGAAACAATTCGGCCATAGTCAAAAATGTAATACCCGGACAAAAATCATTTCCCAACATTGTAAACGTTTTACCAGCACCTGTAGCTCCATACACAAATACAGAACAATTATAGCTATAAAAAGGTTTTTTAATTTATTATACATAGTTTAAAATAAATAAATTACCCATCCATTACTGATGCTACTAAAGTTTTTGTACTATCTGCAAATACATCTTCATTTGTAGCACAAGGATCAAAAACTCTATCGAATTCCATAGTGAGCTTCTTGTTTATACGTTTCGTAATGTCTCTATGACATTGTTTTATTCCTTGAAAAAAGAATTCATCTTCATCTTCATCAGGGTCAAAAAGTATTGTTTTGGTATCTACAACATTTATTATTGTTCGTTGATTTTGTTCAAGTTCCCTTGTATTATTTGGCCGAACACGAACAATAACTCGTATATTTGTTACTTCAGTTTTTACCATTTTGTAAAATTAAGAGAAATTCTGTCAAAAAAAGATTTCTTTATAATTTGAAGTATATATAATTTATTTGCCAACTTACTATAAACGTCTTTATTTAAGAATAATATATAAATCTACAAAAATATATATATAAATATATGTTTTACATACATACAGTTTTTACTGTTTTTTCACATCAAAATCAACAATCTACATTTTCTAACAAGCAGTTTCTTTTAAAATTTAATGGTTTGTGTTCTTATGTTGGTAGCTGTCAATAGATTCTGTACTATGAATAAAATCTATGCCAATCAAATTAAAGGCGAAATATACATATACCAATTCTTGAAAAATATCTTTTTGCAGAATAAAAATAATTTATTATTAATAAATAAATTTTTTCAACTGTCATTTAAGGAAAATATAAAAGTAAAATTCATTGAAAGTTATTCACATGTAATAATTAATCAATTAGGCTGTCTAGATTAGCGTTTTGGACAGCAGAATTAAAGGCGGAATTATAGCAGTTTTGAGGCGGAATGATGAAGTATATTGACGGCAATGTAATTATAATTACATTACAAGTCCTTTTGAAGAGTATAATTTGTAATTTTAAACTAATTTTATTGCATTTATAATGCATTATTATTTACGATAAATCAATTTAATACAATAAAACCAGTTAGAAAGCTAAGCTATATATATTTTCAATCATAATGTCAAACTCATAAAAAGTATCAAGTATAACTGCACCTCAGAACTGCTATAATTCTGCTTATTTTAGTTGTTGGTACACAACTTATTTTAGAACATATATTTCTTTCAAAAATTAATGACATGAGCATTCGATCTTTAACTATTCGCCATATTTTTTTTTAAACAAAAGCGTCTTTCTAAAAATTGATATTGAATTTAATTTGTTTTGACTCTTTAGTACGAAATTTTATAAAATGAATGGAAAAGTTCTTTTTGCTTGTTCAAAGTGTTTTTCTAGGCATCAATTTGAAGAATTATCATCTGGACAACAATTGTGCAAGGTGAAGTGTGTTAAGACGTAGTAGTTGTGTTTTCACTATATAATTAAAAATTTTTTAAAAAAATTTATTTCTTTGAATTATTTTTGATTATAATTGTGTGATAAGATTTTTATAAAATGATTATTTTGATAATAAGTAGTAACAAAGGATATGTGTCTTGTTTTAGGAATGTCGTGGGAATGTCTTTCCTTTGGGAAAGTGCTCATATTGTCGTTCAGAATTTCAACAATCAAGGTAATCATATTTAAAGTTAATAATCATAATGTTCTGCGAATAGAAGTTGTTTATTTAAATCTTTCATCTACATTTTAATCCCTTATATTGTCAATTTTTTGTTGTGTCTTAATAAATAACAGCTATTCGTGGAAGTTCAACTTACTTAATTTCAGTGTTTTTTTTTCTTATCTACAGCAAAAACAGTAATTCATCAATATGTAAGAAATGTGAGCATAGTCTTAAGCAATATGGTAAACCCAGCGCTTGTGAGTGTTGTAATATAATTGCAGCGTTTTCTGGTCCTAAGTGTCATAGGTATGTCAATATAGTTTTAGTCATTAATTATGATGAAAAGAAAGGAAAAAGAAAAAGTTTATAAATTTTGTTTTATAAGCATGATATATAAAATATTTTCACCTTTTTCTTTTTACCAATTCTAGAAGTCTAGAAAATAATTTTGTTAAAAAAAAAAACCCAGAAAAAAACTTGTTTTGAACACAAAAATTTTCTTTACTTCCACCCATTAGGTGTGCGAATTCCGAGTTAAAATATGGCCCACCAGTTGGCTGTGAACAATGCAAACAGCGATGTGCTTTCGATAAACATGATGATAATAAAAAGGTGTGTGATTAAAAGCTTAAAAAACATCATTTACCCGAATGTTTTATTTATAAAATGGTATATCAATTGAACAATACTTTAATACTCATGCATAGTATTCGATTATAAGGAGATTTCATTGTTTATAATTTCAAGAAAAAATAGTATACAAAAATTCTATAGAAATAGTAATACATATTTAAGGAATGCAAACTTTCAAAACCAAACAAACTAATAAAACTCATTTATTTTATTGTAAGAATATATAAAAGAAAATTCAATTTAAATTTCGGGTTTAGATATTGTTAAAACTGTAATTATTTTAAAAAGAACTTTTATATCGTTTGAAAGGGTTTTAATATAATTAGGTAATAAAATTTTACGTTTAATATATTTATATTAGGACCAGAAATAGGGCAAATACTCAATACCTAAGATTAATTTTCTATTAGTGCTATTTTGATGCAGTATAAAAATAGAGGAGCATATTTTTTGCCAATCATTACAAAGTTTTTAAGAACATTATAATCCAAATGCTTTAAAAAAGACGGCATGAATTGAAAAGAAAAGGAAGATTATTTTGCGCAGTGCCTTAAAGCCTGTTTAAAGTTTGTTTTTTCTAATGGTAGCAAAATAAATAATAATATTTTAAATGCTGTGCACGTAAGAATTATTTAATATTTTGTAGATATTCTCAATTTTGAAACTATACATTAAAAAACATTATACATTATGTTAAATATTTGATTTAAGTTTCATCTATTATAAATTGTAGTATATTTCCATATAAAATAGATAATTCTAAGTGTAATATCTAGCGGGAAAAATACATTTCTTGATAATGAAATGAAGAAATGATATCATCTCAAATTTAAGCACGTTAGCATTTGTTTCATACATGTTATATTTTGTGTCCGACACTTGGGTATATTTTGTACCCAGAACAGCAGTTAAACTCTATTATTAAATATAGGCTTATGTGTATTATATTGACTATTAGTCATTTATATTTATTTAACAACGGTAGGCATGATTAACTTAAAGTCGCAATTCCCGCTGATTAGCCTTAAACTAAGCCAAGCAAAGTACACATTAAATCTAATTTCTAGTATATATGACAATATTATTATTAACCTTCAAATATTTAATTTTTAAAATTTCAAAAGTTTTTTAAAAACTAAAATCGGATCACTAAAATTCTCTTTTTAAAATCAATTTCAAACTCAAAATTTTTGCTACCTCGCAAAGAATAAAAATTTGGTAACAGTTTGTCGAACCAAATCCTTTAATTTATTTCAAATTATATTAATATCAATTGGAAACTAAACGTAAATTTCCACTTTGTTTGGTTGGAAATCTGTATTTAACTGACTATGGTTTAAAATAACGTTTTAATGTGGATTAAAATGACGGATTTCAATTTATTTACAATGCATTAAGTTAAAACTCGACTTTTTCATCCTCATACTACTTGTGACTTGAATGAAATCTTTATATATTATTTTAACAAGAAAATCAGCGTTTAATCATTTAGAATAGTTACTCTCAAATTCAATGAAAAATACTAAAATTGTTGACTCCTTAATTTTAAGAATATAAATTTTTATTTTATTTATTTGAAAAGTTGTATTTTCATTTAAATTTTTAAAAATCTTGGAATGTAGATTCAAAAATCTGAGTAACAGTTTTGAAAATACTTTTTCCTGATCTTATAAAATATGTTTTAAGATAACAACTTTTAATTGGAAATTTTTAATTAGAAATAGTTTGATTAAGCTTTGAACAAAAAAATCTTAATTTAAATATAAATTTTTAGTGTAATTTCATACACGATCAAAAAAAATATAATTTTCCAATATAATTACAAATATTAAAATTATTTATTTAATTTTTTAATAGTTAATGCTGAACAATATTTCTAAGTTAATTATGTAAATTGATTGAAAGTCTCAAAAATATTTATTAGGAGCAACATTTCATTTATCTAGAATTTGATGTTAAAGCGGTTAAATACATATTCTTTGCTTTCAGTATTGCTTAGAATGTTTATAAATAAGTAAAGTAAAATTTTAATGTTGAGATTTATAGAAATATTGTTTTTTATAGTATTTTAAAATGATCACTTTATATCATTTAAATTAACTGTTAAGAAAGTTTAGAAATTTAGACATTAAAATTAAGCTTAAATGGTGTATCTATCTACAACTGCCAAGTTTGAATTATGAGCTGAATAAATTACATCGGTTTTATCAAAAGCACATCCGCATTGTACAACAGTTTTCGAATAATATCAAACGTATATTATTCTTTGTCTTTAAAAATTAATTTTTATAGTTTTCTTTAATTATTTCAGCCAAAAATTTATTTCTTTAGCAAAAGGAAATTAAAATATTGTAAAAAAATGTAATATTAATTATATCTAATAATTTCAGATTGATGGCAAATTATTATGTTGGCTTTGTACCCTTTCATATAAACGAGCATTAGTAAAGGCACGTCAAGTTGAAAAGGAAACTCGGATGTTAAAAAAGCGTTCACATAATGAAAAAAATAATAAAGATAGTTCTAGTAGAAAAGTTCATCGTACAGATATATCAAAACAATCACAACAAGATCATTCAGACAAAGTATCTCGATCATTAAATAACGTAACTGTTGGCAATAATATTACAACAGCAGTTGTGGCAAATGTTTCTAAAGAAGGAAATTCATCTGATCATGTTGTAGCAATGACACAACTCAAAGAGGTAATTGCTGGTCTTCAGAAACGTTTAACATTAAAAGATAAAGAATTGTTGGAAAAAGATAAACTGGTAATTAAAACTATTTTTATTGATAAACATTAAATATTGATTTTATTTTGTTTTTGTTTTTAGATAACTGAATTGAAAGGTAAAAATTTTGAAAATGAGAATGATATGAGAAATAAAATGAGAGATAGCGAACGTTTATATGAAATGAAAATCGATCTGCTTAATAAAAAGGTAACTAATCTCTTAAAAGAAGTAGCAGGATTAAAAAAATCTGTAAAGAAAAATGGATTAACAACTAATAATGCCACATCGAGTATTATCAAAGAATCCACAAAAGATAGTGGAGGCTCTGGAACAGATAGTCCACTTACAAATTAATCAACTTAAATAATTTTAAAATTTCATTAGTATTTAAGTAGAAAATAAGTTTCTAAAATTTAACGAATTATCACAGACTTAAATTAAATGGTGAAATATAAAGGAATCTAGATTTATGAAGTAAAAAATTGTAAACCAACATCAAAATAATATTGATTTTTAAATAACATTTTTTTTATTTGTCAAACACATTTTCCTTCATTTTGTTGGTTAGTAGAAATCAAAATCTAATACAATTTAAAGTATAAATGACTTCCTCCTTTCACTGCAGGAAAATCATTAAGAATTTTCGTTAAAAAGATAACGAATTTTTGGACACAACGGATACCATTTCGATTCATTAATTTATAAATATACAACTCCTTAATAGCCTTATATTAAATTACTTTGTTATACAAGAAAATCATTAATTCACATTGCTACTTCATTGTTATGAAGATAATTAAATACATTTGAAATTAGCATATTTAAAAAACATTAGAGTTCTTATTTTTAATGGTGAGTGTAATCTCCAAATAATTAGAAAATTGACTAAGATAAGAGCCAAAATATCTATGAGAAAACCTTCAACGGATTGGTGTAAATTGATTTCGCTAAAGGATATGTTCAAAGAAAATGTAACCCATGTAAGTTTAATCATAGAACATTAAAATAAATCAGAAATGTGTTTTTTATCTGTATAATAAGTAAAAAATTGTAAACCAACATCAAAATAATATTGATTTTTAAATAACATTTTTTTTATTTGTCAAACACATTTTCCTTCATTTTGTTGGTTAGTAGAAATCAAAATCTAATACAATTTAAAGGATAAAAAATTCAAAATATGGAATATATTTAAAGGATAAAAAATACAAAATATGGATAATATGGGAATAGTTAAATAAGTGCACGCAATCCATTGGCATTGGTGGTTCCAGAAATTGCCCAACAACAACAAAACTAACAAAAGAAGCATGGGGAATACAGGAAGCAACTAGTGATAATGGTTTATTTTTAGGGTTCAAAAAATTTGTCGTCTCGTATGGGTTAATGTAGACTTGACTAAAAAAAGGCTATTCCTTAACATTTCAAAAAAGAAATACTAGATTAAAACATATAATACATTTATTTATTTAGGTAAACATATATTATTTTTATTGTCTCTATAAGCTCTCTATAGCTTATATTTTATTTAATATTTATATTGAAAATTCAATACTTGATTTCAGCTTTTAATTTAACTAAAGGATGTTCAATATCAGTTTTGCTTTGTATTAATTTTAGCTCTTTCTCATGCGCTTTAAATTCTTTTTGGTTTGATTGTATATCAATGGATAAACTATTGATTGTTTTTCTGATAATTGCCTGAATGGTAGCTATTGTGTATTCAAGTGCTATAATTATATCCTCGTTTATTGTACTGTGAGCTAAGAAAAGCGATGCAAATACATCTCCGGTTCCTGTTAGATTTATACTATCACCTTGTTTTGGAATATTAAGTGTACACTTAGGGCCATCTTTTTGACTTAAAAATACTTTTAATTCATTTTTATTATTCATTTCAGTGCTTGAGAATACAATAGTTTTTATATTTTTGCTATGAAACCATTCCATTGCAGACCATGCATTTAAATCTGTTACTATTTCATTTTTAAATAAAAGTTCAACTTCGTATTGGTTTGGTGTAATTATATCTGCCAAAGGAAGAATTTCATCACGATAAATTGGAAGTAATTCTTCAGGAACATACATTTTCCCATTATCGCCCAGTACAGGATCACAAACTATGATCAAGCAAAAATACAATTAAATAACAAAATATTTATATAAATTTTAGATTTTGATACGTACCATATACGAGTTTCGGATTAATCAATTTTAATTTCTTAACAATTTCTGCAATCTTTTTAAGAAATGAAACATTTCCAATATATCCAGTTAATAGATGTGTATACAAACTTAGCAATCCGTTACTTTCTAGTCCATTAAACAATTCAGCTAAAATATTAATTAATTTATTTAATTATGCAGCTATATGTTAAGGTTTCTAAAATATTTTTTGCTTGGTACATGAATAATGAAATTTCGTATGAAATAAAATAAATGAACAAAAAACATATTTAATTATTTAAAATACTATAGCTGATAGGTAAATTTAGAAAATGAAACTTTATTAACAAATTTACGTTTTAAGGATCAAAAATAGAAATAGAGCCCCATGTTTTCAAATTTCATTTTATCCAAGAGAAGCGAGAGGACACTTTTTAAATATTATTTTATTAAAAGTATGTTCTTGTTTTGCTTGTTATACAGCATATTATTCTTAAATTTAAAAGTATATTTTTATTTTTTAAAGTTTATGTGTATTTTTACAGACTTTTATATATTTTTATTGCCCTTATTACCTTATTTTTATTACATTGTTTTATGTCTATTTTTTACAGACTTTTATTAATTTTTATTACCTTGCTTTTTGATCTATGAGCCCTTGTGATAGATTTTTGAAGTGTTCGCCAATGAGCTATTTGCTTGAAATTTTGGTAACATAAGAAACTGCTTTTATAAGAGTTTAATTTGTTTAAAAATTTATTGTAAAAAATTAATCGGCTATCAGTTCAAATCATGAATGAAGTAGAATCTTGCGACCGAATTTTCAACTATTTTAAGATATAAATTTAAAAGCGGTTAAGTGCTCGAATGACAATGCAATGTGATTAAAGAATTTTTGCATAAAAATTTAACCCATTCCCAGTTCCTGTAGACAACAAATCTTGTGTTAGAATTCACAACTACTCTAAAAGTATTGGAAGTAAAGAATAAATATATCTAAAAAGACAAAAACAAAAATAACAGCAATAAGAAACTTTCAACAATAGACTGTTAGTCATTATCATCTCTAAAAGGAACTAAAAGGACTAAAAGGAACTAAAAGGATAAAAACAAGTTTTCATACTGTTGAATGGCAGAAGAGAGATAAAAAATTTCAAGATTCATTTACAATTTTATATCGTGTGGGACATTGAGATATTATAGTTCCTAAATCGGTAACTATTTATTAATATTTACTGAACTTTCCCATAAAATGATAATTACTAGATTTGATCCAGTAATTGGGAATTATTACGAAGAACGTCCCAAATGAAAGTAATATTAGATACGTATGTTATGAAGCCTGAAAAATTTAATTAGAAATTTTAAATCTGTATGAAGCTAATTAGATAAAAGCTGAAAAGTTCTGTAGAAAATTGATTCATACAATCAATTTTTCTTTTATTGTTTTGTTTCATACTGAACAAATTTTATAGACTTCAGTGCTATTTAGGTTGAAGGATAAGATCGTGTTGAAATTTATATTAATATAAATATTTATAAATACTGAAATGAATTAAAAATTTATAAGGAATAATACTTGAAAATATGACATGAAATGTTCTTAGTCTTTGAGTGTGCGTATTATGATTAAAATATTTTTTTTATACATATCTATCATTGGATCTTACCAAGCTCTTTTTCTTGTAGAATTTGTCCTTTGAAACTCTTATAACCTGTATGATTTGAGAATTGCACTGAATTAATTGCATCGACCTCAAATCCCAAAATCTAAAATATTTAAATAAAGTATTTAGTTCTAGATAAATACTTAAAAGGTAAAAGAACCATAAAAATGTAATTCGCATGTACATAAATTATAATCAAGTTTATTTGAAAAAGTATTTTATACGATCAGATAGTCAGTGTTTATTGTTGTTGTAGTCAAGGCAAAATTATACATAATAAATAGTCTGTGAAAACAGTAGGTAGCAATATTTTATTTTTTAAGTAGTTCATATTACATTGATTTTCCGAGAACTATTTTTATTTTTTAATTGTAGTTATAAACCATGATAAAGTTAGTAAGAAAAAAATTATTTTATTTTATTTCATACTTTTGTTATTTGGAAGAGGGGTTATAGCTCGAATTATTTGCCATTTTCAATGTCTATGTGCAAGAGTCAGAATTAGCCAAATTAAATAATGAATATCGGGAGTATATTTATTAAATGAAACAACTGTACCTGTAAGGGGAATGTAGCGCTTTTATTTCCTACATAACCATGAACTACGTGACTTTGTATTGATAAAACTCGCCACCCTCGATAAGACGACATATTGCAAAATATTAAATATATTTTGAGAACTATTTGGTTTTAGCTGATACTGATTTGGTTGTCAAACATTTAAAGTACTTTACTTAGATTTTAACCATATGATAAAATATAATTATTAGTCGATGTATTTTTTAACTTCTCCTATTTTAAGAATCAGTTTACATCATTCTGGTTAAGTGCTTCTAATATAGTAGTAATTATAATTTTTACTGTCAAATGTCATAATTTTAAAATTTAATCCGAGATGAGTTTTGCACTGTGTCTAACCTAAAAAGTGGTGAGTGTTTGAGCTACAAGAAAAATAACATGAAAAGTACAATAAAAATGAAATATTTTTGAAGTTTTTTTTTGTTTTTAAAAATTTAGAAAATGAATATAAATTAATGGAAGGCTTAAAGTCGACTTTTTGTTCTTATTTTTATTGACTGAATTGAAAAGAAAATTTGATGAAAGTTTATTTTTAAATTTAATGTAAAACTAACTTAAAGGAAAAATGTAATCCAAACATATATTGATATTTTCTCTTTAAATAAACAAAAAAAAATTTTTTATAACAAAAATTAAATTACATTTTAAATTCTTTTTAAGCACAATCTTATTATTTTTTTATTAAAATTAAATTCTCATTAGTTTCCTTTTAACACAATATTATTTTTTTACTCTATGAATAAATCTATAATGTGAATGTGTCATGCAAGTAACAGTCAAAGTATTCCGATTATGTAATTTTCAAATTGATGAAACTAAGAACCTATAAAAAACACTTCTGCGCAGTAACAAAAAGAGTGACGCAATTATTTGAATCATAACTAGAAAATTACTGATATCCATTTCTAGTGACGCTCTTTATGTGTAAAAAAATTGCAAAGATTGCGGCAGTGAGTTATCCAAAAGCTATAAACTCTAAATACCGATTCTCTTAACTGTTAACTTAATAGTGTAATTTTTTTACACATAAAAAGCGTCACTATTAACGTTAAAATTTAAGTTAACTCACTAAGCCACTTAGCGCTAACTATTAACATTTTAACTACTATTATTCTATACCGATATATATTAAGAGCTTTTGATATAATAAGGTAACGATACAACGATGGACAATGGTTTTAACTTTTAACTTTTGGATAACATACTGCCGCAATCTTTGCAAATTTTTGTACACATAAAAAGCGTCACTAGAAATGGATATCAGTAATTTTCTAGTTATGATTCAAATAATTGCGTCACTCTTTTTGTTACTGTGCAGAAGTGTTTTTTATAGGATATCAGATGTTTTGGCAGTACCATTTGTGCTTGCATCTGCTTTTATGTCATCTAAAATTTAAGCATAATAGTTATTATTAAATACATAAAACAAAAATCAAAATCATCTATTAATAGGATAGTTACACTTGCTGATCAATCAAATAAATTCATTTCGGTCGCTATCAGATCTTGATTCTCCTATTTTCATTTTGAGACTTCAGTGTGGTAACAAAACAAAGAAGTTGGGAGCACAATTATTTTAATAAAATTATTTCTAACGAAGGCTATCTCCGATTCTTTTGCAAGGGTATATTTGGTTTTGCCTAGTTTGAGGCAGTAACTATTTGAAAAATTCTCTATTCTGAAATTATTTTTCGCAAACCGAAAATCTTATCTCTTATGCCTGGGACTCACTAGCGCTTAGCGTGTGGAGACGACTTAGCACAGTAAAAATGGAGAGTTTTTTTTATATACAATTGGAGTGGAAAATCAGTGGAGACTAATGGACCCATTAGCATTTAGCACTAAATTTTGTGCCGCTAAGCGCTAGTGAGTCCCAGGCATTACATTGACAATATGGAAGTATACGAACAAGTGATATCAAAAAATTCAAAAGCAAATAAAACTAAAACGCGAATTTCGCCAGATATAAGCTATATGCTTAATAATTAACTGTAATGTCCTCTAAAAAATATCTGTTTTTTAAGAAATTTGATCAAGCCATTTCCTTGCAATTGTAAAAAAACTGAAAAATTGTGATATTTTTTTGGACGGTGAATTCAAAGTTAAAATATTGCCACATTTTTAACGATAGAAAAGTTTTAATAAATTAATTTAAAAAAAAAATGCTTAGCTTTTAATTAAAGTTATTAATTTTTATGTAAAATGAATAGTAATTCCGATATTGCTTTTTTAAAAAAATGGAATTTTCCAAAATAGCAAAAGCTTTTAAGTCCCATAACTTGCTTAAAGCTTTAAATATAAAAACCATTAAAACTTTTTTTTTTTTTAAATTTAAGAGTATTATAAACTTGTCATACAAATACTTATGTAAAATGTTGCTCATTCTTGAAATATTAAAATATTTGCATTTTCTGCAAAATAAAAACTTGGCACCTGCCCGAAACTACGAATTTTTCCGAAAGTAAATTTATATGAGCTTATTACCATAAAATATTGGCTTAAAAGTGATAGTTTTTTGAAAAGCTCAAATGCAAGATTTTTGAGTAACTTTGCAAAATGTGAAAAATTATTTAAGGTAAATTCCGCTAAATTTCAAATATCTCTCTAATTAGCAAATGTGATTTTTTTTTTTCAAATATACAAAAGAAAAAATGTTAAGCTTTAAAATGAAGTATATTTCGTCAATATTGCATAAAAATTAGCTGAGATATGGGCTTAGAAGCATAACCAAACCAAACCAAACCAAACCAAACCATAACCAAAGTTCAATAAACCCTTACGAGATACTAGGGAAAAAAATTGATTGTTTGCAAGCTGATTTTTATCCGCATTCACTTTTTCTTTCGAACCATACCTTTTTTTTATAGTTTTTTTGATGGGCCGTACATTTCGAAAAAATGAAAAATTTAATTATTTTCATTTAAGCTTGATCCAAAATTTTTCAAACCCTTATAACTCTTGTATTTATTAACCGATCAGAAAGATTGACCCTTCAAAAGTTTTCTAATACCTTAAGCTTTTTAGCGTAATAAATTTTTTAACAATAATTTGCACTAAATAGCTCAAAAATGGAAAAAACCAAAAATTCAAAATGGGCCATAACTCTGAAAATTCGTGGAATTTGAAAATTATTAAAATCAATTTTTCTTTCCATTTTATAACCCTCTCAACTTCAATCATTACTTTTAAGCCAATATGCACAGTTTCTAAAAACCCAAAAAAACCCAAATTTGCTGTGTATATAGGAGTGTCGTTTTATTTCGAATTATTTTCGATTATCATTGCGTCACTCCGGAGACTGCCGTCTCCTGTGATTATTTCTTTTTTTAGCATGACTTCCTCAACATCTTTTTCCACAAGATGAATCTAATCAAAAATCTACAAAATCAAATACAATTGATTTGAACGGGGGGATATTTTATATAATACTAAGAACTTTGATCTCTTTTCCTTTAATATTGTGGACGTAGTAAAAATGCCTAGAGAATACTGAAAAAGGACTATCGAAAGGACATCGAAGCTTCTTTTTCTTTTGAGTTCTAATTAGTGGAATTTCATAAGCTTTTAACCTCGAATTTCTCTCAGACGAATATTTCATAGCCAGGCGTTCAGATATTTTTTTCTCGGGAATATCTATCGATCAAACAATTGAGTAAACCAAAGCAATGGGTGTTGACGGTGGGCTTTTTGAGAGCGAGTTATAGTTTCTTTGTTCACAAAGAAATTTGAACTTTAATTTTGTGGCAAATTTTCGAAGGAAAATTTTTTATAAACACAAAATTCTTTTTATTTTCTATTTATTTCGAAAATTATGACATAAATTTTTTATTGAAACTCTTAATATTTTCTTTACATAAAACAATTTATAATAAAAAATTTCTATTTAATGTTTAAAAATAATATTAGTTTAATCGTATTTCTTATTTTTTGTTTTGCACAATTTATAATTATAAATTAACAATATTCTTATTTAATGTCAAAAAATAATTTCATTTGTATTTAAATTCTTTATTTCACACAATTTATTATTTTTAAAAAAAGAATTTTTAATTTTTTGAACAGTTTCAAATTTTTGATCTTTATATTTCGAAATCTTGATCTAAACTAAAAATTTTTCTGTTTACTAATTCTAATTTATATTTTTTTATTTTTGTTTACTTAGTATTGATTTATCGAAACAGATTTGCTTGGGAACGGATTGTCTGGTAATGTTGATGGGTTACTTAAGATTAATTTATCAAGAGTGGATTTGTTTACTAATTAAATTTATATTTTATATTTTTGTTTACATAGCAGTAATTTATCGTGAACGGATTTGCTTGGGAACGGATGGGATAATAATATTTGTCTGGGAATGTGGATGATGTTATGGATGACGTAACTCGCGGTTGTACAGAAAGTGTCATCTATAAGTGGATTTAAAAGTGTTATTTATACATTATTGATATTTAGACCATTATTGAAGGAATAGAAGGAATAGAAAGTTTCAGCAATTTCAGAAAAGTTTTCAGCATGCAGATTCGACAGATTCTCCTATAGAACGAGATGATAAGGATGTAAAGCAATTGGAGAAATTTTTCAATCTACACTATCCATTTTAATGCTGATGCTATCTTCTCAATTTCTACACGTGGTAAAGAAGTTAATTGCTGTTAACTGGTTAACTTTGAATAAAACAAATGGGGAAAATTTTAAACACCTTAAAGTATCTAGAAAAAATAAAGTAATTTCACTTTTAGCAGCATCCAGTAACTTAAGAGTTCATAATGAAATTGTACCCGTTGACCCGTTGCTTTTATTTCAAGGAATATGTGTTTTTAAAAAAACTGATGATCAATTGAAAAACTTTGACTTTTGAATTAGCACCCTCTTGCTTTATTTGAAGACGGATACATTCGAAAGACAACTAAATCAACATTTTATGATTTATTTTCTGAGATTACTGTAAATCATAATGATAAACCAAATTCAATTTATGTTATTGATGGATGGAATGTTTGTGTATCGTTGTAAATGGCAACTAGAAGAGAAGTTTTCGGATATATCTGATCATATGGAATGAAATTTATATGAATTTGCCTCTAATTAAGCTAGTCATGGTTTTTTTGTATAAAAAGAGAAAGTATTGTTAATTTGGAATAACAAAATTATAAATAATCTATGGAAATAATGTTGATATTTTTATGCAATTAGAATAAAACAGTTCTGCTGAAATATATTTTATTATTGTCAATTTGATTATATTTATATACACTTAGTAAACTTTCCGACATATGTAATTCTAATGAACAATAAAATTCAAAAAATTTACATGTATTCATATACAATATACAATTTCAATATGAGTAAAATAAGTTTAGTTGTCTTCCTATATTTTTAGATTTAGTATCCAGACGAAAATATAGACAAAGATGAAATTTTTTTTTAATTTATTTTAATTTTTCTCATTAATACTTTTATTGAAATCATTTCATTGGAGCCTGTGGTTTTTAAATAGAATTTTTTTGTGTCGCATAAATAATCACCGAATTGTTTTTCAGTTTAAAACAAACCGTCCTTTTTTATCAACAATAGTTTACTGTACGACTTATTCGTCGTTTAGATAAATTAATCGTTTCCTTTATTTGAGGTTCAGCTTCAAGTCTTCTTTTCAATGAAGTCCTTTTTGGTTTTTTTATTTTTAAAAAAGAAACCATCATTACAGACGTCTTCAATGTATTGAGCCTGGCTTGAGAGCTCAGAGGCCATGGCTCTCAGTTGACCTTCCATATATTTTTTTCGCTTGCCGTAAAACTTCAAGCGGAATGAGTAGTACTTTTCCAAAACTTCTATTGCTGATTTAATGTGTTTTAAAATGTAGTCCTCATCAAGAGCAGTCATTTCGGCATTCATTCTTAGATGCGTACAAAGTTGAAAAAGGTCCTCCAGTGTTCCTGGTCGTATTTTCTCATATTCACCTTCCATGAATTCATATACGAATTCAATTTCGTCTCCCGCATGGTTTTCTTTGTATTCCTTTAAAATTAATTGCTCCTGCAATGGTGCTAAAAATTTGATTTTATAATCTTCCATCCATGTTCCAATGGGTAGCTCGGTTATTACAATTTTGCTATCGCCAAGAACTAGATCTCCCCTTTCGTTATAAAACCGTTCCTTCCGCTCGGTTCTATTGTTCCAGAGAAGTTTTTATACCAAGGTTGGATATCTTTTTCCATTTCACTCAGTGTTTTTCCTTTTAGCATTTTGCGTAGAAGTTTTATAAGTTGACGTGGATTATGCTGAGGGATTTTCGCCGAAAAACCTACCCCTACTCCCTCACAACCATTAAGCTAAAATATTAATAAATTTATTTAATTATGCAGCTATATGTTAAGGTTTCTAAAATATTTTTTGCTTGGTACATGAATAATGAAATTTCGTATGAAATAAAATAAATGAACAAAAAACATATTTAATTATTTGAAATACTATAGCTGATAGGTAAATTTAGAAAATGAAACTTTATTAGCAAATTTACGTTTTAAGGATCAAAAATAGAAATAAAGCCCCATGTTTTCAAATTTCATTTTATCTTAGAGAAGCGAGAGGACACTTTTTAAATATTATTTTATTAAAAGTATGTTCTTGTTTTGCTTGTTATACAGCATATTATTCTTAAATTTAAAAGTATATTTTTATTTTTTAAAGTTTATGTGTATTTTTACAGACTTTTATATATTTTTATTGCCCTTATTACCTTATTTTTATTACATTGTTTTATGTCTATTTTTTACAGACTTTTTTTAATTTTTATTACCTTGCTTTTTGATCTATGAGCCCTTGTGATAGATTTTTGAAGTGTTCGCCAATGAGCTATTTGCTTGAAATTTTGGTAACATAAGAAACTGCTTTTATAAGAGTTTAATTTGTTTAAAAATTTATTGTAAAAAATTAATCGCTATCAGTTCAAATCATGAATGAAGTAGAATCTTGCGACCGAATTTTCAACTATTTTAAGATATAAATTTAAAAGCGGTTAAGTGCTCGAATGACAATGCAATGTGATTAAAGAATTTTTGCATAAAAATTTAACCCATTCCCAGTTCCTGTAGACAACAAATCTTGTGTTAGAATTCACAACTACTCTAAAAGTATTGGAAGTAAAGAATAAATATATCTAAAAAGACAAAAACAAAAATAACAGCAATAAGAAACTTTCAACAATAGACTGTTAGTCATTATCATCTCTAAAAGGAACTAAAAGGACTAAAAGGAACTAAAAGGATAAAAACAAGTTTTCATACTGTTGAATGGCAGAAGAGAGATAAAAAATTTCAAGATTCATTTACAATTTTATATCGTGTGGGACATTGAGATATTATAGTTCCTAAATCGGTAACTATTTATTAATATTTACTGAACTTTCCCATAAAATGATAATTACTAGATTTGATCCAGTAATTGGGAATTATTACGAAGAACGTCCCAAATGAAAGTAATATTAGATACGTATGTTATGAAGCCTGAAAAATTTAATTAGAAATTTTAAATCTGTATGAAGCTAATTAGATAAAAGCTGAAAAGTTCTGTAGAAAATTGATTCATACAATCAATTTTTCTTTTATTGTTTTGTTTCATACTGAACAAATTTTATAGACTTCAGTGCTATTTAGGTTGAAGGATAAGATCGTGTTGAAATTTATATTAATATAAATATTTATAAATACTGAAATGAATTAAAAATTTATAAGGAATAATACTTGAAAATATGACATGAAATGTTCTTAGTCTTTGAGTGTGCGTATTATGATTAAAATATTTTTTTTATACATATCTATCATTGGATCTTACCAAGCTCTTTTTCTTGTAGAATTTGTCCTTTGAAACTCTTATAACCTGTATGATTTGAGAATTGCACTGAATTAATTGCATCGACCTCAAATCCCAAAATCTAAAATATTTAAATAAAGTATTTAGTTCTAGATAAATACTTAAAAGGTAAAAGAACCATAAAAATGTAATTCGCATGTACATAAATTATAATCAAGTTTATTTGAAAAAGTATTTTATACGATCAGATAGTCAGTGTTTATTGTTGTTGTAGTCAAGGCAAAATTATACATAATAAATAGTCTGTGAAAACAGTAGGTAGCAATATTTTATTTTTTAAGTAGTTCATATTACATTGATTTTCCGAGAACTATTTTTATTTTTTAATTGTAGTTATAAACCATGATAAAGTTAGTAAGAAAAAAATTATTTTATTTTATTTCATACTTTTGTTATTTGGAAGAGGGGTTATAGCTCGAATTATTTGCCATTTTCAATGTCTATGTGCAAGAGTCAGAATTAGCCAAATTAAATAATGAATATCGGGAGTATATTTATTAAATGAAACAACTGTACCTGTAAGGGGAATGTAGCGCTTTTATTTCCTACATAACCATGAACTACGTGACTTTGTATTGATAAAACTCGCCACCCTGGATAAGACGACATATTGCAAAATATTAAATACATTTTGAGAACTATTTGGTTTTAGCTGATACTGATTTGGTTGTCAAACATTTAAAGTACTTTACTTAGATTTTAACCATATGATAAAATATAATTATTAGTCGATGTATTTTCTAACTTCTCCTATTTTAAGGATCAGTTTATATCATTCTGGTTAAGTGCTTCTAATATAGTAGTAATTATAATTTTTACTGTCAAATGTCATAATTTTTATAATTTAATCCGAGATGAGTTTTGCACTGTGTCTAACCTAAAAAGTGGTGAGTGTTTGAGCTACAAGAAAAATAACATGAAAAGTACAATAAAAATGAAATATTTTTGAAGTTTTTTTTTGTTTTTAAAAATTTAGAAAATGAATATAAATTAATGGAAGGCTTAAAGTCGACTTTTTGTTCTTATTTTTATTGACTGAATTGAAAAGAAAATTTGATGAAAGTTTATTTTTAAATTTAATGTAAAACTAACTTAAAGGAAAAATGTAATCCAAACATATATTGATATTTTCTCTTTAAATAAACAAAAAAAAATTTTTTATAACAAAAATTAAATTACATTTTAAATTCTTTTTAAACACAATCTTATTATTTTTTTATTAAAATTAAATTCTCATTAGTTTCCTTTTAATACAATATTATTTTTTTACTCTATGAATAAATCTATGATGTAAATGTGTCATGCAAGTAACAGTCAAACTATTCCGATTATGTAATTTTCAAATTGATGAAACTAAGAATTATTTCTTTTTTTAGCATGACTTCCTCAACATCTTTTTCCACAAGATGAATCTAAGATTCTACAAAATCAAATACAATTGATTTGAACGGGGGGATATTTTATATAATACTAAGAACTTTTATCTCTTTTCCTTTAATATTGTGGACGTAGTAAAAATGCCTAGAGAATACTGAAAAAGGACTATCGAAAGGACATCGAAGCTTCTTTTTCTTTTGAGTTCTAATTAGTGGAATTTCATAAGCTTTTAACCTCGAATTTCTCTCAGACGAATATTTCATAGCCAGGCGTTCAGATATTTTTTTCTCGGGAATATCTATCGATCAAACAATTGAGTAAACCAAAGCAATAGGTGTTGACGGTGGCCTTTTTAAGCGCGGTTGTACAGAAAGTGTCGTCTATAAGTGGATTTAAAGGTGTTATTTATACATTATTGATATTTAGACATTATTGAAGGAATAGAAGGAATAGAAAGTTTCAGCAATTTCAGAAAAGTTTTCAGCACGCAGATTCGACAGATTCTCCAATAGAACGAGATGATAAGGATGTAAAGCAATTGGAGAAATTTTTCAATCTACACTATCCATTTTAATGCTGATGCTATCTTCTCAATTTCTACACGTGGTGAAGAAGTTAATTGCTGTTAACTGGTTAACTTTGAATAAAACAAATGGGGAAAATTTTAAACACCTTAAAGTATCTAGAAAAAATAAAGTAATTTCACTTTTAGCAGCATCCAGTAACTTAAGAGTTCATAATGAAATTGTACCCGTTGACCCGTTGCTTTTATTTCAAGGAATATGTGTTTTTAAAAAAACTGATGATCAATTGAAAAACTTTGACTTTTGAATTAGCACCCTCTTGCTTTATTTGAAGACGGATACATTCGAAAGACAACTAAATCAACATTTTATGATTTATTTTCTGAGATTACTGTAAATCTTAATGATAAACCAAATTCAATTTATGTTATTGATGGATGGAATGTTTGTGTATCGTTGTAAATGGCAACTAGAAGAGAAGTTTTCTGATATATCTGATCATATGGAATGAAATTTATATGAATTTGCCTCTAATTAAGCTAGTCATGGTTTTTTTGTATAAAAAGAGAAAGTATTGTTAATTTGGAATAACAAAATTATAAATAATCTATGGAAATAATGTTGATATTTTTATGCAATTAGAATAAAACAGTTCTGCTGAAATATATTTTATTAGTGTCAATTTGATTATATTTATATACACTTAGTAAACTTTCCGACATATGTAATACTAATGAACAATAAAATTCAAAAAATTTACATGTATTCATATACAATATACAATTTCAATATGAGTAAAATAAGTTTAGTTGTCTTCCTATATTTTTAGATTTAGTATCCAGACGAAAATATAGACAAAGATGAAATTTTTTTTTAATTTATTTAAATTTTTCTCATTAATACTTTTATTGAAGGCATTTCATTGGAGCCTGTGGTTTTTAAATAGAATTTTTTTGTGTCGCATAAATAATCACCGAATTGTTTTTCAGTTTAAAATAAACCGTCCTTTTTTATCAACAATAGTTTACTGTACGACTTATTCGACGTTTAGATAAATTAATCGTTTCCTTTATTTGAGGTTCAGCTTCAAGGAAACAATTGACACAGCTCCTCTTTTCTCTTAAAGTTATAATTTCTGGCATTCATTTTTTATTTTAGTAACCATTTACTTAGGTTTTAAGGGTAAAGTTAAATATAGATAGCAAAATACTTTTTAATTGAATGAAAATATTCCTATTAATTTTAAATGCAAGAAATTGCTTTATTTATCATAATTATTCCTTTTTTTATGAAAACGCCCGCCAAATAAACATTATCTCTATTAAGTGTAGTCACGTGTCATATGAAGTATGAAGTGTGAAGTACTTTTCCAAGTAGGCACGTGTCATACACGTTTTTGATGCTCTTGACAACTGTTGATAGGTTTAATATCTTATTTAAATAACCGCAACCAGTGCTAATAAAGCCTCTATAAAAGGGATCAAAATTGTACTATTAATAAATTGATTAGTATTAAAAAATGTTTTGTAGATTGATATCCCTTGTAATTGGTCACACGTGTTAGCTTAACCCACTGGAGCTACTAAATATCAATTTCTAATTTTAGCAAAAGGCAAGCTACACATACTTTAGGAATATAAATCTCTTATTAAAAGAGATATTATTTAAGTTGACACACGTGACCACTTACTAGAAAATTGTTTTATTAGTTTTTTAAGCGCAAACTATCTGATTTGTTGTTTCAAATGTCCGAATAAAATTTTTTTTAGGAGATTTAATATTTTGGCTTAAGTAAAACTAAATTATAACTAAGCATAATTCAATATAGTATTTTATTTCTTTAATTCCTGTTTAATCAGGAAGTCTAAGCCACTCCCATTTATTAGTAAATTAAATTAGTTTATCCTTAATAAGTAAACATAGCAAACAAGGCTTAATACCTAGCGTGAAATCTGAAACTAATTTTTCTTTCTATAAAAACCCTAAGGGCAAAAGCCACGATAACAAATAACACCCTTCCGTGAGTATTAGGGAAATAACTACGTCCTTTGGTCCATTTATGTCCAGAAGCGGAAATGAGATTTAATTTTTATTTGATTTCGAAATTATAGGTAAACAGCTGCATTTATTCATACATAACAATCCATTTCTAAAATCCAAAAAGCAATTTCATCCTTAATCAATGATTGGTTATGGTCTTGAAATTTTAGTTAGGGGATTACTATAGATTAAGGACATCGAGTTAACATTTTTTTTTGTGTGTACCATGTACTTTTCTATGACAAAAAAACAAAAATAGAAAAAATATGATTTGGTTTGTTTTATTTAAATAATTTGACTTGAAATATATTTTTGATTTTTAAAATATTCTCCAAAGAAGTGTAACAATAAAATAAATTAAATAACATTTAAATGAAAATATTTTATAGGAGAAAGGTAATTTGGTTTAAGAAGGATATCGTATTAATTGTTGAGCTACAGTACACAAAATAAAATTTTTATTCAGTGAAGTGATCAAATTGATTAATGAAATAATTTAATTTAAATTTTACGGGATTTTTGAACCGGTAAATGTTTTTTTCCTACACACATCTTTATTAAGTCTCCCAATAAATTAGATTTACAATAACTCTGTGATGGATCTTTCGCACTTTTTATCTGCGGTAAACATTGTTTCACATTAAAACTGAAAGAGAAAGATCTTAAAATTTTTATTAAACGTCTGAAATCTTTTTACTAGTTACGTAGTTAGAGCAATATTACTAAATGATTCTTCTTCAACTTTTGCTCGAAGTAGTAATAGTGGCGATATGAATGCACTACGATGAAAGGTCCATGTTCCGAGAAGAAAAATGTTCACATTTTCCAATAAAAAAAGGATAAGATTCGCCATTGAGGTTTGATCATAGTAATTAAGAAATTTCTGGAACAACCAATTAAAAAAGATAGATATATATTTTTTCAAATACTGTGGGAAACGTAAAAGATCATCATTTCAATATAATTTCTTTAAAAAATTCACAACCGGTGATAATTCGAATCTCAATGAGCTCAAAATCAGTTCATTTTTATTCTCAATGGAATTATAGCAATCCCCTGTGTTGTTACTTTCTTTTGGCCCAGGGATTATTCCAGTGATTACTTTTATCCAAATCATGAGATTTGTTAGAATATTTTGTTGTTAGGTGTCGAAGCTTATCAAAAATCGTTCCAATTGATAATACAGTGTTGCATACATAGTATGCATCGCTAAAAAAAGTAAAAGGGATTGAATGTAATTAGATCCCCATGTAGTCTTTTATGCTCTTTCATGTCTAAAAGCTTTTGATAATCTCCTAGGAATTCTGTATTAGTTTCAATAGGATCAGTAGATCAAAACAATTTTATGACGAAAAAAATTAAAAGAATTTGTTTTAAGATAAGCAATCACCTATTTCTTTATTGGGTAGTATAATCTCTGATTCCCTTAGGGGTTTTGAATAGGACAAAAAAAGATAAACTGACACAATCCCTAACAGAATACTAAGTAAATGTCTTGTAATTTGTTATTCATAACTGAAATATTCGGAAATATTATTGTTATTGTTATTATGTATGCGTTGGACAACCCCTCTCTATCAAATTCAATGCATTGTTAGATGTTAGTTTTATGTTTCATAAAACAAGAGGGTTGCATAACTGTCATTTTTACTAACGTTTAAATGAAGGGTAGAAAGTCAGACGCTTTGAATGATCGACTTTCCACTAATTGCCACCCTAGATATAGATTCTAGGTTTCAATCAAAGTGTAAAGATTTAGTGGCCTGATAAGTTGATGGCAGGTGCCAATTCACAAAAATTTGAAGCAAAATTATTTTATTTACTAAAAAGTAATACTACCGTTGATTGAATAAGTAAAAAACTATTTCTTTTATATATTTAAACACCCTAAACAGATGTACATACGAGCTTCAATTGGCCTTTCGGTTGCGTGATTTTACATAAAAGTTCACTTTTTTCCCAAAAAATTAACACTCGTTGAGCTGCAGTGTAAACATAGTGTTTCATTGAATTTGGAAAATTAATAAGAGGGTCGAATATTTTTTGTTGTGTACCTTTACACTACTGGGTGCTAAAATTGTGGATTTAAAGGCGGCTTATAATTGCTTGACAAATGTTCAATTTCAATTGCTTGCAAAAATGCTTAGCCACTAGTGGTTTATGGATATTATTTTTTGTTATGGAATATTTTTGTATATACAATGCTTTAGATAAGATAAAATTAATTTTCAATAATAATAAGAAAGAAATAAATATTATCCTTTCTACATCTTTTCATTTTCTGAAGAGCAAGACAGCAGTTGATTGGATTCCCAGAAATATTTCAATCAAAGTTTTCTATATATATCACTGAATCAGGATTGATTTATCCAACTTGCTAATGATAATATGAGACTGGGGGCTTAGTACATTCCAAATATCTTGGTGAAGTAAGGGAATTTGAAAACCAGACACAGTCTTTTCGAAATACCTTTAACGATTGTTTTAAATTAATAGGGAATTTCTCTCCTTTGCATCATCAAGCACTTATCCTAATTAATTGACTCTTACCGTATTAGAGGAAATCATTAAATATTTTCGACCATAGCCTACCATAAACAATTGTTTGCTCAGTTGAAAGTTTGGGTTTCTTTTTATTTTATTTTTTGAACAAAGTTTTCACTGAAAATATGATATGAAAATTATTGTTTCTCCTGAAAAAGAGAATTTCAAGTAGTTTTCTAAAGAACTTATGTTTCTATATTCTATATCTGTAATTTGTTGAAGTTTTCCTAAATACACAAAATATTAAATAAATTTTTGCAGGGTTAACACATTTCTCGCCGTCATTGATACACTCGTATCCGAATTGATTCAAGAAAGGCAAGTTTAATGAAAAGTTTTCATTTCTGACGAAAATAAGTGAAATGCCATCATAAACCCTTACAAACAAAGCCATTTCACTATTAAAAATGTATTCTAATGACTTAGAGACTGACTTAGTTCATGAATGCACACATTTTTAAAGCTACATTTCTTCGAAAAAAATTTTGGTAAAACCAAATTCTGAATCATTGGAAAGTCTGTTTTCATTTCTGCGAAAACAGGGTTTACAAAACGTCTATCCTAACTCTTCGTATCCAGCGACGAATTGTTGGGTAGAGAGAAGCTTTTCATGTCTAAAAAGGTTCCAAAAATTATCTGCGATCGACCTTATGTCAAGAAAAATTAAACGCTTTAGCTTTTTTATGCATAAAGTCAGAATCAATGAATAAAATTACTTACGACGATATCATCGATGACTTTGCTAATAAAAAATCACGAAAAAAAGGATTGTAACTTAATTGAATTTCATATTTTTTAACTGTTTGTATGCAAACTAAATTTGTTTTAATTACGTTTATCGAGTGTAAATTAATGTGTAAGTATTATATATTACCCCACCTCTATATATAGAAAATAATCTAGGAACTGACAATTGTAAGGGTAAGAGCGGCAAAAATTCAATAGCCTACACTTGGAAAATGAGTAAATCCGCCACTGAAGTACAGAAGAATATTCAGCACAAATCCTAGACGTCAAATTCATAATAGACACAGAACTAGCAACAAAAACAAAATACCTTCTGTCATTGATCGCGTCCCAAAACCAAATCCCAATTGCCAGAAGACCATTTCAAACGTGAAGCGATAGGTGAGCGGTTAAGCGGGTCAAGCAGGTTAATACTTACAGGGTATGGCTGCCAACCAGAACAAATCAATTCTATTCAAATTTGAATATGTTAAAACTTATTGAAAACTAAGAAACCAGTGCAAATGTTCACTTGAGAGGGGTAAAAAATGCCCCAAAATTTGCTAAATATAGTATGGCATGGTAAAACATAAAGCCAACATTCATTTTTCTAGAATAATTAAACTAATTAATTTGATTGCCTGGAAATTAAAACTAGATTCGAGATTCAAAGACTCTGTTTGTCCTGATTATAAAATGGAAGCATAGGGAGGCTTTTAATATATGCAAGCATTACACAATCATTACAAGCTCATAGCTCAGCATTGTCCATTATGCTTCCCCTGCTGTGGTTCTGAAGGAAAGAAATTGTTTTATCAAATTGCTAACAAACAATGTAAAACGAGCTCAAAATGATTTTAAGGATTATTTCTCCTTTTAACAATTTTTATTATGATCTTTGAAAAAATATTCATAAAAATTATTTTAGAAAATTCCCTCCAATTTTTATCTTATGAACGAAGCATTCCATTTTATTTCACAAAACATTGATTTTTTACAAGTGATGTACATGATTGTTTCATATCTTTCTGATCTAGAATTATTGGGTCCTTGAAATCCTCACCCTTATACCAGTTTATGGTAAATTTTTTTTTCTCTTTTCAATTTGAAAGTCCTTTCTTATGCATCTGGTGGCTCATACAACACTACAAGACAACTGCTTTGATATGTAGATAAACAAAACTGAAAAGCCTTGCAAACTGTTTATCTATAGTAAAGGGGATGTTTATGTTTCGATTTTTCAAGAGGTCCTTGAATTTGTTTCAAGGGGATGAGATGGTATAGGATTATATTGATAAACTTAATCGTTTTATTCTTATGATACTGTATTTAGCCAAAAAGTGAGTAGCAAAATTTGTTGATACTGTATAAAGATTGCAGAATAAAATGTTGCTGAGCTAACTGAAGGAGATCTACTTAATTATTTTGCATACTAGCTAATCATTCATTTTATGTGTTTATATTTAAAAGAGGCCCTGTTTAGAGCCAATGAACGAAGGCAGGTTCATAAATACAGTGACTGTATTTATCTTTAGCTAAAAACTTTCAACAACTCAAACTTTACTTTTTTACAGAACTAAAAACTGAAAAAATTGATTTCTTAATTTTACAAAATGGTAAAAACTGAAGTAACAAATATACGAGTTATTGTTCGTGTTCGGCCAAATAATACAAAATTAAACAAAATCAACGAACAATAATAAATGTTTTAGATACCAAAACAATACTTTTTGATCCTGATGAAGATGAAGATGAATTCTTTTTTCAAGGAATAAAACAATGTCACAGAGACATTACGAAACGTATAAACAAGAAGCTCACTATGGAATTCGATAGAGTTTTTGATCCTTGTGCTACAAATGAAGATGTATTTGCAGATAGTACAAAAACTTTAGTAGCATCAGTAATGGATGGGTAATTTATTTATTTTAAACTATTAAAACTAAAAATTAAAAAACCTTTTTATAGCTATAATTGTTCTGTATTTGTGTATGGAGCTACAGGTGCTGGTAAAAAGTTTACAATGTTGGGAAATGATTTTTGTCCGGGTTTTACATTTTTGACTATGGCCGAATTGTTTCGGCAAATTGCAAATAACAGTGATACAAGAAAATTTGATATTGGAATAAGTTATTTGGAAGTATATAATGAACAAGTAATAAATTTACTAACAAAAGTTGGACCATTAAAACTTCGTGAAGACGTAAATGGAGTTGTCGTTAGTGGTCTTGTATTAAAACCAATATATAGTGCAGATGAATTACTTCATTTACTTAGAGTCGGTAATATTAATAGGACTCAACATCCAACAGATGCAAATTCAGAAAGTAGCAGAAGTCATGCTGTATTTCAAGTTAATAAAAAAGCTGATAAAAAAACATGACATAAAAGAACGGTAAAGCTTTCAATGATAGAATTAGCTAGTAGTGAACGTGCCGCTAGCACAAAAGGTATAGGAGTAAGATTTAAAGAAGGTGCTAGCATTAATAAGTCTAGCAGATGGGTCAAGCCTTACAGAGATTCAAACTTAAGAAGAATTTTAAAAGATAGTTTAGGTGGAAAACTGTTATGATTGAAAATGTATCACCATCCTGTTAAGGAAATTTTAAGTAAACAGTCATGAATACATTCATAAGGATTTTAAGATATATGCGTTAATTTTTCTTTACTTATATTAAAATGAATTAAATACAATAACTTAAAATTTAATTTTATAATAAATAAAATACTCAGTTTTACCATTGGAGAGCAGCAGTCTAGCTAGAGGTATTTATTGATAGAGTGATACCTCTGACTCTAAAAGTCTTTAGAGTTGTCTGTACTGTAGTGATAAGTACTTGTACTGTACCAAATATTTAACGGAAATCATATTTTTATTGGTTCATTTTTTAAAATTGAAGTATATTCCCCGCATTGGGTTCTTATTCCTTTGTCTATTTTTGATCTGAAGAAATTACAAAAGCTTATTTTATAAATGCGAAAAAAAAATATTTCTAATCAAAGCTTTGCATTGTTGTTTAAATGCTTTATATGCTTTTATCTAAATTCTTTTGTGTGTTTTTCTATATTTTTCTATAAAATTTATTTTTGTTACGTTAAAAAATTGGACTAAAATGTTACAGTCCATAAAATTTTTTTAGCTTCATTTTGAAAGTATTACATAAAATCTTAGAACTTTTCACGTATGTTTGATTGTCTGCACATTTTAAAAAACATTTAGATATGTTCAATTAAAATAATTAGTAATAGAAACTAATTCGTTTAGTCCATCGTATTTCCGAACTTGAAGGTAAGCAAATTTGGCTTCAGCTTTTCCTAAGGATGTTAATAATAGACAACTAAATACTAAAAATTTGAAAGTAAAAATATGGCACCCTAAAAAGGTGAAAATTAAGTAAATTAAATAAAACAATATTTGTAAAATACATCGGTAAAGCTTTAAGCGATATTTAAAAGTAGAAGCATGGCACTCTAGTTTCATTGAAGGACATAGCGCTTTGCAAAGGATGACTGCGATCTTTAGCAAATCCATCTCTTGAAACCATTCCTGTTCATTCTCTTAAATCTATATTCTTGTAATGACTTCAGTACATCTGGCAAGATAAAAAATCTTCCTTTCCTTTACTTATCCTGAAAATTCAATTCTAAGCTAAAATAACTTGTTTGAGATATATTTTGTAAATTTTATTCAATATATTTATCGTGAAGTGTGTTTTGACCAGAAGTATCATAAATATAATTATTTATTATTTAGTTTTACAATGCAAGAGAAAGACCCCTAAGAAGGGGTCATTATTAACAGAATTTGACAATGACTTTTCGAGTAATTAACTGTTCAACAATTACATGATAAACATCAGCCCTATAGAGTAATATGAAAACAATTTTCCTGCAGCTGGAAGATTTTTGGCGGCAAATTCATCGAACTGGAACGCCCACATAAAATGCTATCAGAGATTTTTATGTAAATTTGACAAAACAAGCCAAAGATTTCCATGTAATTTCTTTTCCAAATTAAAATAAATATTTATTATAAAACTTACAATCATGAAAGATAATCAAATTTTCTATTTATTAAATTTTTTTTTATTATGTTGAATTGTAACACCCTCAAGAATTTGTTGTATTTTATTTGAGGTTTCCGGATATATACTTGATTCCTTTTTAAGATTTACCCGTTAGCTATTAAGCCGTTTCCAATACACACATATATGTATATATAAATATACATTTTATCCTGAAGGCATGATTAAATGGAATGAGGGTTTCCGTATCCCTTTTACTTGGATAAAGGATGGTCGTCTATAAATTGAGGGTTTTGTATGAGACGTCAACATTTTTACTTGGCATTTGAAAGAATCATTGAATTGTTATATCGTTCTATCATACCAGCACCAGTTACATCAGTCTGCTCAGCTGAGCATGTATGGACCGCTAAGTATAACTTGGGGCGTTTGTGTTGAATTCAAACGAAATATTTAACTGAAAGGACTTCTATATATATGCCTATAGCACATTTATAATGGCCGGCAGGTGACGTGAAATCGTCCTTTGTTTTCTACTCACCCCATAGCGAATTGTATGCAGTAAACTTATTGTCGGGGTGTAGAGTGCACAGATTTCCAGTAGGGAGTTGAATTTGAACAATAGAATTCTTTTAATGGTACTACTTTTATTGAGTATTTTTTTCTATGAATAATCTTTTAAATATTTTAACTAAACTAATAATTTTTTTGTAGTTTGATTTTGTAACTATGAGCAGGTTAATATATTTATCTGATTTAAATTCAAAAGCACTTCATATAATGTTAACACAGTTCTCTGCTTTAAATGTTATTGAATTTAAATTTTAGCGAAAAATTTTTCAGAATTTCCTTGTCGGTAAAATTATCTATAATTTCTTATATTTCAGTTCTTAGATATGTCCACACATGTGCTTTGATTTCTATTGACAAGTGTTAGTGACTTATAGATGAACAGATTATTACCAAGGCAAAATTTTTTATTAATGACAAAGTTGCAGGAAATGAAAGCTTGTATAAATGATATCGCTTAAATTAGATTCATTTATTTCACTAATGTATCTATTTAGGATACTAAAATAATATTTTCTTACAATTAATTAAGAAGTTTTGAAATCTATGATAATAGTTTTGTGAAATTGATTTAAAGTAATGTACTTTGAATGCTATAAGGATTGGTATTTTTATTTGTTTTTTTATTCCATTCACTTCAAAATGAAGGCTAATTTAAAGTGATTTTAGAGGAGTTTCCTACTCAGGCAGTAGAATATTCCGGAATTTATAGCTATGTTGTATGGAAAACATATTAAAATTCAAGAGCCTATCTAATTTTATTTATAATAAAGTAAATTTGTAGTTAGTGTTTCTGTACACATCCTAGTATAGAAATTTCAAATTTATTTTTCCAATATAGATTTTTTCGTAAATAACACACTGCTGGGACAATATTTATTCTTTACCTGATTATCTTCGTAGATAGCTTGAAAGTGTAACTGAAAACATATAAAAATTGTATTTTCTTGTATCATGGAAGAAACATGAAGCGTAGAGTACAAACATAGTTTTTCCAGGAGATAGGATTTGATTTAACTAAACATTACCTTTTAAAACTTAAGTCCTGCAGAAAAAGCAATTAAACAAAGAAAGCATGAAGTCTAGGGAATAACATTGCAACAACTGCAGAAGTAACTACAGCAGGAACTATTTTTATTGTAAGGAGCAAGGTCAATCAAAATCTAATGAATTACAATGAACTATTTGATTTAAATTATTATTAGTTAAACCTAAATTTAGCTTTGCATTCATGAGTTGATGTCCTTCCAACTATATCACTTATGTACATAGGTCTTTTTTAGTGTATAACAACAACTAATAGCATAAACACTTTAGGATTTAAGCTTCAATTTATTAATGATATTTATATGCAACAGAAATCCTACTTCTATTTTTTCAACTTGTCGATGAGATTAATTTTACTACTCTCTTCTTCTTTTCTTCTCTCTGCTACTGACACTCTCTGTGTCAACTGACTTCAGATGTGCTTCATCTACACAGCAATTTTTAAATAAATTTCTGCAAAATTTTTAAAAAACCTAATGTTAATTATTAGCCGCACTGTTAAACTGACAACGTGGAAAAAGAATTTACGCATTTATTTTTAACTACTCCTTTAATAGTTTTTACACAGATTATAAAATGTAAATTATGTAATTTATAGAAGATTTTTCTTAAAAATTCACTTAAACTTCTTTGCTTTGCTGTCTAAAAAAAAAACTTAAAAAAAACCTAATTGATAAAATTTTTAAAAGAATATAACTGTACTTTTTTCCATCAACTCTAAGGGACAAGAGTAACGTCAACAGGCTGCCAGACTTTAACACTGTCACTTATTTGTTTATAGAAATCAGTCGGAAAAAATCCGATTAGAAAATTAGATGACATTATAATTTGGCTACTCTCCTACTACAGAGAAAATGTAAAAACAGTTTTCCAACAATTGTTAAAAAAAAAGTATACTAATATGACTCGCACATGACTTTTAAATTGAGTTGAAGTAGAATTCATTATAAATTATTTTATTGTTGGAATATCGGAAATTTCTTTACCTGTTTCTTATTTGACATTTAAAAGTAACTGCAATTTTAATATTCAAGATTTTCCCTAGTTTATATTTATTTATAATTTATACATGAGATCTTTATTTGCTCCATTTCATTGAAAATAACAATAACTCAATATCTTTTCACATCCCTATAGAGCGAATAATTTCCTAAATTTAATAAAAATAAATATATATTTATCAAATAAATAAATTGTTGAAATTTTCAGTAAAAAAATAATTATTTAGTCTTTATTTATAAATTTATTCACATTTTTTTACAACATTTTCTTTATTTAAATATCTCTTTGTAAATAAATATATTTATCTGCCGAGTAAAAATACTTTTTTATAATTATTTTTATGTAAAGGCCTTTGGTCATAAGCATTTTTTTTCGTGCTAATAATCATAAAAATATAAATTTATTTATTTTATTTTAACTTGTAAATGACTAGAGAAAATTAGGAATTTTAAGTAAATTTAGTGCTAAAACTATATTTTTCTATTATTAAATTAAAAATTCTTTACATGGTTAAAAGATAAAATTTAATTTAAGTTCATGTTTTTTGCTTTACTTCTGAACCATGTTATAATTCGTAATTTAATTTATTTTGTGGTCTATTCATTATCCCTCTACAAAGAAAGCAAAAACCATGTGAATATCATACCTAAATTATAAACAATTTTTGTCATACTTTTGATTAGGATAAAATGATTTTTGAAATGGAAAGAAAAGGACATGTCTTTACTTTAGGTATCAAAATCTTTGCCCATAAGTAACTTTCTCAGTGACAGGGAAATATATTTCATTTATTATAAACCCATGTTTTAACCCTGAGTATTAAAGTATGTTTCTTTATATATTACATAATACAAGGAAGTAAGAGAAGTTTAAAGTTTAAATTTTAAACTTCAAAGATACTGTGTCATGATTTCATTATCCTATTAACAATTTCTTTGGAGACTTATTTTTAAAAAAAAGGAATTTGTTAAGCTTGGTTAATAGAAATTGTCCTCCAGTCCATGTCCAAGAAAAATGAAAAAGATTTTGAGTGTCAAGCAAAACATAGAAAATTAAACTTCATCATAAAACTGGAAGAAATTAAGTTAAGTTTTATTGAAACTTTAATAAGTTAGAGAATTATTAAAGTTTATAAAAACTAAAGTTAAATTCAATTTAAGACCAGAATTATTGACATTTTTGCTAAATTTTTCTCTTTTTAATAATTACAGAAAAACTTTACAAATATTTATAGCTTTTAATTTTTAGATACCATATTCTCAGTCTGAAGTAAATCTTAAAACACTTAAGAAGAAGTACATCATAGTGAGGAAATGAGCATCAGGAAAACTAAAACATCTTTCATATAGTTCAAAAATACCTTTTTATGACACCTTTTACAAATGTGGTTCCTTTTTAAACCTAATATTATTTAAATTTGACTAGTTTACGTGACGAATGAAAGCTTTATCCTATATTAATGCTAAAAACAAACAAATGGCAACAAAACAAAGAACATTTTAAACACAAGGAAAAAAACTTTACTTTACATAAATAATAAAATTCTGAATCAGCGAATACAGCAAACGAAAAATAATCAGTTGAGACTAAAAAGAACAGATGGACAATATAGATACCAGTAGATTTATCTCAATTTATCTACTTTGAACGGAGAGCTTTAACGTGATGAAAATCGTTATAGTGCTCATATTGCCTTGCATGGCCAATACCAAAAATTTAACAACATAATTACTAGTATTGTCACAATTTCCAGCAAATACTTCACATAGTTGATAAATATGACAGTAAACTCCCGCTTCATAGTATTTAGCAGTTGAACATCAAGTGGGTTACGATATTGTTTTAAGGTATCCTAAACCAAGCCTAGGATAAACCTGCAGAACTCAACTCGAAAAAAAAGCAACTCAATAAAATTTATGTTCTATAAATTTACACACCTTGGGGTTTGGGGTTAAGATTTCATTGAATGAAGTTTCTAATTTTCAAAAAAATTAATTAAATTTCTGGGTTTCATATTCATAAGGTCGTCATTCTTTCTGTTTACATAAATTCTTTGGCAACAAAACTTAATAGCAAATGATATGTATATTAATCATTTTTAATTTGTAGAGAATAACTTTTTGTAGACCACAACGACTAAGAAATATTTCCAAATCTACTAAACTAAACATGACAAAATAATTATTAAATAAAAACCATTGCACTAAATTGTTTACAAAATTTAAAATATATGAAAGAAAATATTGCCTTGCGAAAAAAATAAAAAGAAATTAATATAAAATACTTAAAAACTTTGATATGGTCCGTATGTGTTGACAGCTTGTTCTGTATAATCTTTCCATGGAGGTGTCTGTGTATAAAAGCTACTGTTATGATGATGTACAGAGCTGGATGTATTAGCAGCACTATACTGATTTGAATAATTATATTCCTTAAGCATTTCAGTATTTCTGGTTTGAGTAACAGAATTGTTTTCACTATTTACCTGACCCGCAGCACTACTGCTAAAAGCTGCTTCAAATGTCCCTTTAAAAATCTCATAATTTTGTTGTGAAAAATTATCTGTCTCAATATTAGATTGTTGTAGACTTAAACCATATTGTCGCATACTATTGTAAAAATCACAGGATGAATATCCAATTCCATTTGGATATAGAGTTGGATTAATAAAAACTGCTTCAAATAATTCTTTTGTTATCCTTTCACCACTTAATGTAATACTTTGTAATTTTTCTAGATCTAAATGTATCTTTCCACCATTTTCAAGGATTTGTGCTAATGCAAATATATAATTATGGGCAAATCTTAATGTTTCGATTTTTGTTAATTTTGTATCCTCCGGAAATGTTGGTAGAGCACATCTTAGACGTTCTAATGCCTCATTTAGTGTATGCATACGATTTCTTTCACGATCGTTTGCTTTCATACGTCGATGTTTTTTAATACGTAAAATTTGTGAAGGACTCCTTGATCGTGTCATTCGATTCTTTCCAACAGCATATTTTCTTTTTGGTTTTGGATCTGATTTAGTTGGTGTTGAGGTTTGTATGCCAAGTTTAGGTTGAAATTCATTGTCATTTTCACAAAAATTATTTATTTTGTGTAAATCTTTTGTCCTCTTAGAATCTGATGTATCATTAGTATTTTTTGTTGGTGTATAACTAAAATCAGTTTCAAAACTTTTTTCAAATCCACTATCAAATGATGAATCATCAAAATCAAATGAACTATCATCAAATCCACTGTAACACGAGGACATTTTTTTACAATTAAATTTTTTGTGTTATTCACGGAAAACACTTGCGCAACAAGCCGAACATTTACACCATTTAAAAAACTATTTAAGTTTATTAAAATACTTTCGAATTAGTCCAAACCAAGCTTCGAGTTATACTGGGCGAGTACCAGTATACTAGGCACATTATATTCTTTTTAAGGGTGCTTACTAAGTTCGCCCTTTAATAACAACCCTTGTTAAATTTGACTTAGAGCAGGGGCTGGTCTATAATTTTTGAGCCAATCATTTTCTGTGCCGTAAGGGTGATCAAAACGTTTCATGTTGTTGTTCCTATATCACCCAAGGATTATTCTATTTCCAAAGCTTAGGGGATATTCAAGATATTCTTAGCGATTCCTGTTATGATTTCAAAATGGGTTGCAGGAAGCTAATACTTTTTATAATGTGGATGCATTCTTTTGCTGGATACGTAGAGTTCTTTAAGTAAATGATCTCATTTTGGTTTGTAAGTGAAATCGTTCGTAATTTAGGGTTCTTTTATTATGCCAAGAAATTGTATATATGTATATCCGGGGCTTACGAAGCAAAGATGTTTTATAGTGTCCTGTTGATATCATATTTAAATTCAAATACTATTATTTAATACTTTAGTGTATGTTATTCTATTCTTTTCCCTACAAAGAATTCATAATGTAATTTGTCAAATGGATTTCGATTTAATATAATAATATTTTAGTATTTTCTCATTGTTTAGGAATTAAATTTCTTTGCTTTTCAAAGTCAACTGGGATATAATTAATTTTATATTGTATTCAAATGTTTTGATTAAATTTTAATTTCTTCATAAAATGTAGTCGCAAAATTTCCAGAATTTCCGAACCCATGTCAAATTAATGATTTCATATTTAAAATGTTGAATTTTACGATAGATTATACAAGATTCCCAACTGTTGAATATTTGGCGGGTGTCACACCCCACTAACCATCACTACGCCCTAGAGCCTAGAGTGTTGGTTGTAATCTTTTTTACAATAGAAGCAATTAAATCAGTACAATACTTTCCTTTTATTTCTATTCCTTTTTTAAAAAGGAATTTCATCTTCTTCCCTGACCTCTAATTTGATTACCTTAATTTTTATGTACGAACAAATTAAATAGTGGTCATTAGGGCCAAAAGAGTGTGTCGGATTAAAAAGTAATTAAAATTTGAAGTCAGTTTTAATAATAATCGAAGCGACTGGAGTGTGACAATGCATTTTCTTACAAGAAATAAACTGTTTTTCTTGATTTCTTTTTCTAACCAATGTTTTCAGTTATAAGCTAATTAGTAGTAAATCATTAATAAATCATTCAGTCAGTCATTGCACTGCATATATTTGGATCATTTTTTGTGTAGTCGGATTTATTTATAAATATACGATCAGTGAGAATTAATTCTATTGGTTTTTTGTTTTCTTAAGTAATTGCTTCATTTGAAGGACCTGAGCGCTTTGTTTTTAGGACAGTAAAATACCTGCAACCTGTTGTTTTTTATGTAAAAATGCTGCCATAACCCATTTTGAACCAATTTCATTACATGGAAAAGTGGAAAATTCGTTCTAATCTCCAAAAATTTTTCTTGATTGTACTTGAATAAAAATATTTCACAATATGTAAAATAAAAACAATATTACATAAATAAAGAATTTTAAAAAATTTTTATTTAAAATTAAAATTCCGGGAATTTTTTGATCAAGGTAGGTTATATTTTCTCCTGGAATCGCATAACTTGTAGTATTTTATTCCGGGCTCTCTTTATTTTGTTATATTGAATGTTATTTTACCCTGAAACTATTTCAGGATCACCAGTTTTCAATGACTGTGCGTCCAATATGCACGGGTATAACATTTGCTCTGGTTATAAGTGCCTAAGTGGAATGCGCGTATATGTATATGCACTTCTTATGCCAATAGGTTAAATAGTATTATTTTTCATAAAACGTCAGTACTTAATATATAGCAAAAATTTGATTATACTTTTGCTACTTAAACCATTGTAATTCAAAAATAAATGATGAAAATTGCATACAATTTTAACCGGTGTCATTTAGGGTCAAAAATTTAAAAATTAATAAATTAGAGTTTCTGCTGCATATGCTGGTTTAATAGCAAAAAACAGATATCAAAAAATTAATAGTCGTAGGTGTGCTCGAAATCTTTGATTTAATAGTTTATCAGCTTAAAATACCGTCAACCCATTAACCCATTTATAAATAAAAATCTTTTTGCGAATTTGAATACAACCCTTAATGGCACACGATATTTTCTTTGCCAAAAATAAAATGTTTTTCGAATTTATCCAGTCATTTAATTTTTCAATCGTATCGAATTTTTTATTTGGTTTTATTGATTCTATGACCCTTGATAACAACCATACTTTTGGGCGTAACATTTTTTATTTTCCAGAAATATATTTACTAAAGGGTAAAATATCTTTAGATCGAACTAAAAAAAAAATTTTTAATACGATACGGTTCGATTATTGAACATTTTATGGCAAATTTAGTTAGAAGTTATCCTTTATTATAAAGCATGAAAAACAAATGACATCTGTCTCCAATAAAATCACTTGGAGTTTAAATTTGTTTATAATTTGGGTACAAACATTGTTGCTTATGCTTCTTAATAATTCTGATTAAAGCTATACGTCACATTTTAAGGTAGCAAAAAATGCAAGTTCAAATTAGAAATATTGGTAGCTTGTAGATTAAAATTATTCAAATATATTTGTTGTTTCAAAAAAGTTTAATTGTTACTGGTACGTTTACTATCTTGAAAAAAAATTTGTCCTTGCAAAATATTAAGAATTCATGTGGGATATTCGAATATGATTGGCTAATTTTCTAAGTAAACAATGCAATTCAAAAATGACATCATTGTCGAATTGTTTCAATGATCTAATATTATGATAATAAATTTGAAAAAATGGTGATAATTCAATTGTAAGCATTACATTACATGACGATGTAACAGTGTATTCCCTAATTTTTTAAATGTCATACTGTTTTAAACTGATGGCGGGAAATTTCTTGCTAGATACGGAAAGATGTCAACCTTAATTTAGGAATTTACATCCATCGCAAGTTAACACTAATACACATATGTATAAAATTGTACACGTGAAAAACCCCAAATATTTTTGTAAAATTACATAAAATTAGTAAAATTTCACGGATTTTTGAAAAGAACAAAATATAAATAATATTGTAATATATATAGGAGAAAAACCAAAGTATCATATTATTTTGTAGTTTAATACCATGTGAATCTGAAAGCCATAAATTTTATAATTTTTGGAAATCTGGGTTAATTTTTTCAGAAGCACAAAGCCATAATATGTAGTCTATATGCATTCTTAAATTCTTTAACCCTTTGCACTCGAGAGGTGAGTCTCACTCACCACATGATTCAATGCCGCAGTTCGAGAGGCGACTGTCACTCACCACTTTGTTTGGTGCGGAACTTCGATGTGCTGTGTAAACAATTTATGTTTTGGAGTCTGGAAATTTGCTCAATACATTCATATATTCTTTATGGAATCACTAAACAGAGAATCTTACCATTTGCGGCATGTGAAAACCTTAGTCCAGTAATTGACTGGAGATTTTCGTAAGACACGTGCTCGAGCTTTGACTTTAATCACCGATTCCGAACACATACAGGAGTTAGGAAACATTGCAAAGTCTGCTCTGAAAGAAATAAGCCTGGCAAAAGACATCAAAGAATTGTGACACTTGTCCCGACAAGCTGGGCATGCATCTCGGCAGTTGTTACATTAAATATCATTCAGAGGAAAGTTACAAAGACTATATAATGTTTAAGAAATTATCTTCGTTAAGATGTAAAGATACATTAAATATTAAAATATAAAAATTTTATCTGTTACTTTATGTGTGTAATCATTTTTAGTCAGAGGTAAGAAATTCAATAAAAGTATTCGGAAATGCTTCGAGTTTCTGATTAGACCACGCGAAAATGGCTCCAAGTTCAAAGGGTTAATTTCAATGTCATTGGAGCAAATACAAACTTTTCCCGATTTATTTCATGCAAAAAAAGGTTTCTTATTTGACTTCGAATGACGTTTCCTCTATTCTTCGCACAGTAATGATAATATTTTTTTATCCTATTAACCCATTAATACATTGTGTGAGCTTTTGAGATATGTCTTCAAATAACGTGATTGTTTTTTAAAATCAAGTTCAGTTCGTTTATATTCAACATGTTCAATATTTTATTCACAAATCGTCATATCCATATATTTTATATGGGATGAGAGAGCCGAATCAATGATTCGGTAACATAGTAAATACCCCGCTTTATATGCAATATCTTCTCCCAAACTATTAATGAAAATAAATTAAAGAGCAATTCGGAGAAAATGACATAAAAACAAAGGAAAATGAAAAATTCAATTTTACCCCTTGGCTTTTGTTTGAATTGTCGGAAAGTTAAATAGCGACAATAGTTGCATGAGACTGCAAATGTTTCGGACCTTGCATTTTTAAATTTTGTTATGTTTTATACTCCTCGCACATTACGAAAATTTTTCCCTTAAAGACATATCTACGAAAAAATGTTTGTAGAATTGAAATCATTTTTTTTTACAGTTTCACCTTAGTTTCTTTTTGTTTGATACTTTAGTAAAACTGTAAAAATGCGTATTTAGCTGGGGACATCTTTGCTACGAAAAAAATATGTATAAATCCTGTAATGAAATATCATATTTTGTATCACCAACAACATTTTAAACACAATAAAATTTTACAAATGAAAAAATCCTTCCAAACATTCTTCAAATTTTTTTGACTGAAATCTAAAGTTTAAGCAATTAATCATTTTGTTGTAAGACAGTTATAGCAAATTTTTTTTGTAGATTTTTAGATCTTTTTCTTATATGTATCAAAAAGTTAGAAACACCAAATTATGTTATTTCTTTATGAAATAAAATTTGTTGTTACATATTATCACAATTTTTACACCCTTTATTACAATCGGATCATGTAAGCCCTTTAAAGTATAAAATTAGCAATGATTCAAGTTATTATTTCCGCGTTTTATATTTTCGGATTATTTAGTACTCAACCCTTCATAAAATTAAATTTTGAAGATTTTGTAACATTTTATTTGTTCTTTAAGCTGGTATTTTTTTTTATATAAAGGGTCCTAAATGTTGACATTGTCATGTATTTAGTATTTGACTGATTTTAATCCTTTAAAATCATTTAAGCTAATATTTAGAGGATTATTGTTGTCAATATTGATACGATTTGAACTTTCATGTTAGCATATACTTTAGGGTTAAATATGATCAATAAAAAAACACCGTTATGATGTGTAATTGTGGTATGTATGTATGGATAATGTATATAATGCTTTTTTAGATTTGAAACTATTACTTACTAAAAGTGCAATTTGTCTGTCAAGATTTTAATTTTTACTTGACTAAATTATGCTTGTTCCATTTTAACATTTTTTTGATAGAAATGATATACAATTCTAACTCCGCTTTCATGAGAAGTATTGCTAACTTTAACTTAAACCTATTGAAAGCTAGAAAGCTGATTGCATTCATTTCTCTTTAGAGCCCCTTGAACATTTAAAAAATTGGGAAATTTTTCTACCTTTAATCTCGAATTATCAAAGACAATTTTATGTTTGAAGGAGTTAGGCCACTGTAACTAATATAAAACATATATGTATAATTAATTGCTTTTTTTTTAAATAAAAAGAGACAATGCTGTTTTGAGCTTGGCAAGTGATGTACAATAAAATCACATAAAATCACAGCCAAGTTTCTGCATTTTGGAAACTTTCGAAAATTTCGTAAATTCGTCTGGCCTTCCATCTCTTTAACCTGTAAATTTGTAACATTACGACTGATGTGAGCTAGAAGAATGACAATTTAAGCCGGCGAAAAAAGTCGCATGGAGCTATGTCTGCTGAATATTGTGCGTGGCTGATCTTTTTTACGTCTGAAACTTATCCATGTTGAATATCAAAGGATGCTTCGAGCTCTTTCAAAACAATATTAATAATCGAATCACACTCAAACTTTTACAGAAATTTCCTAAGGCGTTGGACAACCTTAAAAAAAGATATTACGATTTCTCAAGCACATTTATAACACTTGAATGTGTTACCCTTTCATACTAAACAAACATTCATAAATGTGACAATTCATGGAATAACTACTATAAATTCAAAAAAATAATATCTCAAAAAGGGTTGTACCAAAAATACAACACAGCCTTGTTATACGTTTTGTTAGTTTATGACACAACTGCAGAGGCACGCTAAACTGTATCAAACAACAAAATTCATAAATTTTAAATGCTGTTTTTATATCAACCCCCAATAAAGGATGCAAAAAGGAATAAAAAGATTCAAACTGGTACTAAAGGGGTTCCTGATGGTAAATGATTATATGATGAAGCGAGGACGTGAAAAATATAAGGGGAAATAGTAGTCAGTAGCCCGTATCAAAAGGGAAGAAAATCACTTTGCTAAGGTTACTAGTAAATATAAAAAATTGCAAGGACACCGGCTCTAGTTTTACCTTTGCTAAGGGAGGAGAAAATTACATGTTCCTTTTGTTATTTAAATTTACATTTATTTATATTTTTTTCTATTACAAAAATCTTCACTGCTCATTGCTTTTTGACACACAACACTTTTTTAGTTGTTCTACTAAGGACATGAAATTATTTACCCCTCAAGAGCGTCAGCTATAGTTCGACAATTATGGATAAGCAGCCACGAGAGGATAATGATGAATTCCCTAAATTTAAATAACAAACAAAAAATAATGAATGTGACATTGAGTTTTATGAAGATGGGTTTCACGCTTAGTTAAAACAATGTAAACATTTCGTTGTATTTAGAGTCTTTAAAGAGTCTATAAAAAAAAATTTGATTTTCCCTTACGAATTTGTGATATATTTTAAGTTTTTTTATGTCTAACTTGCCTAGTATTTTTATTAAATTTTTTAGTATTATAGAAAAAAATGTTTTGATATTGCTACTGATTGCATTTAAATATACTATAATTATATTTATTTTGTACATTTAGATCAGCAACTATAGTCTAAAAACTTATTTCACGGAAGATATCTTATTTGTGGCTGATATGGAACCTATAAAATTTTAATGTTTAAATATCTTATGTTTAAATTTTATTTAGAATACTCTCAAAAATAATTTGGATAAGAAGCATGGAAGATACAGTAATATTTTGAATCTAATTTTGCATATAAAAACGTGTTGCCAGTAACACTATTTGCAATTTTTCAGCATTTTCTGATGTTAGCACCATTAAAACTCAATAACTTTCATACTAAAATACTTGACGGCAGTGCTCAACAATCTCTCTAAAAGCCAGAGCTTGCTTGAAAAATCTTGTATATAATTTCAACAAGCTTGTTAGTTATTAAACAGTAGCTTATGAAACACTGCTATTTTAGACTAGAAGTCATCTATCAGTCAATACTGTTACATAGAAATATAACCATAGAAGCATTGAAGAAAGATCACAAGGGATTTGTTTTTAAATATTACCATGGGATAGACCCCAAAAAAGAATTAAATTATAAAAAAAATTAAGGAGTTTACTGCTTGATCTAGCACTGCATATTATGTATTGGAAAATTAAATTTAATCTTTCTCTTCCTTCCATTTTTGATTTGACAAAGAATTTCTTCACTTAGAAGTGATGTCGCACGAAAAACTAAATTTCACAGTGGATTTTGCGAATGGTGATCATTCATTAAGACATCATTGCCAAAATTTTAATTTTAGACAGATCCTAAAATCTACGCTGCACGCGATTGCTTCTTACCATGAGAGAATATTAATTATAACAATAAACACCTTGATGTCTGTGCATTTATGTGAAGTTTTTGTATGTATGACTTAATCATAGAGAACTCATTGTTTGTATTATTGTTCTATTACTCAGTTTCATTTGTCAGAATTCATGGAATTTTCTAAATCCAACACCCTTTGAATCTATTTATGTATTTGGAAACAAAATTACCTGAATAACAACACGATTTTTCTATGTTAAAATTTATGAACAAATATTTTACATGATTTAATTGAAAATCATTTTAATTTCACTTTACGAAAATAAAGCACTTAACATTTTTAAACATCAATAGAATCCGGTGGGTTAAAATTGAAATCAACAATTCCACTATTTCTTAACTGAAATGAAATATAAAATAAAATGAAATGCTGCATTACCAAGAAATTATAAATATATATACCACACTTAATGACAATAAAAAGGAAACAATTCCAAATCCAAGTACTTTATTGTATCCGAGATTTTTCTTCGCATTATAAGTAAACCAATCTCCACAGGGCACAGGTAAATCATCCATTGTAGTAGATTTGTATTCATTACATTTATTATAATACCTAAGATTCCATTTACCTAAAAATGACAATTTCCGTAATTTAAAATTTATTAATTTAAAATTTATATTTTCATATTCACCATATTTTGGAAATGCAAATCGCAATAACTTTCCTGTTTGATTTAACATTTTCATTAAAATAATCAAAATTATAGTTCAAACGTCAAGACAAAAACTTTGAAAATGACAGTTGACAACTAAACAATCATCATAGTTTAAGGGCATGGCATTACTCAAATTTCACGTAAACTCATGGCCATCCAAAAAACTACCAAAATTTGTTTTTAGTATAAATTCCGATTTTTTGAAAGATATTGAGGGTATTTACATTTATTAGGCCAGCATCTGTCAAACCTGATTCGGAAATTTTCCCCTATAAATCTTACTCCACTAAAATATGTGAATATGTGTTGGTAAAATATTATAGAGATAACGTGTATAATATTATGTATTAGAGATAACGTGTATTAGTAACCCAGTAGGAAATTTAACGATGAAGATGCTAAGCAAGAGGCAGTAATATTTCTGCCTTATGCCTGAGACTCACTAGCGCTTCGCGTGTGTAGACGACTTAGCACATTAAAAATGGAGAGTTTTTCTATAAATACCAATGAGTGGTGATACACGAGTTGTCATGACATGCATAGCTTTTCAAAGTTACGGGCGAGAAGCATAAAGAACAGTGAGTTTGCAGGGAGCTCCTTTATACGTCTCGCTTGTAATTTTGAAAAGTTATGCATGTCATGACAACTCGTGTATCACCACCCTTTACATATATATATGACGGGCCTCAAGAACTTGACTCACTTCAGTTTTTAGGCTAGGGAGATACCAGGTAAAAGGAAAATTCGAAATATTCGGAATTAATTCCCAGTGGGAAATGTCTTGCTAGACACCGCGCGGTGCCTTGCTGGTTTTGACCAGCACAGCACCAGACATTTTGCTGGATTCTGCGCGGTTTTTAACATTAGACCATCGCAGGCGACCAGCACTCTCTAACACATAAGGCTCAAACACAATGAACGCGGTTCGCGGCGCGCAAGCGGTGACAGCTGTCACAGCTATGGGATCTTTTATAGCTGAATTTCGTAATTCTGAATGAAAACCGCTTGCGCGCCGCGAACCGCGTTCATTGTGTTTGGGCCTATATGCGTTAATCTTGTGAATGTAATATAGGATACATTTGAATTTTTGCCTGTGTGTGAATGCTTTTTATCAGTGCTTATATATATTAATGTTTCTTATACGAAATACATATATTCGAATCGCTTATGATATATGATATATCTGCTTCATTTCTCGGACTATAAGTGAAAGAAAATCGAAGTAAAAGACCCGAAAAAACGACTTTTTGGCGAAAAAGGGATAAAAGAAAATTTTAAATAAAAAACATAATGGTTAATGTATTTTTACTTTATTTCAATAAAATTTAAAGTACAATACAAGTTAAAGTTAGTTTTAAAGTTATTTTAACATAATACATTTTATCAAAAATTTTAAAACTATAAGGAACTACAAATTTATAAACATCTGGGCTAGGATATTTTTTTCAATATCAAAAGTAAAATACTATCAAGAATACGATTCAGTATTGATTTCATATTAACCATTATTAAGTCTGCCATCCAATCATTTTTATGTTGAGGACTTGTTGCTAAAAAATTTAATATTATTATTATATTTAACTTTTTTCAATAAGTAATTTTACCTATTCATTTGGATTAATTTTACTTAATTATTTGGATTTATTTGTAATTTAAATAATTTTTCATTTTCTAAATAGTATAACTAGTATTTATTTCACTTAGAATTCACTTTTATGTTTTAATTAAATAAAATATATTAATTTAGCTAATTTAATTATTTTACCAAACATTCAAAGCCCAAATGCATAGTACATAAATGTCACTTTTACACTAATCACCATTACAAAAGTATCAAAAGTGTGTGTTGCTGTGATTTATTGAATAAACGTATAAAATAGGTAAATATTTACTTGTGTGCTGGTTGCGGTAGCAGATTTCCTGCGAAGCTTTCTTGCTGATTTCGTCTACTGCTAGACCGAATTCCTACTGGGTTATTAGTCTGAAAAGTTAGTAGACTCACGGGTGCATTTACCAATACACAGAAAGCAAGTTTTATTTACTATAGTATTTCGTAGGCCTTTCTCATTTTTCCTACCCTAAATTATGGTTAAATTCTTTATAATCAATTATAAAATTATTTTTCCTTTATATAATTTATACACTTTTGACTTTTGGCAAAATATTACTATTGCTTTTTAACCTTCAATATATTTCTAGAGAAAGGTAAAACTATAAATGAACACTATAACAAGCCATCATTTGGTTGATTGAGTGTATAACTTCAGATAAAATAGATAAACAATTTATTTTAAAAAATTTTTTTCTTTCATAGGTCGAACATGGCACAAACATCAAATGCATAAACTACATACTACTACAAACTATTATTTTTCGAATTTTTCATTTATAAATAAACATTTACAGTAATTAGATCAATTAAACTTTACAGCTATAACCTTCAACTAAAAGGTGTCCGCTTGTTGAATATAAAATGAGTTAAAATTAATTCTGAAAAATCAAAATTTTTGGAGTTTTAATTATAATGAAGCATTAAATAATACCTGCGAACCAAACCAATATAACGATCTGAAGGGCTTTCCAAAGCTATTTTAGTGACTTGTTCTAAAAGCTCACGTAAAAGTTCTGTAAAATCACAATCAAGTCGGTGAAAACTGTCATTAAATTGTTTTGAAGGAGACATTAATGTCTCAGACTATATTTAAAATATCAAGTTGCAAATGAGCCTCCAAAACATCATGTCTTTATTTGTAATTATTATTCAAAAGTATATTAATAAGTTATACCTTTTCTGAATTATATATAATTTTTGTGAATTCTGGTGAATCAGGACCATTAGATTTGCTTATCGCGAAGAAGTTTTCGTCATTCAAAAATGGTGAGTTTTGGGTTGGAAGTTCACTTATCAAATTCTGAAGATAATGTTTAATTGTACTAGAAAACTACATTTAATTGAAGATATGATAATTATACCTGATTAAATTTACAAAAATCCAAACACACGGTACACAATTTATTAATCAGTTTTACAAAATTAGTCTTTGTCAACATACAATTTTTCAGGCATGAATCTAAAAAATCTTCATGGACCTCTAGAACATCATCAATATTTTCCGCCTAAAATTGGTATTTTTTTTAAATATCAACCTACTTAAACTTCTTGCTTACCGTTTTAATATTAACGATAAAATTTTGCCAATTTGGTTCAATAACTTCAATCATCATATAATTTAGTAAGTTCTGTATTGCACAAAGCATTCTCTGAAGTAATATAAATGATGATCTGTAAAACTTAGCAGGTTGTGGAAAAAACTTTTTAGAAGTCTTTATTTCTTTCCAAATTCTAAAAAAACAGTAGCTATATTGCTTTTAAGTGAATAAAAAGGAAACAAATACTTGCATAGCTGACGCTCTACATGTTTGCAATAAAATAACTGTCTGAATAACATTTGGTATTTTGAAATTGAAATATTATTTAGAACTAATGAAACTGGCCATTTAACTTCATAAGTAAAAGCAAAACATTCGAACCCAAATAAGTCGGTACGATCATGCGCATGATGGAATTCTAAGCCAATTATTTATATTTATTGAATCAAAATGAAAAATTTTATTGTACCTTCTTCTTTGTTTATGATTTTTGTCATCTGCCTAACCAGATCGTAATTTAGAAGCTCACAATGCAAAAATTCTTTGTAAACATCGAACTTAGCTGACGAAATTCTTAGTGTAAATTCTAATAAATATTTCAACTTCATTGGAAAAACTTCTCCTACGATTTTACTTAATTCATATTCACAAACATCCATAAATTGATCAATAAAATCTCCTTGATATTGAAGAAAATATCGTCTTACAGATTTTATGTATCCCATTAGGTCCATTTCTTTGATTAAAAAATCTAATAAATTTTTAGATGCAAAAAGATATATATCTCTAATAATTGATTCATAAGTTTGTTTAACGGACAAAAAATTCAGCTGTACTTCTTCCTGAGGCGCTACCACTAATTTTCCACATTGGCGCATTACATTTAGGTATTTACCAGTGCGTAGAATTACATCCTCTAAATTTTTTAAGAAGTTTGGAACATTATCTTTGAGTATTGTGTACCTTATATTAGATAAGTAAATAATTGAATATAAACCAAAAAAAATGCTTAAATTATACTTTTTTTCCCAATAATCTGCTGAATTGTGGAATGTAGGATGTGCATCTTTACAAATCATTTTATTATCCACTATCATAAAATCATTTTGGGGATCATCAATTATTCCTTTATGAATCCATAAATTTAGTATATACATGAAAGGTGCGGTAGTTTTTTTTGTTAATTTAATTAATAATTCCTGTAATTCCTTATCTGAATTAAGTGGGACAATTTTATTCAACAGAAGATTAAGAGCTAAACATCCTCGGGATTTAGTCTAAAATGAGCAACAAAAAAAGAATATCTGTCAACAACTGATAAAAAGTTCTACTTCACAAATATTAGTTACTATCCCTGCTAATAATTCCATTATATTCAAAGTTGGTCGAATGTAAAATAGTAATTTAGCTAAAGATAAATTCCCGTATAAATCTTCATTTGATAAATTGGTTAACAAAAGCTGTAATATTTTTAAAAAGCATATAAAATTTTTTTAGGATTCCCAAAATAAACTTACAAAATAGTCACTAATAATTAATCTTAGTTCTGCACCTAGCGCTTGTAAAACTTGACCGCAGTTAGAAAAAGTTACTTTATCAATAAAATTCTCAATACACACATGATAGTCGGCAAGCCGAAGAATTTCTAATGCTATTTGGTTTTTCGAGTCATTAACTCCATCTCCAATTTTAAATTTAATCGGATTCGAATTGTCATAGCTTTGATTTTCTGGTTCTATTAAGCAGCCACACGACTCCAACAGAGGAAATAATATGTCCCTAGATAATAATCTTTTTTCGTTTTCAGGTGTTACAGGCAACGAATCAACTTTCGGCATAGATGATGAATGAATTTCATCGAAATTCCATTTTTCAAAAAGATCATCTTTAATAGAATCAGGAAATACCACTGTGGAATACTCTTCATCTCCTTCGCTTGAATCCGAAGCAGACTGAATTAAAAAATTTTACTTTTAATTAACAATTCAATTAAATATGAAATGCTTAATTAATTACCTCTAAAGCTTCTGCAGAAAGAGATTTAATTTTGTTAAAATTCATTGGTGAGTAATACTGCTGAGGTTTTGATTTTTCCAATATTTTACTCTTGAAAAAGTAATTTAAGAATTTTATCTGCATTATAAAAATTTGTAGTTGAATAATTATAGTAATAGTAATACTCATACTCGTCTAAAAGTTCATTAATTATTATTGTTAATTATTAATTAATTATTAGCCAAGGAACCGATATTTTTATCAGCAACTTCTGTAGTAATGTCTAGTGATGAATAAATAAATAAATATAGATTAGAAGTTTCGCACAAAGTATTCAATATAAATTGCAATTTTTAATTACACTCAGTTATCAAATACTGAATTATAATTAATAGGTGTTTTTTTCTTTCTAAGCTTCACGCAATACCATTAACCCTAATCCAGTAATGAGTTTTTCTAATGTTTTTTTGCATTGTATAAAAACCGCATACATTTGAAATTAATGTCAAGTATATATAAAAAATGAAAAAATCACTAATACATCAAAGTATTTGTAAATGAACTTTCGAAAAATGTGACAGAATTGTTTATAATTTCAATCTAATGCACTATTTACCCAATATTTAATGATTGGTTTCTGGAGAAAACAGGAAATATTAAAAATGTTTGTGTGTTTTTTTAAATATCAAAGCGTCACATTGAATGATCATTTTTCTTTAGCAACAAAAGCTTACTTTGATTTTTAAGACGTTTTCTTATTGTATGAAATTTTAAGAAATTTACATTTTTCACTTCAAAAATAAGAAATTATTTATTTTTATTTACATACATTGTTTTTCTCTTAGCGAAATATGAATAAATAATTTACTCTAAGGTGTCTTCTATTTTCATGTCGAGACTACTAAATATCCCTGCGAAATTTAGGGTGATTACTTTAAATATGATTATGTTATTCTTCATATCTGTTAAGGTGGGCACCCACTTAGTACGTATATCTCAGCGGGTAACTTTTTTGACGTCAAAATGACGTACAAATGAATTTCACGCTGAAGTATCCACATATGAGGGGGAACTTTAGCGTGAGTCTATGACGTCAAAAAAGTTACCCGCTAAGATATACGTACTAAGTGGGTGCCCACCTTTACAAAGAAAGTTTCCTTTAGGATTTAAATATCAAAATTTAACATAGTGCTTACAGTCAATTCTCTGATAACACTTTTGAGAGCTTCAAAGTTTCATAGGATTAAAGTAAGCACTTTTTTGTTGCAACTGCAACATTTTGTTTATAACATAAAAAGATTTCACAAAACAAGGTTTTGAAAATATTTGGGTCTAATTACCTAAAATTAAATTAAATTTTTCAGTTAACAGACGTAAATTTCAAACAGTGATAATTTTAATACAAAATCCATTATTCCGAAACTCTTTAATACTACCATAGAAGACCTTAATGGGTTTTTTTAAATGACGAACAATATATTATCAAGTGCACCTAGATTTTTTTAATTTATAAGGCAGAAGAGTTCAAAGTAATGTGAAATAAAGCTGTATTTTGTGGATAGCTTTCCTCTTAAGGAATGAACTTTAAAAATTTTGGATTAAAAAAATTTATTCATTTCAGTTTTCTTGGTTGCTTCATGCTATGCTATTTGTCAAGTAAGTTTTACGCAGCACAACTGAACAGTTTAAGGTATAAGGTATGAGCACAATGTTATAAGTAATTAAAATCCATTGCTAGAATAAAATTTATCTAAAGTAACTATTGTTCTCTCAGAAAGAAAAAAGATTGTTGATTGTTACAAATATATATATGAAGTCCAGATATTTTCATGAAATAATATAATTACGAAAAACAAACTTATATTTTTTGTGTGTACGTCTGTAAAATATGAAAAATACTGCTATACTATATTCACAACACTATTTATAATAGAAAAGTTATAATTTTGGACGATCAAAACATACAAGAATTCTGATGCACTTTTAGTTCGAATAAAAAAATAGCAAAATTCGTTACAAGTAAAAATAATTTTTACAAAGACATGTTTTAAATAAAATAAATATGTACTTCCCTGTTTAATATAAACTTAAACATTAACTTAATTCTATCGCAAGTAATTTAGGACACAAATTATGATTACTTTATCACAAATCAATTGGCAATAACGTTTTTTTTTTTAACTTTTTTGACTTTTTCAAATAACAAATCTATCTATAATGCTCCATAAATAGGTTCAGATACATATACAGAAGTTCCAGCACCAAATGCTTCATGTTGAATTTTATTATTGAATTTTTTGACCTCTTTTTTGTACCTTTTATGAAAAATTGAAGTTAATTGTAATTCAGTATTAAATAAAATTATTCAAACACTAACCTCGTTGCTAAACAGCATGCTGTACAAGTAGCAATTATAGCCCCAAGCCCTATTAGGGCAGCTAAAACAACAAGCCAGGAACCAGCTGACGTTATACTAGCAGCTTGTTTTAGGCTATTTGAACACGATTCAATTTTGGTAACACCATATTCTGCATAAATATCAACAAGCCCTTTCTTTAATTCATCTGAGTTAATAATATTTTCCATTTCATCAAGGGGCAAAGCTAAACCATTACGAAATAGTTGAAAACATGAACTTGTAGAACTAAAGTCCAGACGATGATTTGCTTTACTTAAAACTTGTGTATCGAATATTTTCAATTCTAAATTATAAGATTTCAGTCTCATTTGGACTTTATTTTGAAACTCATCAATTAAATTTTGTATTTCAGTGGCTGGTTTTGTAAAAATAAATCGTAATAATAATTTATCACGTATAACAAAAATTTTAATATTATTAATACCAAAGCGTCGTGTTTTATTTGAATTTTTTGCTAATATTGTCATTTGAAAATATCCATCTACGAAATCTATTAATCTTCCACCTGTTCTTAACTCTCCAGTCTGATTATTTAATATAAATAAATTTTTATATAAATTTTTTGATATAGTTTTTCGTTTGTAAAATTGTGGCACAAATGTTATATTTTGAATGGCATATGAAATAGGTAATGCATCCGGATCTATATCGTGTGCACATAAAACAATTATAGATGTATCTATTGGAACATTAACTTTGATACCAAGTTTTGGATCTTTGAGATCGAATTCTGGAATATGATCATCTATATCATTAACCTGAATTATAATATTGAGCAACGATAGGTCATTGCTGTTGTAATTTTTTTGCAAAATGTCTTGACTATGGGTTCCGTATTTAAAACATTTTATAGTTAATCTAAAGTATTCATTTAACTCTCTATCAATTCGAGCATTAGATTTTATTATTCCTTTATTATCGTTTGTCCGCTGGATTATGAATAAGTTTTCTTCATTTCCATTTACGAAAGTATAATCAATTGATCCATTTTCACCGATATCTTCATCAAAAGCGGCAACCATACCTACAATTGTTCCAATTTGCTCTTCCTCTGAAATACTCATTTCTATAGCCTCAGAATCCTACAAGTAAGAAAAATTTATTTATGAAAAAAAGTTAAATCAAATCTTTTCTACGTTCTTACAACTTCTCTTCGAAAGCGTGGAGTATGATCATCAATGTCTAAAATATTGATTTTTAGGATTCTCGTAGCTGACTGTCGCGGATCTCCATTATCACTCACCTCTAGAATAATGTTATAGTTATCTCTTACTTCCCGATCCAAGAATGCCAGAGTTGTTATCAAGCCCGTATGGGGATCTATACGGAAAGATTTTGAATCTCCCGAATCATCTTGAATTGAGTAGTGTAATTTGCCAGAAGGAGTACTAGGACTATCAGGATCACTAGCAACTACTTGAAAGACTGGTGACCCAATTGTTGCATTCTAAAAAATATGTAAATAATTTTAACTTATAAATCTTTTTCGTGTATTTATTTTTGTTTTTAAATTTTTCAAATTCGCATAAATGCGCTTTTTGATTCACATAATGTCGGCAATGTCAATATAAAATAAATGTAACACAGTTTTGATTTTTATCAGGAATATGGGATCAATATCAGACAGTTCAACATATATAAAGAATTCTCATTTTTTAACCTAAAATTAAGCTTACCTCACTAACAGAAGCGGTTTGACCAAGCTTAGGCGACACGAAGTACGGTATTCCATCATTAGCGCTTACATCACCAATATAAAGTATCAATGAGACATCATTATAAAGTGATTCTTGTTTAGGTACTTGTCCTCCATTATCCTGAGCACGCACCACAAGGTGATATGGATTTGATCTACCTTTGCCAGTTAATAAAAGTTTAGTTTTAATTTCACCAGTCAAAGAATTTATTTTAAGCAGACCACTGATTTCATCTTCATTTACAAAGTCATATCGAATTTCACCACCAGGTCCTTCATCAGGATCTACTGCATTCATTTTAAAAACAAATGAATCAATAACTGAATTTTCTGGTATTACTGTAGTATAACTTTCTTGCATAAATTTAGGTGGATTATCATTAATATCCAGAATTTCGATAAAAAAATTTACAGTGCTATGAAGTGATTCAGTCGGTTTTCCTGGTGTATCTTCAGCCTTGACTATCAACTTGATTAATGATATCGATTCCCTATCAATTATTTGGTCTTTAGCAACGATTATTTCACCTGTAATGTTATTAATTGCAAACCAATTTGAATATTGTCCATGAAGTGTGTAAACAATTTTATTATAGCCATTAACTAAATCACGTTCATTTAAAACATTATCTTTATCTTTGGCTGTTATTTTTATTATCATTTCAGGATATTGCCGATTTTCGGCAATTGCTGCACGGTATTCTTTTTGTTCAAATTTAGGGCTATTATCATTTATATTATTAATTGTGACATTTACCATGGTTATACTATTGCGCGTGCCATCAAAACTAGTCGCTTTTGCTTGAAAAGTAAAATAGCTTTTTTGTAATGCTTCATAGTCTAATCGTTTTGTGAGAAAAACTTCACCCGTACGTTCATTTAAAATGAAAAAATTTTTTTCATCAGGATGAACAATTTTAAAGTTAGTTATTTGCCTTTTTGTAATAGGATCTTCAGCGACTAAAATGAAAAGTGCTGATCCTCCAATTGCTGACTCTTCTCTGATATCAATATTGACAACAGGTCGAGAGCTCGTCCAGCCATTATTTTTGAAAACAGGATTAGTATCTTTGAATGATTGAATATATATTGTTACATCGGTTGTAGCTTTTTGTGATAATTTATTGATCACAGCATTAACATCCACTACTTCTACAGCCAAAATAATAATTGCTAACATATCATGATTAAGTGAACTATTTACAAATATTTGGCCAGTATCATGATCTATAATGAATGTATTTTTGATTTTATCTAAGTAATCATCTGAAACTGAAACCCCTGATTTACTTGTTGCTTTAATTATATTACTTATTTTATATTCCAATTTTGCATCTAGATCGGAATCTATTGCTTGTACTTGAAGAATTTCAGTACCAGGATTTGTTCTTTCCGATATATAAGCTATATAACTGGGCTTTTCAAATTTTGGTGGTTTATCATTTACATCACTGAGTGAAACATAAACTGTAGCTGTTGCTGTTTCTGGTATAGGGAATCCTGCATCAACTGCATTAACAACTATTTCAAAGCTATCAATCCCAGAATCACGATCAAGTTGTGCATGTTGGGAAACTTGAATAAGACCTGACCTAATTTAACACAAAGATGTGCTGATTAATTGTAAAAATATATTAAATTTTACCTTTCATCAATTTCAAAATTATCATTAGCGCCAACAATTCTATACATAAGAAGAGAGTCTATGCCATCTGGATCAGTTGCACTGAAATTCCATTTATATTTCTATATTTATATAGTTTAAATAAAACTTTACATTTTCATTGTAAAAATAAGAATTTTCTTTTTAAATTACTAAAAACTATTCAATAAATATTTAAAGATATATTATCACCTCACTTTGGTTACATTGTAACCTGTTTTAGCACTTTCTGGTATAGTTGCTCGGTAGCTAGGTGGTCCATTCAATGGAAATTTTTCATTACTTTGAAAATGACCTTTAAAAATTGGTCTCTGGTTTCCTGATATTCCGACCCGTATGATAATCCTTGTTGTGTTTTTTAGTGCTGGATATCCTTGAAAGAAAAAAATATGCTGATTATATTTTCTTCAAATATAATCATATTATGAATTTTGAACGATGCAGAGAGTGACTTTTTGTGCTTAAAATTTTGTTGAGAAAATAAGTTATTCAAATTTTCTGCAGATTTTCATAGTTTTATTGAAATTTTGTGATGGTTTAAAGCCGGAAAAGAAATTAAATTACATTTGGTGATTAAGTCTTAAATAACGGAATGTTAAAGATGAGTATTTTATCTTTTATATTTTGCTTCAACAAAGAGTAGTCTGTTTCGAATGTTGGAAACATAACGACGTATTTCAAAGCGACTTTTACCAATTTAAATTTAAATATCGCAATTTTTAGAGTACGTGTATGAGATTCTTCTACAATTCTCATTGACGTTATTACGTGTTCTGTTCAAATTTTAGCCATTATTTTTGCTACATTACACAGCCTTCCTTTGATTTTATAGTTTTTAGTTTCGAAAAAATACAGTGAAATTTATAACAAAAAACAATTTTAAGAGTTTAACTTCATTGCACAAAATAATTGATGAGCTTACCATGATCAGTAGCGGAAACAGTTAGCTCATATTGTCCCCGTTCAGTGTCCATAGAATTAGCTGGTTTCCTTAATTTTAACTCTCCGGTAGTTCGATTCATTGAAAACACATTTCCCGATAGAGTATTTTCTGATTCTAATGAATATGTTATGTTAGATCCACCCTGCGATGGTCCATCTTTATCTGTAGCTCGAACAATTAATTGTGGTTCAAATTCGTTTGTTCCTTCTCGTATAGTTCGTGTATATTCAGAGTTTTCAAATATTGGATAGTTATCATTTACATCAATTATTTCAATAAAAAGATTTGCATTTGTTTCTCTATTACCACCATCCAATGCAACTACTGTTAAACTATAGCTGCCCTGTTGTTCATAATCTAAATTTTTGTTAATGGATACATCTCCAGTTTTTGGATCAATTAAGAAGTGATCAGATCCAAAACCTTTGAGAAGATATGTTATAGCACCAAATACATCTGAGTCATAATCTATTGCAGAAATTCTAATTAAAATCATTGCAACTGGTTCATTTTCTTTAACCATGACGCTATATGACTGTTTATCAAATATTGGTGCATTATCGTTTGAATCTTGTAAATTAACTGTAATTTGAGTAGAGGCAACTTCAGTACCATTAACTGCTGCAACTATATAAAATTTTAAAGTTCTTAAGTCAAAATCTTCAACATCATAGTCTAATTTTGATGGATCTAAAACTTTGACAACTAAAGGGGTCTGTTCCATACCTTTTTCTGGACTTATAGTAAATACATCTTTAGCATTCTTAATGTTTCGAATTGACAATGTATACTGACTATTCTGTCCTAAATCCTTATCAATAACATAAATTGATAAAGATGGCAATGATGTACCCTTTTCTAAATTTTCTGGTATTGAAATATGAAATTCTGGGTAATTAAATTTAGGAAGATTATCATCAATATCTTTAACAACAATTGTTACGCGCGTTTTAGAAAAATCAGCTGGAATCACATTATTTATAAGCTCTGTAGCTTTTATTGTAAATGTGTAAACTCCTCCATTTTGTAATATATCCTCATGCTCTCGATCTAATGGTATATTTGTAGTTCGAAGAATTGCTGTTCCATTTAAATTAGTTTTATCAGTTTCGAGCTTAAAATGTCCTAAAGGCTCGTCTTCAATTGTTAAAAGAACAGATCTATGATTTCCAGCATCTCCATCAATAGCACTTACAGTTAAAATCGAGGTATCCTGTAAATAAAGAAAAGTATTTGAATAAAAGAAATTTAAGAAGGGTTCATTAATTTTATGTATTATAGACCAGGATCGGTTGAAGGATACTCTCAGTTTTTGTATTTCACTTTAACCAATGAATTTCTAAATAATTCAACGCCAATGTCATTCGAGTGCATAGTCCTTCCTGAGATAGATCTTCACCATTCAATAGATTTAATTTGAATTAGAATTATTCTCACATTGAAAATGTTTTTATATCAATTAGATTCTTTCCAAATCCTTACTGTTATGAAAGAATCTGAACGATGTCCTTTCTTGCATGCAGTAAAAATGAAAGCTTGACTATGCAGTTGATTACAAAACTCTCCCCTTCAAAATAATCCCCATGACAATAACGCATGGTTATCAGTGCCTTTTCAAAATTTTGTTAGAAATTCAAGAGCAAGTTTGGTCGAGGAAATAAGAACAGTCACACTGTGCATGACTGATCGCATTTGTTGAATTTTTCGTTAAAAACTAAATAAAAATTCTAAAAACCCCAAGTATTTTTTTTCCGGCCAACACAAAGGGCTGCCAAAACAATACTAGATACTAATAATCCAATCACGCTCTAAATTTTTTCGTATCAACTTAAAAATATAATTTATACTAAATTCCTGTGCTCGAGATCTCAGCTTCATTCAAGCTGATAGCGGGTAATTGTTTCTTGTGATCATTGTGCATGCAGCAAATCATTTTAAATAATTCTCACTGCATCAATTTTGCATTTACTTGAGTCAAAATCTAAAGTGTTTTTCCTCTCTTGCTCTTTTTTCGAAAAAAAAAGCTCTTTAAATGCATGAAGCACGATCACAAATCGCTTGAATTTGCTTAAAATTTAGATACCACAAGACAAAAGTTATGTCAAATTGTTGCCTAAATTAATAATATTAAAAAATTTTCACCAGTTCTTCCTGGCGTAATTAAGAAAATTATTTTTTCTTTTTACAAAAATGTTTCTTATTGTCTGTCATTTGTGCCAGCTAATGGGAAAAGTTTTTCGCACTTTTACGATTTGAAACAATTAAATTTTTGTTTATAAACATTTTAGTAAACGTTGGAGCATCCTACGTACGAATTGAATATTATTAAAAAGTTATATGTACGTCATTTTAAATTTTCTACTTGTAGGGCTAGAATGGTCACGAAAAAAAGTTTATTATAGCGCATTCCATCAAAAAATTCACTTGAGTAGCTTTAATTAAACGTGTTCATTAATTATCATCAAATCTGAGATACCAATAAATTAATAAACTGAAGGCCTTTTAAAACAAAATTTCTCAATTATTTATTTCGTCCGATTTATTGACATGTAGCGGCCACAATTCATGTTTCGTTTTTCTTTCATCTCATTGATTGTTACCTACTCCTCCAACCATGACCTTTTTTCACATAAAATTCAATTCATTGTTAAATTAATACGTATATAAAATTATAACTTACAATTAAAAAATATTTAGGAGCAAATATTTTATGTTATTTAATTTCTTATTTAAGCGCTAAATTTGATTTTTGTTTTCTTTAGAAAATTCAAGTTAAAACTTGAGAAAACGAATAACTATTTTATAATGTTCGACCATTGTAAGTAGTTAAAAGAAGAAAATCAAAACTATAATACCTCATTAGTGTTCTCCCAGATGGTAGCTGAGTAAGGGGCATTTATAAAATTCGGTGGTTCGTCTTGCATATCAATAATATCGATTGCTACAGTCACAAATGCTGAAAGCTGATTTTTTATTGCTTTATCTCTTGCTTTTAATGTAACCTTATATATAGGTTTTGTTTCATAATCTAATTCTTTGATCAGTGAAAGAGATGCACTAAAGTTTCCCTCGGCAATTTTATGAATGTCGACGTTAAATGTTTCACAAAGTTCCTCTTCACTGCTACCATCATCAAAACATAATAAATCAATGTCTGCATTAAGACCTTCGTCTCGGTCAGTGATTATAATTTGTGGTGTGACATTAATTTTTGTTCCTATTATAGCTAGTTCACTTATATTTGCTGTATATGGTCGTCCAATAAATATAGGAGCATTATCATTATAATCAATAATTGGGATTAGACGCCGTAATGAAATTGTATTCGGTTCTGCTCCTAGAATACTTTCATCGGTTAAACTGATAATTACTTCAACAACATTTTGATTTTCTCGATCAAGCTTTTGTCTTAGTCGTACAACTCCTGTATCTCTATCAATGCTAAATATAGGCCCAGATATACTATAATGAAGTCGTCCTCCATCTGGGTCAATACCTACAAAATTAAAATTTATAGAACAAATTTAAACACTAGTTTTTGGATGAAATTTTAAGGATTATGATGCTATAGTTTTACAGAAATAAATTTCTTTATTATACCTTAAATTAGAATATCCAACAGTTATTAATCTAATAGTTTTCCTAGTTTAATTTTGAAGATTAAAATGAGGTGCTGAGCTTTAATAGTTATGAACAAAAGAATAAAATTTATAATACGGTAAAATTCGAAAGTATGTCTTACAGTGTATGCCATATGGTCTCTGTTTAAATTTTTAACTTTATGTTTGAAGATTTAGGTTTTCTAATTGCAGGTTAAACCTGCTCTAAATAGGAAAACAAGCGTATACGAATTCCCAAGGACCTGCCGAAGTGTACAATGGGCTATCACATGAATAAAATAGAATGATAAAAAGAAATTGAGAAAATTTTACGGATATATACATATTAAATGGAAAAGATATAGAAAGGGACCTCTGAGGAAACTGAGCAAAATCTCTTATAACTAACTTAATGGCTAAGGTAATTTGGATGCAAAATGTTGAAGGCCTTATTTAATCTTCAACTTTCGACAGAAAAATTTCTCTGAGTCTTCTGACTTATGAGTAATAGAACTTCTTCATAATAATAATGATGCATTTATTCCAGTGCATTTTGGTTTTAAAATAGCCTCCGCTAAAATAGCAATAACTTCTTTATTTCAGTCAAATGTTTATCTGGAGCATCATTTTAAGATCTTTGAATAGAATGTATTGTAGTTCTTGGGTTCAAAACTCGAAGCTCAAAAAGTTAAGTTTGAAACAAAGCACTTTTTCCTTTGCACGTTGGACTATTTTTGTCATTCTTTCTATTTATTAGATCAACAGTCCCTGTCGATAGTTTTTCCCTTTCAATAAATTTTAATTATCAACTTTCTTTGAAAACTTAACCTTTTTTTTTATGTGCTAGGTATGCCGGTACCGTCATACATCTTAAAATTGTTCCTGGAAAAGTAAAAATAACTATGCTCTGGCTAGGAAGAGATGGTTACCATTTCAACGTTGACCTAAAACACTGGGCACCCTTTAGCTAATAATAAGCACAAAAGTCAAACAATAATAATATACAAGAAAAATAAATAAAAATAAGCTATGTGCCATACCACCCCCTGGATAATAGATTGCATGAATAACAACATGCGTGATCGCATTAGGATATTTTTCTATTATTATTTGCTTTAATTATTTAGTAGTAATCCCTTAAGACTAGTTCCGATATGGTTTTTAAAACACAGAAAAAAAGTACTAAATACTAAAAACTAGGTTCAGTGAAAACGCACTATTATTCAATTAAAAAGAAATAAAGGAGGAAGAATACGTTTTTTATATATTAAATATCACATTGTTTCTGAGTAGAAAATATTTTGTCTGTGTGATTTTCTCAGTAGATATGAAGATATTTTCAGATTTGCCGACTCTAGAACGATCCATGCCTGCACAATTTAAAAGAATGACTGCAAGATTTGTTGTACGTTACTTAAAAAGCTAATCCAATTAGAAACTGAAATCCAGTCTCCTTATGAAAATGAATTATTTGTTGGTATATAAAAAATGCAAGACATTTGTTTCTACGACATGGCGCATTAATGTTTTATTCAGTAAGTCACATTCCACTGCAAAGCTTCTGTTGGCTGATATTTAACAAGACAATATTTTTGATATAAAATTTCAATGTATTACGTACAGTAGCATCCCTATTAAATTGGCTGAATTAAAAAATTTGGTTGAAATTGACCATTTCATCTGCTTCTACAGCACTTTCGACATGATGTAAAATATTTTTACATCATAAACCACAATTTGCCCTTAAAAATAGCTCAACTAATTGTTATTTTTTTGAAAGAGGAAATATTTTTTTAATTCTTCTTTTGAAGTCTCTCCATTTAAAACATCAAATTTGCCAGGGCGATAATACCAAAACCATGAAATTAAAGCAAAGTTTAACGAAACCATTAGAATGTTGCAAATCCAATTAAGGTTGCCCAAACTACCTCTTTGCAGAATAAATATACAAGTCCACAATATTCATTACTTAACCTTGAAAATGTCCATATCACTTTTTCTTGTTTTCATAAATAAAACTAAATGAAAAAATTTGTATTTTTTATTTGCCAGTTGTTAGAAATTTTTAATCGCAGTTTGCTGTTTAACGACTTGTTTATCTTTTCGCTAAAAAAACGCTCAAAAAAACATTTCAATTATATGTTAAAGATTTTCTGAAAATTTAGAGGCAAAAGACTCAATAGTTTTCGAATTTAATAACGAGGACAAATATATGCAAGTGGAATTTATATATACCTATATACATATATAGATAGATAGGAAAAAATAAAGAACAGGGCGTTTATGATATTTTTACATTATAAAACATGAAAATTTCAACCCAATTCTGTTCTTCTTGTAAATGAACTAAAGGTTCAATATTTGGATTATGTGTTTCAGTTACACGACATAACACTGTACTACAATTGATAATAATAATCAAAGACTCAACTTGGACAAAAAGAGGCTGAAGAACTTAAGGAAATATCCTTTTATAGTTCAACCGAAAGAAAGTGTATTAAAAGTCTTTTTCCTTTCCTAGTAAATTTACCTTTGAGCTGATAAACAGGACTGTCTATCGGTGTGTCCTCTGCCAAATTAAGCCGTGACATATCCCCAAGTCCCGGTATAAAGTATGGTGGAGCATTATTGGTAATTTGAGCTGTTATTATAGAAAACAACACTGATATGAATAATATATCTAAAAAGTAGGCTACCATTGGAATACTGATTAGGAGCCTCATTTTTTTTTAAAATATTATTTCTGACACATTTTATATGCATATGAATTTAATATTAACACAGAAACACATCGAAAATCAGTGAACCCATGAAACTTTCGTAGAAGAATTAACCGGCTTAAGGTAGTAAAACGATATTTAATTGCACTTGATCTTCACTATGTAATACACAATTTGTAATTTTTTACTCTTAAATTTTAGCATATATTCATTTTAAAAAATTAAAATTTGTAATTTGTAAACAATAACAATTAATGGTAGTTTAATTTTATTTTGCTATTTATAAATTATTCACAGTTTAGCACAAAGTTTATTGTAACTTCTTTCATACTAAAAGTTCAGATAATTATGATCGGTACCGTTAGACTAACCAAAAAGCCAATGACGTGCACAATAAACGACGGATAAAACAAGATTCTGGTTTTACCTGTCTCAGGTGATTTTGTATGTGCTAGAAACGTGTTTTCTTATTGTATTTCATATTTCCTTTCGCTATTGTAACATATGTAAAAGCCTTTTATGTGTAGGCCTTATACACATGTGTTATGTTGACCACAATTAGATCATTGTATTTTATTGTGTGCTTCTTATATATCTCTTCTTCCAATTTTATTATATCAAATTGTTCGACATCTTTGTTCGATCGTTTTGATTTGAGAATGTTTAGAAAATTCGATGAAAGAGGAATTCGCGATTCATAAAAGACAACGTTAAACACGAAGCAAAATTAACCATTTAACTACAAGCTTCAGTGTTTTTTAAGGCTTATTTATTTAAGTAAATTCATATTACAAAATAATTTTGTTAATTTAATAAATTTAGTTAAACTTCTCCAAAATTTTAGCGATAAATCAAATTTGGTTGTCAAGGAATTAATATCAATCAAAATGTTTCTGGCATTTTCTTATCCATTTTTTGCCAAAACTTCAAAATTCTTCTGGGTGTTGTACGTTATAAATGGTGCTATGAAAATGCAGATTTAATTTTTTTTTCATATTTCACAGACGTTTGTTTGTTTTTCGTAGTTTTATTATTTCATAAAAATATCTGGACGAAATAACTATAGTTTCATTAAATATATTTTATTCTAGCAATGCATTTTAGTTACTTATATACCTCATACCTTATACCTTAAACTGCAATAGAACAAAAAAAATCAAAATATATAAAAAAAATAAATTTGTTAACTATAAAAATTGTAAATTCTGACTCTGCTGACATTTTCCTTTCTTTTTTAGGAGTAGAATAAAACACATATTAAAAAATTACAAGGATTTTTCAGAAAATAATCCCTAAGTACATTTAATGTCTTGAATAATCAGCTAGACTTTAATAGGTGAAATATCATGCTTTTTGATTCCACTAAAAAGACAAGAAAAATTAATTTTTTTTAGTAACATATTGCAACAATTTGCAAAAGCTAAAATTTAAAAAAATGTTTTTTTTAATAAAAAAATGTAAATTTTCAATAAAAAGAAATTTTCTGTCGACAGTTAAAAATTATTATTATAGAAATTTTATTATTTTCATTAGAAATTAAATTTTTCTGCATACTAAAATCATATTAATTCAAATTGAATTCCAATACATATTTTATAACTAATTCTTTTAAATTTAGAAAAAATATCCGCAAAAAAATACATAATTTCATTTCAATTAAATTAATAAATAATTAATATAATTTTCGCAATTTAGGAAACATTAAGCTGAGCAACAGATGAAAAATATTTACAATATAAATAAAATTTTTTTGAATTTTAATTAGATGCAAACAACCGCATATTTTGAAATTTTCACCACAAAATTTATTTATCTTTTAATACAACTTAAATAAATTCCTATTGGTTGCTGTATTTTTAAAAATCCATTGGATTGGCTCTTTCAAAATTTCAAATATCAAAAGAAAGATAACAAAATTGTATTTAAGCATATTAGTTTTATCTAAAATCCTTAGAGCCAAACTCTGACAGTTTTTCAAAACTTTCAAATATTTTATTACATTTTGTTAAAATAACTTTCAATTTTGCAAATATGATATTAATTTATTTCATCGTTTTACCATATTGTTGTTCTAATGTTATAACGCAAAATAATAATTCAATCAATGTACAAAATTATGTACAAAGTTTTAATTTATCATTTTTGGGAAGTTTTGATTTATACTGGAACTATTGTCAAGGAGGAAATATGACCTTTATGTTAAGTTTAAAAAATTATCAAAATGCAGTAAAATTATGTGAGAAGACAAATCAAGTTAGAGATTCTTTAGATCGTATTTTATCTTTAAAAAAACTTATTCCTATGAAAAATAACCAGATTCGAAAATTTATAAATAAATTTTATACAAGGGGGTATAATACAATTGTTAACGGTAAAGAGAGTATCATAAACTACATAAATAAAACAATAATAGTTGATGATGATTATCAAAATCAAATAGATAATATTATGGGTAGCATGGAAATTATAAAATTGTGCTATACGGATGCATTAGAGAGCATATCATTCAGTTTGCAAACTTTATCTTCAAATTTAGAAAAGTATTCTGAGCAATTAAATTCATTATCTTCAAGTGCAAATATCTGCAATGAATATAATAATATAAGAATTATGAATATTACTGCTCATACATATTTTGCGCTTACAATTAATAACATAAATCAATTTTCAAACGAAAGTGTGATTTGTATGCAAAATGAATTTAATAAATATGAATAAATTATAAGAATTGTTATGAAAAATTTAGTATGATTTTATTATATGAAAAATAAATTAAATATTTTTGTCATTATTTTAATTATTAAATATCTGACACTATTTGAAAATTGTTTGTTGTTAAGTTCTTTACCCTAAAAACGTTCAAAAATTCAGTTTGATTTTTTTTTTAAATTTGGGAAATTTCTTTGTCTCATTTTTGGTTTTAAGCTTAAATTTAAGCTCCTTACTCTTCATACCCCTGTATCTAGAACAAATATTTTTCTCTTCATGAAATAAATTTGACTTTATTGTTTATTTAATATAATTATTTTAGAATATATGATAAATAAGAAATGATTAAAAATCGTTTTTATTAAAAACAGTATTTTTAAAGATGAAAGAGCAACATTTAATGGTTTACTATTGAAATTAATTAAAATTTAAAATTAAAAAAATAATAAAATAAACATTTTTTAATTAAATTCTAATTAAGCCCTAGATATATCTAGGCTTAATTTTTTATATATTTTTATATATATTTTGCATGTGACAGAAAGCTTGTCTACCAAACTGAAGCTTTCACTTATTGTTAGAGAAATGAAAAAACTGGGGCTGCCCTAACCGGTTCATAAATTTTTTGGAGGACGGCGGAATTTCTTGTTCGTAATTCTTTTCCTTTTCGTAATTCTTTTCTTGTTCGTAATTGTTTACTTGTTCGTAATTGTTTTCTTGTTCGTAATTGTTTTCTTGTTATATTATAATATAATATTAATATTATATTATAATATAATTATAATATTTATTGATTCCTAAACAATACACAATAAAAAAATTGAAAAAATTAAAAATACAAAAAGTTACAGGCTGATGAAGAGGGGGGTGTAAAAGAAAATGGTGCTCTGAGTAATCTGAAGTAAAAAAAAAAGCAAATAATTAATCTAGAGGAGTACTGCTATTGCAGGAAATAGGATAATTGAAATTTTGCGAAGTAGTGGCTGTTTGAAATCAAGAGACGTGATTTTTACCACTTCTTTACGTTTCCGAATTATTTTAAAATAGTAAACAATAAAATATTTTTATAATCCTAGTTCCTGCGATGGGCAAATATATAAAAAGGCTCACACCAATTTTCAAGTGAATCGGTTTAATGAAACTTAAGAAATCATGGCAACCGCTTCGAAAAAAGTAGTTTTGAGAAAAACGCCTTCAAAGTTTCGGATAAAGTTAGCCGCAGTATGAGCCAAAGTCACTAAAACAGCTATATCTCCAAAAATAATTTGAATTTTGAAAAGTACTGTGAGGGGTGCTTTGCTAAGGTCTTATGCTTTGAAAATATGAAAAAAAAAATTGATTTTTTCAAGTTTCTTGACCAGAATACCCCCTTAAGGGGTTAGGGGTACTCAGAGACATGAAAGAATGGTAATTTTAAATAATTTTTTTCTCCCAGTGAATTATTTCATTTTATAAGAGTAAAAATATGGTCTCATTACATAATGTTTCGACTTGACCACGAAAATTTAAAAAAAAAATTTAAGCTAAGATTTGGAGTTTTTTGGAGCTTTGGCTACAATTTCAATTTCAATTCAATAAATATTTATTTATTTAAGTGTAAATAAATGTTTTAAATTCTTGAATTTAACACTAATGTAAGTATGAAAAAATTAAAGCTTTTATTTTTATTTGAAATTTCAAAATTTATTAACAAATATAATTGTATTACCATTTCTTTTCCAAAATGTGCTGAAAACACTTAATTTTCTAGCTTTTATTTACAATGAATCAATGGGCTGAGCTCTTTCGATTAATGCTAAATGGAAGCCTAAATTGTTTAAATTTTGAAGTACGAGGGGTGATCAAAAAGTAATGATTCTGAGTTATGACTAATAGGTGTAGACCATAAGTGCTGATAAGTTTTTAATCCTTACACTGTACAAAGCCGATCATATAAATTTGGTATAAATACCGGTGCATTTCTATGAGCTGCATTCATTTGAATGACAGCAGCTGAAGCGATAATACGAAATGGAGAAAAACGAGATTAGAGCCGTGATTAAATATCTTTGTTTGAAAGAGATGTCGCCTACGGAAGTTCATTCGGATTTACAGGAAACATTAGGAGAGTCTGCTCCACCATATTCAACAGTCGTCAGATGGTGTCGAGAGTTTAAGCTGGAGAGATTGACAACAGAAGATGAACATCGCTCTGGTCGCCCATCAACATCAACCCTATCAGTATTTTGGAATGCAGAAGGAATTATCATAATCGATTATTTGAAACATGGCAGCACAATGATGGGTCAAATATATGCAGAACAAATTTGGAAGCTGCGAGAAAATATCAAAGAAAAAAGACGAGGCAAACTTGCGCCAAAAGTTTTGTTTCATCAAAGCAAAGCAAGTTCGACTTTGCGATGGCTGCAATCCGTGATGCAGGCTTCAGATTGATGAATCGTCTACCATATTCTCTAGACCTGACCACGAGTGACTTTTATCTATGCCCAAAATTAAAGGAAGAAATTCGGGGAAAAAAATTTGAGGACGACAATGAAGTGATGGCTGCTGTTGAGGCCTTTTTTGAAGAGCAAAATAAAGAATTTTATAAAAAAGGCATTTTAGGTTTAGAGAAAAGGTGGATGCAATGTATTGACTTGAAAGGAAAATAATATAGAAAAATAAATGTTAATTTTATTCGTATCGCTTTTATTTCTTATTCAGAATCATTACTTTTTGATCACCCCTCGTATATTTTTATAAGGATTATATTCCAAATGACATTTTAAAAAATTTTATCCACTAGATTTTTACGACCTAAATTTTCACTTTATCGAGGTTGTTTGATACTAATTTGGACAAGGTTGCCTAACACTCTTATCAAAGAAACGCCTTTGCTGAAATTATAATCGTTTGGTAATAATATGAACTAGGTTACCTAGTTCATAAATTATTGTCAAGCCAGATAGGATTAATTTTATTAAGTTTTTAAAGTTGAATTAATTTAACTTGACGAATGAAAAGTCGGTTTTCGACTGACTCATTTATTAATTATTTACTTCTTATGCCTGGGACTCACTAACGCTTAGCGGCACAAAATTGAGCTTAAAATGCTAAATCCATTAGTCTCCACTGAATTTGTATATAGCCTAAATTAATAACACTTTTTTAAATAAATATAAAGGAAATTTTTTACTTTAAAGCAATAACAACACATAAATCACACAAATCGAACTGTCACTTTGGCATTTTGCTTTCTGCCAATGACAACAGAGTAACATGCTAGTGAGTCCACTCTGATTGGTATTTAGAAAAACTCTCCATTTTTACTGTGCTAAGTTGCCCCATACGCTAAGCGCTAGTGAGTCCTAGGCATTAAAGTCTACTTATGTGTGGTTTAAGTCTAAACAGAGGTTATCGTATATTTCTTTTAAAAATATTAAAAGTTTAGTTAGTTTGTTCTACGAAAATTTTAAATTTTAAATTTTTTTTACATACACAGTTACTTTAAGCCATAAAACAAAAAATTTAGTAATTGAAATTAAAATCTGGAAAAGATACTAATTACGACTTACCACTTAAGAATTTTATTTCTAAAAATTTTACAAAAAATGGAATCTATTGATTCTAAAACAACCTTTTTTAAGATTAAAACATTTCTAAATTCAAACTTAAATAAAAAGTTAAATGTAATATGTTTAAAATAATAGGTGGATAACAGAAGCATTTTATTGCTAGAAAAAAAGTTTTAAATTAAAAGATAAGAAAAAAATAATTATTTTAAAAATGCTAAATAGGATAAAACGTAAATTGAGTAGTTTTTTAAATGGAATATTTACTGTTAAGCAAATGACTTTTCGTTGATGGCAAAAAACAAATAAAAGTTTATCTCGATTTTTTCATTGAAAATTTATTTTTTTCAATTATAAATTTATTAAGGTTGTAAACATTTTTTTGCCCAAATGATACTTTTTAAAAATAAAACATTATCATTTTAACAGATATTTGTAATAATTTTAAAGTTTTGTTTCTTAGAAAAATTAAGCAATATATTCATCTGAAAATAATTTATATTTTTTTTATTTTTAATTATCTCAGCTCCACAAAAAAAAAAAATAATAATAGATTCAGTGCTCTATCTTATCTTTCAATTTCCTCTCTAAAAGCAAAAATTTCAAAAGCAATTTCAAAGCCAACCTACATAATTTTTCAGTGTAGTTTCAACATTGTTTTCATGGAATTGTTTCAGTTTTCCAAGCCAAATAAGAAAAAAAGGATAAATTAGTTAAATTTAAAAATGAATTTTATTTTTTTATTTGTTTTTTGTTTCTATAATTCATGTGTTGTTGGAAGTTTATACTCGAATTATAAGCTTAAAGAAAATGAATCTTTGCTTTTCAGTTTGATAAGTTATAAAAATGCCCTTATATTATGTCCTGAAGGATTTCCTTTACAAAAGCCCTTATATGAAGTTTCAGAAACGATTTATGCAGTTATACATAGTGATGAAAGTATTTTATATTTAATCAATAGTTTTTATAACAATGGATTGGAAAAAATTCCACATGCAAAACAAATTATTATTAATTATATCCATGAAATACTTGAATATGATTATGAAAATCTAAAATTCCATGCTACTTTCACTATGATAAGTATAGGAGTATGTTTTGAAAATGCATTTGAAAATATTTTAGATATGTTGATATCGTTAGCAAACGGACTTATGAAAATTTCTCTAGAAATCGATTCAAAAATGGTAGAGAATGTGTGTGAAAAGAATTTATTTATTCAGTTAGTGATAGATTGTACAGTATATTTGAATATTCCATACAAAACATATCTAGAATTGAATATAGGAGCTTAAAGTGCACAGAAAATTATTTATGAATTGATTAATAAAGTAATGATATTGAAAATGCTTAACTTATTTTATTTTTTAAGAATCAAATAAATTAAGAATTACTTTTTAAACAATGTAATAAAAAATTTTTTAACGTCAATTCTTACTTATTCAGAACACAAATGCTAACTTACTCTCGAAAACCTAACCAAACCTAATGCGGATAAGTGCGAATATATATTGCATGGAAATATTTTACAATATCGAACAGATTAAGATTAAATTGTAATATTGAAGCTCACCAACACTTTATTAAAGTTATGTCCAGTCGTAATCCCTGTGGCCTAAGTTTGTGGGATATAATGGGACTTAAATAATACTTTTAAAATCTCCAAAATTGATGCCAAATAATTAATCGCATTGAATTTGTTTGAAAATTCGCAGTTGGTCTGAAAAATTATAAGTTTATGTCCTTGCTCAATGTTTCATAACCTCTTTCGATCGTAATGATTTTGGTTTTTAAATTGATCGCATGCAACTCTTACAATTTTTATTCAACAAAAACAAGCACTATTTTTTATGAAAACAAAAATATTACCTTTTTGAAAATAATCACCTTTTACAAGTAAAGTATTTATTTGGCGATATCGGAAAACAGTACTAAAACGCATTTTAGCAAAATTTCAAGCTTTCTTTTTTTGACATAATAATTTTTCCGTTCTTAATTTTTGTAATTTTCGTTTATTCAATTTAAAAATTCAAAAATTAAATTTTTTTTTTTAAATAATATTTTGAAATAATCTTTCGACTAGGAGCATTAGGAAATCAAACATATCCGAATCAGCGTAACGAACCCGAGCGTAACGGTAGAATTAAATTTACCCCCCAGCATAAATGCAAAGTGCGCCCAAAGAAGTTTTACTTAAAAATTATTTGAAAATTAAATAAAAAAATCAAACTCTCCAACTCTCCAACTTGCAAGACAAATTTTTTTTTTCTGAACTAGAAATCTGTTCCTGAATCTGAAAAAGAGTTTGAATCTAAAGAATCTGAATTAATTACGAACTGAAGTTGAACTTTATGAACATTTATTCAGTTTCCTGATAGTTCGGAAAAAAGGCTTAATAAAAAATCAAGGGAAGAAAAGGAAAATTTAAATGTCTTTGTTTTAGGGATAAGTTTTTTTTCGAAATCTTAAAGCATATAGATAAACAAAAGAAATATGTATATATAATACATACTTTTAAATTTAATAAATTGGAATTTGATAGACAGAAATTAATCAATTTTACTGTAAAATAAGGTAAAAGGCACGTGTTTTTTTATTGTTGTTATTTTGAGTTTTATTCACAAGATATTTGCTTAATCATGCAAGCAATATCTGTAGTTGACCTCAGTGGCTTTGTTAATATTGTGTAGTTTTTCTTTTTGGGATTTGTTTTAATTATTAACATTTGATTTGACGGAACTATACCTAATGGACAAAATAACGTTACTAATCCCAGTGCCAATTCTGTGAAAAAAAACACTAGTGCAGTACAAATAATATATCCTGCATTCCAAACATGGACATACTAAAGAAAAACACAGGAAAAACAAAAACCTCTAAGCAAAAATTTTGTTTTCTGGTGTGTCAAGTCAATAAATTAAGGGATTTTTTTAAATATTGATATTGTTCTTTTCTTTTCTTTTTAGATTATTAGATTTAAATTAGTATTGATAGCATTTTTCATTTTTTTAATATTAACTAAATGAGTCGTTCAGAAGCCAATGTGGATAAGTCCAAAAAATCCAAACTGAGAAATTTAATGTTTCTTAATGCATTCATAATACATAACACATACGGAGGCTATTAAAAAAAGGGCTTTTTGACCAACAAAAAATGAAAATATGAGTAAATCCTTTTAGGACTAAGAAATATATTATTTATTCTATTAAAATTTGCAAAAATCAGAAAATAAGAAAAAATGGAAACTAAGAAAATTAATGTTTTTTCATGCATTCATAATACATAACACATACGAAGGCTATTAAAACAAGGGTTTTTTGACCTACAAAAAATGAAAGTATGAGTAAATCCTTTTAGGACTAAGAAATATATTATTTATTCTATTAAAATTTGCAAAAATCAGAAAATATGAAAAAATGGACTTATCCACATTGGCTTCTGAGCGACTAATAATGGCAAAGACTAAATAAAAATAAAAATTATGCAATGCTATTTTTTCTCTGTTCTGTTGGCATATTCTTATTTCGTGCTTAGTAATAATGAGAAAGAAAAAGTTGTTTCATATTTTATAAATATTTACAATTTGTCAAGGGTGAATTTCCTCCAACCACTGTCTAAACTTAAGAGAAATTCTACTTCTTCTAAATATAATATTCTAAAATATTTTTTATTAAAATTATTTTATCTCTATCTATTTTAGCATTTTTGTATGGCAGTACCAAACATAAAAAGAAAATTTCAAGCATGGGTGGATATCGAAATTCATCTGTCAAATGAACTTTTCTAATAAGTTGTTTTACTTTATTCTGATAAAAAAATTTCAGTAAATTTATTATTTCATTGTATGCATACTTATTGAATTTAAAATTAATTATGTAAAAAATAATCTGATGTCAAATTTTCATTGCTACTATTCTGTCTCGTTTTTTTATTAGGAAGTTAGAGTGAGATGAGAAGAAGACACTTTCCTACTGAAGTTGAAATTAAGTCTGCCATTTGTTCCTTTCTTTCATCAGTCTCGATCGAGCGTTTAACTACTCAAAGTGTGTGTATCGCACACTAAACGCAATAATTATTTTAGTTTACTGACATTAAAACAAGTTAGTGAAGTTTAATTTAATTAATATTTGTTTATTTGTTCTTATCAAAAAAATTATATTAATTTGTAAAAATCATAAAGCAATTTCCTTAAATAAAAATTTTGCGGCTTCTTGCAGTGTGGGATTTTAACTCCTGTTTTTCATTCTTTGTGTGTAATTTATTGTGCATCTGAATTATTAAATAAAATACAAAAAAAATTTAATATTTAAATTTATGGAGAATAAGCATTGAAAAATCGGGCGCGGAAATTCAATGTAAAAAAACAAGTACTTTTTATTTGTGTTTCATTATATCAAAACCATTGTTTAATTTAATCCTTAAATTGAAAGAGTGGTCCAAAAAAGTGAGTTTTAGATATTTGAAGGATTTTTGGTTAAAGCCACCATATGTGAAACTAAAATCAAACAAAAAGGTTTATAAAAATCAATACACCTCCCAAGTGGTACAAAGAAATGTCAAAAAACTACCAATACAGCTAAACAGCTTGTCCGTATAATAATTGTGATTTTTTTTTGTTTTTTATAGCATTTAACAGCTTTTTTTATTTTCACGTGTAAATGACAGCTGTTGGAGTTCACAATATTTCAGCATTATGGCTGAGCTTATTAAATTAAATATAAATAAAAGAACTTAAAGCATTAAGAAAAATAAAAACTAAATAAGCGCCATTAAAAAATAAGAAAACTACACGTTCCCAGATACATATATAAAAATATAACGCGTGGTGTTGTATGCATAAAAAGTGCAGTAGGAGCTGAATTAATTTTGAGAGCATTTTAGAATTATTTCAATTTAATTTTATAAATTTTTATTTTTACTAAAAAAGTGTTTTATTTATTTTATTTAATTAGTTCTGTCTAGTTTTTTGCTTTTTCTTTTGGTGATAAAATTGTATCAATTTTATTTATTTTGTGCTGTGTTATACAATAAATGGATTATTGCTGATGGCGGCCGTTGGTGGCCCAGCTCGACAGTCCAGGGTCTCGATGAGTGTTTCAATGTCACTTGTACAAGGCGGTGCTCCTCAGGGACCTCAGGGTGCTATTTTAGCAGCCGCAGCCCCATATTATCAACCACCGGCTGTCCCCCAAGATGTTCAGCCAGATCGACCGATCGGCTATGGAGCATTTGGAGTTGTTTGGTAAGTTTGAAGAAATTCTTGTATTTTTTTTATTGTTTTTGTCCGTCTATTTTTTTAATTCAGCTCTTTTTAATTAATTATTTAAACCATACTATTTTATGTTGAGGTTGTCAAAAATTTTGATATGAAATGGTGATAAATGATAAATAAAAATGCTATATTTCCCTATTTTTTAAATTAGAGATAATATAAAGGTCGCAAAATATTTGCAGATAACCCTAAAAAGGCAAAGTTACAAAACTGAAAAGTTCAGAAGAAAAGCTCTTTTTTTGTTTCACATTTTATATTTAATTTGGTTTAACTAATCTTAACTAACAATTTATTAATAACAACTTTAATAACTAAGATTAATAAACAAAATTTTAATTTTCATGAAAAATTCAAATTTCAATGTAACCATATTTTTTTATAAAATTATTTAACTAGACGTCAAACAGGGATTCACGTTGTAAGCTCGACGTAGATAGATTTGCTGAGTTTCATACCCTTCTTGGGGAACTTCAGAGAATCCAAAAGAAGTTTTTCAAATATTTTCAGGTGTCTGCAGCTGTTTTAATGGAAATTCGGAGATATTTTAACCTTGTATATAAAAACAGCACACTTACTAAACTGTTAATAAAATCAACAACAAATCAAGAATTGACAATAATAACAAAAAATTAGCAAAACAACCAAAAAGGAATAAATCGTCCAACACGCCAAGTGCTATTGTTTATGGGGCATAATAACTACAAAAACATTAGGTCTCCTCGATCTAAACAAAAAGCAGTTTTAAGCATCTTTAGTTTCAATCCAACGCATACACACACAAACCCACAATTGGTAACTGCAATTGCACACCTAATTTATTCCATTCAAGGAAAGCAATAAAAATTGCCTAAATTTCGAACTCTGAGGCTTCCCTGCGAATTCATTAGCAATTTAATTTTTTACAGAGTAAATTTTTCTGATTATTCTTTTACTTTGTTCTTTGTGGGATTAAGATGTCGTACCTTGGCTGCACACAGAACTCACAAAGGACAACCTGACTGACAACCAACGAGTGCTCATACTGTTTAGTTGGTAAATACAAATAAATTCTCTGTTTTGTTTATATTTCATAGATTTTCCACTTGAAATTCGTTAACTTTTTGTATTGTTACTTGATTTGTTTATTAAAGCTAAATACACCTGGCGTCTACTTTAACGCATACTCAATCATCTGAAACGGCTACAGATTGTTGGAGAAACTCTAAAGCAGAACTAGTAGACTCTAAAATATTCTTGAGTCAATTTTGGTTTCGTTCTTCTAAATTTTTTGTAGTTATTGTCACATTTTATATTAATTGTTAACAATTTTTGTTTGCATAGTTTCAAGCTTGAAGATTTTTTTTAAGGCTTCTCAGTCGAGTGTTTCAAGATGGTTTCAGATTCAAAATAAACAAATGAAAAATTTCTGTTGTTGCTATGATTTGTGCTCTGATTTCATAATTTGTTGCACATGAATTGCTTCTAATGTTAATCAATTTTTTCTTTAAGGGAATTTCGTAACGATTTTTTTACTTAAAAGTCATCCTTTTCAAGTTCTAAAACTGTAATTTAAAGTTTTCAATCAATGATTTTGAATATTTCAACTGCACCTTTGTCTTTATTGGTGTCGACTGACGAGTACTTTCAACCAAACTATTTAACGATTTTAACATAAAGATTGCTGTTTATTCAAAATTTAATTTCTAGAAGTGAAAGGTGCTAAATAATTGAAATCGATTTATACAAATGATTTTTTAGCCAAAACAACTTAAGCATTAAAAAATTTTTAAAAAATGAGAAAAATATTTGAAACTACCAAAATCACAAAAATCGGTTAAACAGCCAAAGCTAAAAATATCCAAGACTAGAAATTACCAAAAGGATGGCAAGTTTTTCAAATTCATAGTTTTCTGTGAAAGTTACTTTATGAGAAATTTATGTTACTTGAAAAGTTTAATATATAGGAACTATAGGAACACCATTGGAACTTTGACTTTCTTAAACTTAAATCCCAACATCCCGTGTTCTTTCTAATTTGGTCATATCGCATACCTTACCTCATTTTCAGGGCTCACTTTTATTTATAGGGTAAGGAGGTATCAGGTATTGTCATCAATGTGTAAACCTCGAACATATTCATTGAAATGTTTCTGTCTTATTGCACGTGAAATAAAAGTTGTTATAAATTTCAGAAAAAGTTTCATTTGTCAAATAAGAGAAGTTTTAATAACTTCAGTTTTCGCTCAGATGGACCTCATGTCATTTATGTGTCTGCCAGAAGGGACACTTTTATACTTACTGCTTAAGGCTTAAATATTGCCAATTTTTGGAGATTCACAGCATTTTAACTAAGTTGAGTGCCCATTCATTGTGCTAAAGTTAGCAGAAAAGATTTCAGATTGGCAGCACATTCGCTAATTGTAATTAGTAGTATTAAAGATAACGAACAGTTCTTGTATTTTTATTTTCCTTTTGGTGCTGTCAGAAAAGACAGTTTGGCATTAGAATTGCGGGAAACGAAACGATCGCCAAACTTTGTTTTTAATAAACCGATTGTTTCACAACTTGTATGCAATTTTTGCTTTTTTCTTTAATCCAATAACCATTCACATTCAATTCATGTAATTTTGCCCATAAATTGGATGTAAAGAGTATCAAGGTCTGTTTTTTTGTTGTGATCTACGTTCAATTTCCTTGAAAAGTTAAAAAAAATTGGCGAATTTGAAGCCCTGCAGTACATGGCTGACTATGCGCAGAGTTTTCAATGGCTTGAGTGTATAAACTTCTTTTTACAAATCTCATTCAAATTTAAAAAAATTTCAATAAAATAGAAAGAGAGAGAAATGGAGAAAGTGAGAAAAGGAGACAGGAAATTATAATTTTAATTCAGTTAAAAGCTAAGAGCTATTTTTAATTCTTTAACAGAAATAAAAGTAAAAATAGATTACTTGATAATATAACAACAAAAATAAAATTCACAACGGGAAAACACTCAACACACAGGGTTAAACCTGATAAAAATTAATTTAAAGGATTGTTCCCCAAGGTGTTAGTCATTAGACTCAAAACTTTTTTCAAAATCTTTGAATTCGTTTTTGTTTTCTGTGTGTCAAGTGCGTAATAACAAAAATTTCATTATAAAGTCTTATGTTTCAAGGTTATGAAAGCATTTTCTTATAAGTAAAATGGAAAAAATTCCAAATTAAATTTTCCATTAGAAAATAATTCTTAAAAGTGTAAATAATTTGTTTATGGTCACAAATTTTAATTAAAATCACCTAAATTCGTGTTGGGAATTCTGTTTTTGCTAAAAAATTTCCATAACTTTAGTTTTTATGCTTCATCCGCCTGCCTTGTCATTCTGTTGGTTGGAAAATGAGCTATAAGCCTTATTAAAATGAAATAAAGAAAAAAACAACACAAAACTTAATGTACGGCTTAAATTCAAAGTTTGTAATTCTGTTGGATTAATGAAAACAAAGGAAAAATAACCAAAGGGATAATTTTTATTTGTGTAACATAAATTGAAGGAAAAACTCTCAAAGCACGCAATTTTGGTTTAAAATATAGAAAACCCCATGGAGTCATATTTCATACTGAAGGAAAAAAATATTACTAAAGTAACCGGGGATGTTTTTTTTTCAAAACCGAAAGTTACTGTTTAGATCCTTCAATTGTAGAATTTTATCTATCTGCCAAATTATGCAGATGGGTTTGGATAAAAATTATTTTTATGTACTTAATTAACACACCGAATTTTCAATATTTTAAGAGTTAAACAAAACAAAAAATTTTTTTAAATTTTTAATGCTGATAAACACAAGTAAACTAACAGAGAAATACATGAATTATTGTTTGTGTATAAGGGTAGAACGTGGAAGTGTGGGTAGAATATGTAACTTGGAGTAACAAAGAAAATTACGAGATGTATTAAAAGCTCATAAAGGCTTATGATATCCTAAATAAGAGTAATAAAAATGATGTCAATTAAGGTCACAACTAAAACCTCATTAAGAGACTCAAGAAGTGCTTTGCTTTAATATGGGCTAATGCTTTGTATCATGGAATAATAAATTCGTATGTTTATTTTTTTATTTGTTGTTGAATTTATTCAGTAATTTTAACTTAAGAAGCCAGGATAATAGAATAATGCCAAAATGTTCCCCGTTTCCAAAGATTTTTAACATTGCAAACAGTAATGAAAGGTCAGGTATAATTTTGTTTGGTTTGCGTTTAGCTGAGTAAAATTTTTCATTCCGGAAACTTTATGACAGAGATCAGTTCGGGCAAAATTAAAAAAAATTTATATGGGAGGTAATGGAAGAATAAGAGCTTCAAAGGAACGGACATCTCTCGCAAATTACATGGTTTGGAGTTATGTACACGATTTTTATGTAATTCTTGTGTAAAGAATAAAAAATATTAATTAATTCACATAAAAATAATTTCCAATAAAATGAAAAGTCCTCATCAAAGGCAGAATTGCTTAGAAATATAAGGGAGATATGACTTCTCTTATGAAATTTAAGAAAAATTAAAAAAATACACATTACTCGCATATTACTTATAAATATGTATGTTTGTAAGTAATTCGAATTTCATTGCGATATTTTTATTTGAAATTAGTTCTTGTTTCCTTTTATTGAATAAAATTCAATATACGTTTCTAGCCTGAAACAACACGATTACAAAGAAACACGGAAGCATTCGGGGCTTCATTTACAGCAAAAAATTTAAAAAAAATTTCAGTGAATTTCCAAACATGAAATTTTTTTTTTTTGATTCAGGCGCCAAATTTATGAAAAATTGTCAAATCAACTTAAAATTAATTGAAAAATCCAAATTTATTCAATATAAAATAAGTAAACTTGACAGCACTTGTGGCCTTGTGGCCCAAATAGCACATATCGATTGTATTTACCGTACATTTACGGTAAATTTTTATGTTCATAACTACTTGGGTACAATTTTAATGATATTTTTTTATTTAACTCTATTTGAGATGTGACTGCATTGCAATCGATTCAACGTTTTTTTGATATATTGCGAGTGGTCCATTAAAATGATTACTTTACATCTGTCACGTATGACACGCACTTTAAGAATTGAGAAAATATTTTTTATATTGAAATTTTTTTTTGTTCGAAAAAATCAAAATATTATCGACATACATAACAGTAATGAAAATACTTTATTTTATATGAGAAGGTTGGATGCATGGTCAGTCATTAAGTGTTTTGGATCAAAATTCAATAAGACCTTGTTTAAAGTTTCATCCCAAAAGCTTTTCAAGTTACAATAACGTGTTATTTCATCTTCAGAAAGCTTTGGTCACATTTTAAAGACTTCTTTATCAAGTTTACCATACCCAAATTCATGTTCTATTACCATTTACTCAATATTTTAATCATGCTTCACAACTAGAGCTAATAAGCATCTACTTTACTTCTCCATACTTTATTTTGTACTGCGAGTATTAATTCAAATACTTGCTTTTTCACCAAAAATTGAGGTATTGCTTATTTTAATGTAGTTGGGTTACTTTTAGCAAATCAAAGCTCATTTGCTAAAATGCTCATATATAATTTGGTTTTGGTTTGTCGCTTCAGCAAAATTATCGTCATCTTAACCATATCTTAAAATCTGGATCATGATCTTCACTATTGCGTCGAACGCTTCTTTTTCCTAATTCATTATACTTATTACAGTTATTATCTTAAGGGTGAAAAGAATATTTAGTGTTATCACTAATGTAGTACCTTGGATATCCTGAGTGGAGTTCAAAAACGTAATGTTTATATAAACAGAATGCAAAGCATCTGCAGCGTATCCAAGAGCAATACATTCTGTAAAATTTTTTCTCATTTTTTTGGTTGTTTGATTACACGCATAGATCTTACAACCAAAGACCTAAAGCAATAGTGAGACTGATTTCCCTTTAGACTAAACTTTATTAGTTGAAATTTTACATGTAACCCAATTTTTGATGTACGTAGACAACTTTAGTGCATCACTTCAAAAAAATTTATAGAGAGACAAGTCTCTAACACGGTAGGCACACAGGCGCTAATGGCCATACTTTTAATGACCATTAGCCCTTAATGGCCATATTTCCCTGTGTGAACGCCATATTTTCGCAATATATTGTCAATAATATTACAAAAAATATGGTGTTCACGAACGCAATATAATGGCCATCAGCTTCAAAATGATCATCTGGCAACATTAAAGGCGAAAATTTTCTTTTTGCCGTAGCCATTTGACAACTGAATCATAGCAATATGATTTATAATTACTTGAAAAAACATATATTAATATTATGCATCTTAAGCGGTAAGTTTTGTTTACTGTATTTATTGAATTCAGTGATTAGATTATATTTTTCAGTGATCAAATTATAGTTTTTGAATTTCAGTTAGTAAAAATATTTGAAAAAAACATGTTAAGTTTGATCAATATGAGGCTACAATTTTACGAATATTTTCTTTCCTTATATTATACATTTTTATAATATATTTTTAAACACTTTGAAAAACCAATTATTAAATTAAACAACTCGTTTTAAGTCTATAAAGTATTTAAAAGTAAACAAATTCCGCAAAATAAAACACTGTGTAAACTCAAATGACATTAATCAGCTGCTTTGAAAATATTACGTTTCGCCTGTGTGCCACCGAAATTGTATGGCCTAAAATATGGCCATTAGAGGCAAAATATGGTGTTTGAAAGTATGGCCATTAGCGCCTGTGTGCCTACCATGTAAGCACGCAAGAGCTTCTCGTAAGCTCTTTTCGTGATCTGTTGTCAATTGCTTCTTCTCAATTTCGTATTATACACAAAAAGCCCATTATTTCTTCCACAATTGGATTTTGACCAAAACAATCCCTAATAATCTTTAAAAAGGAAAAATAGCAACTTGTCGTTATTGAATAAAATCAAATTTATTGAAAAATAAAATTTCATGCATAACTGCCACATAATTATGCCACGGCATAATTAATACCATACCAACATTTACCATGTTACTGTATTCAGAAAGTCACTAAATCACAACATATATCATCCGAGAAATTTTATATTAAATTTAGACGTTAAAAAAACTTCGAACTTTAAAACTTCGCATTTGTTGATACTACAATGATAGAAAAGAACTGTTTTCAGCTTTTTAGATATAAAAATGAGTAAATATAGTCAAACGAATCTTTTTATAGTGATAGAAAAAGACAAGAGGACTTGAAGAAACCGCAATCTTGTTTTTTGAAATCAGCTGTTTTTGTTGAAGCATTCATTTACAGTTTCCGTGTACCTGGAACTCCAGAGTTTCTGTTGATTAAGCTTTTTATAAAAATATATGAAAAAAGTATTTTCTATGTTATTTAACAGCTTGAAATTTTTCGAGAATGTAAAAATACTGAGAGAAGCTTTGTCTCAAACTTGTTTTTCAAAATTTTCATTAAACGTTACGTCATGTCAACGATTGATTAAAATGGGCCAAGATATCAGCTAAGAAAAAGATAAATGGACGACAGCAAAGTGGCAATAACTGTCACTTTTTATTATACAACTATTTTACTAAAATTGATAGAACATAAAACAACACAGAGCATATTTGACGCATTTATTTATTGGGAAAACTATATTAAAAAGCAGGAAAAAAGTAAAACAAATAAACTACATTTGATAACTTAACCTTTTACTCGATTGCTTGATTTTAATCAAAAAAAAGGTGTGTCCGCAACTGCAGTGATATTCCAATTATACAAGAAGAAATATAGCACTAAACTGCAGCTGCCTTTGTTTACAATAAAAAAAATGAAAAGCAACAATTTTCCATTTGACACCGTCTTAATTTTGATTACGCTTCAGAAAATATACAATTACTTTTTATCTGGAACTCATAATGAGATAAAATTTATTGTTTGCTAATCAAAAAATTTCAATCGTAAAATTTTGTTTGTTCGTTCTTTTTTTTTAACTTAAAAAAACAAAAACTTTAGTTTTCTTAAAAAATATCCGTACTTTTCATTAAAATTTCTAGTTACAAATAGAAATAGTTACAACAATAATAAACAATTGAACCTTTTTAGTAGTATTTTCTGAATTTAGAAAAGCTGTAACCAAATGTGAAATTTAGCTTAACATTATCTGCAAATTCTGGCTACAAAATTCTTAGTAAATTTTTTCTCAGAATTAAGCACAAAATGAAAATATTTTCTTAATCTTGAACAAGAAAAACGTTAGCTTCACATTTACAATGTATCCAGATACAATGTTACTAGATTTAAATTCACATTTAATAATGGGGCCATGTCTTCCAAGAACTTTAACTAAATTATTCCATAATTCTTAGGATTCACTAACGCTGAGCGTATGATACAAGTTAGCCTCCTAAAAGGGATATTTTTGCTTAAAGCAAAATTTAATAAATTTGTTACTACACATTTTTGTGTAATTTCTCTTTGGCTTGAACTAGATCCGTGAAAACCCATAATTGAAAACTCATTTTTAAACCACGCAGCACTATAAAATCCAGCGAAAATTGTTTCAGGAGGAATATCTGCTTAGGAATTTATAAAGCACACACACCATGGTTTGACGGATAAATCTTTATTGACGGCTCAAAGAACCATGACAGAAAAAGAAAGAAATAAAAGAAGACCAAGTCCTTGCCCCACTTATTTTCGGGGCTTCACCTAAAGACTTTTTTACTTACCTTTCTAGGACCGTTATTTTTTCAGGAATATCAAAAGGATTCATTGTGATGTCTACTTTTTATCGAAAATATTGATACCAGTCATTATTTGTTGTTTTTTTGTCCTTGAGCTTTAAATATCTACCAACTTAAAGCTTATAGCTCATCATCAAATTTAAATTTCGAACTCATGATAAACCCTGAAGTGACTTATGATTGCTTCCCATATTCCTGTATTTCGAAATTTTTTTTTGTTTCGACGGAGGCTACAAGAAAATGTTTTAGGGGCATAAATGATCAAAGTTCCATATGAACGTTTACGACTGTATTGATCACGGCAGCAAAAATGCTTTATGCTTCAATGTTAGGATCTGTATAAATGTATAAAAATCATATCAAAAGGTATCTTTTATGATAACAATAAAAAACATTCATATAAAAAGGTTCAGGTGTTTGTTACCTTGAGTTTTTTACGGAAAATTTATACCTGCTGCCTGAATTAAAACTTCCGCACTACATTTTTAACACAGCACTATTTTTTTAAATAGTCGTTTTACGAAATACTGAGACGGAAAATATATTTCTCCTACGTTTCACATGTTCCGGAAGGCATTTATTGTACATTACAAGGGGCAAATTTGTACAACTAAAGTTGTTGTTGATATTTTTTATCTCAGCATCTTTCATCACCTAAAATATTTGGCAAATTTTAAAACTTTTTTCTCATAATATTTTTAAATTCTTTTTAAAGAACTCTTTGTCCTCCTATATATTTTTCTCCTATATTTAAAGTAAAAAATATAAAACTTGTTTCCATCCATCCAATATTTAGCAATTTACAATTCAAGTGTCAATCATACCTTGGCCTAACTTCAGATAGAAAAAGAAAATTGTTAGCCTTACTAGCAGCTGATCTAGTTTACATGAATTCGGTTCACTTCTTTTGGTATTTCTTCTTTGGTTGTAAAAATCCATCAAATGCTGTCAGGCTATTTGTCTAGATTTCAATAGCTTGAAGTTTAAGATTAAGTCTCAAAAACTAGCAGCAGCAGGTAAATATACTTGGGTCAAAGTATTAATCCTCTCTTAAGCAAGGGAAAAATTGTCTGTTAACATTTGGGTTTTCTGTTTGTTTTTTTAAAAGATTAAAGCGATTTTGTGTTTCTTTGATTTTATCTCCAACTATTTTGCTTTTTCTGGCCAAACAGAATAAATAAAATGTATGTTTAAATATAGGAATGAACTCGCACAGCTATCGGCAAGATATCAACAATTCCAACTACGAATAACAGTGTCCGTTTAAATGGTAATATTTTATTGCATATAGCTGAATACAAGCAGTCCTGGTTAGAAACTTGCCCATGAAACGGGCAAAAGACTTTTCTTTATAATTTGCTTTATTATATTCTTTTAAAAACTTCACTCAGCCCCTTCATTTAATGATGAGATTTCTATCATCATTGTGATATTCTTCTTGCATATTTTTTGGTGAAATCCGTGCTGGTTGGTTCGTGTCCATCTCGATATCCCCTTATTTTCCTTTTCTTTTAACATAAAGGGTATCCAACTTTTATTAACTTCCCTTCAAGACATTTTTGCCGATGTTTACTATTGGTAATTCTGGAACTTGGTAAAATTTTAACGAGTAAAATTGTTTGTGTATCCCTATTGTAAGCAATCATCTTGCACAACAGGCTTAATAGTCTTCTTACCTTAACTTTTAACTATGGAGTGTTTTTGTTTTAAGTAAAAGTCCTACTTTCTTTAGGAGCTCTATATGTACAAGCAGAATTATAAATCGTTAGTAATTGAGTAAAATAATATCAAAAAATAACCGTAGCAATTGATATTTCTATTTTTTTAATAAATTTTTACAATTAGTTTTTTAGGGAAAAATTTAACAAAGTTCTTATTAACGTATTTTTATGAATATTCAAGGGAATTTCAAATTTTTAGTCATCAATTATATCGGAATCTATTTTGAAGGTGACACGTTTAACATTTTTCTTAACTGTCCTTTGACCACTTGCAACTGGATCCGGATTTGAATATATAATTTTTTTATTATTTCGTTGGGTTGTTGTTTCCGGTAAAGAAGTCCATTGTGGTGTTGAACGCCAAAATTGGCATAACTGTTCACCCCATGGCATTCCAGTTGTTTGGGTATTTTTATGAAGTTTTTTATATCCTTGATGTTTATTAGCAATGAAAGCAGGTGACGGTATTATATGATTTTCTCGTTCAATGTATCGATTATTGCCAATAACACGATGTAATCTCGATGGGCGTGCTGTTAATTTGAAATGGAAATCATTAATGTCCCTTGAATTCGATGTCGATGGCTGTTTTAATTTTGTATTTGTAGTTTGTACTGTATTTTCTTTGTTATAATATGGATTTTGTCGTTTATCAGCAAAAGTATTTCCATCCGTTGCCATAAATTTTGAATTTTTTAATACATTCCCTAATTTTTCTTGTTTAGCAATTAAATTTGTATTGTTTACTAATTTTTGTAAATTTTTATACCTTCGTTTTTCAGAATCTTCATTGCTTTTATATTTAATCATTCTTATTTTTTCAGTAATTTCTTCTCTAGACTTTTGCACAAATTCCGATGGTTTTAAATTTAACGCTTTACACCATTGATCCAGGTTATCTAATAGTTCTAAATTATGTTTATTTGGCATATTTACAGTAACAAAAAATCAAATAAAATTCCTAAAATGTTAAATTTGAAATTCCCTACACCATTTGAATTGTGTAATAAAATTCTGACGACTGCCAAAATTTTTCCTGGCTACTTTGAATTTCGAAGTTTGATCATGAATTTTGCTGTCATATGTTTCGAAAAGAATTTCAAATTTTAAACGGAATTGAAAACGTGATTATTTCTCACCCCTTTAATGTGTCTTCTACTTAAGTACCAGGTTTTTAATTTTAATTTGTGGTCATGGAAGTCATACAAAAACTTTTTATCACGTTTTTATTATTGTATTAAATTTCCAATATCAGTAATTGCTAGAACAGTACCACCTAATAGTAAGGGTTGTTAGCATTAGGAAAAAACAGACAAATTTACTTTTTCAAATTTAACCATGGTTAAATGTTGTGATTTTTCAACAGAACTAGATTAATGCATACTCGGCCAATTTTAACTAGTATGCAACTGCAAAATCGCAGTATTATTTAAAAAGAAATTCGGTTGCATATTTTAGGTCATAGGGGGGTGACACACGAGTCGTCATGACATGCACAACTTTTCGAAGTTACGGGCGAGACGAGTAAAGAACAGTGAGTTTGCAGGGAGCTCTTTATACGTCTCGCCCGTAACTTCGAAAAGGTATGCATGTCATGACATCTCGTGTGTCACCACCTATAGGAATGTATTATGTTTGAGATCATTTGAACCAAGGCTCTTTAGGAATATATTGTAAGGAAGTTTCATTTTCCGCTGTTTAGTGCTTTATACTCCTTTTCTAAATATGGAAGTAAAAAATTCAAAAATCAGAATTATTCTTTTTTATATTAAACATAAGGCTGATGTGAATATCAATCTCGTTTTCCCTATAAATCTCCTCGAAGAACGTTATGTAAAATTAAATTTCCTTTCATTAACAAAAATCAACATTTTTTGATATCAAAAAGTAATTAAAAAACTAAAATAATAAAAATAAGCAATACAATTAGATCCTGAAACTATAAAATTGAAATAAAATTTACTTTTGGTTTAGTTTGGGTTTTTTTTTACAATGTAAAACTAGTTTTGCATTTGTTTCTTCCTTTAACCCAACGACATATTAACCTTTGAAGCCTGTATACAACAAATTTTTATATGTGTGGATGTGTTCATTATTTTATTTAGGCCCTAAGAATTTTGTAAATTTTGAGCTGATCCCCAGGTACTAAAATCTGTCAAAACTAGTTTCTTACCTTTTACCTGTTATTGTTAGACTTGTCAGTAATTTTATGTATAGATATGGAGGTTTTCCTAAGAATTTTTCATAGGTTCAATTTTCATCATTTCATTTTGATTGTTGTTGGAAACTTTTAAATTTTGTTAGACAAAATCAATAGCAAAAAGAAAACGAAAACTAACAAAAGAATTGACGGCAGATGCTTCAGATATATATGAGGTTTATACAGGTTAAGTTCCCCTTTTTACAAAATGAAATGCCGATCCACAAATTAATTCTAAAATGCGTTTATTTAGGTGCTAATTTTATGAAACAAAAAAAGGCATTTTCCATGATTTTTCATAATATTTGAGTTTGTGTATTTTGTTGTTGTAACTTTTATTTTTTTAAATGGCATTAATGGAATGTAGTTCGGAATTAATAAAACTATTGGAAATCTTTCATGTTTACTTTAAGAAAAATATGTGACACAGCTTGTGCAGAGAAAAACTTTAGCTTAAATTTGTTATTTATTAGCCCAAATTGAACGGGGCCTCACGTGAGCAAAACTAAAACCACTTTTTGCGTTTTTTCGTTCCGTGTTCAGTCTCATACATCATCAAATTTCATATTTATATTTATAGGGGATATAAAATTTCAATGAATTAATGAAAGCATAGAAAATTTTTTTGTCGCAGTTTTTCTACAAACTTTTAAAAATTTGTACTTTGCTGCTTTCAGCTCTCTTCTATACTCTATTCTTCTCCTTAGATTAGAGAAAACGTGAAAATAAGATTACAAATAAAAGTAAATTAAGAAAATACATGGCAAACCGTGATGGTTCAACATAATATACGCTAGCTGATTTATTGAAGGACACCTTCGTTGATTAAAATAACACATTCAATCTGGCATAGATCATCGGTGGTTAATATAGTCCAAGAGCTAGAGAACTATAGAGAAGAGTTAGTTCTTAAAAGCGTAAAATTTGCATTATCATTGTTTCGCATTAACTGGTTCTTTGTGAAGTTGCCTGCCAGCTTTCCCGAGATATAAAGTGTCAAAACCTTACAAAAATATGAAGATAAAATTCTGGTATTTTCAAAATTAGATTTTTCTAAATGCTTAACTGAAAAGTAGATATATTTTTTGTAATTAATTAAGTTATAACAATGAAAACTTATGTTTTTGACTCCACATTGCAAACATTACAACCAAAAATTTGAAAGGCTTTAGGTCAAAACATTGCTGTATAAATATATATTCAATTATTTTATTAAAAAACAATGTTTTTCCTTTAGTATAGAGCTAGATATTACGTCCATAGCTATTTGTCTTGTTTTCAGGAAACTATAAATATGCACACACGTGAATTTTACAGTACACCCGCATTATTTGAGTCTCTTATAAATTTAAAAAATATATTTCAAGTCGCATGCACGCAGCTTGCAACACGAAGAAGAACAAAAAATAGTTTTAGCTTTGTTCTTCTTGCGAACGAACATGCATAGTTATATTTCCGGTTCTAGAGCTATTTGCATCAATCTTGTGACTTATTATACTCAAGTTGAATAATATACACATGCATTAAATTTTAATGATTAAAAGCATCGCTAAATAAACTTTGCGTAGCTAGCATAATGAAACACGCCTTTTACAACCCCGACCGCGGGGTTTCTCTGAAAACGCGGATGAGTGAGAATTTTCTGCTGCTTGACAGCATGTAAGATAACTTGGCCTATTTGAAAAAGCCAGCAAAATAATTTACAAAGTTCGTAAAATATGGAATGAAAATTCCCTCTAAATTAAAGTAAAACTTAAAAACCAAGTTATTTTAAAAATAACAAAAATAACATACAATAAAAAAAATTTAATTCAATTTATTGAATTACCGCCGTTCCTTTAAATTAAATATTCCGTCAAAAATAAATAAATTGTTCATGGTTTAGCGTAAAATGTTGAGGTTGGTCAAGAATACAAAGGACATTCGTTTATACAGTAAAAATAACATGAAGTATAAAAAAAATATTTTTTTGAGAGACCATGTGACCATGTGATAATTATTTTTCAAAAATTAAAAAGCGAAATTTTATTTTAAGTTCAGGATTTTACAATTTGACAAATTCAATCCTGTTTGTCTGACTATCTGTGTATTATGGCTATCAAAACTTGACCATTTTATTGATCGCTTGAAACTAGTTAAGCTGCTGTTGTGTTCGACCTGTTCCGAAACCAGTTCACAGGTTTTTATTCTCTTTTAATTTTTTTTCTCCTCATTATCATTTTTCTTGAAGCTGCTTCATTTTTGTATGTGTATAATTTCATTGGCGCTCTTTACCCTATACGCACCTCTTGTCTACTCTTTGTAGTCCAATATTCCTTGGTCAATGCCTTGAGAAATATTAAAATGAACTTTACTGGACATGATCATACATAAATGAACTTTTTCATATGATTTCAGGTAGCTATATTTATTTAACTAAATAGTTTTATAAAGAATCTGTACTATTTACTATTAAAAGGTGTATGTGTCTGTAATTTCCATATATAATTTTTTAGATTTAATATAATAAATATCAGTAAACACTTTGTTTTTTAATGTCTGGTTTTTTTCAAGCAATTTTGTTGATTTTGCCTTTAGCTGCCTTTGCGTGCTGAGAAGCCATCAAAGTTTTAGCTATACTTTTCTTTTGTATCTAAAAATATGAGCCAACAAAGGAAACAACGAACTAAGGAAGTGTAAATGATTCACTTCAAGGCCTAGTGATGTAGAGCATTATTTAATTAGAGTTTTTTCGTTTTTAAAAATTTTTATAGTGGGACATCTGTTGATGGCTTTGTTATCAAGAAGACCACACGACACATTAAAGTTATTTGGGAACTGAAACAACAGTTGGCTGGCTTGGTTATTTTTAGAAGAGTATCTGATATGTGGCTACAAAAAAACAAAGAGACTAAATATTTTGTTAAAATAGAAGGCAGAAAGATTAGATAGGACAACTTTTTCTTTGTTTTGGTTCTTTTTTTTTGTTCTTGATTATTGACACGTTTGCAAATTCAACACAAAGAATTACATATATAGAATTTTGGGGCGTATCTCATTTAAAATTAATTTTATCAAATTTAATGAAATTTGCTTATTTTATTGTTATAAAACTAGCCTTAATCATATTTGAGATATGGAAAATGAACGTGCTTTCACTACAAAGATCGGCACAACATTTCCATTGATTCTGTTTTTGTTTAGTCATAAAATTTAATAAAAATTATAAACAAAAAATTATATGTATTCCTTATCTTTCGACTAAAGTCGGCTATGTGAGGATATTAGTCCCGGACATTGTTTTGAACATACCACTTCCAGGGTGTAAAGAAGAACATCCATTGCACAGTGCCAAATTTGGCAGTCCCACTAAATGTCCGTGTAAAATATTGTTATTGCTGAAATCAACTAATTAAAGTTATTTTTAAGTATGTATCAAAAGTCCTTTTATTTTAATTATATATTATGGCGAAATTATATTTTGCCAACCTCCGAAATTGAGGAAAGTCATTTGAAAAATTCTAGTTTGTGCTTATTAAGGGTTTTTCTCAGTTTTATTTTACCCAATAAAAACAATAAAAGAAGTGTCAAAAAATGTCTTTTTCTTTCTGTTCAATTTTATCTATTGAGTTTTTTCTTTATAACTAATAACTTCATACAAGCCAGATTTAAGAGCTCCAATGACTTAAATATGATTCATATTAATTATAAGAGCAAGTTAAAACATCATATCTGCCAGACACATTGTCCATTTTAGGGTTACAATTTCATGTTTTCCATGATTAATTTTCACTTGTCACTGTAAAGTTTGCATTACTTAAAATGCTCTGAAATTGCTTTTTTAATTAACTTTCATATAATTTATTGAGAGCAAAAAAGTTTAACAGAAACTAATTCAACTAAATTCTTTTGCTATGACCTTTGCAAATAACTTTTTACCAAAGACAACAAAGACAGCTTATGCTTCTTATTGTTGTTTTTACTTTAACTAAATTTATTCCCAAGCAACACAAATTTTTGTCTCTTTTGGTGGTACGCATGTCAACAACCCCGACTATCGACAACGACCCTGCTTTTTATATTTTCGATATACATATATATAAACATACCAAATGTTATATATGATATACACTCCTCAAATTAGCCCTCGTTTACTTCCAAATTTTTAATTTTAAATTGAAGTAAAACTATTCTATTGATCGGAAACAGAAGTTATTTTAGGAATTGTTACTTACACCCCAAAACAGTTTGAAAGAAACCAAGAAAAAGCATTTATCTTAAATGAATATAATATCTCCGGGTTCAATGGCGTACAAATATGTCAAAATTTTACCAAATGACTTTAAAAGGAAAAATATATATAAAAAATTAAAGAAAAAACTTTGGTTTTATATTCATTTGATTTACCTGTGGGTAACTGGTTTTTGTGATTCCAACAGTTGCTTTTAATAGTTTTGTTATTTTGGGTTTACAATTTTTTACTGCTTTTTTATTTTTATATTTTCCTGCGGTAGAATAAAGTATCCTTTTGTTTATTCTATGATATTTTTTAAGGGAGAAAATTCTCTTTTTATACTTAATTCTATCTGATAAGAAATTGTGTGATTGCAATACTAGATTGCATGTAACCCAGGTAATTGTAAAAAAGGCTCCCTTTTATAGATTTGCTGCTAAAAACTTTGTATTTCATCTGGCAATTAATTACTGAATTTATCTGCAATATGAATAAAAACTAGATAAACTTGCCACAAGCATTTCTTACTCATCTGACATCATTATTTTTTTCAAGTATCTATTCTTCGAGACTGAGTGAATGTGCTTTCAGTGGTGACATCCTGTTTTGTCGAATCAGCCAACTCACTCGCATTGATCTTCCCAAAAAAAGTAAAGAACCGATGAAGGAATCGGGAGAGGAATAAAGCAAAAATGTAAGGCAGGTTTATATATGAGGAGAGTAAAGATATGTGAAATAAAAATGTTTAATGCTTTTAGCAGATTTCAATTGATTCTTATACCTCATAAGGACATGGAACATGAGTGCTCCTCACATTTACAAATTTTTTAAGTTGATGGCGAGAAGTATAAAGAACAGAGAGAGAGAGATTGAAGCCAATTTTCGAACTTAAAAATGATTCCATAGCGGGCGGCTTTACTAATACAACCAACTGTTTTGACAGCCTTTTGGCGTCTAAGTTTTCCCGCACATTTCAACGGCTCTATTTATCTTTATCTGAAATAGGCTGATGCCCTCTCGTGTGAATGTTAACAATACTTGTGTGCCATGCACCATAGAAGGAATATTTTTCCGCCTGTTCATCATTAAATTAATGTGGGATCCATTTGAGCCAATTTTAGCAGAATAAAATAATATTGTTTGTATGCCAAAATAATTTATAATTAGTCTATAAGATTGAATAAATTCAACGATGAAGTTTACTTAATGATTCGAAGTGGCATTTCACGTTATATAATTTTTCAAAAAAAAATCAATTTACATTCTAAAAAACTCATTCGAAGAGTTAAATAATTCAGCTTCTTATCCTACAAATAAATTTTCTGGTGTTCATTTTTTTTTTTTTTTTGAATAATCTGAAAAAAAATAGTAAAAGTTTTAATGAAGCCGAATATTATTCAGCTAAGTATATAATTCCACTGCTAAGATGAATTAACTTAAACAACTATTTTGGTATTTATGCTTATATCTTCTTCTTTTTCAGACAACGATAAAAAAATGAAACTGTATTTAAAAATTTATTTAACTTAAGGCAGGCTTTGATTCCAACAAGAAGTCTTGAAAATACTCCAAATCCATTGACAGACACCGAATTCAATGTTAAGACTTGCTCCAATTTGAATTATCGAAAGTTTAAAAAAAAAATTCGAATCAAAGATAGCCAAGCAAAATACAAGAATTTTTATTTGTTTGATGAAAAATTGTAACAAATTTACTCAGCAGCTGTGTCAAGCTCTGCACCCGCTTCATTTTATATTTTTATTCACCATTTTTATATCGAGCTATATTCCCGGCAGTTGTTTGATTTTTGAAAGGGAGAAAATCGTTTGCCACGCTTTCTACTTTTTATAACCAGTGAAATAAAAAACTGAACAGAACGGAAAACTATAGACTAACCATTAAGAAAGACTTATAGTAGAGGGTAAAAGAGGGAAAGATTAAAGCTCTCAATGTGTAGAAGTACTCCCTTAAATGCTAGTAAATACCACCCTGTACTTATTGAATTATATATCCTACAACCATTTCACTCCTTTATGCCTCGTCAGATATAAGTTCAATGTTCGCGTGAGTATTGAATTTTTCCCTTCATTTTTTTCAATGTGAGTCTGCAAGGTTAGTTGTTTATGCATTAATCAGTTTTTCTTGTTTAAAAGAATAAAAAAAAAAAATTCCGTTTGCCCTTATCTAAATTGTAACTGGTTATTACTTTTAGGTATTTGTAGTTTTCAACAAATAAAAAGTTTTGATAGGATATTTTTTATGAATTTTTGTTGGCTTATTTTTAATATGGACTTGATGCAGAAGAACTTCCAACTAATAGAGGTTAAGAGCTTTTATGATTTTTTCGACAGAACAGATATGAGATAAAAAAAAATTATTATCCTGATTTTTCTATTTAGTTGAGTTCTGTAGCGTAGAAATTTAAGTTTATAGTGGAAAAACCAGAACTTAAGTTATGAAAATTTTTTTCGATTTGATTTTTTTTTTGCCTTTAGGTTTACAACAGAAAGTATTTGGAATAACTTTTTGATAAAAACAAATTTTGCTACTTTGTTACTTTCGTTACTACGATTTTTTGTATTAGATGAAGAAAGCAACAACAACAAATGCATTGTTTGGGAAAGTTGTTTCTTTAGACTATTGAAAAAATTAATATGAAAAGCTTAAAATATTCAAAGAAAATAGAAAATCATTTTAAAAAATTAAAGCTAATTGGGAAAAATAGAGAAAATCTTACAGAAACACAGAAAATTGAAAAATCAAAGTATTTCCACAAAATAATTGGAAAAAAAGATTTTATAGATTTTACAAACAAACAAACTTTGTAAACAAATTTGCAGAGATATTTAAGAAAAATATCAAAGACAACGTAAGAAATCTTTTGAAAAAAAGTTGTTTTTTAAAAAACTTATTGACAGTTCGAAACTATTAATTAATTGAGGTATGAGACAATAAAGATAACTAAGGATTGTTTTAAACAGTTTTAAAATATAATTTAGGCAAGCTAAAAGGGGACGAACTACCTGTTTTTTGTCATAAATTGAAGGACAATGAACTTTCCGGCGATTCTTTAACAAAATTCATCTTTCTTGATTGATAAATGGAATGCAAGACCCAAAAAAGTTGCATTGAGACATAATAAAATGATTTTAGTGATAAATGCTGATGCCTTAAATGAAGTTGAGTATAGAAATGATGCAAAAAATTATTGTTATCAAACCTTAGAACTCACTAGCGTTTGTCGTATTGGGTGATTTTGCGTGTTAAAAATTGAGATTGTTGTTTAAAACCAAACGGAGTGGACGCATTAATGATTTCTGAGTTCATTGTAGAAAGTTAATGATAACGATTTCAACTGTCAAAAATCATCAATACTGTCAAATTTAGTGCAAGTAAATTTTCTTTAGACTCGTCTTAAAAATCGACAAGTTGACGATAACTAAACGGCAACTAAAGCGAAATTCAAATTTATTGGAGGCTAGTGGAGGAATCATTGGCATTTGGCCCTGTCAAGAGCTAAATAGCCTTAAGTTCATTTCAGTAGATTTTGAATTCAGAAAATCGTCGACTTCAAGGATGTGTGAGAAAAATGTGTTCCTGTTGAGGTTGGCGACTAAGAACTCTATATTTCTTATATTTTCCTTCGAATTTACTTTAAATCTTTAAATGTTTAAAATTTATATAACCGACTCCTTATTATTCTTGTTTTTATTTTTAAATTTTCGGAGAACATTAAATCCAAGTATTTCAAATTCATTTGTAATGCAAACGAAATCTTTTTGGTCATTGAGGGGTATTCTTAGAAGGCTTTAACTCATTCAGTTTAATTTTCCAGCTAGTTGTCTATTACTTTGCTTATTAATGCCGACTGTAGTCGTTAGCACCTATTTGGTTAGTGTTCATCAATTGTTACTATAAATGTAACCACCAGCCTAGGATTTTTTTCCCTGTGTGTATCTTCATTCTTGTTAGATAGAAGCTAGAAAGGATATTTCGTTTAGCACTTTGAACTCTCGATTAGATACACAGATGTGGCTCTAATTGGAAATAATTTTCTGATCGAATCTTGCTAATTTTCAAGATGACATTGCAAAATGGTTGTGATACATACAAGAATACAACAGAACTGTCCTTTTTCTTGTTTTCAATTGCTTTTTCTATTGTGGTCATATCTCGCCCATTAAGATAAAACTCCTTATGGAATGATACTGATTCGGAAAACAATTCATCATTAGCTTAATTCATGCTTAAGGAAAAAGTGACCTAGTAGAAAAATAGTCAAAATATAAACAAATAAGTAGAAATCATAGCTACTCATGCAGAAAACAGTTCTACAGTGGCTTTGTCGATCATTGAAAATATAAACATTTGAAGCAATAAATAAAAAGGGAAGGATTTCAATACTATCCCTAAACAAAGATTATTTTGACAGATTTTAAGGGAGAAAAGCTCAAATTAATAAAAAAACCACTGCACGACTTGAAGTACTTTTTATTTAAGGGTATAAAAATTTGTATTCCTTTTTGTTGAAAAATTTTTATAAAAAATAACTAACGAAATAAATACAGAGAGAGAGAAAGAAAGGTTTTTACTGTGTTTTGTTTTGTGCGACTGTAGTTAATCAATCACTCCTTTTGTGATGAACATAAAAAATTGATATAAATATGTTTGAAATCTAAACAAAAACACAGTTATTTTTTTTATCGTCAGCTAGTATATATGATTACCCGGAACGAATAAAAATTAAGGTTAATTGAGGCTCTAATAAATTGTTGTTATCTTCATAAATCAAAACATCTTTTGTAGCCAATAAAATTTTCCATCTACAGTTCATTATTCAAGACTGTTGATAGGATAGGTGAATTCCTTAAAGAACCATGGACCAATTATCATTTTTGCAATTACTTTAGCACTTAACATTTATTCTGCGATTGGTTTTTATCAAAGTTTTGTTTACTTTGTATATTTAATGTATTCATGCAACACAAGAAAGAGAAAGTAAATTGGGAATTGAACTATTGATTTTTCAAAATGTTATCTTTGATGATGAATTTTATTTTGCATATTTATCCGGTATTTTGAAATAAAAAGTTTTTGACCTGGATTGACCTTTTGAGTTCATTTTTTATATAAAATTCTAATTGAGCAGGACAAAAAATCACTAGCGTCGATTTAAGAAAGAGAAATGTTAGGCTTATTCACATTTCTTACCCCCGGTTTCACAATATAAGCTCTAGTTTCGGTTCGGTAAAGCTTTTCTAAGAGGTTCAAGATTCCTTAAGAATAGAAAGTGTCTTTCTGTTGATTTTTGAAACTGGCTTAACTAAGCTATTGGTGATGTATTTTGTAAACAGCTTTAACATTAGCTGACCGTAATATGTCATATTTTTTGCTAAAGAAGATAAATTATTGAAGGTAATATACTAAATAGATTCTTCTTGGGTTTAATAACAAAAATTTGGCCAAGTGAATATTACAATTTTTATGTGCGAGAAATTTTTCTATGCACTATATCCCTTCGTATGCCGATACTATTTGTAGTAGTGTGGGAGACTTGAAAAATAACATAAAAAACCCTTAAAAAACATTTTTATTTCATATAATTACTGAACTAAAAGAAAAAAATTAACCGCTTTTTAAACCGCTGAATGAGAACAGAATGATAAATAATGCTTTCAACAAGATTTATTTACAATTTTATGTCACAAAATATAAAAGTGTGATATGTCGAGATTATCGTTCATCATTCGGTAACTATTGCATTTAATACAATTTATTAATTTCATCTGAACATTTCGATGAATAATACATAAATTGATAATTATTTATGATGATCATTAATAAAAGCTTATTTTTTAAAAGATTTTTTTTATGTTTCTTTAATTTTACCCTTGTTATTCATATTTTGTCAAAAAATTTTCAACTTTGCTTTGTCTTCCAACCATTAGTTTACGATTTCTTAATTCAAATAACAAATAAGATCGTTCAGAATTTGCCAACAAAATTCCATTGCATTCATGACTAGAACTGCAAACGAGTTAATTTATTTTTAAAAAGTTTACTTTATCAAAGTCTGAAGCAAATACCTCATTGGCAAAACCAAGTAACATTTGATTATCATGGCATCCAATTTGATAATTTTTGGTTTAACGCGGTTGAAAAAGAGATGAAGAGTTTCTATTTACACGGTCTTGAGGTACACTTTAGCACGGCTCAGATCAATAATTTTTCAAGAAATTTAAATAAAAGAGAAAACTAAAAGCAAAAATAGACGAAAAGAATTGAAAGATGTATGTAAATATAAAATGCATGGACATCAATTAAGTATGTTTCTGCGGTTTGTAAGAAGTGGTGCAAATGTTCAAGCGAGATAGCCTCATATCTAATATTTAGCATAAAAGAGATATAAAATAGGTGTTAATTTATTACATATGTTTTTTTCGTATGGACTCTATTTTCACAATTTCAATTTGCATCGAGTTTTTGGTAAACCAATTTAATGAAAAATCAAAGTAAACTAAAGTCTATTAAAATAAGATTTGAAAAGTAAGGTAATAAGTAAAGTAATAAGTTTTTAGTTTCATTATTGTCTTTAAATTAAATTTTTACAGTTTCAATAATATTTAGTTATTATTAATTAAAGTTAAAAAATCAATGAATTATTTTATATTTGACTAAGCTAAGAGCTAAGTCGACTTTATGCTCTACAAAAAGAGAGTTTGTCTTAGGGAAGTTAAGCTAAACTTGTGGAACGTTAAATTTTCTTAACTGGAAACTTAAGCTAACAAAAGTACTAACCCAAGCTTAGGCTTCTACTGTGAAACCTGTCATAAATATAGCTGAAGAGATTATTCTTATTGAGATTTAAAAAAAACTTCTGTTCTAATACTTGAATATTTGGTAATTATTTCAGGGGGTGATTGTACAACTACAAATTCGTATCCTACTCAGATGTTATAGTATTTAATGTTATAGAAGAAAAATTTCTCAATGGAAGAAAAGTTTTAAATAACTAGCAAACACCTTTTCCTACTTTGTGACATTTTCATAAAAGTACAGTACCTTCATTAAATTAGTGCTCTTTATCCTTCATTTATGATGATGGTGTTTATTAATACCGATTGTGAGTTGCAGTTTTTTAAAGCTGTTTTTGTTCAATCTCAAGCTAAATAAACAGTCTCCTGAGTGGATGTGACAAAATTAAATGTGACTAAAAACCTAAAATCTTGGTCTCTATTTTCTTAATAATTGGCAAATAATATTATTTTACGTTAAGTTGAAAAAAAAATTTATAAACGTTAATATTTGAAAAATTAAGAGTTTATTTCCTGCAAAAAATTGTAGCTTTAGACAAGTCAAGGTTTCTCTGAAGAAATTAAATGCCTTGAAGCTCTTTATCCACCCTTAGATCTAATTCTAGTGACCAGTATTAATTCAAAGGTCATACAAATACTGCGTCGAAAATAATTTAGGTCAAATGATAAGGAAGACATATCCTTTTACAAAATAGAAAATAGGAAAAATATGACTCAACGCTGGTTTACCAAAATATACAAATATATTCTTTGACATAAATAATTTGACATTTCAAGATCAAGTGCATCAATTTGTTTTGTTTTAATACATTTTTATTTATTTAACTTTAAGTACATCCAGGACGAAATTATAATTTTTAGTTGTTAAACGTAGTAACATATATTTATTATGTTATTTAATTTCATTTTAAGGATTTTTGTAGATTGGCTAAGTTAATACCTAGAGATTTTACATTTATACACCTACATACATATTAAACACATGTTATACTAAAGATAATTTTTAAGGAGATCCTGGATGCTATTTGCTATTTCTTGCAATATTTTAATATCTGAATAAAACTTTTTTAGGCTTTTGTAAACGAAAAAAATCCATTCTTTTATCCTAAATATCTAATATGACCCGTCAAATATCTAAATAGCCGCCAAGGATTAAAAATGTTATCAGAATCATTTGCCTTTTGAGTGTGTGTTTTTAGCCTTCTACCATAACTTAAATAAAAATTTTGAGGGAACCACTTTTAAGCTTGACTGCACAGTCTTTTATTTGTGGTTTCTTTTATTTATTTTTTTGGTTCAAATACCTGATTAGATATTCTTGAAATGTCGAAAACTATTTCCGTTCAATTGAAATTCTATCCTACTAACAAATTGTTATTTTATTATCTTATCAACATATACACACAATTACATTTTTTTGTTAATTTATTTAATTAAAATGAGTTTGTTAACCTTATCTCACCTGTCAAATGTCATAATGTCTAAAACAACTTGAAAACTAAAAAAAAAAAATAAAAATCCCCCTTTTCATCCAAGGCAGTATATAAACATGTTGATCATCATTAGTTCTATATTTATTTGTAGGAATATTAACTTTCGGAGGCCTTCACTTTAGCCAATAGTCTCACTTGTGGTGCTTGTAAACTTTTGAAAAGAAAAAAAAAACTACCTTAATCGCCGCCTTATTACTGCATTTTTATTGTTAGGCATGCCAATGTTTTACTTACACATAGTTAGAAAGGGTTACTATCATAACAATTATAAACGTCGCGGTTCTATTTTCAGTAGATTCGCTACAGTAGCTTCTTCATTTTACAACTTCTTGTTCTCGATTGTGCATTTCTTCTGAATTCAAGTTATCTATCTGCATGATGGCATCATTTTTTTTGTATTGTGCCTCGTACTCATCTCTCTCTTTTTTACTGCCTATACTTTGTGCATTGACTTTTCAAGTTCATGAACTTTTCTTGTTAACTTTTTTTCTCTGCACTGTAGTGTTTAAATCTTATTTTATTTCATTATCTAAAATGCCGGTATGGATTAGTGTACTTTGTGCTTTGGCGTCTCAGTTCCTAGTATATATTCTATTTTTATAGTTCGCTGCCATCAGTGATTAGAAGCATGAGAAGTTAATATGCGAATGATATAAGATAAGGTCAGTTTTTGAGGGTGTTGAGATGTTGATCTCATTTTGTGAGTACATATTTGCACTTTCATGATATTCCAATTTTGCGATTTGCTAACAAAATATTAAATTTTTATTTATGAACATCAAATCATAATGAAAATTTGTTTTTCAATTGTTATCTGTTTTGCAAGGTCAAAATTTCTCGCATGTGCCAGCTGTAGTAGGTTAACAAAAAACAATCTTGTCTTGTTTTTTTATCTTTATTTATTATCGAATTTTTTAAATTTTACACACATGCTTAAATCTACACAATAATAACAAAAATGCTTTTTTGATTATAAAATTTAAATAATTAAAAGAGTGGCAATTATTTTTTTTTTTCTTAAATTAGCAAATGACTTTAAAATTTAATTTTTTTTTATAAAATAAAAAACTTTATGCGCACCGTCATGCTTATGGGATTTGGTGTTTTTTTCTTTTTTGGTTCACGTGTGTATGAAAAATTACATTATTTTTTTGTTAAAACATTAAATAAATTTTTTGAAAAGTAATTTAGTGTCTTTGACACTTGATTTAAGTTCTAATATTGAATAAACTTTTTTATTATTAGAATGCAGCATTCAATAAAATAATTATTAATGCAAAAAATATTGTTAGAATAATGAAATTTGTGGTTGTTAATTGAGTCAAATTTAACAGCTTTTATTTTGGCATTGACGCAATATTTTTCCGTTCTGTTTTTTATTTTAAGATAGTTTAAAACATAAAAACAAATATTCTGAAAGTTAGATTTGCCAATAATGGAATGATCGGAATTTCGCAACATTAAAACTATGAGCTCTTAATATTCATGCTTAATACAATATTTACTTATTTAGTCCAAATCCACATAAATTAAGGAAAAACAGACACATAAACATTTTGATTTTGCTAGTCGAGGATTAAGTAAGCCTTCAGCTAGTTTTGTTCAGCATGATGGTTAGTTTAATATCCTTTTCATTTTCAAATTGATGAAAAATCACATTGTTCTCACATTTGAAATATTTTAATATATGAAATTATTGTAGCCATTCAATAAAATGATGGATTTGAAGAACTATATTTTAAATAAACTAAATTTTTGAATTATATTCGCTAAAAGCAGCATTATAAAATAAAAAACGATGATTTGTCCAAAATTCATATGCCTGGTATACAATTCCCTAAATCTGATTCTTAGAAAAATGAGTTGAAGGAATTTTCATACGCTCTAAATTAGATATAAGATTTTTAAAAGCTTTACCGATTTTTTAAATAGTTTTGAGCATTAAAGCTTTATTAAATTTTTTCATTCAAAACCATAAATTTTACTCTAAATCATTTTATTTATTTATTTCAGGTAAGTTAAATTTTTCATCTGAAATTTGAAAATAAAAACATTAGGACTAAACTTGGTAAGCTAAAAAATTTTTTATTAATGAAATAATTGATTTTAGTCTGTGAATATGTTTCATATCATAATTTTGGTCCTATTTTGTTCAGCAAACCTAAAATCTTTTAATCAGTATCGAAAAATTAATTTAATTTACAGATAAGATTTCTTTAATTAAATATAGCACTCTTATTTCTAAGTAATTGTAGTCATTAACTTTGTTTCCGATAATTAACTTAAAAATAAAATTATCGATCTAGATTTAGTAATAAAACCACAAAAAAAAACAATAAATGAATTACTTAAATGACAAACAAACGTTATAAATAAATTTTTCTATTATTTTTTTTTTTTTTTTTTTTTTTTGAATCAAGGACTTATACTTTACTTGTTTTGCTAACGTTTTGTTAATTACCAAGAATAAAATAATAATATAACAAAATTTGCACACGAACTATTTTTTTTACAGTAATAAACTCGTGTCCGAATAGTATGAAAATTTAATTAAGAATTTATTGATTTTTATTTAACTGGAACTCTAATAATTGACTTCTTTAATTTCCAAATTTTTTTATATCAAAAATTAAAGAAATTTTCGCTTAGAATTTTACTAGAGCTGCTTTGTAAATTTAATAAAGGTCATACTGTGTAATTTTAACGGATATTCCTTTGAAATAGTGATTGGCTGTTGTTTTACAAAAAACAAAAAATATCTTGAATCTCGCCCTTGATTCAAATTAATTATTTTTCCACACTTTATTACTACAAATTCAATTCATTCAAAACTAATTTAATATATTTTTTTCTAAATGAAAAAAATAGAATATAATAATGTCACGTGTTTCACTTGCAGCACAACCTCAAACAAAAGGAAATTGGTATTGACAGAAACCCTCACATTGGATACAGTTAATATAACTAAAACCTCAATTAAATATTATGACAAGATTCTGTTTTAATTAGTTTTGTAAATACCACATTCATATACTAAACAAAACTCATATAATTTAATCATTATATAAACAAATATTAGGTACATTTATAGTAGGAAGGCTTTCAAGTTTTTCCCTTTTAACTTATTTCTTTTTGAAGTACAAAGTTTCTATATTTTTAAATGTTTGACATAATAAAATCCGTGGATTTAACCTATTTAGTTTTTATATAACTTTCCCAATCTATTTTATCACGTTGTCTAAACGTATCCCATATTTTCACAAATGTTAGACAAGAGGATAAACATGAGTTAGCTTTCATATTAATTTTATTTACAAATTAATCGCGTTTCATATGGGGAAGGAAATAAGGAAGTTCATTTTAAAATATTTTTTGTTCAAAAATATTCTGAAATATGGCTTATTGTTAGTGATTTAGATTAAATAAAAGATGAATTTCTGATATTAGAATTGAGAAATGAATTTTTTATAAAAGAAGCTTCGTAAAATTTAGTATAATGCCGTTTTTAATAAGCAAATTTTTAAGGTAGATAAAATGGGAGATACCATGTTTGATATTAACTCGTAGCCATAAATAATCATTTCTTTTGACAACTAAAGCAAGTTTATGTTTTACATCTGTTCACATTCACATTACTCATTAATGAGTTAGTTTTTCGCTTTAAGAAATTTAAATAACTTCCCTGGAAAATTTTTTAATAAATTAATATTTTCTTAGGTTCTTAAAGATTAACTTTTACATCGAGCGATTAAAGCTGTAAAGAGTACAAAATTTTTTGTACTAAACAAAATTCTGTTACTAATTTTTTCAAAAGATTAGGTGAAATTGGTACTATTGACAGAAAGAAAGTTTCAAACTGTAAAAGAAAAACTACTTCACCTAAGGACCATGTTTCGAACATTTGTTAAAAATATACTGTAAAAATTTAAAGCACTAACGATGTTATATAGCATATAAAGTTGGGTACTAAATGATTAGTTTTAGAAATTTGTAAAAAGCAATTTTTTTTAGCATATTTTCATAGTTTAACCCTTTGCACCCGAACGATTTTTTAGTTCGGGTTGAGGTAAAGAATAAGATGGCGCCGTTCGGGATTAAGAAAATTCTTTTAAAACGATTTTTTTGAAATTTTTGGTGTTACAGCTCATTTTGTGAAGCGTCGGCAAAAGCGGTTTCCTTTTGATCTCAAAATTTAATCGCGTTTTTCTCGAAACTACTTTTCGGTAAGATTCCACTTAACCGATTCCCTTAAAATTTGTCACCGAGCTTCTTTATATATTATAGCATCGCACTACGAAGAGTTTTTTAATTTTTTTATTTTTTAAATATTCTGAAATGGAAAAATCCGAAACGGAAAAAAATGTAACTTATTTTTTAAGCTGTCGCCATTCCTTGGAAATTTTTCAAAAGAGAAACTTCACGTAGTGCTGGAACTACATCTTTCGTATTGAAGAATTAAAAAAAAATTTATTTGTCAGATCACTGGCAGAACTAAAATCCTGTACACCAGGGTACGCTATTTTTTCGTCAGCCCCCACTTTGTCGGCGTACAGTTTTTTCAATTTTGATTTTTGTTTTAATATCATTATTAATATTTTATATTCTTAAAATATTAATAAATAAAAGTAAAAAAAAAATGGATTTTTAAAATATTTATTGGTTTTTCTTTATGGTGTCCGAAACAACACCTAAAATTTGGGGGTGTAAACCAGAATACACCCTTAATCGTGCGTTTATCGAAAAAACGTTTTCTCAAATGCCTCGCAAGCTTCACAGATATCCATTGAACCGATTTAGCTGTTGTAAATATTAAAAGATTTCTTGTGTAGCAGAATTATTTATTTTCAACAATATTTTATATTTTTTGCTATCAATTTTTTATAAAAAAATAGTCAAATACCCAAATTTGTAATTAATTGGTAGAATTATTTAATTCTGCTTCGCACTGAAGCGACAAATATACAAAACAAGCGCAATTCTTTTGTTTGAAACCATCACAAATGTCGGAATAGTGTGGGGCACTTTGACTGCAAAAAATATATAAAATATTACAGAATATTGTTAAACAAAATTTTTTTATTTAATTAGCAAAAAAAAAACTTCAAAAAGAAAAATCTTAAAATCTCAAGTGTAACAAAAGAAAATTATTACTGCTATTTATTTGCCTCCAAGGAGTCTTTGATTACACCAAATATTTCTGTTAGGGGTGTCAAATTTCTGTCAAAATCTTTGTTTTATAGGCTTGTTGCGAATAACACGATCAAGCTTAGCCTTGATATGTAAGCTTCTTTTTTCTATTAGAATATATTTATTGTGGAAGTTAGGGTATTCTCTGTGTAAAAATTTCTTTTGACAGCTGCCTGACTGTAATCAGTTGAGTCTCATTGGGGTCAATTGTGTTAACCCATTATACCAAATGACAACCAGGGACGTGACTTTTGATTATTATTTATTTAAGATTAACTTGAGAAATTGAATATTCTGCTCTTCGAAATTTAGACTTAATCAAGGTACGTTTTTTGATTTTGTTTTTTTTGACATTTAGCTTAGAAATAAAGTAAATTGCCCCTTCTTTAAACCCTTTAAGTTAAGATTAAACTTTAAAAAAAGTACAGTGTTTAAGAAAGTAAGATAATTGCGATACTAATTTACTTATTTTTGCGCAGGTGCTTTTAAGACCATTAGATAAATTCATTATTACAAAATCTGGAATCAAAGATTGTTTAGCTGTTTTAATAATTTTTGATATCAGCTACATAGCAAACCATCCAAAAAAATTTTACGCTTTATGCTTTGGGACAATTATTTTAGTTAAATTTTACTAAAAAAAAATATAGTCATTTGGTTTTGTTGTGAATTATATTTAGTTTTTATTTCAAATTTTTTCATGGTGTATTTATGTAAATTCCAATAACAAGTACTGTTCAGACTTGTTTCAACAAGTTTGCTGACATCTTTATACCATAAAAATTAAGTAAAACTAGCAACCGTGAAGTTTGTTTTGAAAAAACCTAAAATTTGATTTAAATTCTTTTTAATTTTATTAAATTCAGGTTTGAAAATATTTATTTATGAAATTTTGTATTTGTATATATAAAACTTTTGTTAGCTTTATTGCTTTCTTAAGAAAAAATCTTTTGGGTTATTAAGTGATTTGTGTGAGTGTTTTGAATAGTTACAAATCCTGCATAACTTTAATAAGAAAAATTTTCCTTATTTTGTATGCAAACATTTAATTTTTTATTTTATTGTTACCATTGTAAAATAGAATATTTTTTTTAAAAATTTTACTTTGCATTGTTTATTGATTCCTAGTTTATCGACAAGAATCACGAATTGTTCCTGTTTTATGTATATAGATTTTCTGTAATGTGAAAAAGCTTTAATCTTAGAAAAAAAGTACGAAAATGATTTCATTATATAAAGAAGCAACTTTAATGAAGTAATTAGAAAAAGAAAACAACACAACAAAAGGAAAACTACGAATGATTACGATTGCAGTCTGACGCAGGAAACCCTTTTTACTACGTAAAATGGAATATAATATTTTTATTTTAACACAATCCTTGAAAAAATCTGTTTCTATAGGGAAAAAAATACAGACTAAAATAATTTTAAATGCTTACAAATTCAAAAGATAATATTTTACCATGATATTCCCTATAAAATGGTTTGTAAATTTAGTTTAAAGGAACAAGGAAATACGTAGGCGTTATTTACGAATAGGAATGGATTCTTATACACTAATTTTCACCCTGTTACCTACAGCCCAGTTAAACAAGCAAAAGAAACTAGTTTTTTGAAGTCAAGTCTATTACAAAATCCCGAGTTTTTATTTTAAGTCATGACACATAGACAATTGAGTACATTGCACAAGAAAGCTGGAGGGAAAATTAATAAAATTATTAATTATAAATTATAATTATGACGATTGAAAATTAATAATTATGACGATTTTTCCAATGGTAATACAAAATTTATTATATTGAGAAATTGTAAGTATTGAAAAGAGAAATAAATCTTCTTGTAAGTTAGCATCAGGATTTTTACACATTGAAAAACGTAAATCCTTAAATATTTTGATTTAAAGACAAAGTGCCTTATGTCATCTTCAAAAAAAACGGCTTTAATGTGTGCATAAAACAGTTAATATTGACAAAAATTACTTAGATTCTTACCAGTATTCCAATCAACACATATTTCAATTCTATGGATGTCCATCTTTTAAAAATTGACACAGAAAATAATATTTTTCATAACTGTTATAAAGTATAAATTAGTTTTTCAAAATATTTAATAAAAACATTTTAATTTTTAGTAATAGCAGTGATCAACATTGTCTTGAATCCTATGCACAACATTAATAATCAAAGTTTTTTTTATTAAATAAATTTTGTAGCCCAGCTAAAAGCCTTAAACTTGATTTATATTTGTAGTCAGAATTAAATTAATATTTATATAAAAAATTTCATAATTATCAAGGACCTAAGTTATTCATATCACGTTTTACCTTTATAGTTTGCATTTCCTAAACTGTTTGCATTTCCTTTATTATAAAGCAAAGTTTATAGCGTTAAATCTTGTTCCTCCAATGCCCACATGTCGTTTGTTTTGACCGTAAAAGTTTGAATTTCAAATTAGTTTTGTCCTTCTTATGTTAGCTAATTGATATCAAAGAAATCAAGTTTTACTCCGAAAAGTAGATAAATATCCGGTATTATTTTCAAGTGAATTTTTTTTCTTACCACGTATTTTATGTCACTTTGCTGGCTTAAATCAAATCCAATCCTGAATTAATAATTTAAGAATCATTTGAACGATTTCAATGTTCCTGGTCTATAGTACAAATTCACTTAAAAAAGATTGGGAAAATTTGGAGAAAAGGTTTGGCTATCACATGATCTGACACTTGAGAATAAAATCCTCGAATAAATACGTGTGCGGCCTTGATAACAAAATTTATGAGTCTTTCTTGGAACGAATCGTAACTGGTTACGAAAAATTAATATTATACGACTACATATAAAAAGAAAAGAAAAAAATGCCGAAGCCAACTCCAAAACCCAATTTTACACTTCGTAAGGTATTGCTTTGTGCTTAGGGGGATTATAAGGGGATTATTTACTATGAAGTTCTTAAACCTGGAGAAATTTTACCTGTAGGTATATATCCTGTCAACAGCTAAAGAATAGACTAAATGAAAATTTAATTCAAAACGGTCAAAACTTGTTAATAATAGACTTGGAAAAATTTCTGAGCATGGATAACTTTTTTCCACACCCTTCTTAATCACCAGATATCACGCCTTCCGTGGAACATTTTTTACGGCATTATTGTTCGGTATAAAGATATAAACCATAATAAAACTGCACTTCAACAATTTGGTAATTTTAAATCTTTTAAATTCTTTTAAATCTAAAATTAAATGTTCCCCCTAATATGTAACTGATAGTTTAAAGTGAGCCATATTATTTTAAAAACGACTTCGCCGGTGGAAATTTATTTACTGAATGAAGTTTCATAGTTCCAAATGATTTTTCACTAAGATTCAAGCAACTGAAAGTGATTTCTGAATTCCGTTCGATCGGTTCTGCTACGTAATTTATTCAATCATGTCTGTGACTCGTTGAATTTGTCTAAAACCGAAGATTTGCTCTCTATTATGGACTTTAATATTTTTAGTAGCGATTTCTGAAACCATTTCGTTATTAAGGGAATTAATGATTTTAACTAATAAGAAACTACATCATTACGTGTTTCCCGTGATTTAGAGAGCATAATTAACAAAGCCAATTAGGGTATAAGTAAGGAACGATGTATGTGAAGTTTTATTATAAACAAACAAAATAATTTTGCCATTTAATTTATATATTTTCTAGTTATTTAATTTTTAGATTGTTGTAATTGTATTCTATACCGTCAGTTTTTTCTTAATATCGATGGATACCAACATAGGTGAGCGAAACGAACAAGCGGCATGATGTCTTGCAAAATTCTTGTTTTTATTTTCGTATTTTGGACAAAATATTATTTGAGACTTGGAGTAATTGCTAATAAAATATTTTCAATTCTTGTTAAAAAAAATTTCAATATTTGCAATTATGTAAAATAATAAAAGTCTAAACAGCATTCTCTGAAGTCTATTAGTAACAAAATTAGCAGTAAATAAAACAAAGACACAAGCGCACTTTTTCTTTGTTTTATTCGCTTTGAACGCAGCGCATGAACAAAAAGCTAAACGAGATCATCTTCTTCTTGATATGTTATTCGCCTCAAACCAAATCATGTTACACCTTTTCTAAAGCTTAAAGGTGGGAATTCATTGTAGTAAAAAGTGCCAGGACTTTCTGTTTAAATGAATAATATTTCCTTTCAAACTCCAAATCATATGTTACGAAAAGAAAAAACAAAAATTACCTTAAACGACAGTAACAATAAAATACACAACACATTAAAGACGTCAATTTTTTTTCCATAATGTGAGTGTGTCTGGAAAAAATACATTTCCTACCTTTATGATTTTTAAATTTTTAAGTTATTTTAATTATTATCTTTCCTAAATTCAAAATTTTTTGCTATCGTCTTTATTTCGGCTTCGTTGAATTACACCCTAAGTCTAATAGATTTTTATTTTTATTATTTAATTTGGCAAGTCAACATGCTACAACGTTTAATATAATTTATAAAATTCAAAATGAAAAACGAAACTCCCTAATGGAAAACTTGTAAAAAAAATGTTTTCTAATTTAATCCTTCCAAATAAATCGAAATGGAAAACATACCAAAAATTTTATAATATCATCATAATCATTTACTTTGCTATTCCTGTCTATATGTTTGCAAAATATATATTTCCATCATTCCCAATGGTATAAGACCAAGTTCCTGGACAAGTTGAAAAATTTCTTATTTGGTAGACAACCCCCAAAACAGTAAGTAAGGGTGTGGCATTTCCTGGCAAAAAGGCACAATCTCTTTATTGATTTTCCCTTCATCGTTTTAGCTAACTTGAGCTTCTGCCTTTTTGTCAAGGGCCTTTCGTTTTTCAATGTTGTTTCCCTTAATCTTAGTATAGCTAAGGCAAATGATTCCAACACAATTCTTATGGAATGAAATTATTTTGAATTGCGTATAGAATTTTACTTATTTAGGTAGCAAAAGTTACAATTTTATTATAATCAAAATAATTTAACAGAAGAAAACTCACAACTAAAAAAGTTTAAAAAATATCATATCTGCTAAAAAAGTCTATCAATAGTTTTAGTCTTTTAAAATTAAATGAATTTTAAATGTCAATATCATTTTTTATAAATTTTTTTTGGTGCCTGGGCCAATTTCAAATTTTTATCAAATTTAAAAAAATTACTTGTTTTAAAGTATCAGACAATAACGTTAAGTTAAAATAACATTACTTCTGAGAACAAATATAAAAAATTATTATTTGGAGTATGTAATTTTGTCACCACTTTCAATTTAAGCACGAAAATCCCATATTGTTGGATAGAATTACATAGGGGTTAAAGCATAAGATTCCCAGTCTTCCGGATGTGAAATTTTTCTGTTTGTTTTCTCATTTATTTTTGTTTTTTTGTTATTTTGCACTTGAAATTTGTATCATTAAAAGTAAATCTTATTTGATCCTTTATAAACGAGTTTCACACAAGTCCTTTATTACAATGAAACTTGTAGACTTTTACGTGTGGGCGGTAAACACGTGCAATAAAAATTTTCCGTTTAAAGTTGGATCTTTTACAATGTTTCATTTGTAAACATTCTTGTTGGGGTATTTGCTAAAGATTTAACATTTAACGTTATAAATAGTTTTCATATATATGTATATCCGAAGCCCTCTACAATTATTTTTTGTAATTGAAAGACCTAAAGTAATATCTGCCTTTAAATTCTATTATTATTGTTGTCATTTATTAGCTTTAATTTTCATAATGGTTTAATAAATTGACGTTTAATGTTTTAATAAGCAAAATATTCAAAGATAGCAATTATCTTATGAAAGGAATCTGAAATTTTATTGCCGCCAAATTCTTAAGATACAAAACTTATTTAATAAAGTAAAATAAATAAAGGACAGATTAAAATTCCAAATTTCTAAAGATATTTGTTATCATTTTCAATTTAGTTAACAAAGAAGCAATGGAAAAACTAATCTTCAAAGCAACTCAACCTTTGAAGTTAATACTTTTGTGACTGCTGACATGAAAACACTTCATTTCATCAATTACAAAATAGTTAAATTATTGTTCTATGTAGACTATGTAGAATGACATAAAGGAAACTTTTCAAAAATATACTTTTTTCTAGAGGCTAAGTATAATTCATGGACCAAAACACAAAAAATAAAATTCTAACGTTAGGCTTCACAGTTTTTAGTTAAATTGAAGTTTCCTCGTGTTTGTTCTGGCATAAAAGTATATAAAATATAATTTTTATGGAATTATAAAATTATGTTATTACTGTATTAAACTTTTTTTACTAGCACAAATATTGCTTTTTTGGTATTTGCCTTTTCGTGTACGTCTGCTACTAGAAGTCCTCAAAATAAATTCCTTGCTAGTCAATTTTGTAGTACTAATTACTGTAATAGCTATAATCCTTAAACGAGTTTATCCAGCTAAAACCAAAATAGTTTTTAATTTTTTATACATCGAAATAAAATATTTGACAACAAGACAATTTCCTAAAAAAGTATTCTTCATCTTATTCTTAAACCTCCTAAATAATTTCAAAAGTAAAACCTGTCGGAAACCAAAAAAACTGAAAACTCAACAGGTGGTTGTTTGGCTAAATAATATCTCAAAATCTTTCTTTGTTATTTTATTTTAAACCAGAATTTAAAGCATCTGCTTGCATTTTTCTTATCTATTGATGAATTATTTTTTGCCACACGCTATAATAAAAAACATCTGTTGCAGGTGGCTGCTTAAAAAAGTGTTGCTTCAGGGTAGTTTAACTTATTTAGTTAAGTTATCATTTTTTCTTACTGATTTAAAAAATTTAGTAAAAACTTGTTAATTTTTTAAATAAATTAAATTATTATTTTGGCAAATGTAGCCACTTCTTTTCATCATTTACCTGCATATAATATTGAGATAAAAAGATCTTCAGCCTTGAATCGAATACAGGCAATCACGATTGCTTGTAATCGGCCATGATTGTAAGAGATTTCTATGTTGGCCTTATCTTTTCGAAGCAAAGTTTAACTTTCTGTAGACAAAAAATATAAAAAGAATTACTTAGATGACCTCATATAGTAAAAGGGTAGTTTCTGGAAGATAATGCAATTAATATCCATGCAGTAAAAACAATAAATATTTCATTTTGTTATATCAACAGCTAAAAAAGAATTTTTACTTCTCCTCAACAAAAACAAAAAACTCAAAAAATTTCACAAGCAATCAGCCAAGATCAACCAGACTAGACAATAATAGTGTATCGTAGATTATCTTAACCAGACCAGTCAAGACGTTAAATTGGTTTTCTCCCTTATGTTATTTGCCACCCTTAAGTAAAAATCAAAAGTTGTTCATTTTGCTTGTTAGGAAAGTGACCAATCCGTAAATTTTGATAAATGTCATAGAAAAGATATATTGAACGTTAACCGTTAGGTCGGATAAAATTATTTGATTGTAATATAAATAAGCGATTAATAGAAAATATAATTCACGAATTAAAGTTTAAATATTTTGTTGGATAAATTGAAGTATATAACGAAAAAAATTGAAATTATTTCAAATCTAACCTATATTATGGTCATTTAATTAAAAATAAACCCATTCCTCAATTTTAAAGAAAATTTTATACAACTTTTATAAAAACAAAAATTGTTCACAGAAAGACATGATTTTTTTTTTAAAAGAGAACTGAAAATTGATTGCAACACAACACTTACTTGTGTATATTAACGGAGAAATTGCTGATTAATATTTATGTATATGGTCACAAATATTCAGTTAAATATTATAGTGTCTGAAGTTATCTCAGCCGTAGCAGGTTTCAGATAGTATTCATTTATCAGTCCTTCTGTATTCTTATCAACACAATAACTATCAAATTTCATTCCTTGATCATTTTCAAAGAACTTTAGTCTTTGGTTTGTTAAAAACGGGCTTCGTCTTTATTTCACTTGATGATTAAAATCAGTTTTTCAAAACACTTGATAATATGTTTTGCATATGTTTTTATTTGAAATATATTTCCAATATATTTTATTTTATGGATATCAACTATTCAGTAGCTGGTATCATGTTACATCGTCACATGTGTCATTAAATAAAATAATGAAAAAAATTTGTTTTTTTATTTTTCAGTTAAATATGGCAAACAATCTTAAGTTTTGTTTAGTATAAATTTTTGTTTATTTTTTAAATGCAATTTATAGTTAAAATATCGAGATTTTGTCAAGTGGTTTTTTTTCTGGCAAAATTGCAAGTAGAAAAAGTAAGTTAAATAAAAGCATATTATATCAATAAGCAATTATCAATAATAATAAAAACAAAAATTAACAAAAAGAAACAAATCTTGATTTCGACTTCAGTGTTTTAAAAATAATTATTGTTATTCAAATTTCCTTCAGCTGATGCCATAACTAAATAATTTTACTACATCTAGCAATCAAGTCTTCCAAATTTCACCGTAAGCGCCTGGCAACAGCCGAAAATTTTCATTTATTCGCCTGCTTGGAACTTAAAGGAAACTGGAATCTTGAACGTATAGGATGGCTTCAGAACTATTTATTAAATTAATTTAAAGCTCTCACAAAATATTTATGAAAAACATAAATTAAATTGATTCCTTTGAAAATTTTGACACACAGTAAAAAGTCCTTCACTAAAAATATTATTCCTTTGAAATTTATTTAAAAAAAAATTTTTCAGTTTTATACAATAACAAAATGAACATTTCAATATTTTCCTTAAATATAATGAGAAAAAACCGGAGCAAAAAGCCACAAAAACTAAATAACAAAAATACATTAATGAAGTTTTTTTTAGAAATTAATTTTAGCAATGTCCACCGCTAAAAAAGGGTCAACCTAAATAAAGTCGTTATAATATTAATATAGCACACAATTTTGTAATTTTAGTTACTAATGACTCGACTACAAAGTATTTTGTTTGTCGTTTTTTCTTTTCACCGAATTTTACCGGAAATCATATTTTCGATTTACTTAATTGGTAAAAAGGACCAATTCTTTGTCGCACTTAATACTTAAATAATATTTTTATACATGTTTTTATTTTTATTTTTAATAATTTTTTGGCCTCATCCTAAGTTTTATTCAATATAAAAAATTTCTTCCGCATTAGCGTTATATGTTTCGATTTAAATTGAGTACAAAAGCTAAACACAGTTCAATCTATTAAGAGTCTTTAGGGATAAAGAATACATACATTTAAAACAAGAAAGGCAAATTGTTATATTTTTTGTGAGGAATAAAAAGAAGATACTATAGAAAATCCTTTAACAAATACATACAACCAAATATGAATACCCACTTGCATATCCTTGCAAGTATAAGCTTTACAGAAGATTCAGGCATACTGACTATAAAGAATATTTTATTTAACTTTTTGAATGAGTTTATGACTGAACTTGCTTGAATTTTAATAAGGTTGGAAAGTTGAAAGACTTTTTAAGCACCCTTTACTTTGATTTTGATCTTTTTTTTTGGGATATTGTTGTGGAAAATGTTTGGGTAATACTTCTTAAAGTTTTTTTTTAGCACTTAAATATTAAGGATTATTTAGAATTTATATAAGACCAGTAGCAAATTTTTTGGTATATAAAGTACAATTAGTGTTTTTTATTATTAATAGTTAAATTTTATAACCTTCATCCTAAACCTTATCAAAAATAGTGAAGAAATAATAAGGTTACCTTGTTTTATTCTCTTCTTAAGCTAAGAATTCAACATTTTCTTCTTTAAAGAAGTTAAGTGCTTATGTGTCGTCTCCAAAAGTATTTCTAGTCTGAATAAATACAGGAAAACATCACAAAATCCCCAAGTAATTCTTTTAAATAATGCCATTAAGATTCATTTAAGGCTGAATTAAATTTTGTTAAATTTTTGCTATCAGAAAATCATTAAAACGAGTCATTATTTGTGGATGTGTGTGTCTGTTTTTGTATCAACTTTGTAGACACATTAGGCGTCTTATGTGTCCTTCGATATATTTTTTTGGTCTATTTTTCAAGGATATTATTCACAAGAAAAAATATTATTAAGTTTAGTCATTGTCAGAACATGAATATTGTTAAAGAGAACATACGAGATTTAAAGGCAAGGTCATTGTATATTATCAAACGTAAAAAGGAGATAATAATTTTAGTAAAATAAAAGCTTGCATTATTTTGATATCTTCAAAAACTGTTAAGGACTCTAGTCTTCAATTAAATTAGTGCTTAGATCTCAATTTTGCTGTTTTTTTTTTGTAAAGAGATAAACTTTTCTTTATAGCATTACTTCAGATAGATTTTATTTGTAAGCCATGCTATTAATTTTTGTTGAAAATTAAATATTTTGGGATTAAATGTCAAATAAGAAGAATTTCAAGGATCTAGTATTAAATCAACTGTCCAAACAAATGGAGAATTTGAGCTTAAGTATAAGTGTCTTATTTTTTTTTTTGAACAATCAACCTACATGCGAAGCTTTACTAAATCTAATTTTTATTGCTTTTTACATGCTTGATCAGATGCACCCTTGGTTTACCCGGATATGCATCATAGTAGGCAGTTTTTAGCATCTTTTCAATTTTTACTTGAAGTGGTAACATATTTTACTAAAAAACTACTACACAATTATCTTCATTACTTTATGTATAAAATTCATCTCCTTTCGTAGCTGGTCAAATTCAAATTCATTTTCACTTTTGCTAAGTGAACAAGTTTTAGGGATTTCAAGAAAATCGCTTAAAAACCTTACGATGTTTATGCAACTATTGTTGGGTCTAAACTAATATTGAGGACAACAGATTAACAGTTAATGAACTTATTTATGGACTACTGGTAATACTTCACTCATATTAATCCTAGCAAAAATAGATATTTTAGCCATTCCATTTGCCGCACAATACCAAGCTGAATAATAGGGGCTATTCACTATTTTTTCCCACTCATCAAGCCGCTCTCTCGTTCAATTTAAATTAAATGGAAATGGCAGGCTTGAGAGTAGAAAATTAAACATGTTTAATTGCTATCGGTTTCTTTTGTGTTAGTCGTTCAATAATACATACATGCCAAAAAATATCATTTTAATTTTGCCTTCGAGGAGTGCACATCTAAGAAAACATGAAAATGTCAAAACAAGCTGCGTTGCCACAGCAGAGTTTTGATGTATGCGTTTATACGTTAAAATTAAAATTACATTTAAAAAACAGAATTTGAGAAAAATACTTATAATTCTTTCAATTTTGCTTTTTTTAGAAACTTTAAGAATTTTAATTCTATTTTACCCTATTTACCTGCAAAATATAGCAAATATTACTGGAAAATCCTTGCGACATTTTTGTGATTAAAACATTATTTTTCACAAAAACAACACTTTAAACTTAAAACAAATTGATGTTATTTTTTTCTACAGAACTATTTAAGTGTTTTCACCTAAAAATTTTATTTTACAAAATTTAAGAAAAAGTATTCGAATTTCCTATTGTAACATAACCTATAAAATTTTATAAATTAAAATGTCAAAGCATTGTTCTACGTATACGAGTGGTAGGATGTAAGCAAGGTTTGACGTCAAGCGGAAAAAATAGTGAATAGCCCCTATAAGATTCATGGGGATTATTATTATTTTCTGAGTTTTAAAAATTTGTTTCATTTCTTTTGTCTCTCTGTCCTTTTAAAATTGACCTTATATATATTAGGGATGCTCCACGTGCAAACAGACGCAAAAGATTAATATTTTGCTGTATATGAACAAATCCACCATGAAAAGATGTGTTAAAAAGTTTTTTTTGTTATTATCTCTTAAAATATTTGCTTGTATGTTTTTTTTAAAGGATAAAAAGGAATATTTTGGTTTTTTTCAAATGAGCATAACTGATGTCCTAAATCCTAAGATAAGTTTAAGCTAAGTATAACAGTTTTTAGTCACATCCTATGCTTCCAAGTCTTCTTATAAGAAGACAATTCACTTGCAAAAATGCCATTTACCCTCAAAAGAAATCCAAGCTTGTATTGAATAAAAATTTACTTTTAAATCTAAAAACAAGTAGAAATCTTCAAAAAAGTACAATTTTTTACTTAAACTTTCTTTCCCAGAAAAATTACTTCTGATAACTCATTAACTGCAGCCTTTCTATAACTAGTTACGGGATAGTTATATTCGGGGTAGAAAATTAAGCCATCTTCAGTTGAACGAGAAAGAGCACCACCCTCATTTCGGGAACCCTTTTAATCGGATTAATTTATAAATTTTAAGCCAAAATTTTTGACGAACAAGGAAGAATTTCTATTATAGGATCATCTCAATATTTCTTGAAGATATTGAGGTTTACCATATAATTCTTCTCATGTGTTTCAGATAATCATCATTTTGTGGTTAATTCAATGTCCCTCAAATGTCTCTCTTCCAATTTCACGTTTAGATAATACCAAGTTTTTGTGATTTTACAACTCTAAGCTTACTTGACATAACTACTGCGATTCGTTTACGTATATTTGAAATAATAAAAATTTAAGTATTAAAATACACCGAATTGTTAGTTAACCAGCCACAAAAGGAAAATTCTTTTAAAATGATGTAGCTCTAATATTGTTTAGAAATAAAAAACTTAATAAGTGTTTTCTTTACGCGCAAATAAATATTAGCATAAACTTTTTTATTTTCAAGAAAGAAATACACGTATTGTATTAAGCAGAAGAACAACCAAACACGGAATTCTTCTTTGGTAAACTCTGTCTGTATTAACAGGATTCTAATACCAATAGGGTTAATCATTTTATTAATCTGTTCCTTTCCACATTTATATTGCTCTGAATATCTATCAAAAATAATCTATAGTCTCTTTTTGTTGTTTGATTTATATAAGAGGATCATTAGGATATAAAGATATTTCATTCATTTTGTTACCAATTACATCGCAACATTAATCTTTTTTATTTAAGATGTCTAACAGGAAATCCATCAAAATAAATTTTAACAATTAACAAAGAAATTCTTTTCATTTCATAAATATTCCTTCAATCATTTAATTTAATTTACTGTGATTTTTATTGATAGTCTGAAACTAATTTTATATTAAATGAATACGAATTCTTTATGTTTTTTATATGAAAAATTTGTTTATATTTTCCATTTTTATCTGAGAAAATTATTTAGCTTGATGTATGATCAAAAACCATAGATAACTTTTTAACTCATTATGCTTTGTTTTATTATTATTATTTTTATTTTATAGATATGTCAGTCATGTAATTTTCTTTGAAAAACGGCATATTTTCTTAAGACAGCATGAAATAGAAAACACATTTATCAGGTTGGGTTATATGAGATGAAGTGCACACATTTTGACTATGGTGTGAAAGAATTCATTCTGGAATTTTATGTGATTATGAAACACATTCTACATTCTTATCAAGTTTAAATTCCAATTTTTCATATATATATATATATGTATATAACAAGTATGTATATGGTTTCTTTAAGTATTTAACTACATGTCCCTTTGTAAAAATGATTTATTATTAAAATTTGAGTATGTTATTCAATTGGAAACAATTTCATTTTACTAAACTCTTAGAATATCAGGAATGAATCAATTATGATTAAACTTTGTATGTTTATGTTTATATTTTTTACTTAGGATATGATATCATTTGTTGACATTTACTGGCTTGCTATCATAACTAACACGATAAAAACGATATGGTTAAAGGCATTTAAAATTTCATTCTTATTATTTTTTTTTATTTTACTTCAATGTTGATTAATTAACAATAGGTGGTCCCTTTGATTAAACACCGAACTGCTTTAATTTTCATCGAAAAAGAACAACACTTTGTTTCGCTTGAGAACACGATATCATTAATCTTTAGAATTTAAACAGAAAACCGTAGAGTAATTAATAAAATCATCCTTTGTGACACAGCAATTTTTTATTTTCTTTTCATATATAATTTTGTTATAAAAAAAAAACAAAAACACAACTAGAATAATTTGAAACTAGAATTTAGTTTATTAAAATTCAACATAATGAATATATACTATGCAGCAGGTAATAAAGCGCTTTCTAAGCACTTCAGAAGTACCACAAAGTTCATCAATTTAAACTAAACGCTCTATTCAGTTACAGTGATAAGAATATTCTCCTGTTAAAATAGATCTTATTAGTTGAAGAAGAAAGGTGTTTTTTGTTCTAAAAAAAATAAATTTGTGCTCTTAATTCTATATGAAATTTAATCCAAAATAGATTTTTCCTTAGTTATTACATTATGTCAGTATCTGTTAGCTTACCAAATCCCTTGGAAAATAAGTCCTATATATTCATTCGGCCTGCTTAAATTTAAGGGGGACATCAACAACCAAATCAGGGTTTTTGGGCCAGAGATTTAACAAGCAAGAGGAAAACTCTGAACTTTCGGATTAGTACAACTAGTACAATGCACAATATCTGGTTGAAAAGGTGTTTTTTTTTTACATTTAAACATAAGCTGGCTAAATACTTATCTATTTTCATCTATAAACTATACGAAGCGTGTTAAAAAATAAAGGCTGACAGGGGAATAAATTCCACCAAATCATCAGAGTTTCCGACAAATTGAAGGCCCATTTAAAATTCTTAGAATATTGATTTAGATAAACGCATTGCAGAAATTTCATATCTTCTTATTTACTATTAAACAATTGAATTTGTAGAGCAAATAAAATAAAGATGTATTTTTCCTGCAGGACATGTCAAATCTCTAAAATGTGCTTTTGACAGAACAGTAGTTTGTGTCACATTTTCAAGAAAATAGCAAAATCTTTTCTTATTTTTTGCTCCATTAGAGATTTACTGACGTCAACAGATTCATTGTATGTTCTACATCCCAAAATAATTCTTCCCGTCATTTTTGCAAAACATAATAATTTGCTGACAAAAACAGAAGTATTTTTGTCAAGCATTTTATTAGTAAAAAATGTAAATTTATTATTAATATGAAAATAAAAATAAAATCGTAAATGTATTAAAATGCTTTAAGAGTATAGCCCGCCCTCTCTAATCTGGAAATGCTAAAAATTTATCATTTTAACAGAAAAAAACGCTTATTTATATCCACGCTTTGTTATATTCCCCTTTCTTTATTCTTTACTAATTTCGGGATAGCGGATATATATTTTGAAAGATCTACACAAGCGGATCTAATTGTTTTTTTTTCATTTTAATTTTATTTTTAGAATTTCAGTTATTAAAAGTTATTAAAGATTTCTATGATATTTTATTCCAATCATTTTTAAAGACATTTAGAAAATCTAAAAATGGTAAAATATTTTTATTTAGTTCAGATTTAATTTTAATGTTCCTTAAAAATTATCAGTATATTGATTGGGGGTAATTTTTTTTAAGTTCATCCAATAAGTTTTTTCGCCACATAATAATTAATGTATTGGTCCGAACAGGTATTTTTTTGTGGTTTTTGACTTTTTTTAATCTAAAATGTTATGTAAGGAGTGCTAAAAAATAATTTCTTTAGATATTCTCTATACTAAATTAAGATTTTTGATGGAAAATTAATCTTAAGACGGTTTATATGATATGTTGTTACCCACACCAAGCTGGGTATCGGTGCCAAAAGTTTGCTGGTTAACACTTTGCATGCTATTGCAAGATGTTAAATAATTAACCGTCTCATATGCTTCTAAACTGTCGACCAATTTGAATATAATTGCGTGTTTTTATGACCTCAAGACTTGCTATTTTACTATTTTTATTAATTAAGAAATTCATAATTATTTTAAATGCTGGGAAGTAATTTCTACACTAAATTGCAGAAGTTATGATGCAATGTAATTTAGTCATGACATCAGATCAACTGAAATTTGACCAATACTAGTTTCTAGGAAATAATCGGAAAATATCTTATCTGATCGATTATTTTGTACTTGTAGTTGCATATTTATTGTTGATTTCAACGTCTTAGCATGTCGAATGGAAGTAAAGTATCTTCTGTTAGTATCGATTAAGAAATTATAGGTAGTGTTTGCCTTGAAGCTTCTGCAAACGTTCCAAAATAATTTTGCTTTGATGGGTTTTGAGACAGAAAATAACTTTAAAACTTACCCTTTATTTTGCAGCAATTATAAAAAATACTTATGAAATATTTAAGTTTTTTCTATAAACCTCCTAAGTTCAAAGATTTCGTCAAAATAATAATGGCACTTGAACTCTAACATGTAGATTGAATACATGCAAAAAAATCGGCTTTATTCGACTATTTTTTGACCCTAATATAAGTAATAACTAGAAATGACGCGAAGACATCTCCATTCTAAACAGTAAAATGATTTATTTTTTCTCCAAGATTAATTGTTTTTTGTAGTTCTATCAATAATCTTTGTTCCATGGATCAACTTTCTTCCTATCATCTTATTATTCAAAAAGAACATGACCATATGGTCAGAATTATTCTCGATAAAATCTTACAGTTACTCTATTTATGGATTTTATTTATTTATTTTTATTTTTTCTTCAAAGAAACATGAGATAATTTGGTTGAATAAGTCCTCATCCTTGTTTAGTTTTTGTATGACCTGCTTGTAAATGTTACACAAAAATGACAGGGGATTGAAATCCCGATACAAATTGACTAGTTGAATTTTCTTTTTCACACATATGTTTAAGGTTTTATTTCAGTTTTTTAATTGTGTATTCGACCTTTTTTTTTAAAAAACATCATCAAAAATGTTTAATGTGTTGAAATATTTAAAATAAAAAAACCTTAATTTAAATTAACTTCAGTATTATTTATAAATATCAAAAGAAACTAATTATTAAATTTTTTGTTATTTCAGGGCTGTTACAGACCCAAGAGATGGACGACGTGTAGCCCTAAAGAAACTACCAAATGTTTTTCAATCTTTAGTGTCATCGAAACGAGTTTTTCGTGAATTAAAAATGCTTTGTTTTTTTAAGCATGAAAACGTAAGTATTATTTTTTTGATGTTGTCCTTTTCCGTTGACTTTTGTATTGGTATACATAAATAAATTTATAAATTTCTTAACTGATTATGAAAATTTTGCAAACAAAGTAAACGCGACATATATGGTAATGGAATGACATAAAAAATTTTAAAAAAAGTTCAAGTACAATTTGTTTAAATTTGGTAAATAAATAATTAGTCAAAAGGCATTTAAAAAATTGTATACACTGAAACTCTTTGATTTGCCTGAAAAATTCCTTGATTTCGTGAATTTGTAATCGATTTTCATTTATGACGTTCTCAACATTTTTAAAGTTGTCAATGATACTTCATACCGCAATACTAAACAAAGGTAAAAACATAAATCCCATTTAAAATTTGAATATACATATAAGGATTTGATTTTCATTCAAATTTCTAAAATTTATTCAATTCTTTCTAGTAATCCACTGGCCTATGTCTTTTTAAATCAAAAGTTATCTTCGCTTAAGGAACGATTGAACACCTGCAAAAATCACTGAAGCAGGCAAAAGATAAATTGACAATAGCTCAAGAAATTTGTTTTGTGTAAGGACGGCTTAAGCTCAGAGAAAAACAAAAAATTTGTTTATTTTAGTTATTTTTGTTTCAGATAAGCTTTTTGAAAAATGTTTTGTAGTAAATCTTTCTTCGCTTCCATTTAGTGGTAATCTGTTGCAACATTAATTCCAAAGTAAATTTATCTTCAGAAATTATGTACTTTCTCTTCCTCCAAGGACATTTTGCTCTATCTGTAAAAGTTTTCAGCCTAATTAACTTCAGTTTTTATCTTTTAATTTTTCATCATATATTATATCTTAAAGCTTGAAGTGAAAATCCTTTTAAGAAATACTTTTTTTCTATGATAAGATAAGGAAAAATTCCTGAAGCTATTATTAACTCCATTTTTCTTCAAAATTTAGTTCCTAAAAGTTGTTTGCTTGATAAAATTGTAATATTATTTTATATTGAGTAAAACATTTTTGAGCTATGAATTGAAATTATTTTGCATAAACTTATGAAATTTCAAAGTGGGGGAAAAAATACTCGATAGTTAGAAAATTCGTAATAAAAGTTTGTTTAGGGAAATTTTTATTTCTCATGGCATCAATTAAAAATTCCAAGCTATAATTAATTAAGATTTTTCGTAAATGATTAAAATTCAATTCTAGTCAGTTATTAAGTATTCCTCTAAGTACCTGACCAAATATATAGATTCTCGGTTTTTGGAAAACTTAAAGGAAATTTATTTTTAGTTTTTCAATCAAAAAGTTTTTCTATTTTGTTAACAAAAGAATTTATTAGTGTTGCAAATTAAAATTTTGGTTTTCGGGTGGTCTGAAAAAGCAACTGAGCGTAACTGAAAATGATTCATTTAATATCTCGGTATTTTTGACTCTTTTGATTGAAATTAAGAAAAATCTTTGGCCTCGAATAGTTTTCGGTTTTTATTGATATTTATTTCAGTAAGCCTTTCTAATGAAATGGCTTACTTTTAAGTTTGTTTACTCCCTCTGAAGCAAGCAATATACAATTGACCATAGGAAAACAGGGATTTTGTAAAATCAATCCAGCAATATTGAGTAATTTACTCTGGGATTTAATTATTGTGATCGCAGAAGCAAACCGCACTAAAAATCGTACTCGTTTAAAGTCGAAAACGAAATCTCGCGGAATCATTAAAATGCATGGAATTAGTACATTTTTGCTTTTACATTTACCACTAAATTATTTCTTTAATCATATTTGGCATTAAATTTTGAAAATCCAAGGTTCCCAAAGATATTTTTAATTCAAAAAATCTTTGATAATGTACTCAAATAAGCTAAAGTTTTTGTTATTTCGTTGCTTTCCAATGAACCAATAAACTGCAATGTTGATCACCGCCAAGCCCGACCAGTTGATTTGGGACCCTACAAATATGGCGATCAATTGATTTACACAGATTTCTTTTTAAATCAAAGTTGAAATATGATATTATAAATTTGTGCTATTGATTTTCTAAAAGAAAATTTAATTGCTGTAAATTATTTAAAACATCATCATTTTTTCAGACCAAATGTTTTTTATGCTTTTTAAAAATTTAAAAAAGTAAAGACCTAAATTTGATTAATTTAAAAATTTATTTTTTTAAAGCTTTACGACGCTTCCCCTAATTGATGATTTTTTTCTGCACATATAGAAAAAAAATGGGCAAACAAAATATAAAAAGAAAAGAGCAGAGAAATATTCTTTCAAGTGAAATTAGTAACCAAACGTAAATTAAACTAATTAATTTTTCTAGGAAATTTGTTTGAAAACTTACATATCTAAAGTACCTTAAAAAAACAAAATGAAACAGATACAAAAAAGATATTCAGTTCATTTAACTCTAAAGGTGATAAAATTTTACAACTTTTCAGTTTTCACATATCATTGACAGTAAAATCATTAATTATATTGGCTTTTTATGTTTGTACATCATAATGAATCAATGCTGTATTTCATTTGTGCAGTTTCTTTATAAATTCTTTGATTAAGTTATTATTCAAACGTCATCCCTGGTAATAAAATATAAAATTAAATATTTAACTCTGACAGTCATAAATTCTATGGACACCTTCTTGTAATGCAGTTTAATTATAATTGCTACAAATCTTTTTAAAAATGTTTTTTTCTCTTTTGCTTTTGTAATAAAGAATAATATTTTATTCAAAATTCAATAAATTTGATTTAGCCATAGCAAAATATTAAAAGGTTAGTAGGACTCAGTAAATATTTGTATACAAAGTTGTTAAAAACTATCGTTATTTAAATGTTAACTGTAAAATAAACAACAACAAAATTATAATAGAAATAAATTTTTTATAGTAAAATTTATTATTTTAATGTTGAGAATAAAGACAATGTTCTTCCATGCTGTTCCATAATTCCAAAATTTGAGTAACACGTGGACTCATAATTTTTAGAAAATCTATGAAATAGCTCTAATCGCATCCTTAGTAATAAGTAGAACAAAACGGAGCCTTTCAACTAATCACAAATATCTCACAATTTCTCTTAATATCCGTAACAATTAAAAAGGTGATATACTTTACGCCAACTAAGTTATGAAGTTATCAAAAATTGAAAACAAAACAGCGGGCAATAAGTCTCAAAGTTTAGATATTACTTGTGATCAAAAAGTTTTTGAGAATCGGTATAAATTTTTTTCCTTCTGTTGGCAACATGTTAGATACTTTTTGTTGAACGCGATCTAAACTGCTTTGATAGCTGTTTATGCTGATTCGAGTGCCAACTCTAACGAAACCGGTAATATTTACAATCTGAGGCTTAGTTTAAAAGTTACAGTAGTTTTAGTGGTGACAATTTTGTTTTTTACACCGAATCCATATATTGACTTTTCAATTTATCATCATTATTATTCAATGTAGTCACTGCAAGAAGTTTTCATAGTAAACGTCCTACAACATTAGTTTATTGGCTTTGAATGCAATGGTATAAGCATCAATGATGCTGATTCCTTGGGTTCATTTGGTAATCAAATAAGATGATTACATGGGAAAATATCAAAAAATATATTTATTTGTCGGTATAAAGCTGTTTTCAAATTGGGTCCTTGTTTTCTCACAGTTGCCTAAAAATAACGACGCGTAGATAATTCATACCAGTTTTTGCAATTTTTTACCTGTGAATATAATGAGTGTGGAGCACACGTTGCAACACGTTTCCTGACTATTGAACTTATACGGTAGGAGATCCCGAAAATATACATGACCACATGTAAATTGGCAAAATGTAGCAAAAATTTTTGGTACTATGAAAACCGCTATACAAGTATATTGGACAAAAGAATTTTGCTCCGTATAGAAATTTTTTTCTTCTTTTTTTTTTGTCAGCAAGTTATTTCCAATGGTAAAGTAATCAATAAAAAATATTAACTTTCACTTTAAATAAGTTAAACAAAGTTTTAACATATTTATTTGAAAAATTTCTTTTGTTTTTCTCCGAAATTAGAATAATTTGTTACATGTACATAACACAAATGGTCAGCCATGCATGAGATTTTGTGTAACGCAATAACAGACAATATCAGACCTCCCGTGTTGATTAAACCAACCTTTCACTCGAAGTACAACAGTTTCTTCTTTATTGAAGGTGCAACAGATGGAGTAATGCAACCTTATCTATTGGGCTAAACTGCCCAACAAACGTTGGTCTTTCGGCTTAGTAAAAAAACACCAAACATTAAAAGTAATGATAATAATAATTAAAAGATATTAAGGTTCGTGTAAGGTTCATGATCTCTTGTGCTTCACATTTTATAAAAAAAAACCCATTACCCGCTACGACTAGTGATTATTCGCTTCAAAAATGGATCATTTTCTGTACGTTTGTGAAGCAAATCAAGTTCGTTATTGCGACGAAGCAAATTTTGTTCTGTAAGAACACATGGAACCTATATGTCAGGTTTTGAATTTAAAGCAAGAGACGTTTCACGTGTTCATGAACATTCGAATTCAAAAAATTTAACCTTTCAGCAATTTCATGAGTTGTTATTCAGCGATTTATATCAATCAATACCTTTATTTTGTGTTCATCGGCTTCAAATGGCCTTCCAGAACTTGGTGCATCTTCAATAAAATTATTCAAACCAATTTTGGTATTATTGCCTTGCTTGAACTACACATTTTTACCTTTTCCATAGTAAAAGAGTAAAATATGCCGAAAATGCTTCTTTCGATTTTCAATCTTTGATGGGCACCAAACAGAAACTATGGCAAAAAATACAAAAAAATTTTTAATAAACAGGCCTTACTATATCAGCTGTCAAAATATATGATTATTCTGCGGAGTGTGAAGTAGTTGTCTATGTAAAAATACAATTAGTTCTTCTGTTGGGAAAAAATTAAATTATTTTCCAAACATCCTAATAAAATTTGATTGCATTAATCTGTTGAGAATTTTACCTGTTTGAATTAGCTCTCATAAACAAATTAGCCAAAAGGATTTTTATTAGAAAAAGAAGAACAATTTAAAATTTGGACACAGTTAAAACGGAGAATTTATAGTTCAAAGATTTTAATTTTCTGTTAAAAATTAATTGGACAAAAGGGCTGAGGATTCTGATCTCAAATTTGCCTAGGGTTTAAATATCCCTATGTGAAAGAGCCTAAATTCTCAACACAAGATTACTTAACACACATTTGTTACACTATTTTTAATATCTAAAATGTTAGCTTCATGAATAATTCCAGTATACTCGTATATGTTATACATGTTTGTCTCAAGTCAACGGAAAGATTTACATTCGGTCATAAAAAAACAAAAATGTATAGAACGGAAAATAGAACGGAAAATAATTCAAGCAAATCTTAAAGTGTTCGTTAAATTTATTAACAGTTACCTTAAATTAATTGTAATTAAGTTGATCTCTGATATTCTTCTTCTTCTTTAAGTAAAATGTTTTCAATTAATTGCAAAACAAATGAAAAATAAAATAATAATTAACTTTTCATCAGCATAAACAATTGATAAGTTTTTCAAGTTCGCCTATCGTCGTCAGTTCTGATCTCCAATTGCGGATTTATGGAGCATAGCTCGAAGGTAAAAAGAAAACGATAGAAGAAAAAAAGAAGCACTCCATTAGATGCGTTAATGAAATGTTTTTAAGTTGCTCAGCCAAAAAAAAAACCTAGAAACACGTGACCTTATTCAAACGAAAGATTTTAACCATTAATTTGACCTTAATACCAATTTTATTGTGTGCCTTTGTTGACGACTTGTTACTAATATTTTTTTATTTAATTTTTTACAATTTTTTGTATAAATAGAAAGTACTTAAAGTTTAGTAAATACATTTTAAATGATCTTGAAAACGATTTTAGTTTGCTAATTTTTCTATATCTAAAATTTTTGAGTCAGGTTAGCAATTTATTTCGAAGGACGTCATATTAACATTGTCTAAATATGAGTATATACTAGCTATATACTAGCATGTCAATTGACATTTAACAGCTTTAATTTATTTAACTTGAATCTTTTTTTTAAATGCAGCCTTGACAAAATTAATTTCGGATATTTTTTTTGCCGTAATTTTATTTTGATTAGAAACAATCTAAAAATTAGCACCAGTTTTATTATATAGTTGTATTTGTTGTTTGTTATTGTTTAATTTTAATTTAAAAAGAATGAAAGCTCGAAAACTAGAAATGAACTTATCTTACTTTATACCAACAAAATTATGACATTTGTCGTATAAAATTGAATGGCTATAAACTTAAATTAATTACTTACAATTTATTTAGCAAAAATTGCAACAAAAAACTTAAGAAATGCCATCCAAAATAACAAAGAAAATCTCTTACCCTATAAACAAATTTTTTTTATGTTAATTAATAAAAGAAATATTTTCACAAAATAAATACCTGTGGTGTAAATGTGTCATTTTTCATGTACTCTTTTAATCTACAGTAACATAATTATTCCTTGCGTAGATCAGTTATAAATATGATTTATTATTTTTCTGTTTTTAAATTTATACCAGTTCCAGTTTTTCGATTATTTAAAGAAGAAATCTCTTTAAAATTTTTCTGATAAATAAAAACGCTGGCAATAATTATCGATACTTGAGTTGGCAAATAAACTCTACTCAGTAATTGCTTTAAGTGGCTCAAATTTTTATGAATAGATAGCATTTTAAATTTAAGAGTAATTTATGCTTGGAAGAATGATAATTGTTACTCAAATTTGGTTAAGGGTAATTATGACATGAACTAATTTATGAAATCTTTTCTATTAATTAATTAATTACCTCTCTCGATCTTTTTAATAATAACTTAAATTAATTATTTTATTTGAAAAAAATTCCTTGCTTAGAACTTTATGAGTAAATGATAAGTTTTAAATCTCTCAAATTCACGAAAAATCACTTCTATTCATAATAATTAAGACAATTGCTTTACTTAGTTGATTATGTGCTGTCTTGATGAGTGCTGAAGTTTTAGACACAATAACAGTATATACTAAGATATAGAACAAGAATCTAAATGATCAGAATAGTTAATTATTGATATTTTTTGTTCACACCATCGAAATGTTATTTGATAGGAAATGAAGTATAAATGTTTTTCTTGAGAACTTTTGCCAGATCCCGTTAGTTAGCCAAAGTCAATAATCAATAGAAAAAAACTTATATCTTGCGCCGAGTCTTATAACTTTGTGATTTAAACTAAAGGGCAGACAAGTTAAATATAAGAGACATGAATGTTTTTCAAATTGTCAAGCTTTATTGGAAGCATAAGCACTGCTATTAAACATAATTTAGTTTAAATAACTTGCACTGCTAGCTTTATAATTCTCCATTCCTTTAAACTAATTTATCCTTACACTTTCGAAATTTTGCGAGCCTATCTTGTTAATGGCCACTTGGAGTTAATATTTACACCGCTGAATCATTTCTTGATGGTTAGTGTAACACTTATCCTTAAAGTATCTATGCATTGAATTTTCCCACGGAGTCAAATTAAAGCGGTGAGGCAGCATTGAAATAAGTGTTTCGACTGGTTATGTGTTCTTCAAAGACAGTATACAAAATATTGATTGTAACGTTGGCTGCAGCGCTATCTTACTTAAACCAAATGTTATATATATTTGTCATTGTCTTCAAATTTAAAAAGCAAAAATTCTTTTAATAAGACACGAAAACGCTTGTCATTGGCTGTATCAGTAGTTTCTGGTTTATTTTCCCAGATAACGGGCCCAATGATTCCAGCGCACTAAAATCAACACCAAAAGTTCTCTTATGATGGTCTCTTTCGCTTAATTGCTTCTGAAACCATCAACTTTGATTTGAGATCAATAATAAGAATTTAAGCAAGATTATTTTATTGCAACTTTTATTCTTTTACCCCAAATGCCTTGTGTGGAGCAAAATTTTCTAATTCACAAATTTAAAAACAATTAAAATCAAGGATGACTTAAAAGTTATCAACAAAAGAGATAAATGTGCTTATGATGGCATGAATTTGTTAATTAAAATTTTTCGCTATGAAAAATGGAAAAATATATACCGCTACGTTTTGAATTTTTTGAATTTTTCAAACTACGAACAATTAAATAACAAAAAAACTTCCATTATTCCACTTAAAATCATAGACGAAATAAAGTAACAAGCTCGTTTTAATTCAGTCCAAAAATGACATCACATAAATCATTTTTATTGTCTTCTAAAGTCAAATACAAAACAAACTAAAGGTTTCTATAGCTTAGAAATTTTAAGATGGAAAATAATATTTATTTTTGCGTTATGTAATCTGTAAATATATTTAACAGTTTTAATGGATTCCATCAACAGTTGCTCATTATCATTTCCCTTAAAATATGGCGATTTGTTTAAGGATAAAAGCTTTATAAAAATAAAAATAATATTTTTGACGGAAAAAATATATTTTTGTTGTAATTTCCTTGACATTACTTCTTTTCCAAATTATAATAAACTGTTTTCGTTGTTAATGTATTGTCAGGAATGAATTTTATTTATTCTTTTCATTATCACACAAAATACTAATTTTTTTTTTTAATTTTTATTTTCAGGTGCTCTCAGCTCTGGACATCTTGCAGCCACCACACTTAGACTTCTTTCAAGAAATGTATCCTTTTCAAAAAAAAAAAAAACAAATTTTGATATAAAATAATTTCCTATGAAACTTAATTTTTAGATTTATTTTCCTTTTAAAAATCAATTTTTAAGCAAATATAGTAAGTAAATTGAGCTCATTTAATTTTGATTATCGACATAAAATTCGAAATTATGCAAATCCGAGAATGATATTTCAATTTTAAATTAAATTTCTATTGAAAAGGGTTGGACGCTTTTACAATACATTAACGATTTGTTACTAAAAAATCTCTCTGAATATAATAAATAATTGATTTCATTTAAGTAGTATTGAGTTTATGGAAATAATGCTCGATAAACTTATAGAAAAATTATAATAAATTTCATGTTACTTGACAGTATGTTTGCAATAGGATCCATTAACTTGAACGCTTGTCAAATGTCGTTAATGTGGCGTAGTTTGTCAATTCACTAGTTCGTGAGCTAGTGGGGTGGTTCTTGTCACTAACAATAATAGCTTTTCTCGCTTTTTTCTAAAAAGAAAAGAAAATTGGCTAAAAATAAGATATTTTGAAGCTGCATACCTAACATAGACAAAGAGAGCTAGCTCAGCTGGCTGACTGAAATAAAATTTCTAAAACTTAAAAGCGTATGAGGTTATCTTTATGAAGCCAATGAATAAAGTGTTTTTAAGGATATTTTACAGAAATGGGAGTCAATCAGTATTATTTCGAACACAAGTATCAAGTATAATTTTTGATATTGTTTTTCTTTTCATTGTGTAATTGAAATAACTAAAACTTATGCCAAGTCTTATGGTAAAAGAAATAATTGATAGAGTTTTCAAGTCTTGTAAATCTCATTGGGATGTCTTTTTCAATAGTTAAAATAAAGAAAAAAAATATTCTAAATATGTAAAAATGATTTTTTCCTATACAATTTTGAATCTTACTGAAATGCATACTTTGTGGCGCTAATATATTATGCAATTGAAATTGCATTTGTAAGGAATCAAATAAACCTTTAAAATGACTCGCCAATATGCAACTAACTTCTTATGAATTTTAATAAGGTAGGAAAAAACTATACGTCTTTAAAGTGGCCTTGTTTTTTTCTTAGAATTTTCATTTTTCCTATGTTGCACAATTATATGATAGATTTAATAAGAAGTGAAGAAAATATAAAGTTTTTTATAAAAACATTTCCATTAAAAACATAAATATGAAGCATTTTATATCCTTAAATGATATTTGAAGTTAATATCAATAATAGTTAATAAGGGTGTGCAGAAAATAGTTAGTATAGGAGCTTTTTCCCGCTATTTTAGAAAGAACTTCATTGTTAAAAAATTAGCTTTTATTAATTAAAACAAGCTTTTGCTTATTGACTACGAATACTTACTTTTTCAAATGTGTTTTTTCTTTACTTTTAACAACTTTACTTTTACGATATTTTTTATAGCTCATCACATACGCAAAGCGTGATGAATTTCAGGATGACAACTTTTGGCATGACACCAAATCGTAAATTTTCTTTTATCAAATTTTTATTTACAAAAACTTTTTATTATTTATGTTGATGTGGTTTACTTTTTGTTGCAATATGCTAACTAGCTAAGTGTTTTTGTGCCAACATTCAAACGTGGTAAGTCTTTGTGCGATTGATTCACGCAGCAAACTTTGATGATCTGATATTTTCCATAGCCATGAGTATATATATGTACAAAATTTTTCGGAACTTCGGAAAGAAATGCAAAAAAAGCTAAGACAATTTTCTCAATTTTTGCCATGCTCATAAGTGGCTGATGGGGTATGTCCAACAGTTCTTTCCTTTCTTTTATGGAAAGCAATGTTCGCTTCCCTCCAACTGTTTCTTAGATTTAGTAGAAAAACTAAAATTGATATTTTAGAAGTATAATGGCCGAAAAACTATTATATACCAAAATATTAAATGATTCAATTTATGTAGAGAAATAATTATTATTCCTATACATGAATAGAGTGCAAAACTTTTAAAGGAAAACTATGTTTTCGAACTGTTATTCAAAAACAACTCGCCGTAATTCAATGAAATTCACACAGCTTATTGAAAACATAAAAAGTCAGTCCCTGAACGAAGGATTTTTTTATATTTTTTTTTGCTAATATTAATATTTTTGAAAACAAATAACTTTTGCTTTTCTTTTTGAAAATCTGCGGGCAAATTATAAAACACTTTTGATTTCAAAATTCAAGACTGCACGGAAAAAGCATAAAAAACACGAACTCCTTTTGCTAAAAAATAAAAAGAGTGCTATCAAATTTATTTTTACTGACAAAGTTAATTTCCTCTTCAAGATGGATTACTGCTAAGCTTTAAATTTTCTATTCATTGATGAAATAATTTTTTTTTTTTTTTTATTTTTGGAAAAGAATAAACTTTCTTCAAAAAAACACATTTTTCATACTGTTAAAAAATTTTTTTTCATTTTTGTGCAGATTCTATTCAAAATAGGACTAGATGATTAATAATAAAAAAAAGGATTGTATAGCTTTCACATATGATAAGCAGAAGATAAGAAATGAATTCAATTATACTTTAGCTTGTAGTTCATGTTACGGAAGTAATGGATAACATTATCGTAACTCGTCTTGTAACCATACAATAAAACCGTATGGAACTTGGGAATTTTTATTTTAAATGTCTTGCGTGCATTATGACATTACTACCAATCTCTTTGTGCTTTAACAAAAAGGACTTAACTTTTATATTACAAATTTTATTATTCAATAAAAGATATATTTAATGGGTCTCTTATAAAAGTCTTATAAATTGCTAGTTTTGCCCTAATGAGCTTTTAGTGTATGTAGCTTCCGACTATTCATATTAAATTATCATTATTGGGGGTTATGTAGCTTTAAATTGTCTTAATTGTTGAATTTTAGTTCTATTTTTGTGTATTTTATAGCCAAATTTCATTTAAAGCCAAGAAAAGATTTTTCTTCTTTCGAGCACTGTGGTTAAAACTCAATATCTTGAAGTGAAAGTTAAATGTATAACGTTAAGTTTTGCTTAGATCTACTTCAAATTTTGGTATTATATTTCTGAAATATCAAGCTATAAGAAAAGTTAAAAAAATAAAATTCGATTTTTCAAAAGTGCATGCTACTATATTCGTTTATATAAATACAGCCTTTAAAAGCCTATATACAGGGAAATTTGGTTATTGATTGTTAATTTACAGATTGTTCACCACAATAAATTTTAGAATCGACAATATTTTGCAAATAAATATGTTATTTATTCATTATCTAAATTTTTATTTGTTATTATTTTCTCTTAATTTGATTTAATTAATTAATCTTATAGTTTTTATTACTTTATTTCAGCACAATTAGATTATTAAATGTTTATTTTAAAGGGACTTATTTTGTCATATTATATATTACTATTATATTCTGTTGAGAAAAGCTTTCTTTTTTGTACGTGAGGCTAATAAAGTGTATTAAACATCTGTGGAAAAAGTTAAGTTTGGAACGGAACACTTTACCTGGTTGAAATTTTAAACTATTTTTAGAAATTACCTAATCTGTCCTTAATATCAGTACTTAACCTTCAGAGACTATGCACATGGACGATAATGAAATCAAGAATTTTTAGTAGATGCTAATAATATCCAATTTGAAGTTTTTGAAGTGGTTGACTTTACTAGATCTGATAAGTAAAAAATCATCCCCCAAATTCAAAAATATTCAAAATATCAAAAGACAAAATATTAAATATAGGCAAAAGGATAGCAAAATTTAAATTTAAAGTTAAATTTTCTCTTTACTTCTGATTCCTACTCTAATTGGAATTTTTCTTATTTAGAAATAAAAGTTTCAAAAAAAATTTCTAAATTGTTAAAAATAAACCTTGATAAATATTTAATTCGAAACATTAAACTCAAGGAAATATTTCTAATGTTTTCTATTACATAATAAAAGCCTTTGCCACTTAAGTTAATTTTTTCAAAAATAAGAAGAAAAAACTTTTTACTCGTGCGTAAGTATTAAACTCCTATAAGGTTTATTTTTCACGTATTTTATTTTTTATTCATGTCCTTAAGCTATATCAATATTGGAAGCTTCTATAGCGTACATCAACAAATGTTTCTCTTTCTCTCTCTCTATTTTTTCTTTCTGTACATACATATATACAAATATATTAAAAGAATATATGTATATTTGTCTAGCCACCATAAGATGAATTTTAGGACAACATTGAACTTTAAAACTTTATCGAAATGGCATCTTATCAATAAAAGATGAAAATATACTCTGAATCTATAGGGATAATTTTTGATATTGGAATTTATATATTTAACAACTCACACATAAGCTTGTAAAATATACATATATGTATATATATTAGCCAGCTATGAATCAGTGTTTTTGGTGTTAAATTTGATTCAAAGTTTTATTTGGAAACTTTGTGTCAGCTTTATAGCCGGATTTAAGTCAATTTTATTGGTATAATCAGAAAAATGTCTGAATAGCTATAAAAATTATTATAGATCAAATTTGATATTACTATTTATTGAGAGTAATGGCATCAAATTTATAATTTAATATAACAAGTTAAAAAAAAGAAGCCGTATATACCATACGAAGTAGTTTGTTAATAGTTTAATTAATTAAAATTCATTTTTTTTATAAACTTTTCAATCAGTTTTTGAAGTTCTTCCCACTAAGCTATGAGCTTCCTATTATAATTACATGAACTGCTTGAATAAAATAAAAACGTTTTTCAAAATATCAAACTCTTCCCAGTGGTCAAATCTGCGAATAAATAACTAATTTTTTATGAGTATTGTATTTTTGAAAAGGTGTTCATATTAAAAAGCCGCTTCTTAGAATGTCTGAATACTAATACGAAAATCCGGTAAGAAATTCAACTCTTCCTGTAAATTTCCCATAAATTGGATCAATTTTTTATTGTGAAAATGCGTGATGGAATATGTGTTTCTTCGGTTCGTTGAATATAAAAACTATAGTAATAAAACTAGAGATACTTAAAAAATTTGGAATCCAAAAAAGTTTTTCTTAAGGTCTTGCGACTTTCTATAACAGACAATCAACAAAGTTTAATAACAAGCAAATATTCGACGATGGAATAATCGCATTATAAAAAAAGCATGGAATTACTGCCAACAATCATCGATAAAGGAAGACTACAATCTGATTTATGCCTTGTTTTACGCCATTACAAGGACGCACTATCAACAAGCAAAAGTACGAGGAGTCCGGCTTCCTGGAACCATCATTTTAGATAAAATGAATGTAATTTAAAACTTAAAAAAGCAACTTGTCTCTAATTTATCCGTATTCAGGCACGCGAATGGTAAGTAAAAAAAAATCTTTTTTTACGTCTGTTTTGGCCAACTTTGAGTGTCAAATGTGCCACTCGTTTTGAAACAGCACTCGCAGTGACTAAATTTTACGTAAAATAGTAAACACACTACCTTAACCGAAAACTTCCACATTCAGAGATAAGTGAACGATTAACTAAAGTCGCTTAAACTCGCTTTCACTATTGTCACAGCCCAAGGCTTTAAGAATAATAAATATTTTAAATGTATTTGACAGTTGCCTGATACTTTTGGAACTTGATAATTTCTTGTCTCGAAATTATTCATATAGAAATAAAAATTCAAAGTTAATTAAAAAAAAAATATTATTTTGAATTTTTATAGGTAATTTAATTAATTGCATACCTTGTGGCGTTTAAATTCTTCGATATAAACGTAAAGACAAGAATAAATTAACATTTATCCCCCCAATTTATAATTAATTTGCATGATTTTTGAAGTATTTCTCATTACATTCTTTTTATAACTTTTGTAAGCAAAAAACAAGATTAAAAGTCTCAAAATTAATGTAAATTATTTAGGCCCAGAAGATATTTTTTTAAAAAGATAATGAATCATTTTTTTTTCCTTATTTAAGACTTATCTAAATTTTTAAGCTTGTAATACTCTGAAGTTTTGATTCAAGAAGCTTAAAGGTAATAATCAACAAGTTTGTTAGATGTACGACGATGGGTTTAGAAAAGTTTTCTAGCCCAAACTATTTAACCTAATTCAAACAGGGTTTGTTTTCTTCCAATACTCAGAAAAAAACATTTTTTGAACATATCTGGTACGGACCAGACTATATTGGTGTAGCTCAATATAATTAAGCTACACCAGATTTGAATAGAGTTTGACATATTTTTCTTATCAAGTGATTTTAATAATACTAAAACCATAAATTTAGAATATTTCTGAGACTTTCTGATTTTTGTTTTGACATTTATTTCGGCTGTATTTGACCTTAATGAAATATGAGGGCAAATTTTTTTAGTTCAGAATTTATCTTGATATAATAAAATAAATTTGACAATTGTATGACACTTTTCTAATCTTGTTAAATAAAACCAGGTTAAAAAAAACTTTTTAATTCTTCACTTTTTGAAAAACAGTTTCTTTTGTTCGTAGCAAAAAAGACCAGTAACAAAACTACTTTTAAAGATCTCTGCAACTGCAACCGACCATAGTGAGGTCACAACGCTGTATTTTTACTTATAATGCTAACATGAAGAATTTCCATTAATAGTATTGTTCAACTACGAATAATAAACTAAATTTAACGCTCGAAAGCCTGACAGAGCTAGGCGCTGCTTTTCAGCGCGATAAAATTCAAGACTAATTTAAATATGTTAATTGAGACATATATATATATATATATATATATTATCTTAAGTTATACTCCGGACGAATTTATTAACTCTCTAGCGGACCCTGGCCTTATCCAGTTATCTATATCTAAACCAATCTAACCTTATCAGAAATCTAATTTGCCGTGGATTGAAAATTCTCGAATAGTTTTTTATTCTTGTTAACTGGGAGTGGACTCAAAGACGAAAACTTAGCAAAAAGTTTCATGCTTTCAAATGTTTTCATAATATTTACAATTTAAAATTATAAAGATTTAACTGAAAAAAATAATGATCTTAATTCATTCACTATAAAATTAAAAGTATTTTTAGGTTTTCTGATTTTGCAATTTTTGAAAAAAGAATTTTCCTTAATTTAAATCAATCAAAAAAAAAAAACAGATATGTGATAACAGAACTCCTTCAGTCAGATCTTCACAAAATAATAGTATCACCACAACATTTATCAGCAGATCATATTAAAGTATTTCTGTATCAAATATTACGTGGCCTAAAATATTTACATTCAGCACGAATATTACATAGAGATATAAAGCCTGGAAATCTCTTAGTAAACAGTAATTGCGTCCTTAAAATTTGTGATTTTGGATTAGCTAGAGTAGAGGAACCAGATCAATCAAAACATATGACACAAGAAGTTGTTACACAATATTATCGAGCGCCTGAAATTTTAATGGGTGCACGACATTATTCAGCTGCTGTTGACGTATGGTCAGTTGGTTGTATATTTGGTGAATTACTTGGAAGAAGAATATTATTTCAAGCACAGAATCCAGTTCAACAATTAGAATTGATAACAGAACTATTAGGTACACCATCAATGGAAGATATGAAATATGCATGTGAGGGTGCTAGATCACATATGCTTAGAAGAGCACCTAAACCTCCATCATTTTCAGCTTTATATACATTAAGTTCACATGCAACACATGAAGCGGTTCATTTATTATGTCGAATGCTTGTCTTTGATCCTGTAAGTTATAATTGATATATTAAATTTTACAAAAAACAACTAATAACAACTATTTTATAACTAAATTTTTTTATAATATTTTAGGATAAACGAGTCTCTGTAATTGATGCATTAACACACCCTTACTTAGATGAAGGACGATTAAGATATCATTCATGCATGTGTAAATGTTGTTTTACAATATCTTCTGGTATGAGACAGTATACAGCAGACTTTGAACCTTCAGCACCACAGGCATTTGATGATCTCTGGGAAAGGAAATTATCTTCTGTACAGCAAGTGAAGGGTAAATTTATTTTTTATGAAAACCAAAAATCAGTAAAATAAAAAGAAAAACTTTAGTTATATTAAATATGATCAGTGTTACTTTTATAATAAATCTTTAAAAATTAACAGAACCAAGCGTTCTGCTTACACGAAAAAATTTGCCAACTACTTTAAGAGACAATTTTATGAAAAAGTTGTTTAGTCCTTTAATCATTTTTAAACTCTTTATTGAACTTTCACTCCAAAACTTTTTCTATTTATTTCCCATTTTACCCGACAAATCTAAAAAATTTTACCACTTTTTTTTTATATATATTTTGTGTGAATAATAAATTAAATTCAAGGTTCGGAAATTTAATTACCTCTAACAAAATATAAACCAAATTTTCAAATAAATCCGGCACAGGAAATCGGCTTTAATTATCCGCGATAACATTGAATGAATTTTTATATAGTCAGTATAATCATTGAATTATAAAATTAATTCGAAGGCATGGGAAAAACATTATTGGATGGTCAGCAAAAGTGACCACAAAAAAATGATTACATAAATTGTCATAGAGCCTTCATCAGGGAGTCTTTTTTGGAAACCAGCAAGGGAAAGTCGTATTTGAGCTGTAGCGCAATCATTTTTCTAAGAAGTGCTTCGAAACTTTGTTGTAAGTTTTGCTATCCTCAGCAATTCCTGCAGGCATTAGATGCGTCTCTTTCCTCGGCAAGAGTTTTATCGATCTGTTGGTTGAAAATTAAACGTATTTAAAAGTAACTTAAAACAGCGCGTTAAATTCTAATGGGCCTTGAATTGATCTTGGTTTTTCAGTCTAGATTCTTAATATTTTACTTGGAAAATTCTTTTAACTTAACTCAACTGGTTGGCTAAACTTTTTTCACCAGGAACATGTATTAGAGTTGCTTTGACTCTTTAAAAGCGGGTGTATAAAACCATTAAATCAACTCGATACTACTTTAAAGGTTAATTTAGAATTTGTCAGCGCTTATGGTATTTATGGTAATGTTGTTTTAAGTTTGGATTGTTACTTTCAATTCCCGGACAAATGTTCAGTTTTGATAGAAAGAATTTTCAAAGGGATTATTTCTTCTAATGACAAGATTTCACTTAAGTTAATTGTTACACACAAGATATTCACCCCATGAAGGTTTAGTTGCAAATTTTTTGGACAGAATTAGAAATGACGGTGCTTTAAAAGATATTTTTATTCCTTATCAGGTTGTTACACATTATTAATGATGACAAAATTCAAAAATTGATGAATCAAATAGTTCGCTCTTAACTATTTTTCGAATCTGACATGGTTTATTTCCGATTAATAAAACTTGGTTTTCCAACTATACGTCAGAAATCAGAAAAACAATCAAAGTAATGGGTTAAAGCTTGCAGCTTTATATATAAAAATCTGCCACTAAAATTATGTTTTGTGTTTTTTGCGATGCCTAAAGAATTTTTATATTCTTTTCCTTGAAAGAGAAAGACAAGAACGGTAAAACAGTACTCAATATTTCTGGAAAAACTGAATGAAACATATTTAAAAAAAAGGCTTTTTTTTATTGAGGTATGTGCAAAAAACGCATTCACCTTGTTCTTTGGTTTTAGCTTTTTGGATATCCTTTTGATCGCCAAAGTTGGTAGTTATCGTAAATGGTGAATTTGTTTATTTTAAGAATGAATATAATCATCCAATTCAATATTTATTAATTTTTTTTGTATTGCTATTTCTATTCCATAAAATTAATATATATCTATATATTTTTTTTTTAATATTTTCAGAGGAAATGCATAAATTTATTGCTGAACAATTGCAAACTGGCCGCGTTCCACTATGTATTAATCCACAAAGTGCAGCATTTAAAAGTTTCGCCAGGTAAGGAGGGATATTAAACAGCAAAAATACGTCCACAAAAATATATTGTTTTTTACAATATTCTACTACCTGTGATGCTATTAGTTTGTTGCGCACTAAAGTTATTGATTACAAAAGAAACTATATATAAAACAATAAATAAATTAAATAAAAACTAGACTACGTATATATGAAAGAAATTAATTTATAATCATAAGTAAAACAGAAAATATGATAAATGGATGCTCTAATGACGTATACTAAAATTGGATAACCACATCATATTGTTAACAATTAAATATATAAATATATATATATATTTATATGTATAGTTAATTATATACATATATATATATGTGTATATGTATATATCTATATATTTGTATATAAAATAAAACGATAAATTCTAAAAGGGGATCTACTAAATATTTAAAATGATAATTTCATCAATGGAACACTACATCACCAACAATCAAATCAAGCAAAATATTTGATGAGCAAACTATTTTCATCATCAGTGCCTAGGTGTGTCCTTTTAAAGGCCATTTTTTATTTTCAACCAAATTTGTTTTTTTAATGTTTTCATTTATGTTTTTATTATTACATATTATTGTTTATAAAATTTATTTTTGTTTATCTTTTTCTTTAAATTTCTTTGTTGTTTTAATAGCAAAACAGCAAAAGTGATATTTAAAAAAAACAATAGTTTTACTTTATTGTATTATAAAGGACTTAAAACTTAACGCAAGAAAAAAAATAATATTTTTTTTGTGTGACATATTTATTATGTTCAATATATACATATGTTTTAAATCTAGCTTAAAACAGCTTTACCAAATTCTGATTTCTAGCTATTACCATAGATTGGCACACATTAAATATGCTTGGTAGATACATAAATGCAAACATATATATACATAATATATATGTATGTATATATAAACATATATATATAAAATTGTGTTCCGTTAACAGCTTCTTTATGTGCATTTCTGTTTATTGTTTTGTTTTGTTCCTAATACTATTAACTTTATCATGATTTTTTTTAAATAAAATTAATAAAATATTACTAAACAATTGAAATAAAAGACTCAATATTAAAAAATAATTTTTTATACATCAATTTTTGTCTTTAGCACAAATATTAATACAATTTTATATCAAAATAATTTTTGTAGTTGCTACAATTTTTGTTTTGGTATTTATAGGCTTAATATTAGTGAATATTTTGTTTATTTCAATATATTACGTGTATAAATTGCACTTTCTTATCTTAAATTCAAGTAAATATAATTAAATTTACAATTATTTGTTATAAAGTTCACTAAAGATTCATAAAGAATACTTTGCAAGAAAAAATCTTCTGTGTTGTTTTGATAGAAAAGAAAGTAATTTAATTGAATTTATAGGATAAACTTTGTTTTTAGAAAATTCAATAGGAAAATTTAATATTTAAAGTTTTTATCAGACCAAAATGAAGGTTTGATGGTAAAATTTAAAAACGAAATAAAATTTCATTACTTTAAATTCCAAAAATGTGCATAAGGATTACATATAGAACCTTTTTCTGATTAATTTGATCATGATCAAGATAATTTCGTGATGTTTTGAGAACATTATATTAAATATGACCCACTGATTGATTATATTTTAATCATTAGAAATTGAGCATCATTATTCGGTAAAGTTTCAGAAAATGTTTTTATTTGGAAAATATAATTAATTAAAAATGTTTTAAAATTTCAAGTAATGCATGTACTTATAAAAGAATTGAATCTATTTTTAACTACATTCTTCACATGCAATATAATTCCGTATTTGAACTAAATTCATAATAACTTTATGTATTTTTCAATACTTTGTAAAACCATTTTAGATTTGCTGATGCCTTATAGCTTTGGCTCCATAAGTTCCTTTTCTTAATAAAGGTATTACTTTTTTTTTAATACCCAAACAAAAACCTGAAAAAGAAAATATCAAAGAACATTGTTTTGAGAAAATACCTCTCCTCAAGCAAAACCATTTACTCGCATGTCTCGATCTTTTACCCACAACGGAGAAAATGTCATCCAATATCGGATTAACCAAACAAAGACCGTTTGGTGTCCGCATTAATCGACATTTCTTGTATATAATGCCAGCAATTTATATTTGTGTCCACGGAAAGAATTTTAACTACATGCAAAAATAAATCACAACAATATTTGACATTTCATGCAGAATGTAAATATGCAATAAATGCAATAAAATTTGTAGTCTAAATATCTCAAGGAGTATTTAAATACTTTGCCTTGGAGTTGCAGTACCAAAATGATGAAGAACTTTTAATGCAAAGGCAACAAAGCAATTTCTGCTTAATTTTTATGCAACTATCATAAAAGTTTTACTGAAAATTATTTAAACATCTAATTCATACCTAAAGAAGATAAAAAGATATATAGTTACAAATTGTTAGCAATATGAGTGTTAATTATTTTAAAGAATTAGTAAAAAATTTTTATTAAAATTCATATCTATTTTGGAAAAAAGGAGAAAAAGAACCACTATGACAGTTAATTTTACATTTATACACTTGAAATGGAATAAACTAAATTTACTGCAATGTATAATATATATAAGCGGTTTTAATAACTGACAAAATACTTTTGATAAATAACATTTTATTAATTCTTGAGTATTTCTTTAAGATTTAATGACTTCATTGAGGACATCGTTTTTAAATAAGCCTTTTTGCATTTTAATATATTTTCTTTAAATGCTATTATTACAACTTCTTCTCCAATATCGTTTAGCGGTTTTTGTTTTATTACTTAAATAAAAAACTTGAATTTTTCTATATTTTTATATTTTTATAGAAAATTTTTCAAAAATAGCTTTTTTCGTCAACTCCGTGGCTAATTTACTAGAATTTTTTTTTGATTAAATTCAACCATTTTGATTGTCTGGTCTGGGACGAATTGTTTAATTTTAAAAATTCTTTGGCTTTGAGAAAAATTTACCACAAATGTTCAATGTTTAAAAAAATACTACTTATTCGAAATGATAATTCAAATTAAAACTATTTATAATAAAATAAAAAAACAATCATATATTTTCATTTTACTATTTTTTAGTTTTAGAATACTCTGACTTTTTTCTAATCTATTTTAAAAAAATCCATAATTTTCAGAAAACGAACAAAAAAATCAAAATTTGGTTGTTTCTCTCCATCATCGCAGTCTGTGAAGAAAGTTATCCTTAAAATTTTGCTACCGCCAATAATATTTTTGTTTGCTGCTTGAGTCAAGCCATATTCTTAAAATAAAATAAAAAAGCCAAAAGAAAAAATTTGAAATAACTCAAACCAACTAAACTTATGTAGGCACACAATTCATTATTTTAAGGTTAGTCTTTTTTGTTTTATTCTTTTTTTTATATTTTTAATTTAAATCATTTGCTTCCAGATATTGTAAAATAACACATCAAGATATTCGATTTTAGTTAATTCAGTAATAATTTTTATAGTTATAGAATTTAAAAAAAAAAAATATGAATAAATAATCGCTACAGGTATTCAATTTTAGTACACTCTTTTAAGCATAATTTTAATATTTTAAATATAAATTTTATAAAATATTATACAAATCATATTTTTTATTTTTTACCTTTTTTTGGTGATGGTATCTGACATTCATCTTGTTCGGGTTTTTCATTTTCTTTATTTTGCTTTGGCTGAAGCTATCTTCATACCTGGCATGCTAAACGAGGAAAAAATTTTAGTTAAACTAATAATTATTTATATATATTGGTTTTTATCAATTAAAATAATGTTTTAATCATAAAAATATACAAATAACTATCTAGTATACCTAATAAAAAGAACAATAATAGAGAAACCTACAGTTATCAATTTTAAATTCAATCTTAAGAGTTTTTACAGTAAAATTTAAGACAGCAGAAATTAATTAATTAAAAGTTTGATTTTTATAAAAAAATTTAATTTTTCTGCTAAGTTAGACTAAGTAAAAAGATTTTTAAATTTATCATAAGATGACCTTCAAACACAAAAACACAATAATTTTTAGATGTCCTATCCAAACTCAGAAATTTTTGTGCATTTTTTTCAATTAATTAATTCGAAATAAATAAATACATAATATGAAAAATAAAATAATAATTTTTTAAAATTGTTAACAAAGCACACGCTAAGCAATTCTTCTTTAGTGACATAAAAAAGAAGTCCTTATTTAATACATTTTTAGTTCCAAATAGAAATTTTTCTTCATAGTGAAACTTGTAGTAATAAAAAACAAGAAAAATTCTACACAATCCTGAAAATACGTTTACCAAATTATTGCAAATGCTGATTGATTCCTTGCTTAACACCAATAATTCATTGGCCTTTAATCCTTCGCTATGTGCACGAAACCTTAGTGCTTCAAATATTTCTGACTTGAGTTTAAAAAACAAATAAAAATAAATGTTAACTTGTAATTTAATCATAAACACAAAGCAAAGAATAAAAAAAGGCATCTTTTGCATGATTTTTTATTAATAAATATGTAGATTTAATTAAATTATATTATCTAAATTTTTTATAAATTTATAATTTAAAATAAATAATATAATGAATATGAAAAAAATTGAATAAATAAAATAAAAAACAATTATTTTCCAGCTCAACTGTTGCACATCCTTCTGAACTACCACCATCACCGCATCAGTGGGAATGACGACAAAATGAGGCAATAGCTGCCTAAAAATGAAATTTAAGCTATCTAATTAATAATTAGCTAGCATTATTTTCTTTATGGAATCTAATAAATTGGAAGAAAAACAAAAAAAAAAAACCAAGTGTTTATAATTGCACTTAGAAAACAGATCTCTAAAAAATATTAACAATAAAAATCCTTTACAAAAAAACACGAACTAATAAGACTTCAGGGGATATTAAACTAAGATTTATAACTACACATCATTCGAAACAATACAAAACAATAAACAGAGAAGTAATTAAAAAACTAGTCTAATTGTAAGGTCATTTGCATCAAAAGTGGATAACAACAAATATATAAATAATACATATAAAGTACAGAATAAAAATTACTAATTAAAGTAAATAAAACATAAGGAAACAAAAAAAAATTTATATAAAATGCAAGAAAAAATGAATTTTTGCCAAATTTACCTCACTTTAAAAATCGATTTAATAAACAACAACAAAATTTGATTCTGTGTAAGCCTTTTAGTAAAATATAAGAGATGAATAAGAAAATTTAAACAATAATCATAAAAAATTTAAATTTAAATAAAAAAAAAAATGATAAAAGATAAATTAATGTATCTTTAGGAGCTGTGTTACTTGGCACTTGTGGACTGATTTTAGTTTGTAGATTAAATTTTATTCTTTTGTTTGATTTTTTCTCTTTTAATAAATAAAAAGTTAATACACAAAAACACAATTAAGAAAAACTATAAATTAAGAAAATTTTGCAAGTCTTAATGCTATTTAAATAAAAAAAAGAAGAAGAAAAAAGAAAAATAATCAATATTAATGTTTTATTATTAAATTTAATATAAAAAAAAACACACATTGTATATAATTATATAGCATTCAAAAGTTTTATATTTTTTAATAGATTTAAGTTCATTTTTCAGTTACACAAATTTAATGTGTATTAATTAATATTACTAAACATTTTATTATTATTATTTTTGCATTTCAATGAACTTTGCTTGTAAAGTTGTTTTAAATCAAAAATTATTTTACAAAAATATTTAAAAAAATATGCAAAAAAGAGATTTCATAAGACTAAATTTTATTAATATTTGAGATAATAATTACCAAAAATGTAGTTAGTTTCTTAAAGTACAGATTCTTATTTTATAATTAGAAAAATTTTAATTGGCGTTTCTTTAACATAGTAAATTTTCTCTTTAATTCTTACCAAACAAAAAAAAATGTTAGTAAGCCTTATTTTATTGTATTATATGAATTTAAAATTTTTAAAATGTCTATGCTATCAAGAACAAAAACAAAATTTTTATAAATATTAATTTCATACGATTAATCATTTTTTTAGCTATGATTTTCTCGAATTGCATTGTGTAAATTTGTGTGGATTAGGAATTATATTTTAACTGTTTGATTAAAATAAAAGTCAATCAACTTCCTTACATTTGACGTCTAACTCACAGAAAGCCGCCGTTATCTTCCATCTTTGATATTCTTATCATAACAATAAACAGTTATGGTAGTCGAACGTTGATAAATTTTTAAATGATTTATACTGAAATCTTTTTCATGTAACGGTTGTATTCCTTGAATTGAACAATTAATAAATAATAGAATTACACAATAGCTCTTAACACGCTTTCGTGATAAAATATTACGGTTTAAAAACATGTGTGTATTTTTGAGCAAATGTTTTAGCAGACATACTTTAAATGCATTGATATAGGGCAAATAAAAATAGTCAAAATTCTATTTTATATATCATATAATCCAGAATACTCTGCATAATTAAACATGGTGTAATTTGATTCACTTTAGACCAGTTTTCTTATTACCAAATATTTTTTGTCGTTACGCATCAAAATATGAAGATAGCCTATACCTACGACGCCCTTCTTAAAAAAAAACTGTGCTTGCTCTAACATGCGTTAAGATTACTTTATTTATTATTAAAGAAAACTCCAAAAATCATCTTACCATTTATTTTTCTTTCTTAGTATTTTTTATTAGAACATAATTGCAAAATCAATAAGAAAGATAAGATTGATTCTCTGAGCATAACTTTACAAATCGAGACTAGCTGAAACAAAAGAGTAAGGAAAAGAAAGAGCGGGAAGCGAGGTGAAAGAATATTCATACGTTCCGTACAGATGACCTGTACGTACCCTCTCGCGACGCACACTTTGGGAGCCCCTGACCCCGAACCCCCCCTGGCCCCGAACCCCCAAGTGGTCGTAAAATTGTCCAAATAATTGTAAAATTTAAAAGATTGTTTAAAGGGAGCAATAATAATGAGGAAATGATGATAAGATATAAATTACAAAATTTTAATTGTGAACAACGGCTTTGTAGTTTTAAAAATACATTTTAGTAATTTATTTAAAAATATCTGAACCTATGAATAGCCATTTCAGAATATTGAACCGAATTTTTTGTAAAAATTTTTGTTTAAATTTCAGATGCAAACGCATTTGGTCTAATCCAGAAATTATTTCGTAAAGCCGTTTAAGAAATCAAGTCATTATTATTTTTTACATCGTATTTACATACAAATAAGTTATTTATGAAATTGTTTTGAGCTTTGATTGTTTGTTTTGAAAATATTCTTTCAAAGTATAAGTGGGATTAAGTGGTATGCACTTTTTAGATATAGATAATTTGGAATATGAATTATTTTTTTCTAAACCAAATAATTGTTTCATTACTAAGGCACGATGTTTGTGTACGATTCGTGCTGCTTTGCCATTTCTAGTTTTCTAGTGTCTATAAAGCTCTTTTGAAATTTTATTTTCGAATAAAACTACATTATAGCCATTTTGTCACTAAAAGGTCTCCAAATTCAAGTAATTAAATTATGCAGAAAGTAATTACAAGAAACATCCTGAAGTTATAAATAAAATATATGAAGACTGCTAATTAAAATCGTGCTCAAATTGCTGTCATTATATTATTTGATTATGTTCAAAATTTCTTTAAGATAATTTTATCAAACTAGCTCATACGATCCTTGTTTCGTTTGCACTTTACAAACTTTTCGTTTACTGTTTCAAATTATCTGTGATATTATAAAATTAAATAAAACCACATAGCTTATAAAAATAACGTTTTTCAAGTTCAAACGAATCTTTAGGATCAATGGATTTATTTAAAGATTTATATTTAGCTTTTTTAGAAGTATTTTACCTTTGATGTTTTTAATACCTTCCATTTTTGGCTAAAATATTAAGAAGATGAAACTAAAAACTAAATATTTCAAGCAATTAAGAAAATAATTTGTTCCCTTTTTTATTATTCATAATCTTTTCCAAAATTCATCTGAAATCGCCTTAGCATCCAATACAAATACAGAAAAATCTAAGGGTATAATTTGTTAATGATGTTAAATTGTGTTTCAATAAATTGTCAGTTATTTCAAATAATTCCACGACCATGAATAGGAAGTTGTGCACCCAACTTGGAAAAAGGAAAATGAAAATCGTTTTTTTGCTTAGTTTAAAGAAAAACAAGCAAATCACATCCTTTGTACAAATACATGAATTCGATTTTATTCTAATGTTGTACCAATAGTAGACTTTAAAAATTGAACAAACGTTATATTTTTATTGTCTAAATAGAATAATTGAAAAATATCAAAAAATACAATTTTGAATTTTTAAATATCAAGCATAATAATATTTCATTTCAATTCTCTCTATAGAAATAAGCCTTTATTGATGTCATCCCTTAAAAAAAGTTAGAATCGTTGCACATATTATGTGTGATACAATAACTTTTACTGTAGTACAGTGTTACTACAATTTTATATTTGTTTTTAAAACATTCAGAGAAAACAGTAATAAAACTAAGGCGATCAAAGCTCTTAAAACATTATTGAGTCAAAACGAAAATAAATTAAATAGATTTTTGTTCTAAGACCAGGATTTTATTAGTACTTCCCTATGAAAGCTACAAATATAATCCAAGATTGCAGTTGAGGTTGTCCTAAAGCGAAATACAATGGAGATATGACTCTTTATAAGAAATCTATAAACCTTTGTTGAATAGTAAGGTCATATTAGTCTCGTAATAAACACTTTTAGCAAATTACAATTGATTAGCTCATTTAGTTTTTTATCATTTACGTTTTGCTTCAATGCATCCTCTTCTATATGAGACTCAAGGGTATACATTTTTTCTATGTTCTACTATTATTTTTCAAGTCTTTCTTCGAAAAGTTTTGGGTTTTCACCATATCCAGCAAAATTTTAATATCAGTACTAAATAAGTCTGTGGTGCTAATGGAAGCAACTAAAGATATTCAAATATTTGAGAGTGATCAGTCATGTTAGTAAAAGTCGTTTCAACTAAAACCACGGACTAAATATTCTGCGTAAAAACAAGTGTTTTAATTTGTAAAATTCGTTTTTTTTAATCATCTTAAAAATCATAAAGTTATTAAAATTAAATTTTGACGGTGATTCATAGCTCAAAGTTTTTTCCTTTTATTCTTTTAAACAATAAAATGGAATTTTCAAAACTTTTTCTTATTTTTATAAATTTGAACAAATTTTAACAGTGCAGCTTTAGTTCATTCAACCAAAGTTTATCTCAATATTATATTCACTTTTATATAATCTTTTAACCTTATAGGGGATCTCTTTTTTGCATATAATTCTGGGTATTTATAATAAAAGTTTTAATGTACAGAAAGTAATGTTACAATAAATTTAAAAATATAGTTTATATATGTATATATATATATATATATATATAACTACACAAAATTTTTGCAACACTGCCCATACTAAAGAATGAAAAATGGAAAATTTAAAACCTTTAAAATCTTTTTATTATTTCATGTAGATCTCATTGCATATTGCATGAATATAAAAAAAGAAAGTGTGAAGTGATTTATAGATTTGAATTTAAATAAAAATGTTTAGTCTTTATGTTTTAAATTTAATACTTAAAAAAAAAAACAGAAACATGTCTCTACACTTATCAAATATATTTCTACAAATTGGAAATAATAAATTAAAAAAAGAATATTTAATGTTTATTCCTCTGTAGAAATTACATTTGTATCTAGCTCTATGTAATTATCTATATATTTGCTCTCATAAAATGTCTTTTAGTATATTTTTAAATATTTTAGAAACAAGGTGAAATAATCAATTCAAATGTTGTGTTTAGTAATTCAAAATCTTTTAATGACAGATTTTTTTAAGTATAAAAAAAAAAATCCCATTTGTAGAGTTCATTGCTGCTGTCAATAAAAAATATTTAAAATATCATTTTGTTGTATTATTATGACTATTAAAAATATTTGCCCGTTTTTATTCAAAATTTAAACAATTGATCTATCAAAGCAGACCATTTAAAAATTGAATTATGGTATGCGAAGTTTAACCAGAAAGTTTTTCCAAAGTTATATCTGTAAGTCTTTATCAATATTTTGAAATGGGAATTAAGATAAAAAGCATGTTAAAAATGGAAATTAACATCCATGAGCTCTACGTAATTAATTCTCTTGTAAAAATAAATCTAAGGGGCAGACTATCCTTGTAACATTAAGCGAGGAATGTTCTTGCCAACAACAATGCAGTAAAATTAGAAGTGAAGTACTTTGATTTTAACTAACGATGCTATCAAATCCATGTTATAAATGTTGTGTTTAAATTCCGTCCTACATAGACACTAAAACACTGTATTAGATTATCTGGAAAGAAATTTTCTATGAAGAATCCTGTATAAAGCATGTTGTAATCATATACAGCCTTTAAAAGCCGATATACAGGGAAATATGGCGATTTATTGTGAATTTAAAGGTTGTCCAACAAACTACAATTTTTTTCCAACATTATTTATTAATTATCTAAATTATTATTTCTTTTTATGTTGAGAATCATTGATAAACCATAATTATGTTGTTGCAAACCTTAGTTACCTAATCTTCTAGCTATTAAGTCAGTGTAACTTTTTAAAAACGCAAAATTAGCGCCTTTTTTACATTTTTTCTAAGTGTTAGACAAGTATTTTCACCTAATTATACCTTGCGTTAATAATCATTTTTCTAATTTTAATTTAGCCTCTTATAACTATTAAGCGTATGACCAACTTGGTTTACAGATTTCCATTATTAGAAGTAAGAATTTTTTGAAATATAAAATTCAATTCATTGGTTTGAAAAGTTTATGTACCAAATATATCGATAGTAAATTTTTGAATTGCTATTAAATTAATTTAAAAATATTTTGTCATTTTAAGCCATAAAGTTGCACAAACTTTACATAAAGGACAGTTTATTATAGGAGTTTACTACTGCAGTATACAAATTTATACCAATGACAGAAAAGTAAAAATGAAGGTGAAAATTTTTAAGAAACATGCCCTTCTGTCCTATAAAATTTGAATATTCCAAGAGAAATCGAGAACTAAAGAGAACATTGAGCTATCATCAATTTCACAAAACTGATACAATCTTCAGGCTACAGACTTCAAATTAAAATTTTTTAAATAAAAAATTTAATAGATCTACAGACTAATTAGTTAAAAAAATTAATTTATTAATTACATTTCTGCAAAAATATTAGGATGATTGATAGCCATGAATTAAATTTTGCTTTTCAACAGATTCAGTAAAAAAAAACTCATATGGTTTTCTAGTTAGTTTTTTTACATATTGAGGATAAACAACAAAACAATGGACCATTATTGTTGTATCATGCAGAAATTTATACCATTGCAAATTTATATTTAAATTTCAGGCTATCATAATATTTATTTATGGTTACCTTGTATTAAATTATGTTAGAATTAAAACCATTAAAAATACAAACGAAGTATTGTTTATTTTTTATTTTTGCAAAAATAAAATTTTGCCATTAAAATGATTAATTTTACATCTTTTAATACTAATATAATATATGCTTCAAGACATTAGATATGAACGCTCACATTTTATATAATCTTGACCTAGATACAACGAAACCTCAAAGATATTAATTAAAATTCGCCAAATTATTATCTTGAAATTTAAGGCAGAATTTATTCGAACTTAAATTCATATTTTAAAGATGTATGTATTGGATTAATTGTATGTAGCAAAATAAAAAAGATCATCAAACCATTGGCACTAACCTTGTGTTGCAATTCACATTGTCTAATTACTATTTTTATTGTATATATATATTAAATTGTTTTTATAAAACTTATTCAAGTCAGTAATATTTATAAGAAAGTTTTAAGTAATTTGAATGCGTAACATTATTCGAGGTAGTCAAGTCTAAAGCTAATCGTTTGGGTTTTTTAAATGATTTTCGTCACTAAATTTTTGCATTCAATGAGCATGCTTTGCGGTTTGATAAGCTTCGGGATTTCTTTGATGCTAAGTTTAAGAAATAAAAATAAACAAAAAAGCTATCAATTAAATCAACAAATAAAATTTCAATAAAAAAAACATTTACAAATTTCTTAATATGCTTAAATAGAATTAATTGCAAAACAAACGATAAAAATGCTGATTGCAGGTGTCGGTACTTTGAATCTGGGACAGTTAGTTGAAAAACACGGTCTTTTTTTGCTTGTGTAGCTTTTTTTTTTAAACAAAACCTAAAATTATTATGCAGTAACATTTATATTTTTATTATATTAGTTTTACATGTACGTTATTTCAAATTTTCAGTCGTTTGTTTTTAATTTGCTATTTGAAATATTTTTGTTTTTTGGTTTTTAATTTAAAAGTGAGGGCGTATATTTTCATCAATTATTTTTTTCACATAAATTATTCACCAACTTATTTCTTTACATTTTTGACCATGATTGATCCGTAAATGGAAAAATTGCATTGGACATTGCAATTAAATTTATCATTTCTGACGTTTAAGGAAAACAAGTTTTGATTTTATGCTAAAAATGCAATTTCCTATGTTAAACATGCTCACCTCGTTTTAGTTTTAAGCTATATTCTATGGAATACAGGTAACATCGTTATTTAAAATATTCAAGATGGGAATAATATAATATTATTAGCTGTTCAAGCAAATATTATGCTGCACTTATTAACACGGGGGAATGAGGTATTTTTATTCGGTTTAAGTCTTTGTATAGGGAAGTATTAACTTAAAAGATCATTGAAGATAACAAATATGTTTTCACACAAAAGAAATTTCTTTAGACTGAACAAATTTATGTATGTATTTTCCCTACTGATATAATTTAAATTGCTTCCCCGAAATTAGGCAAAACATTTTGAAATTTTTCTTTGCAGTTAAAAATAATATGGAACAGTAGTAAAACCCAAAAAATATAGTTTTTGATTTTAAAACTTATTGAAAGTTATAAAGAATTTTAATTTTACTTACTGTTAAAACAAATAAAAAATCAGGTAAGTCAAACAAATAAATTATTCACCATCATTATAATTACATATTTTAAACTTAATCTGATTCTATGTCTTAATTTTTACACTACTAAATTTTAATTATATAAAATCTTAAAAATTATATAAACATTGATAAGAAAATCTCAAAATGCTACTGGATAAAAAAGCATCCAAAAACCAAATTTAGCCTTCATAAAAAATGATACAAAAGAATTCATCAAGTGTTTCTTGTCTAGGTCAGCAATTTTCAGAGCGTCCGCCTTTTTATAACCTTACAATATTTCCGAAAAGTAAGTAAAATATATATATATATATATATATATATATATATATATATATATATATATATATATATATATATATATATATATATTTTATATTTAAACATGAAAAACAAATAAAAAAGTTAAACGTCATCAGACATATTGCCGACTATCGTAGTATTAGGCCTCAGATAGATCGTTGAAATCAGAAACTCGTCAATAAAATTTAGTCTGTAGATTCCATTCGATCTATTCGGTTCAGTTACATGAAATAAAAATAATTTTTAATGGTTTTTACTTTAATAAAATAATTTTACGCTTTGCAAAGTGTACATACGAAGTATAAAATTATTGTAAAATTTATTTTATTTTGATTGGATGAAGCTATTTTTGTGACCGGAAACTATGCGTGCGCAGTTGAAATTTCTTAAGATTTTTATCAAGAGATTTGGTGATTTTAAATGAATGCAGTGTTCAAGTGCATAGAAGAATTCCATTTGGAAAATAAACTTTCTATTTTTTTAAATAGTTTTGTAAATTTAAAATATATATTAAAGTGATTCCTAGTGTTATAGGAGTTTTTTATATAAATATTATATTGGGATCAAATTTTACTAATATTTAAATTTTTAATAGAAAGACTTCGGTTAGTTGGTTCGGTTTATATATATCGGCTTCGGTTAATGTATCGTGCTTACAAAATTTAAAAAAAAATCAATTTCGCTTTTATTTTTGGTATATTTTGGTTAAATTTTGATAGTAAATTTAGTAAAAAATGTAGTTATGACCCAGTTTTTGATTATGGAATCCAACAAAGTTTTATATCCATATTAATAATTTAAAATAAGTTGAAATTGTATTAAACCTAAATGTCAACCAAATTTACCCTTTTCAGCGGTTTTATTTCATTAGAATCAGAAAAAAAGAATGTAGTTTGATTACTTTTAAAATGTGACGTATATTTACCTACCCGGTTTTTACTGGAATACTTTAAACTATACTTTAAATTATACTTTAAACAAGAATTAGTCCTTAATCAGTTTTGTAAAGTAATTTGAGTAATAACCTGCCTCTCTTAAGCTTTAAGAAGTCTTAAGATAATAAAAAAGGAAATGATTAAAATATATTTTATAAGTATTTGATTTTTATCTGGAGCAATAAAGTTTTCCGAAGCAAGTATTGTAAATTATTTGTTTATAGAAAAATATCTTCATACCTTAAAATCATTGAATTTAGAATTATTTTTATAAATGTGTTCTAAAAAGTATTTATTTTATGCTGTGGAATCAAATACTTGATTAGCTTCCTTGTATTTGTTATTCCATTCTAATTCTTTTTATTAAATTTTAATTATAAGTTTGTGTTGTGTCGCCTATGATAAACTGTAAGGCATACATCGACGAATAGAGCGGTATTACAGAGACACACAGTGCAAAAGTGTTGTTTTAATTTAGTACACATTCGACATAGCTAGATTAAATTTAATTTTTTGTAGCTGGAAAATGCACCAAGTAATGACGTTCCTTTAAATTTTAATTTCTTATACTATTTCTATAATCATAGATATTTGTATTAAATAAATGCAGAAATACTGCGTCCTAAAAGAGCGTCTTTCGGCGTGCTAAATTACTAGATAACTTGTAATAATTTCTTTTTGCAAAAAATTATAAATATTAACTTAGGAGTATGTCATAGCACAATAAATATTAAAAAAGAAAAGTTATATCGCCTTCTATGAAATAAAGGCTTAGCACAGGAGACGGCTGACTCAAACTCCGTTTGGCAGTGAATGGGTTAATAGAAATCATTTTACAAAATTTTGTTTTGCTGCAGCACGATGTAATTTTTTCAGTACCAAATATCGGAATACTGATGAAAAAATGTCACAAAATAGTCGGACATTTCCACAGAAGTGAGCAAGCTTAAAGATGTTTGCGTATATTTCAAAAAATTTGAATTTGCCAGAACACACACTCTTAAAAGATGTTGAGACACGTTAGAATATATAGTACTGACCTGATGATGAAACATATAATTGTATAGAAAAATGCCATTAATCAATACCAAATTGAAAGAGGAACTTTTTGAATATTGGCATCGTGCAAATTATTGATACTAGCCGCCCATAAAGATCATAAAATCCTAAAAATAAATTTTGTTTTTTCAGTGCCACCAAATAGCATTACTAGCAAGTAACTTTTTGATAGAGTTTGGCAAGTAGGTATATTATAATGAGAGGAGGCACACCGTAAGTGCATGAGTAAAATATTTTACAGATATTTTTCACAAACTCTTTCAAAATCATTTACTGGTTTTTTTCAATTATAGCTTTTTTGCGGTCAACCACGCCAATTGAACTATAAAAATTTTCCAAATTAAAACCTCCATAGCTATTACGTTTTGAAACACGCGCCATATATTTTTGCTGTTGCCAATTACTCTTAAGGTCATATAGAAAGAAAAAACAGTTATCAAGTTAAACCGCTCATTTTAACATGATTTGAAAAACAAAAAGAATAAACACTGCAATTAAACTATAATAAGTTCTATGAGTTACAAATATTTGCATTTAATATGAAACGTTGCCAAATGAAACAGATTAAAGATCAATTCAAATCCATCAATAAATTATTTTTACGCCAAGACAGTATAAATTTTTTCTTCTTGGTTTAAGAAAAATTATTGTATTACCTCAATTTAATTTAGCTTTTAATACAGGGAACAAAATTTGATATTGTTAAACGTCACAGTGACTTTCCAGCAGAACCATAAAAAATTAGAGTAATTGGGGGAGAAGTAATCGAAAGTTGACAATAACAATATCGTAAATTAGATATCTTTGATATTGTTATATAGTATATCCCTTTCAAATGGACACTAACTCAACAAACAGTATTTTTGGTGTATTAAGCCATGTTACTCTAATTTCTGATTTTTAAATGCCTTAAAATAAAAGCAAAATCTTCCTCTAATCCATGAATGTCTAAGTTATGATTGATCCACATTGCAAAAAGAAAAATTTGCCGAGCCACAATACAATATTTTTTCAACAAATTGAAATTAGGGACAAATTAAGCGAACTGCTTTATAATTCTCCTCAATAAAAAAGTATTTCTCTGTCCAGTTTTCATTAAAAACTCCTTCTTTAGTTTCTGTTTGTTTTTTAATGACATTTTGAAAAAAAAAATATAAATTTTAATTTCATTAGAAAATATCCATAATGAAAATGAAATTTTATAAATCAAAGGAATGAATACTGAAACTGAGACATAGGGGGCACTTTAAATGTAGAAATTGAAATATTTTCATAGTTTGCATTTGGGTTGCACTTTCGACAAACATGATCTATCCCATCTTCTCGAGTAGTTTTTAAAATTGTAACAAATTTTTATTGGTTGATATAGATTAAATCAAAAGTATTTCAAGTGTTCTACAATTCGAAAAAGAGCTAGAGGAGGAGAACCTGATCCTGATCAAAATGTGTTATCATATTATTCGTTCTTAAAACAATGAGTAAAAAACTAACATTGTATTCTGTACGCATTTTTAAAAGTTTTATTAAATAAAATAAAACAATCATAATTTTAGCTATAAATATATAAAACCGAAAAACATTTCAATAGACTGTTCATGATTAAGGAAAAAAGTTTATTATGTATTTAATCAAGTTCACATAAAATATAATAAACTTAAAAGCTAATTAATACAAAATGGCTGAACCAAAAGTAAATAGAAAAAACTCTGGCAAGTGTAATTTACCGAGTGAATTTGAGATTGAGAACAGTGCAAAAATCAAATTTCCTGTAAAACGAATTTCTACACGACCAACACTAAAGCTTGAAATTCCTAAGACAAAAACCTTCGATATGACAACTTCAGCGTTTACAGCACCAGTGAATTTTAGTGAAACTAATAACAAAAATATTTCAAATGTATCAATTGAAAGTGATAAATTTAGTAATTTATTAAAAAAGACAAATAAAAATAGTTTCAATTTAAATTCAGCTGATATTGAAAATAATAATATATTCTCCTTTGATAGTGATCTACCTAACAAAACTGAAGGTAAGTGTGCTTAAGATATAAAATTGAAATAATTTAAAATAATAATTGAAAAAATAGCGGCGTATAGTATAGTACAAAAGTACTAAGCCAATAATTATTGGTTTTTATACCAAAAACTTATAAACTTTGTTTAAATTATATTCCCTTCGAGTATACTCGAAGATATTCATTTTGACTTTTGGAGAGAACAATACCACATTTTTGTCAGTTGCTAGTTTTTCGAAAAACATTATAGCGTTTTCCAATGTTTTAAAATAAAATGTTCAAATTTTATTCTTATTTTCTAATCTCAAAATAAATTTTCAATAACTAAACAATTGCATTAACAATTTATAAAAATCAAGATCTCCATGTTTTCTTATATCTTATGATTCTTAATTCAGGTTTTATTTTGGCCGGAAAAATAGCTCAGTTTTTGAAGTCGATATGAATGCTGTTTAAAAAGCTCAATAATTTCTCTGTGTAACTCAATTAATTATATTGTATTTCCTACGCCCGGTTACATGGTACGGGCTTAAACCTCGCTCAACTCCATCTGTCACCCGCTCAACTTGCTAAGCGCGTTTTACAGTGCTACTTTTGGATCTTAAGCGCGATTAATTTCCTGGAAAAGGAATTTGGTAATGTTGGTTATGCTGTGATATTTGTGGATTATTTACATTGAATTTGTGTAATTTTAAGTAAATAATAGAAATTTAATAAATTTATGTATTCTGAATGAAGCTCTTATTAACTTATTAAAAATTTTATGAAATGATTTATTTATTATTAACTCGAAATATATTGCTTTTAGTATTTGAAAGATTCACAAGGATCCTCAATATTTTACATTCCATCAATAAATTCTTGAATTTCCAGATTCATTTTTCATTTTACTTAGTTGATTGTGTTCTAAAGATGCAAAACGAATTTAAATTTGTAGCTAATAATTAACGTCTAATTTTATTGAAATTAATAAAACCTGCCAAAAACAATATATTTATAGCTAATAATAGTATTAAATCAGTTCAAAGAAGTCTTTTAATTATGAGATCTTTAGTTATAATATTTCCATTTATTTAATTTAAATTTATAATTAAAATTTTAACAGATTCAATACAATTTTTACTTAAATTCTTAATTATTTTTGCTAATTATGCATAACTTATTACTATTTGACTTTTGTATAATTTACTTCTATGCTAAGTAAGACCTAAATTTGATACTTTCCCATCAGCTGTTGTGAAAATGGATTACAAAATCAAGTACAATTGTTAAGCTTAAACCATTTCTAAGAGTAGACTGTGAAACCCTTTGACATTTTAATCGGTGATTAAATATTAAACCCGTTTTAAAAATTTTGAGTCCCTTACCAGGAAACCGGGCGCTAAAGTTTCACAACTAAGCTATGCGCCAATTTTTTTTTGTATTTGAACCAATATTTTTGCATTAATTTGTTTCTTTTTCAATTTCTTTTCCTTTTTTTTCTTATTTCAGATAACACGCCACTATTTTCTGAACTATCAAAAATGAAAATATCACCAACTACACCAACAAGTCCAAACTCAAGCCTTGGCAGAATATTTAATTCTTCAAAGATGCACAATTATGATTTTGAAAATGTAAGTATTTATTTTTTTATAATCTATACTTAAATATTTTTCAATCTTGAAAAAAAAACTTTCAACCGGGAAAGAGATTTCGAAATGATGTCATATCAGCGTCAAATTATATTTTCTACAATTAAAAATTTCCAATTGTATCTTCAAACAGATTGCTTAAAGCCTTCTTCAGACTAATCCGTTTTTCAATTGCAAGACGCATAAGGTCGTAAAACGGATGGTGCAGTTTTTCTAGCCATAGCTAGAACAAAAATTTTGTTTCATATGGTAAAAGGACACTTTATGAACTTCAAAATTCATTTTGTACTTGAAACTTTTGTTGATATGATAATACAACATTTAAACAATATTTCAATTTTAATTTAAAATTTTAATTTTAATTTTAAATTAATATTATGTGAGCGAGTGGCACTGAATATTTGGAAGCACCTTGAAGAAAAGTTTCTTTGCGTTGCGCATCATAACCTTGAAATCATTCAAAAAAATTAAAATTTATTTATTAAAGGAGATATTTTTTGACGTAATGACGAGGGGATTTTTGTGTTTTTTTTGAGTTTTCAATTTTTGGCAGCCTTTGGAAGCGAAAATATCAATTTTCGTTTAAAAAATTGACTTATTTGTTATTGTAAAATTGAAAATTATTTAAAAAAAGCTCGGGTTGAAGCCTGGTGAAATATTTGAAGAAGTAGTGGGTAAAATTTCAAAATGATCATAAGAATTTTCAGAATAACGCTTCTCGAGTGAGCACTAAATGACGCTCAAATACTCATAACTTCGGTAATTTTACTCCGCTCGACTTGTAATTTTGACACAAAATTGTTAAGATATTATTAATTAATTTAAAAAAAATCTAAACACCAAAGCCCCCCTTAATTTGTTTTGAACTCTTTCATACCAAAATTTGTTGAAGCCCCATCGAAAAAGAAGGCATAGCAAAGCATTTTTCCTTCCAGTGACCTTTTGATGGCCTTATTAAATCTATGGGCATTGTTTTTTATAGATTTGGTTTTTTTTCGACCCAAATTGAGGTAGTGCAAATAATAACTAAATTAATACAAATTGGTACAATGATTATATTTGAGTTACTCATTTAGTTTTTTAGTTTTTATTTTCCTTGCGGGAAACAATATAAACTAATGAGAATTACTGTCGAAATAAACTTAAAATGGAAGTTTTTATGCTTGTAAAATAAACTCATTAAAATTTTTCAAAATTTCACATTGCCAAAATTTATTAATCTGATAATTTCTGATGAAACTCTAGCTATATTTACCCACCTTACAAATTAAGAAGAGAAGCAATACCCAGAAGCCAATCATAAAGAACACAAATAACCATTTGGTAAAATTTACTTTTAGTGTCAGCTATTTTAAGAAATTTCGAGTACAAAGTACAACTTGACGCCGCATCGTACAAGTCTAACATGAAAATTAAAATCAGAAGTTCAATGTTCATTGAATACTACTACCAAATCAGTCCTTTTAATGACAGAAAACAGAAAAAATTCAAGTAAAATTTAGCCGAAAACTGGATTAAAGGCGCCACTAGTTTAAGGCTTTTAAGAAGTTTTCTTCTTCAGTCTGACGGAAGTTGCGATTGCAAAAATTTCTTTTAGTGTTATTCAAGTGTTTTAATTAGTTTTTCTGGTTTTAATTGATTTTGGCCCTGTTTTAAGTGTCATACAATATACTTATTAAGTATTTATATAGTTTTCATAACATTTAAAATGTGTTATAGTGATATATAAACAATTTAATTTTCTCACTAGTGTGTGGCATTTCTTTGTTTGCTTTGCCCAAGTAAAACTTGTTCTTGTATGTTAATTAGTTTAAAAAAAAGTCTGAATATTATGTATTTAATTGACTTTTTAAGTATTGAGTCATTTGATAATTAAATCGATTTTGTAATAAGTATTACACAGAATCAAAGGAGGCTGATTTTATTTATTACTTTAAGGTCGCTTGTGTTTACATTAGATAAAAATTAGTTTTATTAGCAATAAAACATAGAAGCAAGAAAAACCTGTTAGGTAAATAGTTTTTTTCTTAAATAAATTATGTCAAAAAATATACAAACTTAAGTGTTTACCCTTTTCTTTAACAAAAAATGTTTTATTTGTGTTCTTAAGCCGTTTAATTAAACATGAGTTATCTATGTCATATGATTAGAGTACTTTTTTGTTCAAATAAAGAATAATAATATGAATATGAAAGCATATTAGTTCCCTATAGAAAAATATTAAAAAAATAATTTCTTTTCATATAGCCACCCTCCCACTTATGATATTCAAACCATTAATTTGAATGTATTCCAGACGTTTCTATTCAACAAAGTAAATTGACACATTGTAGCTACAGTTAATTAATTTAAAATTCGAAAGGAAGCCTTCTTTGGCAAATCCTAATGGTCATTGGGCCACATTACATTAAGGTATAACTATACAAAGGATTCTTTGTAAATGTCAAGTTAAATCTGATGGGAATATATTTAAAACTTTTTATTCGTTCATAAAATCATGAGTAATTGTATAATAAAAATTACAATCTCTAATGCTAACCATCTGAAATATTAAATCCAAATGAAAGTAAAGCTGTAGAAAAAATTTGGTGACCCTCTTAAAACCACAAACAAATGTTTTTTAACCCCTTAACTTGTACGCTCGAGTTAATTCGAGCAGCGTTGAATTAAGATTAAAATAAAAATTTTGATTATTTTTGTATTTTTTTTTTGCCAGGACAATGTTCTAAATTGATTTTTTTTTTCGGCTGGTTTTTTAAAAAAAACTGTATAAATTAAATATACTAGTAAAAAGCCGTATGCCTAGCAGTTTCAAGAACAATCTTTGAAATTTTTCAGTTTTTGAAATTTCCCCTTGTAATTGACTTCTCTGATCTAGAATATCGGCATAATAATACCGTAATAAAATTTGCCCCATTGACGTTAGTATGGCGCTGACAACGTTTTACATCACCTGATTCAGCCTTCAAAGCGTTTAAAATGAGTTTTAATAAGAATAGTGGCTTCAAAATGTACTAAACTCTAAACTAAATATCTTATTGTATATGTTACCGTTAAAGTATTTAATGCAGTTATTTCATAGAATACCTAGCTATTCTATGGAATAACTGATCGTGCCGGTTAAAGTGTGTAATATGTTATTGATTTGACACTTCTAGTTATTCTATGAAATAACTAGGTATTCTAAAAATTAACTAATGAGAGACAGTTAAAGTGTAAAATAAACAATTTAATTGAATTTGTGTTACTGAAAAATGATAATAATTAAACTATAACTTTATTAACATATATAATTAAAACCTTTTTCCCTGCAAGCCATTTTAGTAGTTCCTTTCCTCTATTGACTTAGTTTTATCCCTAATATTCATTTGAACCATTCGATTTTGAGTCATTTTGTTATCTTTTGCAAGGAAATCTTTTGTATGCATCATAAAAACTATTGCATAATTAAGGAATTAGCCAACTGGATAAATTAAATTTCATATATTGTGCAGATAAAAACTATTCACGTTTAAATTTTCCCAAAAATGCATGCCTTAAGCCTTGCGCAGACCAAGGCGTCTGTAGCCGCTACAGTAGCGGCGTTTGTAGCTGCTACAGTAGCGGCTACAGACGCCGATGAATGGGTGTATCAAAATCTGGTTGACAAGTTTTTCTTGATGTAGGTTGCTATTTTTAGTGGAATATTCTCTATTATTATTGACTATATTAGTTTTGTTTGATTATTATTGTGAGTTAAACTTAAATATTGCTAATTTTTGTTATTACTGTTTACAGTTGATATTTAGTGTTTATTTATGCCTCTTGCTATTAAGTTTTTTTTTATTTTTGCTAATAATTGCTATGATTTGTAGCAATTGTTGAATTTATTTTTTTTTATAGATCTTTTCTTCTTAAAATGAAAATCGAAACAGTCTAAATTTTAAACGAAAATATTGCAAATAGTTTAGACCTTGAGTTTTTCAGAATAATAAAATAATTAAACACAAATTTATACTTGTTTTAACTGTCGCCACCATTAGATTACATATCTAAAAACCCAGACTAACTTCTAAGAATTGAGTGGATATTATAATACTTTCTTACCTTTAAGTTCACACAGAAAAAATATTGTCACCAATTCAATGTAAACATGTATTAGTTTAATGAAAAGCCTTATTTGCAAAAAGAAAAGATGTATTAAAAAAAATAAAAACCTTAGAAAAACCCAAATCTAAACAATTTTTTCCTTTTTACTTTCCTGCAATATATGAGTAATAAAGCAATAAAGGATTATTTCTTGCGGGACTTTCTTTGAAAATACATAACTTACCTGACAAACAAGAACATCTTGATAGGTCCAATCAAAATCTTTACATAATTTTTCTAATAAATGTGTTTGATTTATTTTACTTTTCAATTATTTATTATTATGATAAAAACAAACTGAAAATTATTTTTACGTTGAAGTGTAGCATCCCGTTTACATAATTCAATAAAACAATAGCATTTCAAGCGGATCAGCAAATAAGAAATTATTTGGCTACAAATAAGATAAAAAGATAAAAAAAATTTACCTTTCTTTATCATAATTGAACTTATAATTTGTTAGATAATTAATTGTTTGATGTCCATTTTCCATTTCTTTATCAAAATAGCTCAAAGAAGATTCTGGATTTGAATCCGTTAATAGCATCTTCACAATATTGAAGAAAATTAATTAATAAAATAATATTTAGAATTTAAGTCTTATTTAGAAAAAGAAAAGATCTATAAAAAAAAATAAATTCAACAATTGCTACAAATCATAGCAATTATTAGCAAAAATAAAAAAAAACTTAATAGCAAGAGGCATAAATAAACACTAAATATCAACTGTAAACAGTAATAACAAAAATTAGCAATATTTAAGTTTAACTCACAATAATAATCAAACAAAACTAATATAGTCAATAATAATAGAGAATATTCCACTAAAAATAGCAACCTACATCAAGAAAAACTTGTCAACCAGATTTTGATACACCCATTCATCGGCGTCTGTAGCCGCTACTGTAGCAGCTACAAATGCCGCTACTGTAGCAGCTACAAACGCCGCTACTGTAGCGGCTACAAACGCCGCTACTGTAGCGGCTACAGACGCCTTGGTCTGTGCAAGGCTTAAGCGCTTTAGCTATCAAAATATTTTAAAGACAATAGGTCTCTCGTCGATTTTCAAGTTCTTTCAATAGTCTTTTAGTCGCGCAGAAGTGCTTTCCAATTTTTCAATTCTTTCTTTTTTTTCCTTTTGCTCCTTATTTGAAGATCGTAACGTGAAATAAAACTCTATATAGCAGTTGCAGTATTCTAATTTTATTAAATATTTATTTGCTCGTTGCACAAAGATCCCTTAATGTACTCAAAATTTCAAGGTCTGAGCAATGTCACTTGTCGCCACAGAAAAAAAAAACAAATATCAACAAATTTATGTAGTACTAAAGTGCCAATCAAAACGGCAACAAAAAACGGCACACATTATAAGGAGTTTGTTTTCTTTTCTGTAGTTTTATCTAAAACTGCAATCATTTTTTGTTTTTTTGGTTATGTGCTTACAACAAAAATGAAATGAATAAAATTTATTTATGCCAATCACCAACTTAACTAATGACAAAAAGAAAAAACATAAACATATAAACACCAGAAGCTGTTTGCTAGCCTTGATAGAACTCAATGCATTTAGCGGACGTGAGTTCATTCCGAAATCTGTTAGTTTATTGCTCACTATAATGTGTGGGAATCTTTGTCGTTCATTTGCGAGGCTCAAAATTTTAATCGACTTTTGGTTCATAAAATCTCAATTTTTTTTCTATAAACTTTTTGCTAATCGCTTAAGGTTAAGAAGAAAAATAACAGTAAAAGGGGAAACATAACTCAAGCAAACAAAACACAAAAACATTTTGACATAGTCCTGAGATCAGCCCGAAATATTTTTGCCCCTGGTGTAATTAAGACTAGCAGTTGATTTGTTATTAATTTCCTCAAAAGTACACCAAATAAATTGAAATCAGTTGTTTTTGAACAAAATATTTGCTTAATGATTTTTTGTTTGTTCTTATATTAAATTATATCGGAAACACGACGTGTATCTCGCCATAATCAACTGAAACGGAAATTTACACTAAATTATTACATCTCATTTATTTAAAGTGTAATGAAAGTTGTTGAAAGGATAATAATTACGATTCTTATCTATTTGATCCTTTTTTTCAGTTAATGTTGCTTTTTTGTCTAGACTGGTTGGTTTCAAGTAGAAATAGAAGTCCTTCTCGTACTGATTTTCAATTTGTTTTCATTAAAGACCACGCTAGGTGTGAAACAGGGTTTGGAGAAAAATGCATTCACAATTTTTTTTTCGGTTTAAGGATTTGCTTTGATGAATATATTAAAAGCATATTAGTTATTTTATATTTTAGTGGTTGAAAATTTATCTGTATTGTAATTTTGCAGAAGCCTGTGTGTAAATCAAAAATATTATTCTTTAGAGTGGCACAAAGTTAATTTAGTGAAAAAGGTTTCTTTTTTCCTTGATACAAGTGCTGAATTATTTTGTTATTATTATTAATTATTTAATTAAATAATAATACAATGCATTTTGAGTTGAGCTTTTGAGTATGCTTATTCGTAGTCATTTTATTCTTGGTTAGCCCAAATTTTATTCGGGTCTTCGCTTACTCCGGCTCCCCGACAACTGCTCCACTAGGTATAAAAACTCTGCAACGACTACCAACTTCGTTAATTTTTCTTTGCTCGACTTTAAGTTTTGACACAATATTTTTGGGATAAATTTTAAACCTTGGGTCCGTTTCCTTCTTCCTTGAACATAGGAACACCGTATCTAGAATTACTTCTTTTTTTTTTAAATTTTCAAGTTTTGATGTCATGAATAAATAACTATAGAAATAAAATTACATTCGACCAGTTTGGTTAAAGTAACTTGTTTTCAATTGTTAACGAAAAACAAACAAAAAAATATGTGAAAATGGTTGTAACAAGAAATACAAACACTACACCCATGTCAAGAATTGCCATGCAAAGAATTCAAAGTCAGGTAAGTTTAAAAATGTTTTTTTCATGTTTTGTGATTTCTTAAGACAATATCAGCTATAGAGCAATTTTGCTAAATAACAATAAAAAACTTTGTTTTTATCCTTCACTTAACAAAGTTGCATATGAAAATAATAATAAATATATACTTTCAGTCTATAAAAGTAAAACCACAAACCAGGCACAAAAATTTATGCCGGACCAAAATATTTTCAGTATAAGACAATCCATTGTAGTTTTGAAAATTACGTGAGTCCATGAACAAATTATGTTTTTCAAATCCTAAAAACTGATTGCATTTTAATTGAAACCGAATACCAAAAATTCAATTTTATATTAAAAAAAATTAGTTAAATATATTTCAGCTTAATATTCTTAAATATTTTACATAAAATGTTCCAAAGACCTCTGAATTCTAATAAATCAATCTTCATTCAGTCCGAATAAGATAATAAAGACAGAATAGAAGTGCCGACATTAACTCTCAATCTACTGAAGTAATTTTCAATTGGCTCCATCATATGTGGTCATGCATCGGTCGTAATCATTATATGATTTCACTGTTCTACATATATATTTAGTGTTAGTAATAAAAACATCAGATCTGGTAAAGAAATTGTGCATTCCATTTACTTGATTGAGTTTTGCTAACCTGTGTACACACCAATTTAACGCTCAGTTTTGATATCTTAACATTAATTGAAGCGTCTGATATGTCAATGCACAAATGCGATGCAATTATTATTGTTATAGTCTTGCCGAGAATTATTTGACGCCATCAATTAACTATTACAGATGGAGATCATGTCATTTGACCGGCCAATTTGTTGATGTTGAATAGTTTAAGACAATTTAACTATGAAAGCAATTAATTGACAGTTTGGTGTATAATTGTTTGCTGCTGGTTTAGTTGTCTATCAAGAAAGTAATTCAGAATTTATAAAGTGTATTTACACACTTTTTTTGTTTCTTTTTTCCCTGTTAATTAAAATATTTAATGGAGCAGGACTGTTATTTAAGTTCTTTTCAAAATAATTCATTTAAATCTAAAGCGATTTTGATGCTTTCTTAAGTTATTGATTTACCAAAAAAAGAAGTTTTTGAATAAGTGGATAAAGTATTTTCCATTCTATTACAAAAATCTGGATATTAATTAGTCCTATATTTACCGCACCAATAAAAATTAATATTTTTTTTTGAAATCCCATTACGCGTTAATTTTATTTAGTGTAATAATTATTTAATGACAGTTTTAGGAATAATTAAATAAATGATTTTTTTGATTATATCCTTGGTACTTATACCAAAACCATTTAAAATGACTGTTATATGTTCTAAAATTATGAAATACCTTCTAAAACTATGAAATGCCTTCTGTATTTGGTGGTAAAGATTAAATATGATGTTTTTATAATTTTCCATAATCCAAAAAATAGACAGGAACAGACTCGAATTAGTTTTATGCTTGGGACGAAAATGTGCAATAAATGCTAGGAATAGGTTTTATTGCCATGCCAATTGATGTCACTTTAAAACAACACAAAAGGTATAAAAGGTTTTAGGATATCCAAACATTAAATAGCTTACTCTAACACCTAGTATCGAGCGTAGCATGTTCTACGAATATTTTGTTTTAGCAAATGTCTTAAAACTACGAAATATTTTTTCAATAACGAAATATCTAAGATATTAATGTTCTTGTTCTATTTTTCACAAAACTATTCAAAAGATTGAATTCTCTTATTTTCCTGGACGCTATCCTTCAATATAATTATGATTTTTTTTTTGGTTTAATTAATTTTAATATTACTTTTCATTGCAAAAAGCAATCATCTTATTATGAAATGCATTGAGAGAAAAGATTTTCAGAAATTAGTTCCTAATTCTCGCATTATTTGTGTATATAAATTTTAATTGAAGGCGAAAAGTGTTTCGCTTAAGAACACTTCGCTTATTCAAGTTGGAACTTTTAATGAAAACTTTGCTTCTAAATATTTTATCTTTTTTGTAAGTTATTGTAAGCTGCTTGATTGAATTTTTCATTATAATAACAGGAATAAACTGTACCATAAAAAGACGATGTTAATCTCCAAATCTAGTAAGAAATTTTGGTAAATTAACTTAATTTTAGTTATAATACAAGTAATATATGGTATTAAATTCAATCATTATTTGAGTTGTACACCCTTAGTACTTAGAAACCTACTGAAACAAAATCGAACATTTCTAATCATTTTTTTATCATTTTTCTAACAGAATTTTATTAAATTCAAACACAAATCTACCCCTACCAATGTATTCGTAAGTTCCAACAACATCAGTTGTAGTAGTGTCTATTACAATTTTATAAATATTTTCTACAAAAAAGTATACCAAAAAGTCTTTTTTATTTATGTCCATCAAGTTAAAACCAAGTTGCGATTGCTTAAAACGAAATTCCAAACGCAACTCTTTGTTTAAGCCCCTCGATAATTTATGGATAACAAACCAACACAGATGTTTCTCACATATATAAAAAGAGTTTAAAAAATGCGATTCATTGACGTCACCAAATATAAACCAGAAAGCTTTCATTTTTTATTGTTTTCTTTTCAATTTAATTATACCAAACTGATGGCTATAGCATAAGAAGGCAACTAGTTGATTTGTATGTTTTTGTTTTTTAAACAAAAATTGCAATTCTCTTTTACTCAAATAACATATATATATATATGCGGATATCGCAAAAGCTTTTTAGCATTCATTATACACGAGCTCGTTTTTGAATGCTTTCTGGCTGTATCCATTTTGTGTCATTTGAGAAGTTGCCGCGGAAAATATATACATAGTTTATTAACACCTTTCAATATGCATATAATATATTTATATAAAAGCTTTCAAAGCCGAAATGTTAACCATAGAATGGCACAAATATAAATGTCTTTTCTTTTTAAATTCGTTGGAGACTTTTACTATCTGGGAAGCATAAAAGCAAAGAAGGGGAGAACTGCTTTATATGTGCGCAACTTGACTTGTATGAAAGTAGTCTCAGTTGGTTCGTTTCTGTGAATTGTCGAGTTGTATAGTCTTTCAGTTCGAAGAATTTTTCTTTTTAAACATTTTGTTTTGTTGTGCATTCGCTCGGAATTTTTAAAACTTTAGGAAAAAATTAAGTGAAATTTTTATGAATAAATTAAAGTTACAATTTGCCGGGTATTTAAGTTCAATGTCAAATATCTTAAAAAAGTGATTGGTGTAAGCTTTTTATGCGGAAAGAGCTCCATGGACTAAAATGTTTTAAAAATAAGCGTATATTTATTGCTTCAAAACATATTCAAGTTTTGTATTTTAATAACACTGTTATCATATTTAAGCTGTTTTGTATAAAAATTTGACTAATACTTAAAAAAATGTATTAACATCTTAAATTCCTAAAAAAAGAAACACCTTAAAATATGGATATTAAGGTAAATTTATTGCAAAATTTAATTAGAAATATGAATAATGGTTACTAAAATAAAATTTTAATTTATATTTAATATTCGTAAATAATTGTAAAGCAAAAGGAGCTTCAGCATTAAAAAAAAATCATTTAGTTCGATTCGTAAACTTTTGGGTTCATTTTTCCTTTTATAAAAAGGCTATTTTGGTTTTGATCCTCATTACAAGGCTCATATAATTTTTCCTTTTTCCCATATTCAAATAGTGTTTTAAGCAATCGGGGACCATCTAGGTTATTAGGAAAATTATTTTTGACCATCTTAGATTTCTTGTATACATTTCTCTTCATTTAAGTAATATAAAATATATATGTCTGGTAATAAATATGATACTTTGGACGAATTACCATACTCCAAGTTTAAAGATACGTTACTTCTGCACCACATCAGGTTTTGACACAAGTTTAACCCAGTCGTAATACCATTGCCGACAAGAAAAATACATAGAACATTATTTATTCTTGGTTACCGGTAATTTTGGTTTTTTTGGTTGTTGTATGTCACCCTCAAACAGATGACATCCGGTGAAACCCACCGCCTTCCCTTACATTTCAACCTCCTACCATAAATTCCAACTCTTAAAATAGATAATGCTAATTAATTAAAAGCATACTTTACTGTTTTTTCATATAAATATTTTTTAATTTCTACTAACTTTATACTATAAAGTTTTCATCCGCAATTTCAATCCACAATTCTCTGCCTGTTTCGTTCAGGGCGAACATTGAACTAAAACGTGCCGGAAGGCTTTAAGAGATTTAGCATATGTCGGTAAAAAGATTATGTGAGCTTGTCAAGAAAATAGTGAAATTATTAAATAAATTTAATATAATTGATTTCAAAATGTTAGCTGCTAAATTATGTTAATCCATTGACAACAAAAGTTCTAACGAGTAATTATCCGATTATTAGATTTTTAATATTCACGTATAATCAAAGGCAGCCGAAATTCAAATGAAAAATTTTGAAATATATAATAAGAAGTTCAATAAGTCTTTACGTAGGTAAATGAAATTGCTTTTTTTTGTTGTGTTGCCGGTTCTATATTAAAATAATGCTACTTCTTAATATGTATTAATAAATAAGACAAATTTTTGGCATAAAACTTGCTTAGAATTTTGAAAGTTTAATTTTACGTATGAATTACTTTGGGACAAATTTTTTTTACTGCCAAACTTCTAGTGTTAACGATGAATCTTTCCAAACAGCTCGTGAATAGACATTTTGCTGCCGGTCGTTTGACATGTTTCAATCAATACTCGTAAAATTAGAAAAAAAATTGGCCTGTTGTACTCTAGCCCAAAGTTTTACAACAGTATTTTGGGCATCATACATGTTGTGTTTCAATTTCGAATCAAGATGATTTTGTTGACTTTGCTTGTGAAATTTGTACCTCAATGAAGTAAAAATCTCTTTGACGTTGTATTGACTGCTCTTTGAAATTTGTCCACTGCTTTAGCATGAGATTTCTTTGTTGTGATAATAACTGTGTCATCAGGGAATTTACCCTAGTAAATGCACTAGAATCCTTCCCTGTGGTACGCCTGATTATTATAGCAAATGATGGTTCTTTATATACCACTCTATTTTAAACAATTCTGATGTTCAAAAAATGAGTATAAGTTTTGTTGAAAGTCATCTCAATTCTTTGAGATGCAGTGGGTATCATTTTGACAGTTCATTTTCCAGAAAAATTTGTTTAAAGCTTTGGCTTTCTTTCTATTCCCTTCAACATGATTTTTCACGCTATTTTTACGTTCAGTATCAATTTTTCCAGTTACATGATATTTTATAAAGTCTAAATCTTGTCTTGAAATTTGTCCAAAGTAGTATTTCAAAGGAAGCGTCAAAAAAATTTATTTTTACAAAACCATTTATTTTTACAAAACCAAACTTTTGCGTTTTTGAAAAAAGTAAATGAATCGGATGAAATTTTGCAAACTTTTTTTATTATTCTGGGCTTTTGAACTTACAGTGAATTTGTCGGTATTTTAGAGTAGGCTATAAGCTTTTTTTTCATAGAAATTGCTTAGATTTTGCCAAAAATTCAAGCTATTTCCTGATTGTGTTACTGGGAAAAAAAACAAATTAAATTCAACAGCAAACATTTTTAACCAAATTTTTTCTTTTTTTTAAAAAAGAAAGAAAAAGTTTTTTTGACTTTAACAAAAATTTGAAACCTTCGTATTAAGAAAAACAATTTTTATTTAGTTATTTGAATGGCGTATCGCATTTATCTATATTCTTTGATTTTGCCGACTAATTGACATGGATTTGATAAAAGATATCTTATCTAACAAAAATAGTTCAGGTTTTTTATTTTAATTTTAATCAATACTCAATTTGCTCTATTGTAATCAGATATCAATACTTTCGATTATTTTAATATTTAATTATATTTTGTTTATTACTTTTAAAACTTTTATACAACTGATTCCATGGTAATTTAAAAATTTGTTTTGGTTTTTCTTTTTCCTATTTCTCAGTTGGTAAATATCTGAATGCATATTATTCTAATCAGATTGGCATTCAGTATTTTACATATGTGCAGTTCCGAGAATTTATATATTTAAGTTTGTTTTTGTGTAGTCTACATACTTGTCCACGATGGCATAACTCAAGTATTATTCAAATATTAAAGGATCGTTTTTTCAAACAAAGCAAATCAGAATATTTCATACTGTTTTTCCTCCCACTTTACCAATAAAACCAGATTCAAATCAATATAATCTTTTCCATTTATTTTTATGTTAAAAGTTCGCACTGGATTGATACTAAAAGGCCTAAATATGAAATAATTCGGCTCAAGTGGATAGATATATGGATAAATATATAGATGTGTAGATACATAGATAGATATAGAAATAATTATATTTTAATGAAAAATAAGTTTTTTAATTAAATATTTAAACTCAAAAGAATTAAGTCACTTGTTGCGTGAAATAGCGAAATGTATGAAGTATGCAAATCGCTTCCATAAGGATCTGTGACCTATAGATCTATGGTACGTGCGAAGGATGGAAAGTCAATTTTCCACAATCTCCCTGAAATTAGTGTTTTCATTTTTCTCATTATCTTCATTGATAAAAGAGAAGGAGTTGTTTTTGACAGCAATGGCAACGATTGTTGGCTTGTCTATCTTTTAAAAATATTTATTAAAAAGTCCTGGACCCATTATAAAGAATGTGGAAACTTTAAAGGACTTTCTCGGTTCATCTTACTCGTTTCGCCTAAATTGTCTATTCTATATTCGAAGTAGGCCATTGGAGGAATTTGTTAACTTAATTTTTTTGCCAAAACCGAAAGAGTCTCTTTTTTTATTGTGTTTTCAAAGCTCGTTTGGTAAACTTCTATCCACTTACTTTCAAAGAGTACAAAGTACAAAGAGTACAAAGTTGAACTCCACTCACTTAAAAATTCTTCTCAAATAATACAAAAAATATACGTTCCGATAATAATTTGCGAGAAAACCTATAAAAATCTCATCTTTTATCTATCTGAAACTTTTGTTTTCGAGTGAAAAATGTTGCAGGTACACAAAACAATCACAAAAAAAATATTCGTAGTTAATATTAAAAACAAAGTATACAATAAACTGCCATTAAATAAAATTTATTTTTATGGCAAAATACTATCATAACATTACATGAATATTATAGTTTTTAATTAAAAAAAGTGTTTAACAATATATTGAATTTGCGGTTATAATTCAATCAGCATTTTGATTTTATTTATTATCATTAATCCTTTCTATTTAAATTATTATTTTCCCTTGATACAAAGTAGTGTAAAAATATGTTTGATTTTTGTTGGCATCGCCTATATGCCATAAATAATTTTAAAAAAGGTGTTTGAGCACCTGATATTTTGAATTGTGTCCAATTAGTAATGCCCATACGACAATTTTATGTACAAGGTCCAAGATTTATTCAAGCGGTTTTTTGTATTACTTAATTATTATTTTAATATTTTATAGTAATTATTGCATTTCAAAATTTTTTTGGCATACAAAGGAATATTTTTCGGAAAAAATTTGTATCCAGTCAAAAGACTCTTAAATGAAAGAATGAATTTTCATTAATTTACAACAAAACTATGTTAGAAGGTAGTAAAAAATATTTTTTATTTTGATTGTGTTAGGGGTTTATGCATAGATTGGAGAATAAACTAAAACTCTTTCCAGTTTTTCACCTTTTAAAAATCCCAGTAGTTAATCTCTCTTTAAAAAACGAATACATACTTCTAAGGAGGTGAAAATTGAAGTTTTTACTAGCTTAAATTATACACATTTCCGCAGAAAAAATTATATATGTACGTTTATAGTCCGTTTGACATTTGAAATTTATTTTAGTGCAATTTTGTGTTTTATAAAATATAATGCAATTGTATCAATAAATGTTTGACATTGATGTAAAGCAAAATTAATATATGTTAGAGTGGGTCTACACAGGGCAAATCACAGCGAAACCGTTTATTTTTCATATAAAACTCACCGAATTGCTGTGAGTTTCTGCTGTGAATTGTCCTGTGTTGACCCACTCTTATACAGCGGCTCCCAGAATTATGCGTACCTCGATGAAGTGATAGACACATGCTCGCTTTGGGGAAGCAGCTGGGAACTGATGAAATGACAGGAATATACTTTAATAGCTACTACTTTATTTGACCTTGTATTTTTATGCAGAAAAATTGATTTGCTTTGTTATATTATATTTTCAGTTATAAGCACACTTATAATTGGTTGTTTGCTGTCCAAAATTTTCGACAGTATTTAAATATTTTATTACCAAAAACGTAGTTTTGGTTATCATGATTGATCCTTAATTTTTTTGTACGACTTTTATCATTTGAAAAAATTAAAAAAGAACCATGCTTAATGTTCAATAATTAATCAATTTTGAAACAGCTTTTTACAGAATCTTTTAAGCAATAATGCGTATAAAAAGCACTGTTATGTATTTGTGATAAACTTTGTAGATGATTTTCAACGCTTTGAAGGAAATGACTTCTGCTAGTAGAAATATAACTATTTTCTTTTGGAAAGACAACTAACATATGTATGTAATTTTTCATCAGAATCAGTTATAAGTTAGAACCTTTCCTTGTAAACTTAAAATATCCTTCCGAAGAAGCAATTTGAGATATTAATACAAGCTAATTAATTTTTTGGCCGCAGAAGATAGAATTAACTTTTCTTGCCGGTGTTAAATCTATTTTAGAATTTCAAAATTAACTTAAAACTTCAAATTTAGCTGGCGCTACTCGCTTTCTGTTGAACCTAATAGAAATTGAAATTTGGCAATTAAAAGGCACAATAGTATAAAGATAACATTTACTAATTCCAATAACTAATAATTTTATAGATAAAAAAGTAGAAATGTAGATATTTAAGAGAAGATTTCTTTACAAAATTATTCTGCTATTCACATTAAAACCAAAAACAATCAAACATTGACACTTATTACGTAACTCAAAAGAAATTTTCTTAGATTCTTTGTTACATATGAACTTCAGTAAGTTTAGTCATACGAGTAAGCAAATTATATTAAACTATTGCAAGTGAATTTTTAATTTTAAAGAAGAAAATATCACGTTCAATGAACTTTCTACACCTATGTTGGATCCTATCAGTATTCAAATGGTGAAATCTAGTTATGCTGTACGAGTTGTTTTATATGCCACATCAAGTTCGCCCACCAAGTCAAGTGAGGTTGATCCATGTTAAACGAATGTAATAGTAACTTGATACAAAAATAAAAGAAACAACAAAACGTTCATTTCGAGTTCAATGATTTATTAAAGACAGTGTATCTAAAGTCCTATCCGTTTGAGGATACTATCTCGTCTATACAACCTATTAAATTATTTTCTCAGTCAAAAGTTTTTTAAATAAAGAAGCTAAAAAAACTAGATGGCAATGAAAAACCTGGATTTATATAGAGTTAGTGGTACATAGCAGTTAATCATTGCATGTAGACAAAAAAATTGGTGGTTTACGTGACAATAATTTAATGCCATTTTTCTAGTAAAATTCACTTTTGGCAGTGTTCTTTATAAATATGATTTTTATATTCCCCTCAAAATTTAGACTTTGAAAAAATTTTAATATATGGCCCCCTTTCCTTGGTATATTTCTGACTCCTAATAAAATTAAGAAATAATTAAAATTATTAATTTTATAAAATTATATAATAAATAAAGAGATAAATTTTTATTAATTAAACCAGCATTTTACCTAAATAAAGATGCTACCATATAAAGTTTTACCTATAGTAAAAGTTTAAATGTATCTCTGTTATTAGAAATGGGATTTTATTCCGAAATTCAATCTGTGTGTTCAGCCGGAGTTTTTCTTTATTAAGAGTGCCCTAAAATAACTTTTTAAAACGGCATTAAATGTTTTATCGGATGTATTCAAACTTTGAACCTGCATACATTACCATAGCGGTCCCGAAAAAACCTTTTCTTTCCTACATTAAAACAATTTTGTTTTTTCTTCGTTATGATTTTGCTAAAGTCACTAAAAAAGTAAGGTCTTAGCCCTCAAATTACGGAAATTTACACAACTATGAATTTGGTTTGAAATATTAAGTATGACCATTCTGAAATAAAGTCCATAATTTTGCTGAAAAAAATGTTTAAAAAACTGTTTTGATAGTGTAAAGATCGTTTTAGACGAAAGTTTATTTTTTTAAACGAAAACTATGGTTTCAAATAAGAAAACTTTTGTATTTTAATTATAAATTTTTTTTTAGATCCAATCAATGCAAATAAAGATAATAAATCTGATGTTATAAATTTGTGGTTTATAAATTTGTGGTTTATAAATTTGTGGTTTACAATATACATTTGTTTATAATTGAAATCATTTTATATAATTTTTCTTATTTAAACAAATTCTGTAGCACCCTGTGTTCCACAGAAAAATAAATTAAAATATTACCTTGTAAACAGCTTTTCAAAACTCATAATAAAATTAAACAAATTTGCCAAATTTGAGCTAAGATAAAGTGATTTTCTAGACTTTATTTTATTTCACGAAAAATTTGTTTATAAAGCAATATTCCTAGTAAAATTCAATCAAAAATTCGTTCAGGCTAGAGTAAGCTGAGACAATGTCTTAATCTTAATAAAAAACCCCGACAATGATTAGTTAAGGAAATGGGATAAAGTGAAGTTTTTTTTAAATGATTCTAATAAAAAAATCACTTTATATGATTTATAAAATTTATTCATTAATCAAAAAAACTGAAATACAAGGATTATGCAATAACAATAAACGTTAAAATTCTAGGGCCGGAAGAGCAGTCAATCTTATCTTGAAATGTCATATGGCGGTCACCTTGACGTCTGTGTCAATATAATGAAAGAAACAAAAATATATTTTTGCCATACCATGTTTTCTGGATAAGATATAAAACCCACTCAAAAACTATTTTGCTGTTAGTATAGCCTTAAATGGAAACTTGAAGCATTTTAACTTATTTTTATAATTGATGGCGCCTTCAGAATTACTTTGTAAAAATTATTGAATGTAGGAAGCTGACTGCACCATTTTATTCCAATTTATCTATAGGAATCTATTACTTGTAGCCATATTAATAATATTAAATAAAGTAAAATTAAAATTATTATCAATTGCACTTAGGAAAACTAATAATAGTGTTGATAGACAGAATTTTTATATCTTAAATAAGTGGTTTGTAATATGATGTGCAGAATCTAAATGTTACGCGAGTCATTTCTGTTTCAACTGTGGTAGCGCTGTCTTTTTAATCTTTTTACTATTTTATCATAATAATTAGTTTAGTTATTAGAAATAACAGTTTTCTGTAATCTTTGATTTAAAAAAAAAAACTAAATAAATAAAATGTTTGACCATAGTTAACATGTTAGTTACATGTTACATAAAATTATAAAAAAAAATAAATAAATTAGGAACAAATTGCGTAGCGATGAAAAAATTCGAGCAGTATTTTTTCAGGTCTCGGTTTTTTATTTCTCAGTCTAAATAAGAACAATTCAATTAGTAAATAGCACCTACGTTAAGGCTTGAGTAGAAAGATATTAAACCAAAACAAGGCCTAACTTAAATTATGATTAAATTTTTAACAACTGATGTTATGCTGAAAGATTATTTTAATTACAATAATTCAAAAATTTTAATTTGTATTTAACAACTATCGATCTTACAGTTTATATATAATGAGCCAAACCACTTTATTGTATGAAATTCGAATAATCTCATAACATTTGAAACAAACAAAAATTTCATTAAAATTCCTCAACTTTAAGAACAACAGGTGGGAGTCCGCATCAACTAAGCCCCCAGCATCTCTAAAACGATAATCTTTTTTTTTTGCATGTATTTGGTTTTTTTTACTCCGTTTAAAAAACAATTCAATGCACGGTAGTTTGGAATTTATAAAAACACGTCACAAGAAACGTGCTAATCAATTCAATTGAACTTCTCCTCAGCCATAGGCTAATGAATTAGTCAGCACTCATCGATTTCTCGCAGTCATCTTATTTCCAAGAAATTTTTAAGTTAATATAAAATGATTCATTCTGATAACCTGTGATATATAAAGTGATAAAATGTATATTCAAGTGTAAACATGGTCACAGTATATGTCATCAAAATAAAAGCTTTCTGTAATGATAACGGAATTTATGTCACATCAAACGTGATACTAATAAAATCAAATTTGATTGATTCCAAATTCTTTATTGAACAGTACTAGTAAAGTTTACTTAATTTACAATTTCTTTATATACTTTACACGCATAATATGCTATGAATGTATTTCTCACACACACTTTTTTGGAATATTTGATATATTTTGAATTGGTTTTAGAGCTGAGAAGAATTCCTCTCCTAGTTTAATTTGGTTTTTTTCTTATAATAAACTTAAACAGAATAAAATTAAACAATTGTTTTTTTTTTTGCTTTTATTTTTGTCAATTAGTAATTTATGTTATTTCTTGGTTTTCGATTTTTCAGGATATCTTACAAATTAGATACATGATTGATCTTTTTACGCATTAAAACATGATCATTAATATTTAGTTTTTTTATTTTTAATTGTTTTCAGCTCATAATCAATTGAAATTTTACAAAATCAAACTTAAGTGTTTAAGAATTTTAATTACAATGTGTATTGTCATACTGTAAATAAGCCAAAGCATGAGAAGTGTTCAAAGTTAGCCTTAGTGATAACCTATGTAAGCCACGAGTATAGTTAATAATATTAATTCCATTTGTCTACGTATGTTTTTAAATTTAGTAACTAAAGGTTAAGTATTTGGATAGTGATTAACAATACGAAGCGTACGAGCTAAATGCAACATTTTATCTTCTTGATTGTTACTTTTCTATAAATTATAATTTGTGGAGACGCCCCTAAAGGAGACTATTTACTATAAATTTCCAAATCCTCAAATGGATCTCTCGACCCATATATGTAATGACAATTCGTAAGCAAGTTTTTAAACATGTTTAAATTTAACTTTATTACTTTTTCCAGTTGCCAAACTTATCAAGTGTATGATATTTAATAAATAGTATTTTATGAAATTTTTTTATATTTTTTTGTAGCAATTATAAAAATGATTATGAATTTGAGCCGATTTAGACTTCTCTATTTTTCTTACAGATGCCTGATTTTCCTGAAACAAGCCATGTTGGGCAAACATCATCAATGCTTGAAAATTTTCACAAAAAAAGTGGATCATTGGCTTCGTCATCGACCACAACAACGAATACACGACAAAATCTTATGAATTCGAGCTCTAGTTCTAGTAGTGTAAAAGAAACATCTTCTTCATCTACGTCACAACAGGTACATGAAAAAAATACAGTTTTAGATTCAAATTCACTTTTATGTACAAACTTTTTGACTTTTTTCTTTTAGTGCTCTGTTTTAATTCTCTGTTAACACCAAATTTTCACTATATACCTACTTTTATCAAAGAGGTCAAAATGATACCCATAAAATATTTTTTCATTTAAATAAATTGTTTAATTAGCTTATGTTTCGCATATTTTTCGTACCGCTCACAACAATTGGGTTTCTTAATGCCATTTTCCTAAAGTTCATGGGAATATTTCTAGGAATATTCCAGGTCGTTTTACACGAAAAACGATATTCACATAAATAATAAATAAAAGAAAAAATTAATTTTTTCACTATAATGTGAGAAATTGTATTAAAACGTTATAAAAGGTTCATTTTAATACCGAAATAGATTCTAATGTTAATATACCTACACAAAACATAACCATTGGCGAATATGTTACTTTTGAAGTAAATAAATAGCGAGTCTCGAAATCATAAAAAACCGTAAAGGATGTTTAATTTTATGGAATAAAAATCTCTAAGTCATAAAAAATAGTTTGATATATGTATATAATTAAATGTGAGTAGATCCCATTAGCCTTTTATTAGGTGTAGGTGTAGGTAAAATTTTTTTCTACTCGTTCTTATATATTGCTATTTTTCCTTAATTAAAGTTCTGACCTGACTCAAGCCAGTTTTAGTAGGAGTATATCTGCATATGTTAGAAAATTTATGCAAATTAAACCAGGTATTAATCAGTTTCTATAAATCTTTTGAAATTGTAAATTTACTTTTCGGTTTACTTTTCTTTCAAAGATCACTTAGGCGAGGAAGGCGTTAAATGATAATGGAGAAGTACTACGAAATACGATTTAGAACAATCCCTCATCCATAGATATCATCTCTACGCTTTTTATCGATCAGACAAATGCTTTAAATTTCACAGAAAGAACTTCTACATTTCTTATCGTCAAAAGTAAGAACGACTTTTGGACAATTTGATAACTAAATATGAAAAATGGATAATGCACAAAAATGTGGTTAGGTCATGTCTACTTTGACTTTAAAAGGGAGATTTGTTTTTCAGGAGATTAGATAATCTGTCGAAGCGTTGGCAAATAGTTCTAACAAACGACGGAAATTATATTTTGTATTAATTTTTAATAATAAGTTTTATTTTGTTTAACAAATAAGCGACTGAATTTTTGCTTATATCTCATATAATTTTCACAACCATTTGGCATTATTGTTTAAGGATTTCTTTACTTTTAGTGAATTTTAATCTAAAAGGGACAAATAATGTTATATATTTAACCATTTCCAAATCACATTTCTTTTACAAACTTTTAAATTCTAACATCTATATTTTTGGTACACTGAAATCTGAAAACACATTCCATGTCGATAAAAATATTACAATTTTAAATTAATTGTTAGAATGCAAGTACATTACGCGCAAAACACAGAGAGAAAAATAATAATTCAAATTGTATACTATACTATACATGAATGAGGTCCGGGGATTAATACAAAAATTTTCTGACCGTAGTCATAAAAAAATTTTTTAAGTATCACATTTTAATTATATGAAATATGATATTGATTTCTTTAGAAAGAAAACGGATTTCGTATAGCAAGAACTTGATATAAATAGAAGGGTTGACTACACAGAGATTCATTTTTATTCCAAACTTCATCCTGTTAACTACAGCATTTGCGCCATTCGATTTTAGCGCTTTGCTCTTTTTCGAATAAAATAATAATATTATGATGTCTAGTTCGGATATGATATTTTTGATTATAGTTAAATAAATTTCTTTTATAAATAAATGTTAATAAAATGCGAATGAATTATGCTCTAACGTAAACTTATTTATTTTTATGATATTCCTTGAAAAATCCTTCTTAACATAACCTTGTATTATTCCTAAATTTTTTGTGGCGCTTTCTGAAATTTATTTTGTGACTGAGCTCTTATAAATAAAAATAACAACCCACAAAGCATATGGAATAATATATGTCCCAAGCCTAACGAGAAGAAATTGACATCAAATTTCAAGAACAAATTTCTTCTATTTATGATGTTGATTTGTTCTTTTTATTCTTAATGTGTCCATTCATTGTACCAAGTATTGCTAAAGAGATTTTAGCATAACTTGACGCTCGCAAAACACAATGAATCGAATCAGAGCTGGGGAAATGTTCTTGTATTTTTACTTTTCTTTTTAATGCTATCATTCCTTTTCTTGTCATAGAAATTAGTGAAATTATTTTAACTAACAATACAAACCATTAGATAATTTTGCTCGTTAAAAATTTACATTGTAACAACTTAACTGAAGTAAAATGTACGAAGGATATGAAAAGAGATTTCAAATAAAATATAAAGTTGAATGGGGAACAGCGGTTAACCTAGAGATCTTAGAATCATTACAATCAAGGAAAAAATTAAGAAAACTTGAAACAATCTAAAGGTGGGCACCCACTTAGTGCGTATATATCAGCGGGTAACTTGTTTGACGTCAAAATGACGTACAAATGAATTTCACGCTGAAGTATCCACATATGAGGGGGAACTTTAGCGTGAGTCTATGACGTCAAAAAAGTTACCCGCTGAGATATACGCACTAAGTGGGTGCCCACCTTAACAGTTAAAATATTCTATACTAACAAACAATGTGAAATCAAAAATACAAGAAACGTGTATTTTTTACGTTTTCTTTTCATTTGACTGAGCCACTGCAATATGTGGGCGGGTAGAGATAGTAAAATATAAAAAAAACAACAGAAACATAATTTTTTATTCAGATATAGCTAACCAAAATGTTTCTGAGAAAAATTTTAACCATGTTTGGGCTTAAAATTGAACAGCGGTTTTTTCTTCTTCTTTGTTTCCGCTTATGCGAAAAAATTTTTTTTAGATATGTCATAACTTTGCTATTTGTCAAACGATCAAAGTGAAATTCAAAAAATAATTTAACATCTCTCAAATGCAAGTCTGAACACGGGGACTTGCCTTCATTAAAGCTTTTACACATTATTACAACACATGGAAAGAAATTTTGCTATCATCTTGCAATTGTGTCTGAAAATACAGTCTTTGAAAGGCTGTATAATGGTGCGTTTTCACTGAACTTAGTACTTAGTATTCAGTACTATGTCAATAATAATAATTATTGAGTAGGTACTAGACACTAGGTATAGTGAAAACGCACTGTTATTTGAGCAATAAAGTAGAGATTTGCCATAAAAATACTAAAAAAAAGTACTAAATACTAACAATAAGTACTAAGTTCAGTGAAAACGCAATATAAGGAAAATCTTTGCATCTATTGTGAATTTACAGGATGTCCAACAAATTAACATTAAAAATTCCGCTATTTATTTTGTTAATTATTTATTATGTAATTTATTATTATTTAGATGATTTAATTTGCCTAATACATAATATTGCCAATGGAAAAACGATTTTTTGTACGGGAGGCTAATACACTGTTTAAGCCTCAATAGAGAAAGGGTATTACCTACATATGTCAATTATCTCACTGCATAGGTTTAAAAAAAATCGGCGAAAATGTTCGTAAAGTTTCTTTATAAAGCTAGAATTTTAATACATTTTTTTGTTTCATGCCTATTTTCAATCATAATATTTTCTAAAAATATAAAAAAAATACTATAAAATTAATTGAAAATTTTTTCAAGAAAGCCAAAAAAATAAATAAATTAAGCTTCTGAGGACATAAATAGCTTAAGATGAAAAAATATTTAGAATATTTTTTTAAATTTTGATTCAGTACGAAATTTTCAAACGAACAACGACTAATTATAAAATTTAAAGCAAAAAACGCGAAAATTTATAATTTACCTCAAAAAATTATTATTTTATCTTGAAAAAAATAAAATATAAATTGATTTTGATCATTTAAAAATAAAAGTGTGAAAATTTGAGTGATTTTAAATTCCAAAGCCTAATTAGTGAAAAAAATCCAAATCATTGCAGATAATTGCCATCCCAAGGTGAATTTTATTACTTTAAAAATTCCATCTAAATTTTAAGTAAGATATTTCTAGATTAGAATTTAATCTTTTGATTGTTTTGTAAGAAATAAATGATTAAATACTAAAAAAAATGCAGTAATAGTGTTAGATAAAAGTGCAGTTTCTATTATTGTTATTATTTTTTTTATCGCTTTTTTTGTGCTGTCAAATGCATTTATTTTACGTATAAAATTTTGTTCATGACCATCTTATCAATAATGTCTTATCTATGTCATAAAGCACTTAATGTTATCTGAAAATTATTTGTTTTGAAATTAGCACTTGAACTTTTCTTAGAATTTTAAATAAAATTTCCTTTCGAAACTCAATTACCATTTGCTTGTTTTAGGTAAACAATTTTATGGTTAAAATTTAAACAATATGAAGAAAATATTATTTTAAATTTTTGTCACATACAAAAAGTTAATTGAATGAAAAGGAAATAGTTCGCCTGGGTTAGATGATTTCATTTTTAGAAAAACAATTTATTTTTAAGATAATACAAAGTAAGTGTTTATCTTTGGGGTTTTTTTTATTTCAAGGAATTTATTGCATTGTTGAGAATAAAAAAATATTTTTAAATTATACAAATCACACTTGTATTTGTAATTGTTTACGTTGTTTTTGTTTTACTTAAGAATTTTGGGAATGTTTTAAGTTGTTTTGCAAATATAACGACATTACAAAAAAGTAGCTTAAAATTTGTGTTTATTAAGCTTTAATAAAATACCCTTTTCTTGTAAAATTCCAGTTAGCATAGATATCCTCTAAAAAACATCTAAAGATTAAAGCAATAATATTTCCAAGATAGCAAGTCAACTAAAACTCCAAGTGATAAAGTTGGAGAATTTATATTTGGTTTGGAACTGCAGTATCTTAAATTTCCCTACATGCACTCTAATCTTTGAAATAATCAAAATAATTTAGAAAGTAAATTTTTGTTTGTTAAAAATAATAAAAATTTGAAAATTGTTTATTGACTGGTTAGACATTTTGAAAAATTGTTGTTTTTCTTCAAACCTCCTAGTAGGATTTAACCCCGACCTGTTGCTGTCTTCTCTATTTTTTTTAAAGATATTTGGTAAAAGATCCGTGACCCGTGAAAAACCATGTGATTATATTAGGGTGCTTTCAGTTCAAGTAGTTCCGTAAAATTTCCTATATTATATTTAAAGAACGTATTTGTTTATGCCAGGTCAACTAATTCGGATCACAATTTTGCATTCAAGTTCTTAGTTAAATATTCATATTAAATTGGGTAGACTGGGAGTATTTGTATACGGCATTCCTGACCCTATTTTTACTAATTAGCCTAAATTTAGAAAATCAATTTAAAAAATTCAAAGATTACACAGTCTGAAAAATTCTGAAGAAGCACCAAATTATTATTGATCGGAAAAAAGCACCTGTTTATTGAAAACTGATGCTTAATTTCAACAGGCTTGATTTGTGATGAACTACTTTATCTGTGTTTATGTTAATCTATTTATAGGAAACAGCATGGCTTCTAGAATCAGACAAAACTGTTATGCATCACCATGCCTTTCGCTTTACGATTATTAATCAAACAAGAAAAACAACGTATACTAAAGGTATATCTCTTGTAATTACCCGCATTACCAATTCTGTAGTAATTATATAAAAATTTGAAAGAGAATCAGAAAAAAACTGTTGATGTATTCCTACTTCTAGGCACAGCTTGTATGATTTCTGCAAAAGAAAATTTTTGACAGTGCTAAATGTGGTAGTTTTTACTTAAGGAAGTATTCTGGTCTAGGACTTAAAGATTAAGCCTTTAAGAATATGTCTTTATGAGGATATTTCAAAATTCAAATTATTTTTAGAAATATAGGCATTTTAGTAATGTATGGCTTATACTGCGCGTAACTTTACTTGGAACTTTAAAGGCGTTTTTCCCGACACTACTTTTTTCGAGCCGGTTGCCATGATTTCCACTTGCAGTAAGCCGATTTATTTGAAAATTGGTGTGAGTCTTTTCAATACACTTCTCTATCGCCGGAATTAGGATTATTAAAAAATTTCAATTTTTACTATTTTAAAAAAATTAGGAAAAAAATACGTCTCTTAAATTCAAACGGCTACAACTTCGCGAAATACTTTTTTTTTTCAATTATCCTAGTTCCTGCGATAGCGACACTTCTCTTTATTAATTATTCGTTTTATTTTTTACTTCAGATTACTCAAAAACTATTTTGCCACTCAAATAACTAAATAACAAGTTATAATGATAATTTTCTTGGACAAAACATTAAAGTTCATTAACATTTTACTAATTTCTACCATTCCGGAATGCCTCAAAAATCTTGTAAAAGTTACAACACGAGTTATATGATAACATAAAAAAAATTAGATATAAAAAATATAACAGGGTGGTTTTTAATTTTAGGTTGTCAATAGTAGCAGCACAACAACTAGAGTTGCAAAAACTTCTTCATCCCAGCGTTTACACCACGTCACTTCATCATCTTCAACATCTGAAGTGAAGGCACACGCCCTTAAACGAGATTTGAGTGAAATGAAAAACTCAATGTCCGAAATAAATGATTTAACATTAGGTAGATCTGGTCAAAATTTGGGAGATATTAAATTAAAAAGTTCTTCGAAAATTTCTGAATTACAAAATAGGTAAAATTATATAAATGTAAAAATTTTAATTCAATACTTTATCAAAATAATTACAGACTTAAATCATCATTGGAAAATCTTGTCGATGACCCATCTGAACCATTAGTAACATTTCCGGAAAGCGAAACACCAAATGAAGATTTAAAAATTAATTTAACACCAACAGTTAATAAAGAATTAGTTAATGGCCATTTAAGTTCAGGCGGTTCTATTGATACTGTAAAATTTGAAGAAAAACGTATGACTTCAGCGTCAAAGACAAAAGTTATAACCGATGGTTTTAGTTCAGAAAAAGCAACTACAAATTTAGCCGAAATGAAAAGATTGCAAGCTGGTGACATTGACTATAAAGAAGCAAGTGCAGCGGCTGCCATGAGAAATAGAATTGAAACAGCGGATGGTATTAAAGCTGAACAGAATGCTGCATTACTTAAAGTAAGTAAAAACTGCTTCATTAATGAAATGAAATGAAAAAAAAGGAAGTAAGTTATTAACACAATAAAATTAGATAAGATTCATTTCAACTCTAATCGAACAAAAAGAGAAAAGCAAGCAATTTTAAATGTTGATTCGAATTTCAGTATTTAAAGATTCATTAGGGGCAGGTGAATCCTTGAATTTTATGTTCCTGCATCTAAAAGTAATATGTTTGCATTTTAATTTCATTTGAGTTGATAGAACCATGTGCAATATTTATTTAGTCCACTTATTATAGTACTCTCAAAGTCGAAATAGTCTTAAAATGTTTCAAGTGAAATACAACTAACATCAATCAAAAAACATTAAATATTTTTAGTTTGCTTTATAAACTAAAAACTTATAAATACGCGGATACATGAAGCCAATATCAAACTAATTTGTTTTTGAATTTATTTCTAGATAAAGACTCAGTTAACACGAGAAAAGATGCATGTGCATATCAAAAATATAATATACATATATGAATTTTGCTATTAAAGAAACAAATTAAGAATGTGGATATGCATTAATATCCTAACGGTTTAAATTCCTTCTTAAACAATATATAGAATCAGTACTAAAAATATGAATTTGGCTATAAAATTCAGTTACCGTTACTATATATAGCTTATAAGCTTAAAGACAATGTTCGTTATTTATTATGTTCAGTATTCTGTGTCTAAAAGGATCTAACTAATAAGTGAAACAAAAGTTAACTCCCCAAAATCAAGCAAAAATTTTAGGAAATCAAAAACATTACAAAACGTATTCTTGAAAAGATATTACATAAAGGACGTCATTTTTTTTTATCTTCATTGCTCTTAAAAGCAGACTATCATTTTGTAAATAATCTTTAAAAAAATTTCATACCAAATTGTTTTTCTTTACTAAAAAATTGTTAAACTTTATCTTCTAAAGTCCATATCTCAAATTTAGACGTTAGTTTAGAGAATTTCTGTGAATTTTTCTTAAACTCCCATTTGATATATATACGATTATTTATGAATAATCCTGAAATAAACTGAGATCATAAAAAAAAACTAAATAAATTTAATTGTAAATTTGACCCGTTTTTTTTCTCTATATCACATTTTAGCGCTAAAAAAAGCTTTAAAAAATTCTCGTATTCAATTATCATTCAAAAACACAATAAAAAAATTAAATATAGTAAAATTTCACTAATTATGTTGATATTTTTATGAGGGCTAAATAACTTTGCAAGCCGCACCCTAATATTACCCCAAAAAGACAAGTTATATATTATATATATATTTATTTATTGTCACATGTATTTTGACTGTATTTTTCCAAAGTCAAATGAAGGAAAGGAAAAAAATTATTTTACAACACGCAAAAAAGTTTTTGACTACCCTACTTTTTTTTCCTTTTTTATAACCTACAACAAGGACTTAATATTGATTTTTTTTATTCAATTGTAGAGAGAAACCCTTTATGTGCAACAATACTGCACTCATCTACACCATTTCAATAAAATCCCTTCTGTTCAAGCAATAATGTCCAAAATTTTTGTTTCAAAACGAATTAAATACTGTGTAATGGTGATTGTGTCAAAAGGAAAATGTTCTATGCTTAAGAATAGAAAACTGGTAAAATATTTCAAAAATGTATTATTATTATTAATTTGTTTAGCTTTAAAATAAAGCAAAAGACGTGTTTGTAATAGCAACTTACTAAAATTTAATTAAAGTGTAATTTCGTACTGCTGAGTTTTAGAGAGCTTAATGTCGCTCAATTCTTGGCATTACTATAAAACTTGATTTAAATGTTTATTGGGCGGTAAAAATTACATTCATCCTTGATTTTATTTATTAGCAATCTTCCATTTTTATTGGTTCATTAAGAAATATCACGGAATCAATTAGTTTTTAATTATAATCTCAAATTCACGATTTGTTTGCTTAGGGTTTAAGGGAAAGAATAAACTTTCTTCAATTACTCTTATTATTGATTACGGTGGTGGTAAAATGAGAAAAATATTTTTAATTTAGTGATTGGAAATATAAAATCGCCATATTATTTACTTGAAATTTTCGTTTACTTCGGAAAAAATATCGCTGTTGAATTATTTCTGCTAGGCATACAATATGTAGAAAAATTATTTTTTAATAAAAATATAGAAATATTAGAAATAAATACCAAAAATTAGGTACATTTTGGGCACAGCGACACCTCCAGGCTAGATATGAATTAAATGGCAGCAGTTAAAAGGAAAATAAAAACACAAGAGCACTTCGTTAGTTCCCATACCGCTAATTGTATTTGGTGATCATGACGGTGAAAAATTTTAGATTCAATAATTGGGAATGTTTATATTGCGTAATTGTGTAAAAAAAAATCACGAAAAGAAGTTGTTTCACCAAAACAACACAGCGAGTTTCGAATTAAACAAGAAATTTCACCATATGAGCCGCTCAGAAGCCAATGTGGATAAGTCCATTTTTTCATATTTTCTGATTTTTGCAAATTTTAATAGAATAAATAATATATTTCCTAGTCTTAAAAGGGTTTACTCATATTTTCATTTTTTGTTGGTCAAAAACCCTCTTTTAAAATAGCCTCCGCATGTGTTATGTATTATGAATGCAACAAGAAACATTAAATTTCTCAGTTTGGATTTTTTGGACTTATCCACATTGGCTTCTGAACGACTCATATGTGACTCCTAGTAACTGTTGGTTATTCAAAGATCTCAAAAATATACTCCAGGGAGAGAGGAAACAATCACTAAAACTGATAGATATTTGAAGGCAAAAAGAAACCCTTTACCTTCCTGGGATGAATAAAGTCGAATTTCGCCAAAAATTGTATTGTATTTTTATGCGTCAGCCTTAGAAATTATTGACTAATGTGGTATCAATTTGATGCTAACTACTAATACTATTTCTACCTTAATTGGCTCTAAGAAGAATAACAAAATTGTGGCTACTTTTTGCGGTAAATTTCGATATAAATAATAAATAAGAAAATAGAAAATTTTATAAAAATTAGAATGACTTGCAATTTTTTTGTTTATTTAATTAGAAAATTATTATTTACCAAAGCTTCAATTTAACTAAATCTAATCGCGAATCAGTTGAGTTAAAAGGACTCAATGAATTGTGTTGAATTGCTAGACAGGCGGCTTGTAAGGTTTTAACCTCTGTATTTTGAGATGTGGAAAAGTATATTTTTAATCGACTCCCTTAAAATAAGGAAAACGTCAACAGCGAGCATGTACAGCAATTGAATCATTTTAAGATGGAATCAACAAAAAAAAGGACTAATTAGTCTTTCATTTCCAGCAAAATTATGCAAAAAATAAATGGCTTGATTTTAGAATTGCTCCCCCAATCACCACATTCTCCAAATCTAACCTTTCAAAACTTTCAAAAAGAAAAAAAAATATCATAGTATAAATACTACTGCTTGGTTAAGTTTCCTCATAACATTTTCTAATTTTTTCCTATGAAAAACAACAATTTTTTTTCACAAAACTAACATCGTGTTTTGCATTTCTAAGCCAAAACCAAAACCAAAAAATTCCAATATTAGTTAACAAAAATAGATTTCACGGATTCGCCTAGAGTTAATTTTTATTTTGCTTACGATATGAAAATATAAATGTTTGTCTTTAATGAAAAGCTTTATTCCAAATTAAAATCTATTTTAGTAAATTTTATTCTCTATCCAGAAAATCAAGTTGTACCGGGGATTTGACTTTTTAAAAGAATTTTCGTGACCGCAAGTGAATATCGGACAAAGACGGAAAATTTTGTAAATTTTGTTGCTGTATTAAATCGAAAAATATTACAATATACAAAATAATAATTAGTACTTGTCCTAAATTCAATCGGTTCCATTGTTTAAAATGTGTTAAATGGGCATTAATATTTCACTAGATGCAAAGTACACAGAATTCTTAAGTGATAAATGTGTAATTTGTTTTGCCTTGATTAATCTTCAACTAAAATAAATTGTTGCTAAAATTAACATAGTATTATATACAATACAATAAATAAATGAATCGAGTTCTAAAAATAGTATTAAGATGATAAAAGAAGATAAAAAACATCTGTTAAAATAGTTTTACATCGGAAACAATTTAGAAAGTTAAATAATGTCAAATCAAGTACCGTGGCCAGTACGAAAGGGTATTTTTCGTTCTACAGGTCAGTCAGATTTTTCTCCGACTCGTTCACCTAGCCCTATTATTGAAATGCCAATATCACCCCCACCAAATGGAGGAAAGTTTCAATCTACACCATTTAATTCACGTGTAACAATTATAGAGAGTCCTGTATCGTCGTCCTCAACAACAATGAATTCACCAACAAGTCAACAAATGTTTCCTCCATCAATGTCATCAATTGGTAGGAATATTCGAGAAATTCCAATTGAAATCGAGTGTGAGGTGATTTTTTCTGTTTTTTTTTTCTTTTCAGTTTCATTCAAAAAGATTAATACTGAATTAAATATATTTTGTTTTTAGTGTTTTATTTTAGATTTTAATGTAAAATGAGATCTAATTTTTTGTATACCCTTCGAGGGATTAAAATAAAGAAAAGTGAGAAGCTTAAAAAATATATATTCAAATATATAGCAAGACAGAGTTTTGATATTTGTAAAATTGACAGTTGGAAATTGGAAGTGATACCAAAATTATGAAATGTGAATTAAAAACTCCTATGAGTAATGTCTTTTTATTTTAATTATTTTAAAATATTTTATACACGCTTCTTTAGAATTTCAAAAACTTTATTATTTAAAAGAAATAGATTTGATAATATAAATCAATAAAAAATTTAATTTTTGTGATTTGATTAAAAAAAGTGCATTGAAATTATCCATTTTAGTGCCAACGGCAAGCGAAAAATATTCTGATTAGTCTAAAGCGCTTTCTTTGTTGAAAAATTATTTATAAAATTTTCTATTCATTCTTCTATTCTTGCTATTCTGTAAACGGTGTGAATAAAAAACGAATTATTCGTGTTTAATTGGAATGCACTTTATGTGCACCAACAAATTAAAAGTTTGACTTAATTAAGTAAAAATGGCATTTTAAAAATTTAACCCCTTTCTGATAGTTTATAAAATAAATTGGCTATTTGGGAATTTAATGATCCAAATAGTACCCATTCATAGCAGTTTTTTACATGTAAAAAATCACTTTCATTTTTAGCATCTTTTATACAATAACAAAAATTTCTCTCTAAGCAATTTGTATATAATAAAATTTGTATATAATAAGATATAATATGATTACTTTGCTTAGATTGTCCTTCAGTCAGAGCTTTAAGAGACAAGTTTTACTAAAAATTTGATCCAGAAAAGCATTTATAGTTTTATAAGTTTTATAGATTACAAATTATTCAAAATGTATTCAAACGAATAATAAAATTCATTTCGTCTGGACATTGGTTTCTTATATACAAGAATTATTTTAATTTGACGAATTTCGAATTTTAAAAACTTTTCCTTTAGTCAACTCACTTATTGTTAGTGAATTTTTATAGTATCACAATCAAAAGTTGTAAAGAAATGCTAAGCTACGTCTAGAAAATACTTTTTAATTTTTTCTAATGGTTCATCCACTATTGCACTTGACGCAAATGAATGCTGGTGCTAAAAAGACGTCATTATCTCAAGTTGATAAAATTTTTATGAAATTTATATAATGAAAATACTAACAAATAAAATTTCCATTTAATATTATTTTACATTTTTTAAATTATTATTTATTTTTAGGAAGAAAGATCACTTAAAGCGGGTGATGTAGCACAACAGGCATCAAATAATGTTGCAGCTGCAAGTATGAAAATTCAAAGTGATTCATTTAGTGCTGAAAAGAAGGCAATTGCCCAAGCACAACAACGTCAGACAATGACATCAAGTGGAATTTTCAATCAGGAAAAACATATGTCATCAGCCTCACAATCAAACTATACAATAACTAAAAAAGGGATATGTAGTAAAAATAGTAGTATGATATCCTCACAATTAAGTAAAACAATGAACGGCAATTTACTTGATGAAGTTAATTTTGATGATTTAGAAGGTCTCTGTTCTAATAGTAATCAAAAAGATATCGAGATAGCAATTGGTAAATATTCAACATTCCTAGATACGGTGGTAAAAAATCTCCAAAGATCAGAATTATTTAAGAAAACACCAACTGTTTTAGATAAAATGAATGAAATAATACGAAAAGCCTGGTCAGTTCCAACATATGGACATGAATTAGGCTATAGCTTATGTAATTCATTAAGACAAAGTGGTGGCCTTGATTTACTTATGAAAAATTGTGTTGAAGCTGATCGTGATGTTCAATTTTCATCAGCACGTCTACTAGAACAATGTCTAACTACTGAAAATCGTACTCATGTTGTCGATAATGGTCTTGATAAAGTAGTAAATGTAGCATGCGTATGTACAAAAAATACAAAAACGGATCATTCTCGTGTCGGTACCGGAATTCTTGAACATTTATTTAAACATAGTGAAGGTACTTGCTCTGATGTTATACGTTTAGGCGGCCTAGATGCAGTATTATTTGAATGCCGTAAAAATGATGTAGAAACATTAAGACATTGTGCTGGTGCATTAGCTAACCTTTCATTATATGGTGGTGCAGAAAATCAAGAAGCAATGATTAATCGTAAAGTACCAATGTGGTTATTTCCTCTAGCATTTCATGATGATGATAATATTAAATATTATGCTTGTTTAGCTATAGCCGTATTAGTAGCTAATAAAGAAATTGAAGCAGAAGTATTAAAATCTGGTACATTAGATTTAGTTGAACCTTTTGTAACAACACATAATCCATCAGAATTTGCTAAATCTAATTTAGCACATGCACATGGCCAAAGTAAACATTGGTTACAAAGATTGGTACCAGTATTAAGTTCAAATCGTGAAGAAGCTAGAAATCTTGCTGCATTCCATTTTTGTATGGAAGCTGGTATTAAAAAAGAACAAGGTAATACTGAAATATTTCGTGAGATAGGTGCTATAAATGCATTGAAAAATGTTGCTAGCTGTCCAAATGCAATCGCATCAAAATTTGCTGCACAAGCATTACGTTTAATTGGTGAACAAGTACCACATAAATTATCACAGCAAGTACCGTTATGGTCAGTTGAAGATGTCCAAGAATGGGTCAAACAAATTGGTTTTGGTGAATATGAACAAAATTTTTACGAATCACGTGTCGATGGTGATCTTTTATTACAATTAAATGAAGATAACTTACGTGATGATATTGGTATAGCAAATGGTATACGCCGTCGTCGATTTACACGTGAATTACAAAGTTTAAAAAAAATGGCTGATTATTCATCAAAAGATGCAGCTAATCTTAATAGTTTTTTACAAAATATTGGTATTGAATATTGTATATATACTTATTCAATGTTAAATGCTGGTGTTGATCGGGAATCATTAAGGCATATTAATGAAGATCAATTGATAGCTGAATGTGGAATAAACAATTCAATACATAGATTACGTATCTTAAATACAGTTAAAAGTATATTCATTTTTTTTATAGTACTTATAATATTTTACTACAACTATATTTCTTTTATATAGATCTAGAATCATCTTTGTCACTTTCATCTGAGGATAGTACAGATAAAATTTTAGATGTATTTGTAAGTTATAGGAGATCTAATGGTTCACAACTAGCAAGCTTACTTAAGGTTAGTTTTAATTTGGTAAAAAATTTTATGTTTAAAAAATGTATTCTTTAAATATCATAGTGAAGAGGTTTTATCTTAAAGTTTGGCCAATGATCTGCTAAAATTTTCAGTTTAACCCAATTTTTTGAATTAATTTGAAGATAATATAAATGAATGTTTTTTTTTCAGGTACATTTACAGTTACGAGGTTTCTCGGTTTTCATAGATGTTGAAAGATTAGAAGCTGGAAAGTTTGATAATAATCTTCTTAATAGTATTAGACAAGCAAAACATTTTATTCTTGTGCTTACACCAAAAGCCCTAGAACGTTGTATTGAGGACTTTGAATGTAAAGATTGGGTTCACAGAGTAAACTATTCATTTTATTATAAATAACTTTAAGAAAATTTCAAAAAAATTTATTTCATGCTAATTACAGGAAATTGTAACAGCCCTCAATTCCAATTGCAATATTATTCCAATAATAGATAATTTTAATTGGCCAGAACCTGAAATATTACCCGAAGATATGAGAGGGGTTTGCCATTTCAATGGTGTTAGATGGATACATGACTATCAAGATGCATGTGTGGACAAATTGGAAAGGTAAACATTTAATTTACTTTACAATAATTAAATATTTAATTTAATTTTATAGGTTCATGCGTGGAGAGCTTAATATTCGTGCTGACCGTAGCTTTTTTCGAGGTGACGTAACACCAAGCACCCCAAATACTGCATCAACTAATAGACAGAATCCACCAATCTATCAAAGAATGCATAGCAATGACTCTGGTAAAGGTAGTGACAAAGATGGCAATGGAAATGGATGCAGCCAACTAGGAGGAGGACATCATACATCATCGGGGCGATCAGGTTCAGATTGACAAGTTAGCCCCTCGTCTTCCTATAATAATATTAATACTACTCATAAACTAGCAGCTAATCCAACCAAGTACCGACAATCATCAAGTCCAGCCCGACAATGGTTAACGGGAAGCGGAAGTGGATTAAATCAACACACTGGAAAAATGCCTAGAAATACAGGAATGCTACCACCATATAGAACTCAACATCTATTTAATAGGATTCATTTAGAAGAAAATGGACGACGTAGTTCAGCAGCTAGATCACCAAATCGACCACCAATACCACCAGCTATTGGAACAAGAAGTCATAGTTTAGACGGCCTTTTGGACAATGATCAATCGTCAATAGAAGCTAAAAATATTGATGAAAATATAAACGAGAATTCAAATACTATAGAAAAAAAAGACGACATAATTGAAAATAATTTCAATGCTACAAATTCAATTAAACGACGTTCAAAAAGTATGGAACATTTATTTGAAGAAATTCAAGAGCCTAGTCAAACAGATGAAATTTATGAAAATAATATAACAGTATCAAATACACCATTAATAAAACTAATACCATCTGAACAGCCTTGTGAAAATGAAACTATTATTATTGAGAATACACCAAGACAAAGTCCAGAAGGTAATAGCGCCACAGAAGATGATATCGAAGACGATAACTCAAATTACAGTCAACAAAGCTATACTTCATCTAAAGAACTAGACAAAAATAAAAATAAAACATTTATTAACAGGGCAGTCAAAAAAGTGCGTTCACTTATGAAAAAGTAAGAAAATTTAAAATTTATTCCTCTGATTTTATTCTGCTTAATGATAAACCGCTATATTCCCTCCGCTTCCTTCTGCAACAAATTATATTTTCATTAATTATTTATTTTTATTTTTTTTGATTTTTTGAAGCGAAAAAATTACCGTCCATTTTTACAGAATAAAATAAGTAGAATAGCATTTTTATATATCATAATAAAGGATATATACAAGGAATATACAAGCACTTATAATTATTATATAAAAATTACTGCATAATGTTAATGTAAAATGATGTGCCTAGAAAACTATAAGTCTACACTTAAGAAAGATTATTATTAAAAAGAATTTATCCTTAAACTGTTGTTTTATTTTAACATATTATGACTGAGAAACTATTTTGAAAAAGGTAAAATAATTGTGTATAAGCTTTATAATGCACACTGATTTCGGAAAATTTCTGGAAAAGATTATTTTTCAAAGTAAAACTAATATAGCAGAATAATTTTACTATCAAACTTTCTGGAGAAAGCTTCGTTATTATAAATAACGGAATTTATCAGTTTAAGACTGTAATTTTTGAGTTTTTTATTTTGATATTTGATTTACACTGTTCAAAAGTGCGTTAATAAATTTAAGTACAAAATTTTGAGGTTAATACTTTCCGTATTTGATTGTTGGGATTCCAGGGAATTGACAAGAATACCGAAGTAAACTCTAGACCGTAAGTGATTCACCAAAACAAATAAAGGTAAAACCTTTCGTGATAATGTTGAATAAATCAACTGTACAACATATCAATAGAAGTTATTACTGAAATGACCATATAACTGACCGCATTCTGGTCGACCGAAGTAAAATATAATTCCTAATTTCCACTTTTTCAGGGAGAAAAAAAGAAACATTGAAATGGTCGTTTTCTCATATCACATCATAAACTTCTACTCAAGTCATCAGTTGTTTTTATTAATTTACTAGTAGTGATGCTTTTCTCAGGCTCCATGTTGAAAGTGTTGATTAAAGACTTTAAATAATTAAATGCTCCAGAAATAAAAGTTATTCTTTAAACACCAACAGAGTTTTCCTACAATTAGTGAAAACATTTGTGGAACTGCACGAAAAATATAAAATTTCGATTTCAAATTTTGAAGCGTGAACTAACTGCTGACGTGAAAATAATACTGAAAAAATTTATCTTAATAGAGAATCAAAATTTTGAAAGCCTTTAAAAATACTTTTAAATTATAAGAATCACTATCAGCAGTTAATAATATCCTAAATTATCTGTATTACAATGTAGTCTTTTTTTTAACGAGGACGCGACCTTCTGCTATATAACTATTACAATTTATTCTCTTTGAAAAAAGTTAAAGTATTTCTTTGAAGAAAGTTTATTGTTTTTAAACCGAAAGAAGTTAAATTCGCTATTTGTTGGTAGAAAAAGTGAAGAGTAACAATAAAATATGGTTAACTAGAATACATTCCACTCGTTGTAGTATCAACTTAAAATTTAGAAAAGTTTTCTTTCTGGAATAAATTCCATTGAATTATATTTACAAAAATGAATATACATACTTTTATCTTACATCTATTAAAAAAGAAGGACTTCAACCTTCTAAATCTTGTTTTTTTAGGTAAAATTAGCATGTAAACTTTTCAACATAAAAAATTAATTTAATTTTAAGAAAAAACTATGGCAACATTACCTGAGGTATTTTCTTGAATTCAAATAAACAGCGAGATTGCTCTTCTAATTACGATCCATCAGCAGCAGAAAAATCAGTTTTCTTATTTTAGTCAAAACGCAAAACCTCCGTTAAACACGACAAATCAATTTTGAATTAGGTTTAGAATAATACCATTAATTATAATTCACTTCATAACTTACTCAAAATGTATTATTTAATTATTTTATGTATTTAAAAATTAAAATTAAATCTAAAATGTTAAAGTAATTCTAACGGGAACCATATTTGTAATACTTTTCACTTTTGAATCCAGGCAACTGTCAAACTTATATATATCGACTTTTAAAGCTTTCTTATTTTGCCGCAAAACAGCGCCCTAGATTTTACTTAGAAAAATTTGACTTAGAATATAATTCACACTTTGCTTAAATTTTAAGGGTATAAGTATTAGATGCCAAACTAGTGGAAGTTACTCTGGCTTCTCTTCAGTGTCGAATAAATCTTTCGCCTTTTACTAAAGATTTCCGTGGAGAGGAGCAATTAAATGAGTCTAAAATGAATTTTTGAGATGCCCGGTGAAAACTGGGCCATAATATAAATTTATTACTTATAAGATTTTTGTTTGTAGGGAAGTATTTGGTGTGTTTTCAAATTTTATGGGTAAAGTTTGAAAGTCACAATGCCAGTGATTCAGATAAACCAACCTGAAATGATTAAAAGTATGCATATAATTTGAAATTTGAAATTAATTGTTATGAAAAGTTCTAATTATTTGTCAATTATTGAGTTTTTAAAAGTAAAATGTTAAAATATTGTCAAATATAAAAACTAAAATCAATTTGAAGGCTTTTTTCTACCATTTTGCAATATAATATATTTAAGTTTTAGATTAAATAACTAGGGTCTCTTTTTTGGCGAAAGCGTGTCACGAAATTCTGCTACCAAATATTTTCAATATTTATTGAACTACTATTGAACATATATAGAGACAGCCTAAAAACAAACCAATCAACAAACATTACATTTGGAAAATGTGTAAAGTTAGAATGGAGATATCTTAAATTATAGAGGCATACGACAGCAGTTGGAATGCCTAAAATTTGACATTTCACACGAGGACAGTATCTGTCATTTTTATCGTAAGGTGCGTTGAAAGTGATTTGAAAATTTGTTTTTATCAAATTTTTTACAATTATTTTAATTAGTGAATGTAAATAAAGCATCCTTAAAGCAATATTCCTGTGTAATATACCTAAATATTAGATAAGTTGTACCTGAAGATCTTAGCATATTGTTATGTCTATTTAGAAATGGAAAGGGTGGAAATAATACCGAACGATGAGAATGAGTAATTTTTTAAGCAATAAGTTAAGTTATATAAACTCACTTTTTTTTTAGTTCAAAAGATATTTTAGAACTTTTATCACATCCAAAAATTATAAAACACGGACTAAAGAAAAAAACACCAGACGGTTCTGTTGAAGAAGAACAAGAAATCAAATTACTTCATGGTAAATTAACTTATTTCCCAAGCGATTATTTTCAATCCTATTTTAATTAGAGGAACTTTTACAAATCATTACACCTAATCGTATTCATAAAGTCAGTGGACGCTCTACAGCAGAATGGGATGAGGAAAAAGAATTAGCTTTTTTGTCTAGAGTTCAAGGGAAAACATTTTTGTACGGGGAAAGTAGTAATAACAATACATATTTGAATAAGTATGAGACAATATATCTAATGGAAATGGTATAAAACAAATTATGGTAAAACTAGATAAAATATTTTTATATCTATAGAACCGTTTGGCGCTTTATAGAAGTACAGTAATAGTTTCCATTGAACAAGCTTATCATATGTTATTACGAAATCACCGAGATTGTGATAAATATCTTGTTTATTCGACATTTGAAAAGGCTGGATATCATGTAAAGATTTCCAAAAACCAAAGTTTCACTGATAAAAAACTAACACTTGCAAATAAAGTAAAAAGGTTCTATACAGATGAGGATCTAGTTTGGAAAATACTTAGTAAATCACTAAATATGAACTTGCAAATATCTGACGAGGTCCAAAATAGTACAAGGTTTCATGAGCTTAAAAGTTCAATGCAAAAGATATGTGAACGCATAAAAGATCCTAAATCAGATTTTATAACGCTCGAACAGAGTAATGAAGCTGAATATAATTTTTTTCATTTTACACGTAAAGTGGGCATAAAACGAAAACAAAGTAGTGAGTCAGGTAGTAAAATTAAGGAAAAAAGAAGTAAAGTTGAGGAAAAGTACGAAAGTAAAAGTTATATTGATATATTTAGAAAAGAACCGGAATATATCAAATTTGAAGAAATATTTAAAAATATTGATATTATTCAATTGCAAAGTGAACCTCATGACAATAATTATAGGAAGCTTAAAATTGATTTTGATTTATATATATTGAAAAAGAATTTCAAAAAAACTAATCCAGGTCCACCTGACTTCAAAGTATTAGTTTTTGGGTATTTATTTTTTTTATGTATATGGTTACCCTATTTTTTAAATAAATTTAATTAATTTTTAGGCCTGAAGAAAATCTACCAAATAGAACTGAATTAATTAGTGTATACAATCTTCAAAATCATAAAACTCCATTACTTGTTGCTTCTGTTGGCATGTCCAACAATGTCCAAATTTTTATTTATTATTTTACATAAAATGTTAATCAAGCTTGTAATGTCACGTAATTTGTTTATTCTATTTTGCTAACAAATATATTAATTTTAATATAAAATTAATATAGATACAAATTATTTTCATTTTATAAATAAATAAAATAAGATATTCAAACATTGGGATTTTGACGTTATAAAAAAAACTTTTCTAAATGAGATTTTAGTTTCAAGACCTTTTTGTGTCCTTAAAATACCAATCACACTCTAGCTAGAATTGCGACAAAAATATTAATGTAATTGTAAGTGAATTAATAAGAAGTTAAACCAAATGCTCCGTTGATTTTTTACTTTCAATCCAAAAGAATATCTATACCTTGTACTTGACTGACTTTTTAATAAATATCTCTACAAGGTAAAGGTGAAAGCAACACCTTTATGATTCCATGGGTTTTCTGTGATCATCAAGAAGATTTTGCGCCAAATCTTATTTTACAGACCAGTAAGTAAAATAGAAAAAGAAACCATAGCATAATTTCTGAGGGTGGCCTCCTTCTTAAAACTTGAAAATACCGAAAATGCTATTAAACACAAAAATACAAGCTTAATATAAATATTTTTCTTGAAATAAAATATGAAATAGCATGAAAAGTAATTAAAGTTCACGGTGATAAATATCATATCATCAAATATAGGAGCAGATTTTAATATTTAAAATAGTATCTTAAAGCTATCAGCGTGAAACGTCATTAAATCTCTCGTGCACGTCTTCGCGAAACTTTATTACAACTTTATTTAGTACACTTATAAATATAAACTTAATTATTATTACAAATAATTATATAAATTAAGAGTCATATCTTTATAGTTAAAATTTGTGCAAATATCAAGAGAATTAGAAGCACCTCCAATACACATTACTTCAAAAGGTTTATTTTGCCATACTACTGAATATGCTGAAGCTCCTGATATTGGTATTTGAGCTATTTCATCACCATTAAAACTATATTCCTGCAAGTTCTTGTGCTCTCCTGCAATATAAATTAAATCATCTATCAAGCCCGAACAATGTACTTTTTCAGGAAAATTTAAAATATTTAAACACTCCATTGAACGTAAATGCCACATTGAAGATTTTGGTCCACCACCACATATTAACCAATCATTAGTTATTGATACAGTACCCAACCATTTACCAAACTCAGGCCTAACAATATTTTGATTTTGATATGGTTGTATTTTACCAGTTTCATTAGAAGTACGTCTATCCCATAGTAATACTTGACCATCTTCACCAGCTGAATATATATGATTTTCATCACCCGTTACACAATGTATATAATCTTTATGACCAGTAAATTTTCTACAGATTTTACCATCTTCCAAGTCTATTTCGTAAATGGCATTATCTCCGCAACCAACATAGAGTTTCTCTAATGTTGTATTTACCCAAAGTGTATTAACATCGGTTGTTTCGACTAATTCTGGTCGAGCAGGAATATTTACTGTCCAAGCTTTTTTGGTTAGATCCAATTTTTTACTATCCCATATATAGCCAGACACAAAACCTTCAGTTCCGACAATTAAGAAACCTCTGTGAAATGCTAAACTATATACCGGTAGATTCTCATCAAAATTAAATATTTTTATGACTTCAAAATTAAAAGGATTTGGCAAGTTAGTCGAATAATCATCAGTGTCCTCATTTGACTCTTTTTTACAACTAAAAAACAATATTTTTTACAAAGAGTTATTTAAAAAAGCAATCTAGTGAAGTGTAAATATATTACTTAATTATAAATATATCCCCATAGGTATTACCGACAAAAATATACTCTCCGCAGTCTGAAAATGTCTGCGAAAGTACCGTATTATAGTAAACTTTTCTTTTATCACACATTTTCCAATTATTTGTTTAGCATCTAGTTTAAAATACATAACTTAAAAATGTCACATTTGACATTTCCTTTGCTCAATAATTTAAGGCAATTGCTACCACTGAAAAATTTTAAAGCTTAGGCTGGTGATACACGAGTGTTCGTTCTTGCATCTTTATCGACGGTCAAGATGAACAGGGTTCTCGGGGTATGAAGTAGGTCTTCTGATTTCATTCATTTTGTGATATGTTATGCTACAGTGAACTCTAAGAGACACGTATTTTTTTCATCTGATGAGAAACGGCTTTAAGAGGTGAAATCAACTCCTAAGGATTTGTTCTCCACTGATTGGTTGGGTCGATGGAATGGTATCATGCTTCTTCAAAAAACTTTTTCGAATATGGAAAATCATTTGTAATATAAAGATAGAAAACATAGTAAGATAACCACAAATTTTAATTTTTTTATTTTCTTATTTCATGTAACTGTAAAAAATGACATAAGTTAATTTTTGCAAAGCACAGGGTCTGCGTCATATTTTTTGTTGAAAAACTCATTATATAGGTATTCTTTTATTTTTAAAAACTTATAAATGGAATTGAATTGAATTAAAATCACATTTGAGAACAATGAACCTTAACTATGTATATGTATTTTTCTTAGAACTTTTTAAATACTGAAATGTCCAAAATTACTTAAAAATCCGATTCCACTATTTCTAGTATTTGATATTATACTATTTCTAGTATTTATCTTTTTCACATCCTTGATAGGAATCGATTGTTTTAACGCTAATACTTTTGATTCCATTAGAACTTAAACAACAAAGTTACAACAATTTTTATTATAAAAATTTGTAATGATTTACCTGTGATAAAATGGTACCAGGAAGTTGTTGTGTATCACCAACTAAAATTAATGACGATATTCCAAATTGTAATGGTGTTAGTGTCCAAGGTTCAAGGCATTGTGTTGCTTCATCAATAATACATACATCAAAATAATTGGTAAATCTAAAATAATAAAATTTAAGCAAAAAAAACATAAAAGTTACAAAATTTTGGAAATTTTTTACTGCAAAAGTTTAATACAGCTTGAAACTGTTGTACAAATTATATCAGCATGTCTTTCGTTGTTTAAGTTTTTATAATTCATCTTTGCTAACAGAATTTTTATTATTTAATATCTCTAATGAAGCTATTTGGGCAAAAATTGTTCGCTAAAAATAAAAAAAATGTATTTTAAAATTTGTTATAATTACTTTTATATTTACTTCTTGTGTTAAAGCTGGCATATTACTATCTGACTGTGTTATTTTTAAATTTGCTTCAATTAATTTCTGTAGTGAAACTGGTTGTGCCAATGGATGGATATTTTTTTCAATATCCCAAAACAGACTGATCTAAATCTATTATCGTTCATTTTTGAACGTATATCTAAAAGTTTACAAGTTATAGTATCAACAGCCGCATTACTTTGTGCACATAATAATATTTTAGGATTTTTATTTATTTTTTTTTCCATATAAAAATTGTAATATTAAATTAGAAATTAGTTTTGATTTTCCAGTTCCAGGTGGCCCTTCAATTAATGATACATTTCTCTGAGTTTTATCGAAACTTTTTATATAAATTTTAAGTAAAGCATTTTTTTTGCTCTTCATTAAGACGATTATAGCCAACATATTTGACATTTTGAATATTATTATCATTTTCTTGAAGAAGCTCAAAAGGATTTAATATTGATTTACAAAGATTTGAATATTGTAATTTATGGACAGCATTAAATGCTCCTAAATCAACTCGAAGTTGAGTTATTGTTTTAATTTGTAAAGTTTTGCAGTGTTGAAGAATTTTAATAATATCTGAAGTAGCCTGTGATTCAAGAATAATTTGTAAAGTTTGTCCTGTGAAAGAAGAAAATTTAATCTGTATATTTTATATAATAAAGCAAAAAAAATAAAAAACTTACCGATTCTTTCTATTGCTTTTATATAAACAAAATACTGCAAGCAATTACCTCGTGATTTTGCATTAACTATTGCCAAATCTCCAATATTGAATAGAAATTGATTAGGCTTTGCTGATGATGCTAATAATATGAAACAAAAAAATTAATAACTAATAAATATTAATTGAAAATTATTTTATTATATGTACCATTACAGAAACAAATGCATTTTTTTTTTAAATTTCGTTCTTCTACAATATTACTAGTTAATTTCAACTGTAATAAAATTTGGTGAAAGTCTTTTGTAGTCCTGTTTAGTTGAAGCCCATAGCTCAATTTTCATAAGGAGAAACAAAATGCTGAAGAAAAAAAAATTTTGTTTTATTTTATATGTTATTTAAAATATTTTAAAAATATTTAACAGTATTTTTATGTACTCGCAATTTTATACTAGAATATATTCTATACTAGAATTTTGTCGAAAAGTACTGTTTTTTATATTTAGAAAATGTTTTCACAAGCTTGCAAAAAGTTTAGTTTATACTTTAATTCTGAGGTTACTAAATTTTTCAAAGAGTTCCAACTTTCATCTGTGTTTGTCATAAAAACCTCATCATAAAGTGCAACAACACTCATGGCATAGTCGGTGAAACGTTTTTTTATATAAGGGAGAGGTATAACTAAAAAGAATAAAATTAAAATTAAATTTAAAAAAAAATTCTTCAAAATAGACTTTTATCTATGATAATTTCATTAAATTAATAAACTAAAAGAAGAAAAAGATGGAAACAGAAGGATAAATAATACTTTTAACAAGATTTATTTTCAATTTTGTAAATTAAAATGTTAATGTAAAAAATAATAGTTTATAGAAATAAATATTTGTTTCTACCATATCAAAAAAAAGGTTGAAATAAAATACTAAAACCTATTAAAATTGTAATGTGATACAAACCTTTTGTATTCATCTAGGCTCGAAAATTTATGTAACATAGGAATAAGATTATGATTTTCACCAATAACTGCAGAAGAATTACTATAATATTTCGTTTAATACTTGATCAACATAATCAATACACGAAGGTGTTTTTTGTTTAATTACTGTGTCCTTTTTAGTTAGAAAGTCTGATAGGTAAATCTTTACAATTGACTTTAAGTATAAGCTGCCTTCCTTCTTCCAATTCAAATACTTTATATAATATATCATTATTAAAAGAAACTTTTTTATTAATCTTATATTATTATTAGCAGGTTTTAATATAGATACTAAATGATTAATTGATGATGATTTTTTAGAGCATTTTTTATTATTTGTTTGAGATACTTCAAGCTTCAAGCTAATTGATATTTGGCTGAAAGTTTTTCCTTTAGCAAAATTACTAATTATATTCGATTCAGTTTTACTCATTTCAACATTTGTACTATTTGTCGAATCTTTATTAGATACCTCTGAATATTTTTTAACTTTTAAATCATTTTTACATTCTTTTACTTTAGAGCTTTTGGAATTTGAATCCGTTTTCCTACATCGCTTTACTATTTCTGGTATTTCGGTTAGAAACGCACTACGATTAACACGATTAAGTATTATTTTTGGTGCAGAATTTATTTTAATCTTATTTACATCTTTTTTAGTATTTTTTTCAGTTATTTCCTTAAGTTTAGCTTTACGATGTTCTGATAATTTCTTTCGTAATATTTGTTTATGTTTTTTTTCTATTGAAGGCTTTGAACGCCATTTACGTGTGTAAGTTTCTTCAATCATAAGACAACGTTGATTTTTTTGGACACGACGTTTTTTTTTATCTAACACCTTCAATTCAGGATATAATGGTGTATATATAGCAGAAACACATATACAAAAAATTTAATTTGTAATTTAAATAGAAAAATTTAAAGCTTTTGTAAGAAACACAATGAAAATTAAATTACCTCTTAACTTTCCTTTTTTTGCTGGTAAAGAGGGTGGTTCGATGACTTCGGGTAATTTCCTTTTTCTATTTTCTTTGATTGTATCATCTTTATTATAAGATTGTGATAACTTAATTGCCCATTTGCTAGCATTTACATCATCATTATCTTCTTCACATAAAATTTGAAAATTTTCTTCGTAAGTTTCTTTTTGGTTATCAGTCGTATATTCTTCGGTTTGACTTCTATTTATAGAATTTTGATATGATTCTTCAATATCAAAGTCAACCATCGATAAATGCAAATCAACTTCTTCACATTCTTCCATATCAAAATATTGTAAATTATTAAAGCTTGTCTGAGGTACTAAAGGTTTTTCATTTTTAATTAATTCCGTAATGTTTGAATTTTTTACTATAGAACTTTCCGAAGTTAATTCTGTTATAATTTCAATATCATTATTTTTAATATAAGAACTAGAATTAATATTTGATTCAAATTTATTCAAAATATTTTCAATTTCATTTTTATTATAAATATTACTACTGCTGCTTGGGGCACTTAAAGCTATTGATGTTTTATCTTCATATATCTTATGATTATCAGTACTTTGTTTTAACTTGCTAGATTCTTCTTGGTGTTTACTTTCATCATCACTACTAATTGCAATAATTACATCATTTTTTCTATATTGGGTTAATATGTAAGCTATGTAAACATCTGGTTGAAATATACACACATTATTTGATACATCACAACCAATTCCAATTCGATTTCCTTCAAACAGCTCACATTCTTCATTCTTAAAACATTTACTATCGACATATGTACCGTTTGAAGACTAAAAGAATAATAAAAATATAATAACCAATAGTTTCAAAGCTAAAAAATTAAAAGTATTTTGAAGAATGAACTGAAATATGAGCTAAGATGAACGTAAGTAATATGGTGACGCAGCTTTAACGCACTAAAACTGCAACCATATATCATATAAAAAAATTTTTCGTTAAAAAGAAAGGAGAATATTTGATTCTTCAAAAGGAGTAGGAAAAGCTTTCTTAATCAGATTAATTTTTGCAACAATCCAATTTCAAAGTAGCATAGATTTAGTTAATGTTACATCTGAATTAGGTACATCACCAAAAGTTTGTAGATTAACTTAACGAATTTGAATTCGCCATTGATAATGCAAAAACTCACATGGTCACAAGTTTCCAAAACATTCAGTATTAGTATACTCAAAAACTTTAACATAAAAGTAAATAAAGATTACTTATTGTTAGTAGCCACAAATAAAAAAACTAAAATCCGACATTTTTGGTTATTTTAGAAATGTGTCCAGTATCAAACATCAATTTATCAATACTTACATAGTCAACAAGCTTAACTTTTTCTTCTTCATTTACTAGTAAATGACAAGGAGTTCGGGAACAAAACTTTGTAGAAAGCCATATTTCGATAGAATATCGTTTTTGGTCCATCTTTTTTAAATATTATAAATAAACGCTTACGGTACTTAACATGCTTTTAAATATTACCGACAAGCACTTCATATTTGACAGATAAGTGTAAAACCTCTATTAAAATATTAAAGGTGGGTTCACTTATCCTTCATAGGGCCTATTCACTATTTTTTCCAACTCGTCAAATGGCTCTCTCGTCCCATATAAATTATATGGAAAGGGTCATTTGAGAGTAAAAAATTAAACATGTTTAATTTTCTACTCTCAAATCGCTATCGGTTTCTTTTGTATTAGTCCTTTACTAATACATACATGCCAAAAAATCATTTCCATTTTGCCTTCGAGGAGTGCACATCGAAGAAAACATATGAATCTGTCAAAACAAGCTGGGTTATACAGCAGTGCGTTTATACGTCAGAGTTGAAATTATATTTTAAAATAAAAATATAAGAAAAATATGTGTAATTTTTTCAATTTTACTTTGAAAGTGTAGCTCTCTTGAATATACACACACAATTATAAAATTAGTCCACACCATTTTAAACTATGTTTACACTATGTACGTACTATGTACTATGTTTATCTACTATGTTTTACACTATGTACGTACACGAGTGGTAGGAGGTAAGCAAGTTTTGACGTCAAATGGAAAAAATAGTGAATAGTCCCTATAAGGTGCAAGCACTATGGGGGTATTTACATTAGGCCAGCATCTGTCAAATTTGATTCGGAAAATTTCCCCTAAAAATCTCACTCCACTAAAATATGTGAATACGGGTTTGTAAAGTATTACAGATAATGTGTATATAAAAATGTGTATTAGTAAGATGCAAAACAAAAAGCAGAAATATTTCTGCCTCAGGAAGGGGTAAAAATTTCAAAACTCTGTCTTACCTTACACCTCCGCTTATCATAGAAATTGACAGATGCCGGCCTAATGTAAATACTCCCAATGAACGCGGTGTGGATAGCGTGTGCACAAAACCAGAGCGCGGAATCTTTTAACACAAATGCATGTGGAGCGGTTTTGACATATATTGCCTACTTTTATAGCAAAATATAAGAGATAGCTCCGCTATATAGCTGGTTTTTTTTTAACAAAAGCGAACAGATGGCTTTAAAGTCGCTTCATCAAAAATAATGCAGCTACTCATACTCATAAAAAAAAATTGAAAATATTTGCTTGAACATATAACACATAGATTGTAAACAAAAAATATGGCGCTATAAAACTAATTATCTTGTAACCATGATCGCTGTAAAATTTTCAAGCGGGTCAAAAGTAGAAATTAGGTCTAGTTTAGCTGCGGTTTCTTTCCTAGCGCGGTTCGCATTGCGTCAGTTCCCATTTGTTTGTATGCATTCTGCTTTGCTGTCACCACTTCCGTTACGCAACCGCCTGGTGACACACAAGTTGTCATGACACGCACATCTCTTCTAAGTTGCGGGCGGACGTATTCTTTGCGTCCACACTGGTATATAGTTTATTTAATTTTTTTGACATTTCAGTATTTAAAAAGTTTAAAGAAGAATATTGTGAGGGTCCATTGTTCTTAAATGTGATTTTAATTCAACATTTTGCCCATATAATAAGTTTTTCAACAAACAAGTAATATAAATGCCTGGGACTCACTAGCGCTATCATAATTTCGATGCCGATGTAAACGCCCTATTAGATGTGCACTCCTCCAAGGCCAAATTAAAATGATTTTTTGGCGTGTATGTATTAGTAAACGACTAATACAAAAGAAACCGATAGCGGCTTGAGAGTAGAAAATTAAACATGTTTCATTTTTTACTCTCAAGCCTGCCATTTCCATTTAATTTACGAGAGAGCGGCTTGATGAGTTGGAAAAAATAATGAATAGCCTCTATAATATAGAAATTCTTTTTTGCTTATTTTTCATTATATTTCATGTAGAATATGACTCTTTGGCGTGTATTTCATTTTTAACCGCCGATCATAGTTTTATTACTGGATTTATTTTTCATTTGATGATTAAAGCTAACAAATTTTACAAAAGTTTTCACTCGTAAATAAATTTTCTTAAAATTATTCAAGGAAAATTTCGTTTAAATTTAAATAAATCAAAAACTAAAAGGCAAATTCAATTTGAAAGCAAGAAGAAGCTTTCTTTGAATCTAAACATTTCAATGTTTTTAAAGATGACAGTGTTATATTGAGGAATGCGTATTGGATGGAAATAAGTAAAAGGGAAAGCAATTTTTTATTCTTTAATAATAGTCACTTTTATAAAACATCTTAACAAGACATAAAACCTTAAATTCAAGGCATAAGTATTCATATTAATCCTTTTAAAGGCATCATTTTTCACCTTAATATAAAAAAGCTCTATATATTCTAATCTGCAGATTTAAAAAAGGTCCTAAAAAAGTTTGACTGCATAAAATTATTTACAGAATTAATTCAAACGGTTTTTCTTTTACAAGTTTGAATAGCTATATACATGAAAATTATAAAAAGCCATGCCCTGCGACTTCGGCTGGAATAAAACCTTCGTTCCCTTGACGAGTTTTTATATAAAACCATTGTTTTTTATCTTTTAAATTTAAACAGTGTAAAAGAGTGACAATATCTCCTTTTTTTACTGAAATCGATTCAGTAGCATAATCAAAGGTAATAGCAACAAGTGTTTGTCTAATACTTTTCGTATGGGATACAGGATCCATTTTTAATTCAGTTTTTGCCTTTTGATTAAATATAACATATTGATCACCAGATTTATGCTTAGATGTTGAATTAATTTCATTATATGTATTTGTAGATCTTAATTGTGCATATGTCTTTTCTGTTAATTTTGGTTTACTTGCTGCCCGCAAATAAAGTTGATCAACTTGATCTTCAATGTATTTTCCAGTAAATGCTCGCCTTATGTTGGGTGTACGTACACCATCTGAACGTGTTCCTTCTTTAAAATGAATTTCTTTTTCACTATCCGTCATATTACCACAGGGTTTTGGAAATATATCTCTATTTGTATCCCAACATGGTGCTGGTTTTGTTGTAGATGAATTACGTGAAGATGATGGTAAAATACCTAATGGTAGACATGATGAATACGCCACATAGCCTTCTTCTGCGTGCGGTGTTTGGACGTATAACCAGTTTTCATTTTTAAAAACTGCATTAACTACCATACCCAAAGGTAAAGGTATTTCTATTTGATATCCACCGGGACGAGTTTGATATAGAATATTTGATGACGATAATACCACAGGGATATTAGCAGGTGAAGCTAATGAACATTTAGATAAGAATTCATCAACATTACGAATGTCATAGCCAAATTTCTGAAGTTTATTTCGATCACGGCGCTTACGATGCCGATGTCGCTTTTGGCTACTATCAGTAGCCATTGATAAACTTGGCTCTGAGTATGTTCCTTTTAAATGATGCTGATTATTGTGTGAATTAATTCTTTCTGATTTTAGAGATTTTATATCACTTAAATATTTTTCAAAGTGATTACAAGACTCACTCCGATGACGTTTAGGTATTTTATCTATGGTTGATGATAATTCTTTACTACTACCACAATTAACAAACTTAAGTTCTTTATATGGCTCTTGCTTATCCTCAAAATCTTGGAAATTATGTGTATTAACATATTTTTCATTGAATAATTTTTCAGGTTTAATTTTTGGTTTAAATTTTCTTTTATCATTATTTTCTGTGTTAAATGGTTTTTCGCCAGATTGTTGTTGCTCTCGCAAAACCCATGTTAATGAAATACGAGGGCGTCGTAAGCTAAGGAATTGACCCATATCCTCTTTCTGATATTCTTCTACAAAACATCCTTCGGCTGTTACATTATTTTCAGCAGTTTGATTGATATTTTTTTTAAAATTCGTACATAATTCATCTATCTCAATATATTCGGAGTGATAGGCTTCCTTTTCGTGATTAGGTAGTACCAAAGAACAAACATGCAAAATATCCGGACTATAGACACCTGTAAAAGTTAAAAATTAATATCTGAGCTAATTTTTTAAATAGTAATTATAACTCTCTAATCCAGAAAATGTTCTGTACGTAGTACAGTTACTTTCTCCACTATCAGAATATGCAGTGTTTTCGATACTTTCAACAAATGCACTTTGAGGACAAGTCGAGGAATACGAAGGTGGTGGTGAATGCGTCTGATGATGATCTTCTGATAATGACACTCCAATTGAATTACTTGAGTTTATTGACGACGATGAGCAGTCAGATACTTCTCGCTCAGAAGCTGTCACGTTAGATGATGCCTGAACATGGTTTTGATTTTTTCTTAAAAAATCTGTAAAATAAATTAATACGTATATTAATTATATTAGTTATTGGTAATAATTATGTAGCATAAAATTGATCATTTTTTTAGGTTATGCAAGAAAAACTAAAATAAATTTAAAGTATAAATTGATGCAAAATATTCTTTAAATATAATGCTTTTAATTAAAAATCTATACACATCTGAACTTTTAATTAAAAGTTAAAAGGATAAAAGGATAGTATTGGCTCTCCGATATGCCAAATAACAGACTTATCAACAGATAAGGATAAAAGAAATACTATTATTCCAATGTATCTGTGAAAGCAACTTGTGAAATAGAAAAATTTTGGTCATATTGGGTAGGAAACCATGTTTTTGTGTAAATATGAGAGCTCTTTTACACATGTAGTATCTATGCTTTAACCTAATTAAAATTTCATTTTGACCAAGATAGATCAACATATTATGTTAAAAAAGTCATTTTAAGACCTTTTGCTAAGTTTTAACATTGTTTAAGCTGATGTCAACCTCTCCTTTCTAGGAAACGTGGTGGAAGAGGAGATGCCTAGGTTTTTTTTAACAATACCAAATGCTATATTTCCTAGTAACTCCCTTTTGAAAAAAAAGTATAGAGATTTAACCTAGTTTCTCTCATTTCTTTCAGCTCTTATGTCAAAATCAATTTTGGACCCATCTAACTAACAGAAAACTTCCGTATGCTAATAATATGTCCTAGAAAATTTTCAGCTGGCATTTTTTTATTCTGTTACAATCAATTAAGTAGCTAAAAAATTAAGAAAAATTTCTTGGTCAAAAGAAATCAAAGTATGAATCGCATGTCCCATTTGAGCAAAAAGAACACAAAAACAAAAGCACTTCTGTTTCAAATAAATATGAAAACATATTTTTCTCACACTTACTTGCCTTAAAGTTATAAAATAAAACGGAATAAATTCAATAAAATCGAAACAATAAGTTTTTATCAACAAATTCTTTTTATCTTTGGTTTGATTTCATGTTTCGATAATTTGAAATCTTGAAGCCTTTTAATTATATCAAAGAAAAATTAATTAAATCTCATTCCTGATAAACTAAAGAACGAATAAAAGTACATATATTTAAAATAAAATATTTCGAATGTTACCTCCCTAAATTAATATTTATTTCTTATTTTTGTTGTATAATTTTAGTTTAGTCGTAAGATGTATCTTAATTGAATTGTAGGCCAAATGACCTTTTTTTATAGAAAAACTATCCAATTGCTGGTTGAATTTAAACTGCATTGTGTGCCTCCATAGTTCACGAAGCATATTAACTGGAGTTATCAGTAATCTAAGATCAAATGCCATGCATTGTTCTGCTTTATACATAGAGGCCTACTGATGTTGTTTTACCAATATTTTAATATAATTACAAGAAAAGATTAACGTAATGTTTTGATATCATCCAATAACTTTTTCCACAGCCTTATTACTGGATATTATCCTATTCCGTAATAACTACTACAAAAATTGTATCAATCAAATGAATATATTGTGCTATTTGAAAGTAGCAAACAGATATTAGATAATTAAAACAAATGGATCACAAATGGTTTTAAAAATGTAGTAAACAAACTCAGTTAATAACAATTTTTTTATGAAGGAAACAGCATTTTATGCATGCGTATGAATTATTTTTATGTTTCATTTTCGGATTCGGTTAAGTCGTCAAGGACTTTTTTTTTAAAATCCAGGTAAGTAAAGTTTATTGAATTAATTTTTATATGAAAACACAACATTTGAACAATATTGTACCTACTTAATTTTCAATTAAAAATTTTAATAAGTGAGCGAGTAGCAGGGAATATCTGGAAGCGCCTTGAAAAAGATTAGTTTTGCTGTGTTCATCAGAATTTATTTACTAAAGGAAATATTTTTCAAAGTAACAACGAGTGGTTTCTTTTTCTTTCGATTTTTCAATTTTTGGCAGCCTTTGGAAATAAAAATACCGATTTTCGCTTAAAAAATCGATTTATTTGTTATTGCAAAATTTATAATTATTGAACTTGATTTTGACTGACAAAATAAAATTTTAAATTTTTTTTCAAAAAGGGTTTAATTGTTTTAACAAAGTGTGATATTTGTACTAACAATTATCAACATTATGTCTGTGACTTATTTGGACACGTGTCACGTCTTAAGGGCTACTTTCCTGCTTAATACCTTCACAGTCCTGTTTTCTATCTCGTTGCATTAAAAATACTCTTCTATTTAATCTGTTTTTAGAAATACTCCTGAAACTATTTTTTTGAAGTTTCAACCAAAAATTGTCCATTATATTTTTTACCAAAATTTTTCACAAAATTTCAACATTTGATGGTAACGTAAAATCTATTCTTCCTGGTATGATGATATCAGTTGCTTCACTTCTATTTACGGTGAATCTTTATTCAAACCATTCAACAATAAATTCAATCATATCAGATGTATATTTTCCGCAAAGAATCAGGCAACATTGAATTGCTTAGAATTAAGTAAAACTGAAATCGATTTATTTCATAAAAGAAAACAAAAAGATATGAAACATAATAATACCATGATTCTTTACTGAAGGAATTGAAACTGGTGCAGCTGAGAATCAAAACGATGCAATCATCTATACTAGACGTGATCATTATGAACGATCGCCTGCCCTAACGCTCGAATTGCATTCATCTAATTAAATTCTAATTCCTATGTTTTTGCAACAGTTATTTGTGCTTATCCATTAGAATATTGAATAACTCAGTGAATTTGGCTTAACCTTATTTTTTAAGTTAAGCTTAAAAAAAATCAACTATAAATTTTGTAATCTTCACTCTGCATAAATTTTAAAGAATATGGACTCAAGCGCTTCATAACCCATACTAAACGTTTTGCTGCTCTATAATATAATTAATTCTCATGTACTCTTTCTTTTACATCGTGCATGTACTTTTCAGTATTTTACTGAACTGAATCTAAATATTCCAGAGAACTATTTGATTATAATTATTTATAATTAATTTTTCATAACTGTGTTATTTCATAATCTCCCTTATCTCTTATTTCATAAACATACATATATAATAATTAGACTAAAAATTATAGTATAATTCATAAGATAAAAATACAGTTTACAGAATGCTTGAGCAGCAGACCTTAAACCGAAGTTAAGGAATATTATAAAGTCAAACATTTTCAGCTTTCAATGATTTTATCTTTAAATAAATTTTTTCTTCTGCAATAACTGAAAAAAACTAATAATGTCTTAAGGAATAGTAAAAAAATTGTTAAAGAAAAAAAGACTTTAATTTAATAAGCTTCTTATTTTGTGAGGCTTTCAATTAGTTTTTGAATCGCTTTCCAATGACCTTTCCCGTACAGCTTCAAATTTTGGTAACAAAATTTGTTTATGTGTAAGGAGTTGCATAATTTAAAGTCAAATTTTTGGAGTATTCAGAAACAATTTACGATTAACTATTGAGAATTTTGTTTAGAAAATTTATAGAATACAATACAATGTGGTAATAAACCTTTTTAGGAAAAATTTCTTATTTCAAGTTACAGTTTTTTATAGGATGGAGTCTTGCAAGCAATTTCACAATAAATTTTGTAAACAAACGAGACAATGTAAAAATTCAATAAAAATATTTAACCTTTTCTAATTCTAGCTAGGGATGCAGTTAATTTGAGTTTTTTGGGGTAAGTTAAAAGCTTCTTAGCGATGGTATTCTCTATGAGATCAAGTGGAGCAATTTTATTTGATAGAATTGCTTAGAATATAGTTCTTATAACCCGGTCTTATAGAATCACTATTCTCTTCAACTGTAGAAAGTTTTATTTATATGAAAAACAAAATAAAATTCAACTGTAAAAAATTCTTCTTGTTACCCTCTTGAGAAATTAAAAGCGTCTACACTTTGTGTAACTAATTAACTTGTATTAACTTTCTTTAATTATATTTTAAACAATAATATACTTTAATGTATCATAATTGCATCATTTATAAATTAGTTTTAAAAAACAGCTAAGCTATTTTATAACTTTGACCCAAGGTTCAAGTAATTTTTATTATTCCTTATCATATGGCACGTAAAATGCAAAACGATCGCATTTACTATAGTCATCAGAGTTTTTGTAATTTCTGTCCGCTTCAAACCCTGCAATCAAACCATCCGCGTGCGCCAATTTACTTGTTATTCAAACTTAATGCAATTTACGTGATCTAAAGACAGTTTAATAAAATAATCTTTCTTGGTAATAGTTTTCCATTGAATTGCTTGTTAATAACTTAACTGCAAAATAACCGTTTTATAATTTTTTTTATGAAATTAAAGGTATTGATTACAAAAATAATAAAATTATGTCTTTAAGTTAAATTTCAATGTATTTAGTGTAGTAGAATTATAAATATTTATTTCTTATCATAATTGTTAAATTTTTAAGATGAAAATATTGAAAAATTGTAGATTGCAACATTTTCTAATTGCTTTTAAGAAGCTGACTAAGTCTTCAATACTTGAATCAAAAGACTTCTTAATTTAAGATCCTATTTTAATATCAGTTAAAGTATTTCAAATTCCTTAAAGTAACAACGTAACCTAAAAAACATTTTTCAAAGTCTAATTGCAATATGATTAAATTAGGTTATCTAAGCGAATGTCCTACATTTTTTGAAACTTTGGCATTTTCATCTATCCCTTAAAAACTTCAAAATAGCAAATTTGGACATTGATCCAAGAAAATGATGACAATATCAAACAAAAAGTTAGGATCTGATGCAGAAGGCATGGTAAATTATAATCCAGTAAACTTGTCTAAAAAAAAATTGTCTGAAAACACTTTTTAAAATTGGAATGAAGTAAAAAACGAATGGACCTGATATTAACGAAGAATCTTTGAAATTTTTTGACCCAGGTTTTATTTGATTAAGTTTTCCTACGTTTGGACAGATCTTTTATTTTAAAAAAGTTCGAAACATGTAGAAAGTATCAAAAATATTTTAAAATTATCCCTTACAATGGATTACACTATACCGCCTTGCTCAAAAACTTCCTAGCACTCGGCAATCAAATTTGTTGTTTTTATGTTGCTTAAATGTCGTCGGCGATGAATTCACGACCTTTTATAAACAATTCGTGCCACTTGAAAATGACTGTTTTCTTTAAAGCATCGTTGCCGAAACATTTTCCCAACATTTTCAAGGTTTGCGTAATGTTGAAATTGTTTTTAACACGAAATTTAATGCAATTTGTTGTTGTTACTGTTACTCATTCAAATTCATTTTAAAAGTTCTCAAAAATTGTGAACATGCTCAGAAACACATGTACTTAACTCGACGTAACTTTCACAACTGATGATAAATTGACCCCAAACTTTTTAAAAGCCTCACTGAGCTCTCGTTTTCGTCAAAATATTTGCTAAAAACAGAATTTAAGTTTACCATAAAAAACAATAATAGATCTACTTTTGAAAGCAATATTAACATAATTAACTGTTTTAGTTTATTTATTATTTAAGTTATAATGAGTAAAATATCATTCTTTCTCTTTCTATAGACCAAAACTTAATATGAATTTGTATAAAAGCAATATTTTTAAAATAATGCCAAGAACTTTACTCATTTTAAACCGTGTGTAAGCAAAATCCTTTATTCATATTCAAGAGCATAAATTTAAACATCTCTAGGTAAAATGAATACTAAATGAACATGGTATGTAAGCAATCAAGAAACTCATTTGAAATTTTTCACAAAACAATGTAAAAACGGAAGAAAAATAACACTTTCTAAGAAGAAGATAAGAGTAAACACTCTTGAGTAAGCTAAGTATATTTTAATGTGACAAAAACTATATTTACAAGGCCCCTGAAGAACAAAGAGATTCTGTTTGCATTTTATCCAACTATCTTGTCTTAGATAAAATTATTTAACTTTCATAGAAATCAAAACTTTAATAACGCTTTTGATGATAAATAAGGATTAAAGCACTCTCTGCATTTTTGGCTTTGCAATTATGTCCAAGTTTTTAGTTTTATATCCTTAGTTATAGGGAACAAGATAAACACTGTCACCAAGGGTGTTAAACAAATAGCATATTAATGAGTTCTTTGTGCTTATGAGAGTCTTGAATTTAAATACGTGATTCTTCACGAATGTGAAAATACGTGTACATTGTGTTTCCAACTTAATCCTTACGATCCAAAGGGATATCGATAAAAAATTAAACAGTGCCTATTTTCTAGAATTTTGTTTGGCAATAAATTAAGTTCTAGTTTATTTAATTAATTTCTATATGAAAACAAAACATTTAAATAATATTCTGCTAAGTTTTAATTTCAAAGTTTTAATAAGTGAGCGAGAAATAGGGAATATCTGGAAGCGCCTTGAAAAAAATTAGTTTTGTGGTTTTCATCATAACTCGCAACAGAAATGTCTAAAACCAAAAAATCTCAATTTGTTTATTAAAAGAGATATTTCTGGAGATAATGACAAGAAGGATTTTTCTTTTTTGAGCTTTCTATTTTTGTGTAACCATTGGTAACCAAAATATCAATTTCGTGAATCGAATCGAACAAAAGACCATAGGTATTCTTCGTCTACCGACGATCATATTACCTCGTAAAGCCTTTCGTATTTTTATATATATTTTGAAATGCAATAATCGAGGCTCAATCAAATTGAGGAAATTGTTTTTTTTTTACCTTATACTGCGCGTAGTTTTACCCAAAATTTTAAACGCTTTTTTCTCGAAATACCTTTTTTCGAAATTGTGGTCATGATTTCTCAAGTTCCACTAAACCTTTTTAAATGAAATTTGGTGTTAGTCTTTTGTATACATTTTTCTGTCGTATGAACTAGGATTATAAAAAATTTTTAATTTTTACTTTTTTTAAAAAATTCGGAAAAATAAAAAAAAATTTTCTTCTTTCAGACAGCCGCAATTTTGCGTAAAACATTTTTTTCAACTTTTTCTTAGTGAATACGATAACAGTATCCTTCTGGATTAATAATTCCTTTTCTTTTACTTCAGATTATGAAAAGAGGGTCACAAGTTTCACGCACCAGTTTTTTGAGATCCTCTACTTCATCAGCCTGAAACTTTTTCAATTTTAGATGTCCTTACGATCTAAAGTTACAGTGATATGTTTGGCCCGTTTAAACTTTTTCAATTTTTTTCACTTTTTTTTCATGTCTTCTTTAAGCATTAATCTTGTAAAATAATGGATGGTAAAAATATTATTTGTTTGTTTTTATTGCTCCTAAAAGAGTACCTAAAGTTCATACCTCTAGAGTCTAGACTGAAACACCCCCTTAAGCCTTATCTGTTCATATGGATAGAAAGTTTTAATTGTTTAAATAGTTTAATATAAGAAGATTATGTAAATTTTCGTAAATCACAGCATTTTACCTACATAAAATGGCTATTCCGTTAAACTTCGTGCCATAAAATTGTTTGTGTATCCCTATCTTAAACCTTTGAAAATATATCCTTCACTATCTACATTTTCAAATAATTATATGAATGTAACATCCTATTATTAATAAACAATTAACTTCTTCAAAACGTTCGATAAATGAATAAGACTAAATTTAATTTTTAAAAAAGTCGTCATTTATATAACACTGTAGCGGTTGATCATTTAATTAATTTGATCATAGCAGTCTAAATAAGTCAAGTAGGCTAAGTAAATTTACTTACTTGACATATTTAGAATCTAAGTTCAGTTGTTAGATTATTTTAGTATGTAGTAATTAATTTTAAGTTTATTTTTTTAATGTTGTAAATAAAGTTGTTCTTTTACTAAAAAGTATGGAGTTTCAATATTTACTACAATTGGTGACCCCGACCAGCAACAAGCGACAAGCAACAAGCAACAAGCAACAAGCAACAAGCAACAAGCAACAAGCAACAAGCAACAAGCAACAAGCAACAAGCAACAAGCAACAAGCAACAAGCAACAAGCAACAAGCAACAAGCAACAAGCAACAAGCAACAAGCGACAAGCGACAAGCAACAAGCAACAAGCAACAAACAACAAGCAACATTCAACTATCAAGATTTTTAATATTTTCCCCAGAAGAAATTAAAAAAAATGTTTTGTCAGATATTTGATCTGACTGGTGGGGGAGTAATGTAGCGGTTGATCATTTAATTAATTTGATCATAGCAGTCTAAATAAGTCAAGTAGGCTAAGTAAATTTACTTACTTGACATATTTAGAATCTAAGTTCAGTTGTTAGATTATTTTAGTATGTAGTAATTAATTTTAAGTTTATTTTTTTAATGTTGTAAATAAAGTTGTTCTTTTACTAAAAAGTATGGAGTTTCAATATTTACTACAACACTGTAAAAAACTACCTTTTAAATTTTGTAATGGAATAACTTTAGAAATAAATTTTCTTTTGCGCATTAAGCTCTCAAAACTTTTAAATTTAAGCGCCAATAGATATAAGAAATGCTTACAAGACACTTCAAAACTTTGTATTCATTTTTAAAAAAACTATACTCACTTAACTCCACCTAAATTCTCTTGTTTATATATTAAGTAAATATTCAAATTCATTTGCAAAACATTTTTCTATAGAGCTCTGAAGTTTTAATATAAATATTTTTTTTATACATTTCACTTTAAATTTGTTGTTGCTTATCAAAAATCTATTTAAATAATTACTACTAAAAACGTTTTAGCTGTTTTGAATTAAATTAAAATCGCTTATATTGCACACATACTTATGTAAAATTAATTATATATTTAAAACTGATGAAGTTAAACCGACCCACGTACACCATACTCGTTTCAATATTGTTAGTCAACTGAAAAAGTGCATTTTTGTAATGTCTGTTCACAGCTTCCTTTATACACCCAGGCATAAAACATCGAAATGAATGCTTTTGGCCCTTTAACTGACGCCTTGTCTACAATTTACTTGACTTCAGCCTCCTAATCGGGATTCCACTTGACTGGTTGCGAGATTTACTAGAAATTAGATAAGCATATGGTTGTTGCCTTTGATGGGGTCTATCGTCAATAAAGAAATTGATTACAAAAATAAAATGCATAACTTGAAGATTTTAATCGTTGATTGGCCCTAATTTCTTTACGGTTTAAACAGGTGGTAAGAGTAAATTGTGAAGAATATCAAGAGTTTGGCTTAAAACTAAAACACAAAGAAAAACACTTAATCTAGTCATTTGATAAATCTTTAATTACTTTCCATTTCTTTTGATTATATCAACACATTTAGTTAAAATAAGGTGTTAAAAATTGATTTAATAAGCTCTAAGCCTTTAGGAATTTATTATTTTTTTTATATTTTATTAGGTGTTAATTATTAGCTTGAATCTAGGTTAAAAAGTTAACAAATTAGGATCATTGTTAGGTCTAGAAAAGAGTTTTATTGAAGAGAAAAAAAATAAATTTAAAATTGATGAATTATTTTAATGCAGAAATATCATAATTGTTAAATTTCTTGATGAAATGTTGGGAAATGATGCCATATCGAAACATTTAGCTAGGTTTTTCTCATTCCACCACTTGTGATTCAATCAATTGAAGAAAATAGGCATGATATGATGATGTAGTTTTTTCTTTAATTGATTGTTGCTCTCAAATATTATTATATTTAGTCTTCGTATGTATTATAATTAAATAATCTCAAACTTGCTTAAAAAATTTTTTATACTATCAGCTTATTCAAAATATATTACTGTCCGTATTCGAATTTTGATATCCGAGATACTCCCAGATATTTATATGTTACATAGTTACGAAAATTGGCACCTTTGATAGTTTCAAAGACATCTTACAATTAGCTTTTATAGGTAGGAAAAAAAAGGTAGAAGAGGAAAAGTATTAAAGTCGGATAAAAAGCTAGAAAATACGGATAAATATCTTAACTGACTGACAGGTAATTTGTATTATTGCTGAAAAATTTAAGGTTTATTTTGCACCTGGTTTACTGGTTTATCCAAAATAAGTTCATTAAACTATTCTAAATTTTTTACTACACATGCATTGTTCATTGTGTGTCTATAATAAATCTAATCTACATATACAATTATATAAAAATTAATCACTTTTTTAATTGAAATTTTTATTGGATATTTTCAGCAAATCAATTTTAAAAATAATTATAACCTAACATGAAATGAAATAAAACAAAACAATAACTAGACAAATATTTTCTTGCGCAAGACAAGTTGTCTAGTAGTTTTATTTGATAAAAACCAATGAGACAATAAGGAAATCAAAGAAACTAAAGGGAATACTTTGTTCAATAAGTTTAAGTATTTTTTCCTATTAAAATACCATTTGACTATAGAGAATTTTGTCATTATCCAGAGATAATCATCGATATTATCATAGAATCAAATTGAGTTTTTAGTGTAATTGACATTGGTTTTTAGTCACCATAGTTATCTCAAATCAAGCGGCGGCGGCTATCTTAAAGAGAAAACTTCTCTAAATTAAATTTCATTGGATACATAAATAAATCGATTTATTATTGTAACATTTAGTTGAAGTATCATTTCTTAAAATGGACATTAATTACTTCAAAAAGATTATTTATCCAACGCTAAAGTATTTTTTGATGTAGTTTATTTTTAATAATTTAACCCTGCATTGATGAAGTTGAAATGCAATGTCCTGAATTCTCTTTAATATTAAATATGAAACTTAAATAATTTCTAATAAAAAGTTACCGCAAGTTTTTAATGGTTAACAAATTACACAGAAAGTATTTCTGGACATTTAAATAGCAGATTCTCGAAAGCTGTTATCCTTTTTCTGGTTTTATGTAATGAAATTGAAAAAAATATATATTGTGAAATAAATAATCATAAAACTAGTTAAAAAGACGTTATTAATTCACTCCTTACCTAAATTAGCATTATGTATTCAGTAGTTTTTATTACAATTATATAATGGCAGTCTGCATGGCTTTTAAGATTTAGTACTCAATCTCCAACGTTTATTTTTCGATTCTCTACACAGACATCTAAGTGTTAATAAAGCCACCATTTCAATAACTCTCAATTGGTAATAAAAAAAAATTTAATATTTGATAAGCCACTGGTTTCAAAACATAAAACTTTAAAATATCAGGTAGCAATATTTTGCAATTACTAGAAAATGATCCTTGAATTTTGAAATAATTTCTTGTTATAATTTCATAGCCACAATATCATATAATTCATAGGGATTATTAATAATGATTTCAAGTAGAGTTTTTGTAATATTAAAACAAGAAAATTGAATAAAAACTACACTTGTATATTGCAATTATTACAATAACAAAAATAAATACCAAGGTTTACCAAAAATGACTACAGAAACAGAAAAAATCAAGAACCGATCAACCAGTCACGCATCTCACGATCAAATTATGATTATCCACAGATTGAATATAGTACCTACATATGAGAGGTTTTTATTATATCCCGTATATAGCTAACTTTTCTCAAAGAATCTACGTACTTTTTATGTTGTCTGTTAGTAGTCTACATGGTCAGTACATATATCCTTAGACACACAGATTTCTTTGATCATTTCAAAATATTTTTTGAAAAAGAAATAATTTTATTTAATGTGTGTGTGTGTTTGTTTTTTTTTCTTTCACATTTTCTGTTACATAAAAGTTGCTTAAAGGCAATAGACGGGAATCACTATGGACTATTCTTCATGCAGAAAATACTTTAGACACAAGGAATTTACAAATTGTTGCCTTACATACACCCAATCTTGTGGGAATCTTTAAGAAACTTCCTTTTGGAAGTATTCTTCATGGATCAAGAAAGCATATCTTCCCATATATACCAATTAACGTATAATGATCCGTTTTGTGATCGATCCGCATATTGGATCCGTTAGAAAATAATTTTTGTGCCAAAAAAAATGGAGTATTAATTTGTACTTTCTTGTACATCATTCAAAAGTCAATTGGATTCGGCAAATCCTCCCATTTTTTAATTTGATAATTATCTGGTTACGGTCAAAGGTGAAATTTTTGAATTTTTTTATTATGATATTTTTCTCAGATCGCTTTTTATTCTTTTTGTTTTTTTTTTAGTTTTGTTTGACCCATTAATTATTTAAAGAAAACGAAAAGTGTGCCATATCAGCTTTTGATGGGGCGTAGCCATTAAAATTATTTTGTGAAGATCTTTTTTCTTCTTATATGTAGTCTGTAGTCTTGAAATCCAATAATTTTGGGCAATTTATCATTATTTCGAAGTAAGCTTTTTTATATATTTTCAACGCAAAATTTGCTAACATTTTGATAGTTTTTGATATATTACAAATCGATGATATTTCAAAAATGATTAAGGAAAAAAATATATGAAACTCTTTATCAATTTTATAAAGAAAATTTTACAAAAGAGAATATTTGGATAACAGATGGTAAATAAAACTTGCACATTTTTCCCTAGCTGAAACTAATACGGAGATGGGTTTCAAATTATTATCATATAGTTGCACAAAAACGTGCCAAAAACATAAAG